>CM052799.1:71664945-71692341 GCA_028533885.1 Nasua narica
GTGGACCACTGCAGACTCTAAAGGCGCTTGCAGGTGCACGCCCAGCCCTGTTGCAGAGAGGGCAAAGCTGCAGGTTCAGGAATCGTGGACTGGATCCCCTCACCAGTCTCACTTTGGGGCGCTCCTTCCTGGGAGTGTGGGTCCAGGCCAGTGCCCGCAAGCACCCCCTTCCACTAGTTACTCCTCAGAACTTTTTGCCCTTTTTAAATGTTTTTAAAGGACTCTACGTTAATGCTGGTCCTCCGCCACCGGGCACTTTCCTTTGGGGTATTACTGTCCTTGGTTAGCTTCTAGTGGCTCCCTCCCCCTTTTGTTTATCCTCAGATCAGCTCGAGTGTTCCCACTTTGCTTTTACCTCTCCACTGCTGTCTTCTGCTCTCGGAGAGATCCCGGAGTGAGAAATCTTTCTCCTCAGGGTGATTTCATGGGTGTTCAGCATGTTCTGGTAGATTTCCAGCTCACTTTTGGGGACTGGTTGCTGCAGGATCTCTTACTTCTCCGTATTCTTGCCCCCCCTAGGCCCTGCTTTAAATTTTTTATCAGATAATTCCAATTTATGTGTCATCTTGGCATTTGGTATCTTTTGATTATCTTTTCTTATTCCAGTTGAGGTTTTCCTAATTCTAGATATGATAAGCAATTTTTCATTATATCTTAGATATTTTATGTTATGAGATTCTGGTTCTTATTTAATTCTTTTGTTATAATACATAGTTAATCCCTTGAAGTTTAGAATGCCTGTCTTGGCTGTCCTTCATGGGCTGTGGTTCAAATGTAATTTAGTTTTGAAAGTCTTTGCAGTACTATTTATTCTTGTCTGTCCCACTTGTGTACTACCTTGAGGCCATTTGAAACCAAGGCAGTGTTCCACACCATTGTTCAGTTCTCAAGCCTTTTATGTTGTTGATTCTGGTTGTTTCATAGGCTGCTCCAGGATGTGCCCTGGGACTACACAAACTGATCTAAAGCATTGTTTCTCTAGTTCACTTTTTTCCTTAGTCCTTCCCTTAGTCACTAGTGTAAAGAGTTTGCCTCCTTACTGTCATTACTTCAGGTAAGAGAGGGATAATCAACAGTGTCCCACCCAACAATCTCAAGGCCACTGACAAAAGGAAGAGGTATGGGAGTTACATTAGTCCTGAGAGGAGCTAGTCATCAGGGTTCTCCTCACACTCTGTGCAACTGCCATGTCCAGATGTTCAGACAGGAGTGTGGTGGATGTAATCTGTGCTTGCATTCACTTATCACAGAGTGGGGATGGTCAATGGGCAACTTACCACAATCTTCAAGAAGGGAGCACAATGTAGCATGTGGGGAGTTTTGGCTTCTGATGTTTACCTTCAGAAGGGATTTATGTCCCAGGTCCTTTTGTAAAGAGAGTGTGTTTTTGTGGTGTGACTTTTTAAAAAAGTTTGCTTGTACTATTTAATTCAATCCTATAAGCATCTTCAAGTTAACTTTTTCTCTGTATTTTAAGAATTCCAATCCTTGCAAGCATAGCACTTGCAAGCATAGCACTTAGATGAGCATTTTGTCTTTTTAAGTTTAAGAACTAAGCTCCTTAATAAACTGTTAGTTCTTGGTTTTATTTTTATCATTTAAACTCTCTGAGAAATAGTTACTCTCATAGTTTTCATGTTTTCTGTCATTTTATTATGCTATATATGTTTTTTAAAAGATTAGTACTAGTGATTACTTATGGATATATGACATTATGTAGTTCATATGTATATTAATGCAGTCACATTAATATAAATATATAAAATATACATTTACTACCTTATCTTTGGCAGTTGGCACATTTGACTTTTCATAATTTTTGCATGTATCATACAATATTTTATATATATGAATATATATAATATATATAATGATATAAAATATATCATATATATTTTATAATATGTATAGTATATATTCATAAATTATATATTTTTCATATGTTCTTAATGTGTTAACTATATTTTCCTTAATCATTGCTTGTTTTTAACTTCTAAAATTCTTGGTTTTCTACAAATATTTTCACTCACCCATAAAAATCATCTATAGCATGAATTGTTTATTTTGGAAAGAAACCTAGTACGTTGTAAGAAAGCCTATTTCAGAAAAGGCATATTAAAATTGATGACTTATGATATCTCTCATCTTCTCTGTGAGCTCCAACATCTGATAAAACTTTTGCATCTGAAGAAGATGGATAATCTTATGTTTTCTTATAATTCAAGGGAAGACAGGACTATGTGCTTGGCATGCAATAACCATCACAATTGACTTTCTAAGCAATGAGAATATCAGGATGAGCTATGAAATAGACAATTTGGAAAGGACAGATTTAAAAATCAATTTAAAGAGTTTATATATTATATGTAAGAAATTACTTTCTATTTCTTATCAGCACAATGCAGCTCCTGTCTGTGGACACCATAAGAAGTTTCTGTCAGTGTTTGGAGACATTTCTAGCCAAAGTGAACTGCTTTCTGGTTTTCTCAACTCAGTACCTTAGCAAAGTCAAGATGACCCTATTTATATCTTTAATCCCCAAAGGACAAATATTTTAAAAACTTTCTTCTTAATCATTGTTTTCTACCCATAATTCATCATGTCATGTATTAATAAGACATATGTCAATGGCCATGGCTAAAATCATATCAATGATTTTAGGGATTCAAGGGACATTTTTAGTATTTTTACTATTTGAGACAGTTGTTATGCAGAGGAGAGAATATTGTTATCACTGAGCTACCTCTTCCTTTTTAAGAATGATATTATCACTGGGGCGCCTGGGTGGCTCAATTGGTTAATCATCTGCCTTCAGCCCAGGTCATGATGCAGGGTCCTGGGATCAAGCCCCACATTGGGCTCCCTGCTCAGCAGGAAGCCTGCTTCTCCCTCTCCCGCTCCTCCTGCTTGTGGTCCCTCTCTTGCTGTCTCTCTCTCTCTGTCAAATAAATAAATAAAATCTTAAAAAAAAAAAAGAATGATAATATCGCCAATATATTCAGAAGAGTTCTTCAATTTGTTTTTCCCAAGAGCTTTGTTATATTTTCAGAAGTTTCTGAATGGAGTAATATCAACTGTAGGTGAAAGAAGGCTGCTATGGAAACAGTGACCTATGAGGCTGATCCTCAAAGACTTTTCTGACTTTTCAGCTTCCTATCTTTATGGCAAGCCATCATCTTCATGTCATCCGATCTAAAGATGAAGGGCTAATTTTTGTTCAGACATCAACACCACAGTCCAGGCAACAAGAGGAATTGTGAAGGCTAGTGATAAAAGGAACAAACTAATTAGGTCTTTCCTATTGAAAAGGGTTTAACTAAATGCTCCAACCTAAAACTTCTTACATTTAACTGATTGTCACTGTGTCACATGGACAGGCCTGACTTTGAGATAGGCTGAGAAATACTGACACGCCAACTTCATTGGGGTTCTATTTGTAAAGGAACTCGAAGACTAGAGAATGGAAAATTATCTAAAATATGTGCCACTCTGTTTAATATGATGCATTTTGAATTTGTTTCATATTAGGGCCTCAGGAGATTTGTAGCTATTTTTCTTATTACACAATTCGTGTTTATGTATGTGTATTTTTACATGTAAGAAAAAGTAGTAAACGTATATATACATTAACATATACATGCAATGACAACTACAAAGAAAAATGTTACCATTATTCACTATGCATAGCAACTTTTGATTGACATAGTTTTTTTGTCATTAGTCCTTAATACTGCTTTGGCTTCCTATATTTTGATCATTTTATTGCAGTATCAGGGAAAAATGATAAAAATAGAATCGATACTAAGCTATTCTGTTTTCAAACACAATTGGCCATACAGGAGGTTAGACCTAATACAAAATTAAGATTTGAATTATTGGCAGAAGGCAAACATCCAGGAAATAATTTTCTTATATAAGTTTAGTTTAGATACTAAAGATTATGCAGATTTTGAATTTAAGGGAAGAAAGTATAACCGCTTATAATGTTTCTTAGGACTTTGTCTACCTCAGGAAGCACATTTTGTTCCACATGTTATCAAGGAAATAGACTTTGTGGTCCTTGTACTGACATTTCACTTAGTCTGTATTCTTACTTTATTTTAACAAACTAACTATGGAAAATTTATCTGGGCTTTATTTTTAGAGGTTGCATATAAGGATTGAGTGAATTAGTTCAGTTCCAGAGCCTCTCAGAGACATTGTTCAAGCCTTCCTTAGAAGTGGGACCATTTCATAAACCAGAATATTTAGAGATGCTGTTAAAAAACAGAGGTTGGTCTTCTGAAAAGCTTAAGAAATGGTATAAACAGAGCTCTTATTTTGTTAAAAATATAAAAGAAAAAGAAACTCAAAGATCCTAACAAATATTTTTCCATGATTTCATCTCACTAATACTAAACTTAATTATGTAAATATATACATAAGTCTAATGTGTTTGGGGCATGGTAAGGCTTAATACCTAATATTTACAAATGAAAATTAGAATATATTTTCTATGTATTTCATAACTCAATACTATTTTTAGTATTAATGAAAATGAAACTGTATCTACAGGAAACTCTAAAGCCAGGCCATATTATTTGTGTAACTGGTGTTTCTGGTTTTCTCTTCACTTTTTATCTTGAGAGTCAAGTTAAATCATCATTAAGATGTCTAAAAATTTTTGCAGGGTTTTTTAAAGATTTATTTACTTATTTGAGAGAGAGAGAGACAGTGTGTGCATGAGTGGAGTGAGGGGCAGAGGAAATCTTCAAGGAGACTCCCCACTAAGTGTGGAGCCCCATGCAGGGCCTGACTTGGGGCCTCATCTCATGATACATGAGATCGTGACCTGAACCAAAACCAAGAGTCAGACTTAACCAATTGAGCCACCCAGGCAAACCTGTTGCAGTTTTGTTTTGTTTTGTTTTTAAAGATTTTGTTTATTTGACAGAGAGAGAGAGAGAGAGAGAGAGAGAGGAAGAAACAGTAAGAACAAGTAGGGGGAGTAGCAGGCAGGGGAGAAGTAGGCTCCCCACTGAGCAAGGAGCCTGGTGCAGGGTTAAACCCAGGACCCTGGGATCATGACCTGACCTGAAGGCACTGCCCAACTGACTGAGCCACCCAGGCATTCTCCAGTTACAGTTTTTTACAAGATAAATAAGTAGGACAAATTAGTGTTACTCTTTGCTATTATTGTGTCATAAACAAATATATTCTAAATCTGCAACAGATACAGTGACCACTGAACACTTAAAAAGTGACAAGGCCAAATACAGGCACACTTTAGGTATAAAGCAGACTTCTAAGGCCTCATTCTAAAAAGGAATGAAAACTACCTCAACAGATTTTATATTATTTACATGTTGAAATAATAATGTCTTGGATATATTAAGTTATGTAAAATATGCTTTTAAAATTAATTTCAGTTCTTTTTTTCTACTTTTAAAAATGTAGCTTCTAGCAAATTACAAATTACATGTGTAATCGGCACATTATATTTTTATTCAACAGTGCTATTTTCAATCCTTCATTTCCTCTTTCTTTTTTCTAGTTTTCTGCTGTTGACTATGAAATGGGCTTAACTCACATCAGAAAAGTAGGAGGGAGGTTGGCATTGATTTCAGAGAAAGCACACATAGCTGCTGCAATTTCTATCAGGAGGCATATTGATGGATTCCAAATTTGGCTCCCATTGTAAAAATTACCGCTCGTGTTTTCTGAGCATACAGATTCTAAGGTTTCTCTCCTTGAGATTCTTATTTCAGGTCAAGGGGAAGGTTCCAGGGTTTGTATTTTTAATAAGAGCCCTGAGTAACTTTTCTGACCAGGAAAATTGGGAAACCATGAGTTGGGGGAAATACAAACACAAAGTTTTATGAGTTGATTTGAAAGCTAAATGTCATTACTATGTAACATATGTTTCTTTGTGCTGGCAACAACATTTCCCCTATAAAAATAGCACTAGCTTTATGTATACGTTTATTATGACCTCCCTTAACCACAAAACAAACTCTCTCTAGTACATGTAGTTTCCTTTGTTCCTGATTAACTAGAATAAAATAGTGTCATATTTAACAGAGGAAGTAGATTTTAAAAATAAAACAAATGGTAGAGAGCACTTGGAAAATAGAATTCTTGGAGGAGATTACTGGTGATCCTGATAGTATTTTAGAAAGGGAGTGAGCGAGAGTCTTGATAAAAATGGTATTGTAATTCATAGCAACATGAGTGTTACTGTATACCTGTGTCATAACATCTTTATTACAGAGAATGCAAAGGGATTTTAGATGGATATAACAAACAAAATTAGAAAGGGAAGGAAGGAAGAGAATAGATGGGAAGGGAGGGAAGGAGGGAGGGAGCAAGGAAGGAGGCACCACTTGAGTAACAGGCAAATAAGCATGCCACGCTGTTTGGCTACATGCATATCAGTTGTGCAGGGCAAATGAGAATAAGGGTATATGCAACACTGTTTATTGAAATACTATTTATTTTTAGATATTGTATTTTTATAGTTTCCAAACCATATTGAAAATGACCTCTTCCAGCTTCCCATCATCTGGTCAATGCAGGTAAATAGAAAGGATATACAGCAGGCATTTCAGCCAAATGCTAATTACCCAGGGAGAAAGGTTTCATTTTCTGTGAGATCCCATGCTCCAAGCAGTAGCCCATGTTTCCCCCATGTCTGCATTGTGGCCATTTCACTGGTCATTAGCATCTCTACTTGATGGATAGAAAAGAAGAAAGTTAGATACAGTCTTGTCAGGAATACTATACTCCTGGCAACTCTAAGGTTATTTGTGATGGGGGAGGAATCCTAGAGTCAGAGGTGGGATGTTCAAAGATTGCTGAGCTCATTCATTTTATAAACAATGAAATTGGTCCCCAGGAGAGCTGCAGGTCAAGGTCATATGGTCAGAGAAAAATCTATGAATCTTAGGACGGTCTTTTATTACTTCTCCACTTGACTTCTTGTCTATAAGACTTTAAGCTGCATCTTGCCTGGAGTTGGAATTTTAGCACTGTCTTCTCTAATGACAAAAATGTGTGTGTTTCCAAAATTCTGGGCTTATTTGTTATTTTACAATATGATTTCCATGTGAGCACATAATAGCCAAAATTCTTAAAGATGAATGCTGCTATATATGGTTGTAAACGTAAGCTAAAATATCATGCCTGGGAGTAAGACAAACAAAACAAAACAAAACAAAAAAACAAATAAAACACTAGTGACTATAAAATGCAATGTTGGAAATCCTGGATCGAGACTCTAGCCAGCATTACCCAATAGAAATTTGTGTGATGATGAAATGTTCCTTATTTGTGCTTTCCAGTATGATAGCCAGGAGCCATATGTGGCTATCAAGCACTTGAAATAGGATTCTTTTAACTGAAGAGTTCGTGATTTTTTTTTTAAATTTAAATTAATTTAAATAACCATGTGACTAGCGGCTATCATAGCAAATGGCATGGCTCTATTCTAGACTCTTCTAGAAAGTTTTATTGTGGCTTAAACTTTAATTTCTCAAAGAAGAAAAAATGATAATTATAAAATGTTATCCTTAAGACTGATGTTTCAAGCAACATTCTAATCATAAAATGATAGAGGAAAAGAGGGTGAGATAGTCGAAACAATATACATATAACAGTGTTGAGCCAAGGGGTGCCTGGGTGTCTCAGTGGGTTAAAGCCTCTGCCTTAGGCTCTGGTCATGATCTCAGGGTCCTGGGATAGAGCCCCAGATCGGCCTCTCTGCAGGGAGCCTGCTTCCCCCTCTCTCTCTGCCTACCTTTCTGCCTCTTGTGATCTCTCTCCTCTCTGTCAAATAAATAAATAAATAAAATCTTTAAAAAAAAATAGTGTTCAGCCAAGAAAGACCTACCTTCATCATTTATGATCTTGGACAAATTACTTAATTGCTCTGACATCATTTATGATCTTGGACAAATTACTTAATTGCTCTGACACTCAGCTTTCTCACCTCTAAAGTTAAGTAAGTAATATAAATAAAAATTAAAAACAGTTTAAATTAAGTAAATTATGAAGAATCTGAAGACAAGAGAGGTTAAATGAATTTCCTAGGGATGAACAGCTTTAAGTGGACAGAGGAATTCAAACTCTTGTCTTCTGATTGTCCCCATGCAGTTTTCACACATGGGGGGTTCCACTTTGTTCAAGGCTTGACAAATGGAAAAGAAATACCACTACTTCTACTTTTGAATCATCTTTTATTCATAGTCATTTTGCATTCCCGGGAGAAATTGAAGCAGTTCCTGGATGATAGTTTTACTTAATTTTTCATCTGATTGATTTCTTAAAAACTTTTCTCTTCACTGGTAACTGCCATCACCACGTGTGTTCATTTTAATTATAGCTCACAAATAGAGACCTATTTAGCCTTTTCAATTCGAGACAGTGTTACATTTTATCAAGTAAGAAAAGAAATTAAGAATTCATAGAGGACAAGAATTGTGAACAATAGACATGTGGTATAGAAAAGTACAATTCTGTTTACTAAAACAACCACATCAAACATTTTAATTTAGTCATAATTGTATGCAAATAGTTTCACTATGGGTAAAAAATGTGCTGTAGTTTTAATTTGCCTGTGACTGTGCTAATTTCTCCACTGAAATAATTTACACCCTTACAAAAACCCTTGACTTTGATTTTTGATGTTACCTCTAGCAAAGATACTTTCATTGTAAACATGAAATAAAACACTAAAGAACCCGACAATATGCCTATTGAATTTGAAAAACACTGAATTTCTCATCCTTGAAGGACAGTGCCATGGGGGCTGAGTGCAGTTCCAAATGAGTGATGATTAATTATCCCATGGGGACGTATTAAAGAGTTTCCCCCCTCCACCCTTTTGCTTTCCAAGACTCTTGGGATAAATGATTCCACTCAAATTTTATCTCATATGGAGATATTTAATAACTACTTGAATTTGTCCAATTTCAAGAAGCTTAAAAAATGGTGAAGCAAGAGAAAAAGGCTTTTATTTCTTTATGTTCTGTCTGTGAAAGTTACATTTTATATTGAATTGTGACAAGGATGGTATATGTATCTTTTATGTACCAGAACAAACAACATTGCCTTGAACTGTTTTCACATCTATTCTACTTAGATTTAAAGAAAAATATTTTCCTTTATTATAAAATTAACCTGAAAACTGAAACATTTTAAAAGGCTGTTTTATTGTGGAATATTTAGGCTTTATGCTGAGTTCTGTGACCATAACTCATTTGCACAGTTATTAAAGCATCTTGACTTTATAATTTTATTTTATTTTTTTAATTTATTTGAGAGAAAGGGGGGGGGGAAGCACAAGCAGGGGGAGGGAGAGAGAAAAAGGGGATAAGCACACTCCCCATTGAGTGGGAAGCCCCACTAGGTGCTCAATCCCAGGACCCTGAGATCATGACCTGAAATGAATCAAAAGTTGGACACCCAACCTACTGAGCCACCCAGGTGCCCTAAAGTACCTTGCTTTTAAATATCAGTGACTGTATCTATGCTTCTGCAGAACAAAAGCTGGGTCTAGACAATTTTTAGAATACTGTTAATAAATTAAAATATGGGAAGAAAATGAAATGTTAGGGAAAACGGTTCCAGTGCACACTCTTGGCCCACCTTGATCCTAGATCACTTGTACCATTTGATCACCATTCCCCCACCCTCACATTTGGTGGTTTGCTCGTAAGGTGCCCCCTGTACTTGTGATCCTCTTTGGAAGAGTGACCTCGGGTACTTAGAGCTGCTTTGCTCACATACACAGAAAACTGGAGTGGCTGAGGGGTGTTTATCCCGCCAGGGAGACTTTAGGAATGATGTACAGCCACCTTGTCTGGAGTCAAGACAAACTGACATAATTAAAACTCCAAAGATCCCTGCAGGATCAAGATTGCCTAAATTCCCACCCTTCCCTCTTTTTCCCCTTCCTTGTACTTCTTCCCGGACTCCCTTTCTTGTTTCTCCTGGGAGCACTCTCCAATAGCTTGCACATAAATCTTTGAAAACTTTTTTGCTTAGGTCTGGTGGCTTTCAAAGCATTTCATGCACATTATGTTACTAACCTGCCCACATGGGCAGGTAAGCCTTTGTGTCTTTATATGGGAGGTGTGGAAACAAGGGCTCGGAGATTATGTGAGTCACTCCCGTTCACACACATGCTGAGGTGGGATTGCCCACACTGTGTTCTGCTGAGGATGTTACTGCCTCCAGAACTGGAAAATTATCACCGGATTCAGCTAGCCTATGTGGCCTTCCTTTCCTGTCAGCCAGACACAAGCAGTTTAGGTTGCTTTATGTACCAAAATGGACCCACTGAGACAATAAAATTCCTTTTCTGCATGATAAAGTGCTGTTTTGCAAGTGTTTTACTTACTTGAAGAAATCTGTTACAGAAACATTGTTTTGACTCTGTGCTTTTGAAGGGGCTCAGAACCTTCTGCATCAGGGCTCTGAAGTGAAGAAAAAACAAGTTGTTTTGGAAACAGTAATGGAAAATCCTTCCCAAAGAAGTGAATCCATTTCCCTATGGAAACAGTAATTGGATTCATCAAAGATATGATTTCACAGAGCGCCCGGGTGGCTCAGTGGGTTAAAACCTCTGCCTTCCGCTCAGGTCATGATCTCAGGGTCCTGGGATTAAGCCCAGAAACAGGCTCTCTGCTCAGCAGGGAGACTGCTTTCCCCTCTCTTTGCCTGCCTCTCTGCCTACTTGTGATCTCTCTCTTTCTCTCTGTCAAATACATAGTAAATAAAACCTTAAAAAAAAAGAAAGAAATGATTTCATCCCCATACTTGAAGCTCAAAGCCTTTCTTGTTCTCTCCTCTTCTGGGAAACAATATTTAACATATGCTAACTCCTTTATAATTATACAGTCCTGGACGATATTGGAATTACAATCTATAGTAGCTGATGTATATCATCTTCATGAGCCACAAATTAGATTTTTATGCACAATTTCCTTGTCTTTCAGGAAACATATTGATTAGACATTTCTGTAGCCTCTGACTGCCCGGTGTGTGACCTGAGCAATAGTTTTTAAGAAAGATATCCAGTTTCTTAGAAAAGTTAAAAATTATATACTTTCCTCTTTGTGGAGAGATGTACTGTTTCTTAATTGTTTATGTTTTCCTTTTAGTGTTCATGAGCAGACATTAATTCCTTATAGATGATCTATCTTCTAAATCACCCAAGTTTCAATACCTCTAAGATAATAAGAACAATTTTCTATAGCTCCCAATTTTAAGATGGCAAATGACCTGTTCTGTATCTCTAAGCCACAGAAGCTGCATAGACAGTCCACTGCCAACTCACTCCCTTGTGGCCCTCCTATTTCATGGCTTTGCCTCAGTAGATTCACAATGCAAGTGTTTTGAGCAGAGAGAGAAAGGAAACAGTGCCTCAGTTAAGTTCCAGCTTTGTTAGCCCTAAGTTTATACTTAAAATACATATACAGGGATGCCTGGGTGTCTCAGTCATTGAGAGTCTACCTTCTGCTCAGGTCATGATACCAGGGTCCTAGGATAGAGCCCTGCATTGGGCACCTTGCTTGTCCTCTGCCTGCCTTTTCCCCTGTTTTTGCTCTCTCTAACAAATAAATAAAATATTTAAAAATTAAAAAATGAAAAATAAAATAGATAAATACAAAGGTAGAGAGTGAATTGGTAATAATAATAATAAATCTCTCAACAAATAAAAGCCCAAAACCACATTGTTTCACTGGTGTATCTTACCAAACATTTAAAATGAATGAACACCAGTCCTTCTAAAACTCTTCAAAAAATCGAGGAGGGGGGAATACGTCCTCTCATTCTATGAGACCAACATTACCCTGATACTAATACCAGATAAAGACATCAGAAGAAAGCTCTAGGCTGATAGCCATTTCTAATATCAAACAAATACTAGCAAACCGAATCCAGCAGCCTGTTAAGAGTATTATACACCAGGATCAAGTGGGATTTATTCCAAGAATGCAAGGGTAATTCAACATATGAAATCAATCAATGTAATACTCCACATTAATAGAATGAAATGAAAAAATAAAATGCATGGTTATCACAACTGATGCATAAAAATCATTTGAAGAAATCCAATACTGCTTCATGATTAAAAACAAAACAAAACACTCAAACCTGAAATAGGTGCCAACTTTCTCAATGTGGTAAAAGGCATTCATGAAAAACCCACAACTAATAATTTACACAATGTTGAAAGATCAAGTATAAGACAAAGATGCTAATACTAGAGCTTCTAGACAGCAATTTCACAAGAAAAAGAAATAAATGACTTATAAATTACAAATAAAGAAGTAAAACTTATCTCTATTTGCAGATGTCATGATCCTGTTATAGAAAATTCTAAGGAGTCCTGAAGAATCTTCCAAAAAAGCTATTAGAACTAATAAACAAATTTAGCAAAGTTATAGAATACAAGATCAATGTATAAAAATCAATTGTATTTCTATGTATTTTTCATTGAAAAATGAAGTTAGTTATGTTCATTTACAAGAACATAAAAAAATACTTAGGAGTAAATATTACCAAGGAGGTGCTTGACTTACATCATGAAAACTATCAAACATTGCTGATAAAAGTTAAAGAAGACCTAAATCAATGGAGAGAAAGCTCATGTTCTTATGTTGGAAGACTTAATATTGTTAAAATGGCATTAGTGTCCAAAGCAGTGTGCAGATTCAATGTACAGATTCTATTAAAATCTCTGTGGACATAATTTTACATAAATGAACAAGTTGATCCTAAATTTCTGTGGGATTGCAGGGCACCTCAAATAGCGAAAGCAATCTTGAAAAAATAAAACAAAATTAGACTACTAATGCTTCCTAATTTCAAAACTTACTACAAGCCACAATAATCAAAATAGTATGATACTGACAAGAGGATAGACATATAGACAAATGGAGTAGAATTGAGTCTTGGAATAAACCTGTAAGTCTGTGATCAGTTGATTTTCAACAAAGGTACTATACCATCCTATAGGAAAAGAATAGTCTCCTCAACAAATATTTCTGGGATAACTGGTTATCTACATGCAGAAGAACTAATTAGACCCTATCTCACACCATACATAAAAACTAACTGAGAATGAATCAAAGGCCAAAGTATAAGTGCTAAACTCTTAGTAGAAAACATAGGTGTAAATCTTTATGGACTTTGATAATGAATTCTTAGATAAGACTCCGAAAGAATAAGGATTAAAAGAAAAATAGAGAGTTGTGCCTGGGTGGCTCAGTGGGTTAAGGCCTCTGCCTTCGGCTCAGGTCGTGATCTCGGGGTCTTGGGATCCAGCCCCTCACTGGCCTCTCTGCTCGGCAGGGAGCCTGCTTCCCCCTCTCTCTCTGCCTACTTGTGATCTCTCTCTCTCTCTCTATCAAATAAGATAAATTTTTTTAAAAGATTTTATTTATTTATTTGACAGAGAGAAATATCACTAGTAGGCAGAGAGGCAGGCAGAGAAAGAGGGGGAAGCAAGCTCCCTGCTAAGCAGAGAGCCCAATGCAGGGCTTGATCCCAGGACCCTGAGATCATGACCTGAGCCGAAGGCAGAGGCTTAAATCCACTGAGCCACCCAGGTGCCCCAAAATAAATATCTTAAAAAAAAAAAAAGACAGAAAAAGAAAAATAGAGCAATTTTATAAAACTATCTCAAAACTAAAAAAAATGCATCAAAGGACACTATCAAGAAGGTGGCAAGACTATCTACAGAATGGGGGAAAAAATCTGCAAATCATGTATCTGATAAGGATCTAATAACGTGAATGTACAAGAACCCTCACAACTCAATAACAAAAAGGTAAACAACCCAATTGAAAAATGGCCAATGGACTTATTCTTTAGACATTTCTCTACAGGAGAGATAAAAATGGCCAAAAGCACATGAAAATATGCCGAAATTGTTAGTCATTAGGGAAATACAGATCAGAACCACAGTGAGATTTCACTTTACACCCACTAGAATGGCTATAATTACAACAACGATAATGACAACACCTAAAATGATGAGTGTTGCTGAATATGTAGAGAAATTGGAACATTCACGTACTGCTGGGAGAAATGTAAAATGATGCAGCCACTGTGGATAATAGTTTACTAATTATTGTATGATCCACAAATTCCAGTCCTAAGTATATATTCAAAAGAACTGAAAGTAGGTATTTTAAAAACTTGTATAAGAATGTTCATCGTGGCAATATTCCCCCAATCACCAAAAAGCGGAAACAACACAAATGTCCATCAACTGTTAGAACCTAGGCACAAAAGGTCCCTTGATGTGTGATTCCATTTATACAAAATATCCAGAGTAATTAAATCCATGGAGACAGAAAAGAAATTAGTGGTTTCCAGAGACCAAACGGAGGGTAATGGGGAATAACTGCTTAATGGGTATGGGGTTTCCTTTTGCCGTAATGACAATATTTTTGAACAAATAGAGGTCATCATTGCACCGTATTATGAATTTACAAATTTCCATTGAATTGTATACTTTAAAATGGTTGATTTCATGTTCTGTAACTATTGCCTCAAAAAATATATATATATCACACAGAATTCAAAAATAGCTCCCAAGTTTCCCACCTCCTTGGGCACATACTATGTATGATCCCTTCCCCTTAGGTGATAGCAGAAACTGTGAATATGATGAAATGCTACACTCACGATTAGGTTAAATTATGTGGCAAAGGCAAGGAATTTTACAAATGTAATTAAAGTCGAATTAGTTGATTTTGAGTTAGTCCTAAAGGGAATTATCCTGGGTGGGCCTGACCTAATTAGGTGAGCCACTCAAAAAGACAAGTTGCTGAAGTAGATGCTCTCCTATGAGCCTGGAAGAAGTATGCTACCATATTTTTAGAGGAGGGGCCCATGTAGTAAGGACCCGAGGATGGCCTTGAGGAGGTGAGAGTGGTCCCTCATCTAACATTAGCAAGAAGATGAGAAATTCAGTTTTATAGACATAAGGAAATGAATTCTGCCAACCACCTGTGGATTTGGAAGAGAATCCTGAGCCTCAAAGCAGATAGCAGGCCTAGGCAATGCCTTGATTTCAGCCTAGTGAGGCCATGAGCTAAGGAACCAGCTAAGCTGTACCTGCCGTCCTACCCATGTAACTGTAAGATAATGAATTTTTGTTGTTTTAAGCTACTTAGTTTGTAGTAATTTGTCACACAACAATAGAAAACTAAGATGGATAAAGACATTTCACTGCAGTGAAGTTCTCTAATATACTCTAACTCAGTGTAAAAAGCTTCAAAGGACTAGGGAAATCTACCAGAACTTGATTAAAACACACACACACACACACACACACACACACACACACACTTGATCACAGAATTTACATCCAGATGCCAAGTGGGAAAAGAAACTGAGGGCCACCTGGGCTTTGCTACTGCTGTTACTGCTCTAAATCTAGTAATATTTGACCCTTAGATCTTTCATGGGTAGATCTTAAATATTTTTCTTGTCTTCATAGCTTTTGCATTCCAGGTCTTAAATATTAATATTTATATTCTTTTTTCAAAATAATATTTCCTGTGTGCCATTGAGAATGGAGAATAGCTTTCTCTTGCATGGTGTTTGATGGTTGTCCCATCACCTTATTTGAGTGCTTATAATTCGAGGAAGTAGTAGAAGAGTCAGAATTTCTTCTCACATATTCCTTGAGTGTCAGGCCCCTGTAGACGTCTAGTTCTCAGCTTTGTTTTCCCCCCACCAGGAGACACCCTGATCATCTTCTTCCATGGAAATAATACAATTATTTTGGCTTATCTTTTCTGTTTCAGGAGCCAGAAGAAAAATTTTCCCCTAATTTCTTTCAGCTTACTTTTTTCCGTGGGTGACATCAAGAGGGCATTATCTCGCTCACTGTCAATTATTTTCGGACCGAGCTTTCCTTGTGCACACAGCTCCTACTCCACCAAAGTGGAACAGACGCTAATGGCCATGTGCTCCACCCTCAGCCAAGTGTCTGGCAGTGGCCACTAATAAAACCATCTGTTACCAGGGTGAGTCCATAGCCTGCCACTGCTGTAATGTGGGGAAGCACAGACTTTCCAGGCTCCTCAGTTATTAGAGGGCCAATGGGGCCCCTGAGGCCTACAGCAACTGTGTACATAATTACATGAAAGACTTTGATGGCTTTTCCATTCACACTGGGTGATCTTAGAGCAGTCTAATACTGTGGTTAGACAACTAAACCTGAAGGGTGAGCCAAGGACAACCAGGGCTGGAATACCTACACTTAAGCGTTAGAGTCTTTATTTTTTTTTTACACTTTTTCCTTTCGTTTTAAGTTAGGATCGTAAACAAATTGATGAATACACTACTCAACACAGAATGGATACCAACGAAGAGAGTATGGACTAACAAACTGAGCCTTAGTAAAAAACAGAAGAGGTAGGAATGAATATGTCATGGGCACTCATGATTTGTTACTTCACTTAATTATCATAACATTATGTGACATGTGACAATAATTCATAGTCTAGGTGAGGAAACTCAGAGATTGACTGTGGTAGATAAGGTCACACAGTAATGGTATGTAGCAGAACTGGGTTCAAATCCAGGCTTCAATGATGCCAAACTCTTGGCCCTTTTAAGACATTCCAGCGTGAACAGCAGTAGCAGCTTCAAAGGTTATTACCTGTTTTAAATGTGATCATTAAACGTGGATTATTTTCCCTTCCATTCTAATCTACCATGCTCAGGGGCCCGAGAGCTAAAAGATAAGGAAATGTATTAACCTAGTTTCTAAGGTCTGTACAGTTGTACTCCTGGGTATGTCTTCCATTCTGAATCCCTGTTGCTTCTTCTGTGTGGTGGTCTGAGCTAGACAACCTAGAGTCTGTCTTTTCTTTAAGCCTCAGCTAAAAGCTCTCCATCCTCTGTTTTCTATCCTCTGAGCAGCAGTCTGGCATCTCTAGCTCTCAAGAAGAAAGATGCCTCAGGGGTTAGTGGCCTTATTAGAGCAGGAGTTCCCAGTGGTCTAACCTGCACTCCCTTCTCCTCCCAGTTTTAGCTCTGGCTTAAAACTTTCCATTTCTTCTAACTTATTTCTCATCCCCATGCTCCTGCTTCCCTGACCTGGCCACTTGCTCCTGGTGGCAGAGAATGGGAGGGTGGAGATAGGGGCCTCCCTCTCTAGGTCAAAGAAACATTATTCCTCACCTCTACTCTTGCCATTGTTCTTGGTTCTACTATCAGCAGCAGCTTCTGTTGTTTTGTGTGTGTGCGCTTTTAAAAAGATCCCCAGTTATTCTTTGTTCTGCTCTCCACATCTTCCCATGTGATGTCCTTGATCTTGTTATTTCCTAAGACTAACTGCTCAGTAGTAGGGAGAGTAGCCAATAAAGTCTATATAATTTTCATGACTGATTTTATTCCGTCCCAGTGAGATACTGCAGGGGAATAGACATGCCACTTCCCGTATTTTGTAGATTAAAAGAAGATCTGGAAATCCACGACTTGCTCTGACCTCATCATAATAGATGGAAACTCTTTTTGGATTTCAGCAGCGTGGTCAAGCAGTTTTGATGCTTCCCACAGCAAGTTGTGTTTATTGAATGATATATCTACCTTCACTAGGCAGTGAGCACTGTGGACACAAAATTGTTTTGAGGACGTTTCTAAAATCAAATATCTGTTGTGTGCCCATCACTTTGCAACTTGGCTCTTGCAAAACCTCAGCATGTGCTGTGATTTCTGTAGACCTCAGTTTCCCTACCTGAAGTGATCTGTATTCTGTGGAGAGATTTTTCTATGGCGATTTCTTCAAGCTTTAAGAGGCACACAAACCACCTGGCGATCTGGGTAAAATGTAGATTCTGATTCATTCAGAGAAGTCTGTTGAGGGACCTGGGGATCTGCATTTCTAATGAACTGCCTGGGGCTATCCACCCTGTCGGCCTGTGGAACACACTTTGAATACAGAGTAGCTAAGGTTCTTTGTTACCTCCTGTGAAATGGGTTGTCAAAAATCCCTCACAGCTCCAGTGGGAAGGTCTGTGTAATTTACAAAACCCTCTCTTACAGGACTTCATTTCATTCCTATTACAGCCTGTGGAGTAGACAGGACATTTATTAATTTCACTGTTTAATAAATCAGGAACCAAAGCATGCAGTACTTTGGTGGCTTGGCCTGTCTGGTTAGTAGCAGAGACAATGCATCATCGGGGCCTCCTGACTCCTCATCTGGTATTCTTTCTGTGAGGTCACATTGGTATTCTTCTCGATAGAGATATCTTGACCTTTATGCTGAGAATATTGTACGAATTATCTCATTGCAAAACTATGGTGGCTATCTGTTGTGAAGTCTTGGGCCAATGTGAACCAACCGCCACCCAGGAAAGAAAATTGAGAATAAAACCTTATTTGATAGGAGCCTGGGTGGCTCAGTCTGTTAAGCCTCTGCTTTCAGCTCAGGTCATGATCTCAGGCCCTGGGATCGAGTCCTGTTTGGGCTCCCTGCTCAGCGCAGAGCCTGCTTCTCATCTCCCTTTGCCTTCCTCTCTCTCTCTCTCTCTGTCAAACAAATAAATAAATACAATCCTTTTTTTTTTTAAGATTGTATTTATTTATTTATTTATTTATTTATTTGACAGAGAGAGAGAGAGAGAGAGAGAGATCACAAGTAGGCAGAGAGGCAGGCAGAGAGAGAGGGAGAAGCAGGCTTCCCGCAGAGATTCCAGGACCCTGGGATCATGACCTGAGCCGAAGGCAGAGGCCCCAACCCACTGACCCACCCAGACACCCCAAGAAATATCTTAAAAAAAAAGATTTTATTTCTTGGGGCGCCTGGGTGGCTCAGTGGGTTAAAACCTCCGGCTCAGGTCACAATCTCAGGGTCCTGCGATTGAGCCCCGCATCGGGCTCTCGGCTCAGCAGGGAGCCTGCTTGCCTCTCTCTCTGCCTGACTCTCTGCCTACTCGTGATCTCTCTCCTCTCTGTCCAATGAAGAAATAAAATCTTTAAAAAAAAAAAAGATTGTATTTCTTTATTGGACAGAGAGAGAGAGATCACGAGTAGGCAGGGAGGGGAAAGCAGGCTCCCCGCTGAACAGAGAGCCCAATGAGGGCTGGATCCCAGGATCCTGAGATCATGACCTGAGCCGAAGGCAGAGGCTTTAACCCACTGAGCCATCCAGGCGCCCCAAGAAATAAAAAATCTTAAAAAATAAATAAAACCTGTTTGAATTATGCAAGCTCATTTTACTGGGAAGGGCCCACAGCTTTAGCCCTATTCTCAAAAAGGTCCATGACCAACCAAAAAGTCAGAGATTAATTAAAATGGACAAAACAAGAAAAATTTAGAGCATTTTTTAAGATGATGGAAACAAGTTTTGGGCGTCAGATAGCTGCATGTTCCTGATGAAAGCTTGTCTTCTAATCTAAGGAATGTGGGTATTAGATTTTGCCCAACTGGAGAGAGTGGCAGGTCCACTGGGGAACTGCCTTTTTGCATTCCTCTCCTGGACACCTGCACCTTTCTCGGGTCCCCTGTCTCCTTAGCAGTTCAGAGATTTTTCTGAAATCCGATTTTTCTGATTTTTCTGTATCAGCAGACTCTTTCCATGAAGGGCCAGTTAGTGAATATTTTAGGCCAGAAGATTTCTGGTGCAAGTCCTCAACGGTCCTGATTGTGGCCTGAAAGCAGCCAGAGATAATAAGCAAACAGATAGGTGTGGCTGTGTTCCAATAAAATGTTATCTACAGAAACAGTGGCTGGTCAGATGTTACCGGAGGGCTGAAATATGCCAACCGCTTCTCTAAAGGAGTATTTATTTACCTAGAGGCAGGGAGTGGTTGCTGTGACTTTGTAAATCCTTGGGTCTTTTAATGGAGGGAGCAAAGTGCTCTACAGACAGAGAAAAGCACATCTTAGTCATCGAAGATTAAAGTCGGGAGAGACATCACTTCATTTTACAGATATGAAAATATAAGTCCCAGAGAAGCTAATTGCTTGAAACAATACAACTTAGAGTTGAAAGAAGCTTAGAATTTTCAGCCCCTCTCTTTGGATTATCAAACATCTTTGGCAGAAAAAGGCAAAAAGAATAGGAAAATTAAAGTCATTTAAATTAAAAAATGAATTAATATATAAACTTTCACAACTTTGCTTTATTTTTCATTCCAATGCATAATGTCAGAAATCATTAAATAATGAAAACCATTAGAGTTGCTAATGTTTTGTAAAATAGCTCTGGGGGGGGTGGGTACTGTAAGCCCTGGCAGAGCTCCAGATGTTTGTCCCCAAAGCAGGATGGGAAGTCGAAGGAGCCAGATTTCTTGTTTGGGAAAGGAATTTCTCTTAAAACTTTCAGCTGAAAACCTTAAATTTAAGTGGCCAATGACCTATAGTGAAGACATTTCTGCAATACCTCCCACATTTGTCAGTTTCTCTTGTTTACCATTCTCTCCTGTCTGTCTCATGTACCACCGCACATTTCATGTCTGTTTCTTGGTTTGTTTATTGTTAAAAATGGACCTACCTGAAATCAAAACAACTTGCTAAGTTGGAAGCAAAGCAATTGTTCTACCTAGTGATGTTGCAGAAAAGACAATAATTAAAAAAAAAAAAACAAAAAAACAAGAACAAGGCACCCTTCTATTGTATTTCTTTTACATGCCTAAGAAAAGGACAGAAAACATGCAACCAAGCTGATAAATTCCAGGTTGACCTTTATAAAGGCATTTACTTTCCATGAAAAGTACTTAGGATTTTTAGAACCCTAACCTCTGGTAAATTGAGAATGAAGTTCCTTGTTATTCTGAAATGGTGCTATGTCTGTTTGGCTCAAATGCCATTGGTTCTGTGAATATCTTCGTATTAGCTTGTAGTGTTTTGTTTTGTTTTGTTTTCCTTAGCTCTTGTTTTAACATATCTGGCAACTTAGGTCACAGAAAGAAAAAATAAGTAGGCCTAAAGGACAAGTTAAAAAATGATTCCCACACCCTTACCCATCCAAGCTAGCAAAAGTTCACGTTCTGTAACTTACAATCTTTACAAAGAAAAAAAAAACTCATTTTGATAATGGGGAACTCCTTAAGAAAATCTGAGCAGATGCCTAATTCACATACTGGAGAGAGAAAAGTCAAGCATAAAAAAGACCTAGTCTGCCAAGGTTTAAATAGCAACTCATGCCTCTACAGCAACAATTTTCCTTGAGAAAATCTACCATATGCTTTGTATGAAGTCCATCTGCAAATGTAATACCCAGATGCTCATTCTCCCCTTCCAGAAAAGCTACATTCTGACTGCACATCTTCTCTGCTCTAGAGAATTGATAAAGGAAGAGCGTTTCCTCCTCTTTCTTCTTTTTTTCTATTTATTTTTTTTTCATTTTTAAAGTGATAAAAAAAACTATAGAAAATTTATAAACTTAAAAAAAAGGCAAAAAAGAAACAACAATCATTCCAAATCTCATAACCAAAAGATAACTGTGTTTGTTTTATACACATATGATCATAATTCCTTTTCCCCTTTTTAACTTGATTGATCTTTCCATTCTTCAAAATTATTTATTTTAACAATAGCATGGTAAGAACTGGCATTTTATTTTTTATCCTTATTAACCACGTTCTTATTGAAAGTAAACCACATATGAATAATGTTACAAAATCAGAGTATGAAAGAGTTCTGAATGAAATATGAATCTTCCCCTGTGTTTTCTTCCTGAGAAACCAATACATTTAGCCAGATAATAAGTGTCCTTCTTAAATCAGTCTGTGTATCCACTGGCATAAATATGGGTGTGTATGTTTGTGTGTATATCTGGACACAAAAGGAATCAGAATACATGCTCTTCTCTACATCTTGATCCTTTTACTTAATCTTTACTGGAGATATTTTATATAGCTCTATCACAGCCTAGTATCAGCTTCAAAATGTTTCATTTTAAGATCTAACTGTACTTAATCAATTTCCTGTTGAAGAACTTTGACCTACCCTCTTGCCATACTCTGACAACATTGACAAATTAAAAGAAGCCAAGGAGTCATACACATGAAGATCATAGGATATTTATCAATTCAATAATCTGTTACAGTATACGTGATAAATGCAATAAAAATACAATAATCCTGCTAAATAATTTAAGCATTTTGGATCTTTGTTTAGTATTTAATTTCTTGTTTTGCCTTATTCCTTTTTTTAAAAAAATATAAACATGCAAATCCAGAATTTTCAAAAGATAAATAAGGCTGCTTTCTTACCGTGTAAATCAGTGATGTCTACCTTTATTTTTCAGGGAGATTTATTTGCCGAAATGCAGTTAAAAGGCATATTTTTTGATTAATTAATATATTTAACAAATAAACATATGCCCATAGTTTGAAAGTCAAGTAGTGCTTTAAGATTTTGAGCAACTAAGGCGCCTGGGTGGCTCAGTGGGTTGGGTATCTGCCTTCAGCTCAAGTCATGATCCTACTGTCTTGGGATCCCGCTTACATCAGGCTTCATGCTCAGTGGGGAACCTGCTTCTCCTTCTCCCTGTGCCTGCCACTCTCCCTGTTTGTGCTCTCTAGCTCTCTCTCTCTCTGTTAAATAAATAAATAAAACCTTTCAAAAAAAAAGATTTTTAGCAATAACAAGACCATCATTCTGCCCTGATTCTCCCCATCCCCACATCCTGCTCACCAGAATCTACCACTTTCAATTTTTCTACATAATTCTGGATTTTACTTTTTTTCCTACTAATATCAAGAGTTTATTGCTCTTGCTTGGTTGATTTATAATTTTAAACATTGTGTCTTGAATTTCTAAATTGGAATGTGTGTGGCACACACACCCTCCCCCATACTCTAAAGATAATTATATTATGGATTTAATTAAATCAATATTTTGTGTTTTCTATAGTATGCCTCTGTACATACTGTTCATGATGAACCCAAGTAATGGACTATAATTACTCCTACTTTATTGTACAATTTCCTTTTGTTTTTCTAGGTGTTTAACATTGTTTTATTTTTTTTCCTTTGCTCAGGGCATTAGGGATCCTTTTTTTTCCATAACTTCAAAAACACATAGAATAGTCTGTTATATACTCTATCTCATCCATTTTTTTAAAAAAAAATGTCTCTTTCTTGATACCCTCAGACTTCCTGCCCTAGTTTAGACCAGCAGTGCTCTAGGCCCCCTGTGTGGCTATTTGGTCAAAACATCCCATTGGCTATCACCTTGGAAATTTCCAAAGTTCTGGCAAGTGTGTTGCATCACTGATTCCAGTTTCCTGGATTCTGTGTTTCCTCTAGTGTGATTACTGACTCCTTAGAATGAAGTGCCTCCTGCAGTGGAAAGAGTAGAGAAGCGTTATTCATTGGAAAACTTAGTGTCTCAAAAATATTTTTATTCTAGCCTCATGCTTACGGGATATGCTTTCATGAGGATCTTGTTTCCTCTTTTTAATTTATTTTACTTGATCCCTATATATCTTGATATGTGTCCTTCCATGTAGGTAATTTTTTTTTTTAACTAATTTGCTTTCCTTAATTTTATTTGTGAATTTCCCATCAGGCAGATATCACCTTGTGGAGATCAGTTCTCTATTTTTGTTATCATTTCTTTCCTTCTTTCCAGCTAATTGTCTTTTTATTTCTACTCTTTGGAAGATATCCTTAACTTTACCTTTTAATGCTTCTGTTGAATATTTGATTATTCCTATCATGATTTTAATTTCCTAGAGCTCTTCCTATCTGATTGCTCCTTTTCATGGAACCCTCCTTTTTTTTTCTTAAGGGTACAATATTAACTCCTATTTTCTCTGAGGTTATTAACTACTGTTTTTTTAAAAAGAGATATCTCTTCTGCCATTGGCATTGTCTCTCTTTCTTTGAATTTTATCCTTAGTTATCTTGGTCTCTACTTTTCATGATGGAGGCTTTCTCCAAATACATGAACTTTCTGTTCATTCATATTTAAAAATGAGGTGTTGAAAAGTTGATGACAGAGTTTGTGGGCTGGTAACCTTCCCTGTAGGATGATTGGCTGGCTTTTCCTTGGCAGCTTCCAAAATGTCAGCAACCGAATGTCAGTTTTCTTGAATTTTTCTGTGTCTCCAATGAATGAGCTTCTAATGTCCTGAGGACAGAATGTGTGTGGATGGTGTTGTGGTGGATTTTAGTGTCTGGATAATGAGCAGAGGCAGAGAGGGCTTGGGGGGCAGATGGAGAAGTGGTACCTATTCCCATTTAGTTTTCATTTTCGCTAAATACTTCTGTTTTCATTTCATCTTCTCTCAGCCTCCCTTCCCTATGCCTCATGTCTCCATTTAATGATTTTTTTTTTAAGTCTCCTTTCTTCCACAAAAGGTTGAGGAGGAATGCTGTCTGATTGCATCTACGCCTTTGGACATACCTCACTTCTCCAATTCCTGAGGCTTTCAAGGGTTCTGGAAGTTCAACAAGCTGATCTATCATCAGTATCTCCTCTGGATACTTAAATTTTACCTTCACTGCTTTGCTAGATCATGTATTTTTCCTCCATTTTTTCTCTTCCAAAATGAGTTGATATCACTTATATATTGTCATTTCCTGGCTTATTTCTTTGCCTTTAGGGATTAATACTTTTCTTATGCCCTGCAGTCATTTAAGTGTGTGTGATTTCAGGCAAGAATGAAGATAAACACATGTGTTCAATCCACTATGTTTTATTATTAGGTTTAAATTAATGTAAGTTTTTCTTTTTCTTTCATTCTTCTTTTATTTTTGGTAGCATAATTCCTAAAATAACATAATGAACTACTTCATATGGGCTTAGGAAAATATATTTGAAGATTTAGCTTGGGAATTTGTTTCTGGTTTAAAAGATAAGCTTCATTTATACAAAAAATAATTTCATTTCATTCATTAGCATATGTCCACAGACATGGCAAAGCTTAATGCTGAAAAAATTACTTAGATGCAACTTGGTTTTATGAGTTACCAAATAGAAACGTATAAATGGCCTTATTATTCTGTCAGTACTGATGCTATACTGTTTCAGATCATAGTTTTTGCACAATGGGAGGTATTCTAAAGTTGTTTTTCTCACTGATGGCCCTGCATAGATTGATTCAGAGATAATGTACTGGTGAAGACAGGATATGTGGTTTCAGGGCAGTGGGAATGAGAGCAAAATTTCTGATTAAAGCCTTTTGAATAATTCTTGCTGGAGGCTCTATATCCCATTTGCTGTGAATTGTATATGTTCAAAATCTGAAATATGTCAAAGCAAACAATGATGATTTAAAAACCTTGACTTTCCCAGAGAAGGACAGTACTCTCAAACCATTCTTGGCTTTCTTAGACTGAGATTGTCAAAAACATTCCTGGTCGGGCCACGAAGGGGCACACTGTGCTTGGGTTCAGTGCCCTGTCCTCCCAGGAGGACCACCCTTGGCATTCAGGGGAGTTTTAAAGTTCGTCAAGACTTCTGGAAAAGGAAAATCAGAAAGAGTGGACTTCGAGTCCCATTTCTATCACATATGTTTGTAAGTTTGGGCAGATTATAAATCTTTGCCCAACTCTTCACATTCTAGAACAATGAAGGCATCAATAGCCACAAGGATTTTATGAAGGTGAAATGAAGTCACACATAAAAATATCTAAAAGTACCAGTCTTTGGGATAGACTGCATGCTCCATGCTTTGTGCTTTTCTTCATCCCTTCCTAATGTCAAAGTTAAGCCTCCATGGAGATGAAGTATTATTCACTTCGATTTATATGAGTGAAGGTTAGGCCAGGGGAAAAAGGGCAACTGTCCGCATTTAATAGTCAGTCAGTCAAAGAGGTTTATGTGCACTTCAGTAGGCCGTGACTATGCTGAACCTCAACTTGTGTCATGTTTGTCTTTAAATCGCCAGCAAAGTGCTATAAGTAAGGACAGGTACTCACTAGGTATTGTTGAATTGAACTTGTTATAATCCTGATTCAAGGGAGAGACTGTGTCACTGAGTGGTTAAATGTGGGGCTCAGGGGTGACCCTATACCAGGGTTCACACGCTAGCTGCCCTCTCAACTAGTTCAGCGATTTGGGCAAGGCCTTCAATTGCTCAGACCCTCATTTTCCACAACCCCGCTCTCCTGGGCTTGGGGAGGGCCAGCAGTGGTGCCACAAGGGGCGCCCATAGCACCCTCCACACCGGCACGTGTGCCCCTTCCTGGGTAGAGTAGGGTGAGGTGCATGAGATACTTGCCTCCATCACAGAACTTCAGGGATGGTCAAAGAACTCAGTAATTGAGATAAATAATACCTTAGTGCAATATTTTCCAAAATTAAAATGCAAAAGAATCCATGATGAACAAAATATGAAAGTTTTAAATAAAAATGATAATCAGTAACGGTGCCATGTGGAGTCATATTGGGGCCTAAGGCAAGTGGAGAAATGAGGAAGCCTGCTTACATCTTTATTTAAAAGTTTTATATTTTCTTCATGATGGCTTTTTTGGCATTAATTTTGACTTCTCCTAAAAAATGTGTTCAAATACCTTCTATCTTGGTAACTGAGATATTTGAGGCCCTCTTTAATTTTAGGCGTGAGGTGAGAACTTATTCTCTACCACCCTGGTCCAGTCCCTGTTCTTTCTCTATCTCTATACATATGTACACATGTGCACATTTACACAATACTTAAAAAGCAGACTATTTGAAACTTCCTTATAGCGTCCGTTTATCTAAAATCTGTATGTTAAATAACCATATTTAAGCCATGTAAAATAGAGTTGCCACCACCTTAGGAACTCCAGGTGTCAACAAAATTTCTGATGTGCTCATGCTGGTATTTTGAAACATAACACCAAAAAATGGATCTTTAGGTAAATAAATAAGTAGCCCACTGTGAGCTGGCTTGGAAGGCACATTTGCATTTTTACGAATACCCATCCTATGGCTGCTTATAATTTCCTTTTGAATGTGTGGATTTTGAAGCCATAATAACATTCTTCTTCTCTATAGGCTGATTTTTAAAGTTTTATTCTTGGCAAAATTTGTTCCCAGTCACTCAGTTCTAATACCCATGATGCCCTAAATGACAAGTTCTTACAGGAGACTGATAAGCACATGTATGAGAGAATCCAACTGTCCACTGAATTAGTCTGGCAATGCTGATAATACCGCACTGTGGTATATGAAGTCTGATAGAAAAAGAGGAATAGGCAGAAAAAAAATCAGTGCCACAACTTTCTTTCTGGAAGACTTGCTTATATCCTATATTTTTAGTCTTGTCATAGGAAGTGGGTGTTGATCAAGATAATTTAGGAAAAGCTTAACTTTCTGCAACTTTAGTGTAAGCTTTTGAATATTTTCTTATTCAAATAAATAGTAAGGGAAGAGATCGGCTAGCTTTTTCCAGTGCTGCTATTTTATTTTATTTTATTTTATTTTATTTTATTTTATTTTATT
>CM052799.1:71692841-71739592 GCA_028533885.1 Nasua narica
GAAGTCTAGAAGATATAGCTGACCAAATTCTACATGAGAATTTCCCCAATCTGCAGAATGGAACAAGTGTTCGTGTCCTAGAGGTTGAAAGAACCCCTGCCAGGATCAATGAATCTAGAAAAACACCAAGGCACATAATATTAAAATGTCCAAGTTATAATTTTAGACAGGAGGTCATGAGGCAGCTAGGGGAAAGAGATTCCTTACATACGGAGGAAAGCCCATCAGAATAACGTCAGACCTGTCCTCAGAAACCTGGCAAGCCAGAAAGGGCTGGCATGATATATTCAGGGCACTAACCAAGAAGAACATGCAGCCAAGAATACTTTATCCAGCAAGGCTGTCATTCAAAATGGATGGAGAGATAAAGAGCTTCCAAGACCGGCAAGGATTAAAAGAGTATGTGACCACCAAGCCAGCACTCCAGGAAATATTAAAGGGGGTTTTATAAAAGCAGAAAGAACACATGAATGACTTAGAACAGAAATTTTCCATCTATTTTATTTTATTTTATTTTATTTTATTTTATTTTATTTTATTTTATTTTATTTTATTTTATTTTTTAATTTTACTGGTGTTGGTGAATAGCATTATTTAGCTGGTACCTTTTTGTTTCTGTAATGGCACCCCCTTTGCATTAAAAAAAGCCAGGTGAGAAGCCTGACAATGTGTGAGCAAGGGTGGAGAAACTGCTGCTTCAGAGCAAAATGAAACAGCTAGACTTTCCAAAAGCTCAAGGCTCACACATCAAACTGTGCTGTTGGAGAATCTGAGATATTTGAAGATGATTTTTTCTATTCATGCTTTAGATAGTCTACACACAGTACTCTCTGAAAAGCTTTCTGCCAAATGATGATGATGTGTAGCAACAGCCAAGTGTCTTCCTTGGAAAAGGTGCTCTTTCCTTTCCCCTACTTGGAAGATTTTCAGAGAAGGTCTCTTCTTAGATTCTTCTCCATTGTTCTCATGGAATGTCTGACACTCCCTGAAAGAGCTTAATTTTGAATATCACTTGATGGAAGCCTTGATTACATGAAATTGTACCCATGCAACTTTGTCTGTGCTAATGGTTTGTTCACTACCTATCCAGGTCTTTCATTTGTCAGGTTGTTTCAGATATCTCTGTGTATATAACCAGAATATCACAATGCATGGGCATTCTTAAATATAATTTATCCAAGGACCATAGTATTCTCCTCCTATGAAGATCTTGAAATTTTGAGCCAAATATCAGAAAGAATAGTGATCAGTTACTAATCATGTAAATCAAAGCAGAGCAGCGGGGTGAAGATCAGGGCTGAGTAGGACATGCAGTTGAGGCACAGGTACTTTAACTAAGTCATGTTTCTCTAAGTCTAAATGCAATTATAACTACATAATGAATTTTCAGGTAGGTAAGCTTAATTATCCAGGATATGAAGTGACCAGGTTAAATCAAGTTTCTCTTCTGCCTTCCCTCTCATCTTCTGTTTAAATATACTATAACCTGCATTTTATCACTCCCATCCAAGGAGTAATGATAGGAAACCTACTTTCATCAAATAGTTTTGTAATAGACTGTATTTTCTAAAATGTTGTCTAATTGAATTCTCTGAACAGTCCTAAGAAGAATAGTTATATTATCATGTATATTATGATACATGTTTTTACTCATAAGGAAATAATTTCAGAGTGG
Organism: Nasua narica; assembly: GCA_028533885.1. Lineage (NCBI taxonomy): Eukaryota > Metazoa > Chordata > Mammalia > Carnivora > Procyonidae > Nasua > Nasua narica. The sequence goes on from CM052799.1 coordinate 71,694,517, forward strand.
TTAAGTATCCCATTTGCAGTCATGCAGATAGCAAATCTGGAAACACTTGAAGGTAAAGAGTGGCTGGAAAGGGAAACACAAAATAAGTTGCGGATCTACCCGTATGTATGAAAATGAAAATTGTCAGAATCTAGATGAAAAAATCTTGAGTTAGAGGTTCATTTGTCTTAAGTCAAATGTGACTTGAACAAACCTCAATCTCTCCAAGCCTCCATTTCCTTACATAAAAGAGACATTAAATTCTCTGATCCCTAAATTCCTTCCAGGTGACTATGATTTCTCTCATTTCCAAGCTTGGAGATTTTATGTCGATGTCTCATTGAGATAGGTGTCCACATTGTGCCGTTTGTGTGGTAGGTAACATTAAGCATCGCCCATGATACCGAATCCTGATAGGCACATATGAGCAGCTATTATAGGAGTAGCTATTGACCTCCAGGAGAAGCAGGGCAGTGTCTTCTCTGAATGAATTATGCTAACAGTGGCAGTAGATGATAAAAGAACTTCAGTTTTTGATCCAAGTCATGAAATGTCCCTTATCATCAAAGAAAAGGAGCAGAAAGTGTGGGGTAAATGGTACAGGTGAATCTTCCCCCTAGATGGAGACAGAGAAAACCATGAAAGTGAAGTGCCTATTTTATTGATAGAGGCAATTTTCATCAGTTTGAGGAGTGATGGAAGTTGCTAGTTGTTCCATACCCATTTAGTCCTTTCAGCTTTCACCTTATTGCAGCAGCTTTTTTCTGAGTCAAATGCCATTGCTGGGACATCAGTTATTGGATTCATCTTGACCTGTGGGCTAGAGGTCTACTAGTAAGAACTTTTCTCTGACTGGAAAAGGGATGAGCCTCTAAAACCCATGCTGCTTAGATATTTATAAACTTTTATATTATGAATTTAGGAGTCATAATAATAATACGACTTAAGGGTTTGCTCAAGGTGTCTGGCTTATGTTGTCAAGAACAGCAAGGAATCTTTAGTCATCTCTGGCCTCCATTTATATGAGGTATTATTAGAGATGAGACTCATGGAACGCTTACCCCAAATGACTTGTAAATGAACTGATATTCAAAAGGTTTTCTATAAAGAAGTATTTGGTGTATCAAAATATTATATATTGCATGGCCCCTCAAGAATTGGACACTCCTTGGAACAGCTTTCAATATATTTAATATTTGCCGTACATGATTTGCTTCCAGATAAAGTTTAGAGGGAATTGAAATACTTCAGGAATTTTTGGCATATTTTGTGCACGGTCTCCAGTTTGGATGTAGAGAGACTGCCCATTCTACATAGGCAAGAGAGCCTTAGATTTCTACCTCCCATTCCTTCTGATGATATTTTTCTTCTGAAAAGGTTCAGTTATTTTATTTTCTTTCTTCCTGAAGTCCATATTTCCTTCTTCTTTCTCTACCTTTCAAAGAAAGTAATAGTTACCCTAGTCCTAGACTTCATATTTATCTTGTACCATTTTTTTTTTTCATTTTTGAAAGATTGGTAGAGCTGACTTAACCTATCTCTCTTCTGGGTTACCCCTCTGTTATAATCTCCTAGCTTCTCCATCCCAGTTTGGGGAAGCTGTTGAAACCATTGCCTCAGAATTTCTCAGATATTGTAGATCTAACACTGATTGCTTCAAGTTCTCATTTCTTAAGTACTTGCCACAACAGCTTTGAAAATACACAACCACCCATCATGCTAGATGGACTTCACAGGAAGGCTTTGGTTTTGTTGTTGTTGTGTAGTTAATATCTGAATATTGTTATTGGTCACCTGATGGAGGAGGTTCCAGAAAATATTCTCTCAGGTGAACATTGAAGAAAAAAGGGCTAATTTGAGGACAATGCAGTAGCCCCCCTAGAGGTCCTCTGGGTTATCCCCCTACATGTTGTTAGGGGCCCTAATGCTACACCTGTGGACTTATTCCAATCAAAAGAAACTGTGTGTGCCTTAGTAGCACTTTTATGTATTAACTAGAATTGGTTCCTAACATATCTTAACTATTCTAAGAGAAAGAAAAAACAGGGACACCTGGGTGGCTCAGTCACTTGGGCATCTGTCTTTGGCTCAGGTCATGATCCCAAAGTCCTGGGATGGAGTCCCACATTGGGCTCCCTGCTCAGCAGGGATCCTACTTCTCCCTCAGCCTGCCATTCCCCCTGCTTGTGCTCTTTCTCTCTTTCTCTCTCTCCCTCTCTCTCTGGCAAATGGATAAATAAAACTTTTAAAATAAAAACTTTAAAAAAAAAGAAAAAGTAAATACAAATTCAGAAAGAGAACATAGTCATGTTTTTCAATAAATAAATAATATCAGAAAACACAAATGTATATTTGGAAGACATTGAAATGGAAGAATACATAGACTGAGCAGTAGAAACTAAAGTAGGTGAGGAAGAGAGGGAAATGTCAGAAAAACTCTGTAAACTGTGACATGACTCCCCTGGTAGAAGTTGCAAAGATAGTGTGGCCTACATCTAGTATTCACTTGGCCGTGAGCATTCTGTTAAGCTGTTACTTTCCTCTGAAATGTGTGAAACTGGTCTCATAGGACTATTAGGAAGATTAAAGTAGTTAATAGAAATAACATATTTATAATAGTGCCTGGCACATATATGGTAAGTGTTATGTGTTTGTGGTTATTAATATTGTTGGTTCTCCAGAAGTATTTATTTCCTGTATAGATGGCTGTGTTTCTGTGTTCATGTGTGCTATTCACTAATATCCTAGTTAAATCCTGAAAATCACTTTTGTGTAATACAATAGATAAACCCATCTTTCTCTGTTGTTCTTTATGAAAAGGCAGCCTCTTAAGACAATGCCTGGAAATTACATGTAAAGCCTTCTGAGTCTCTTTTTTAAAAATGTAAATTCAATTTTTGGACTAAGTTTAAGGAAATATATAGTGAGGACAAAAAAGGAATAAAATAGTTATTTTGACTGATTGAGTTAGTAGATCCTTCTCAACAGAATATAAAATCTGATCAATCTAAGGCCATGCTCAGAAACTACAACAAATATTGAGTTAGTAGATCTTTTTCAACAGAATATAAAATCTGATCAATCTAAGGCCACTCTCAGAAACTACTACAAACATGTCTGAATATCTGAGAGCTTACAGTTCTAAATGGATATATGCTTCACATCTACTGGTTCTTTGTTCCTGGATTTTTTACTGTACTATAGTAAACAAATTTACATATGTAAAGCAAGTGTCTTTCAGAAGGTAGTCAAGGTTAATTCCCCACTCCTTTCTTTTTCCCCAAGGTAGAAATTAAAAGTCAGAAAAATAACTTTTGTTTCTAATATTCAGAGCACTAGCTATTGTATAAATTCTCTAATTACAATAGATAACCTCAATCATCTTGTTTATTATGCTCATAGTAACCTATAGATTATGATTCAGGCCATACAATTTATAAATAGGCAATATTCACCCCTTTTTAATGTTTTTTCCAGATATTTAAAAAAAAAAAAACAGAGAAAGGTAAATCAATTTCTCCGCATGGTCTATTTAGACATGTTTCCAAATACAAACCTTTGAGACTTACGATCACTGAGATAGAAATTATTTGACTTGCATAATCTGCTCAATTTTGTTACACAGACTATAGAGCATTTGGAATGTTTCTGTCCTGAAACATTCTGTCCTAAATCCAGAGTTTAATGACACTGATGCTCTTAGTTTTGTCATTGGTGCTGGGAAAGGAATGTGTGGCTAATTCCTAGGCAGTTCCAGCTCAAGCTTGTTCCAGCCATAACTGGCTGATTTGTTTTTTCTGCTCCAGGCTAAAAGTGGTATGCCTCTGTCCATGTCAGCCACAAGATCACTACTCACTGATGGTTGCTAAAAGAATACCTCCTTTTCCAACCTGGTTCTCCATGGGGAAGATGTAGTTCTGCCTAACAAAACAGGCTAGGTTTGTTGTACTTAGAAAAGAAGGGATATTAATAGGATCTGGTCCACAGAGAGTAATGTTCCAGACTACGTGCCAGACGGTGATTTTGTCTTATTAAAATAATCTTTTCATCATGATATTTTTCCTTCAGTTTGCTGACTGTTTATAAAGCACTTAGCCACAAGTGGCTTATTGATTTTGGTAAAACTGAGTCATGATATGAACATTGGAGGGTTTGGATTTGGCTTTTTGAATTTATTTTTAATTAAATTATAAAACAAGTAAATATGATCCTCTTTTCTGTTGTGAGAAATAAGAAATGATACAAGATATGGGATGTGATTTCTCGGCCTCATTTAAGGCAGGTGTACATATGTACTTTTTTCCTGTGGTTGTAGATTTTGTTTTTCATGAGCCATGCCCTGAATCAGAATTGTTTCTCTGCATCGTTCAAGAGCTAGCAGTGAGAGCTTGCCTGATTCGCTACAGAGTGCTTCAATGTTTACATTATCCCTGTGAGATGAATAGGAAATGGGAAGGCTTGCTTTATTTCTGAACTCAACCATCACCACCTTTCACTCAGGCTCTTTGCATCTCTGTGTGTAGGAAAAGAGTGAAGTAGTTGGGAGCAGCTTTGAAGAGCGACGACTAGGTGTTTTGAGGGGAAAATAAAGGTGTATTTGTAGTGAGAAATGTTTCCTTAAAAGCCAGCAAATAGAAATGTGTCTGGTAGGAGGTACATCTCAGGAGCTATAAATAAGAATCTGAGAAAGTCGGACATCACCGTTCCTAAATGAAGGGTGCCGATTGGCTTTCTTCCCAACTGAGGAGTTTTTAAACTTTTTAATTTTTGCATCGAGTGTGTAAGTTGTAAGTTGCTAAAACTTCTAAGGGTATTGTATTAGTTTGTGATTGCTGTTTAATAAACCATCCCGGGACTCATTGACACAAAACGGCAGTTGCTTATCATCTTCATTTTTTGACACATGCTATTGGGGTTTAGCTATTCTAGGTTTGGCACAGCTGAATATGTTTGCTTCAGGCTGTGATTGCTGAGCGGCTCTGTTTCTCACTTGCAGGTTTGAAGCTAGGTGGGCTGTCTCCATTTCACATGTCCCTCATTATCCTTGGACCAGCAAGCTTGCCATGGTAGGTTCTTCTCATAGTGATACCAGAGGCATAAGAGAGCTAAGTTCAAATATGGCATACCTCATCCTATTAATTAAAATTGGTCACAAAGCCAAGCCCAATGAAAGGAGGAGGTTGAAATATAATATGCCCATTGGAGGAAGGAACTACACAGTTACATGGCAAAGGGCATGCATATGGGGACAGATGAAAATTTAGACCCAATGGTGCAGTCTACAATGGGAAATCCCTATGAGCAAGTTCACAGACTTCGTATGTGGAATCCATGCATGGAGTCCATGTAGTGTTTCAAATGATCCCTCTTTCCCTGTTTGATTACTTTGAAAGCCTTTCTTCCCTATGCACTAAGAATACTCTCTATTCAGAAGCTAATCAGTATTTGTTAACTTCTCTGGTGCTGGGATAACTCATGAAGAGGTTTTTTTTGTCTATCTTCTCTCACTGTCCTGTCCCAACCAGAGTAAAGAGATGGGCATTTGGGGAGGATGTGGACAAGAAGGAAAGAAGTTATGCAAAATTTTGCAAATATTTATTAAAGAAAAAAAGTAAATTTGGACCAATGTGATGAAAATGAGTACCTGACAAAGATCAAAAAGGGTTTGGAGTCAGAGTGGATTTATCAAAATGCAAATATTTTAAACAAAACAGGACATTGCAATTGCATACAGAAGCTATTCCCTTTAAGCCTACTGGGAACATTTTCTAGTTTACATAATGTAATTAAACTCAAGCCTGATGAATTCAAATTTATCCCAAAGACATTATTGGCAACATGATCCCATGTGGTGAAAAGACTGAGGAAGTAGCGTTTTGGGGGCCAAGGAGGAATTAGAAAATCATATCTAAAGCTCACAGCAATTGTTTGAAAGGATTCCACTGCAATTCTGTTCAGCAGTGATGGAAAGGGACCTGGAACCTTTCTGAATCTTGTCTTCACTCTAAAATCCAACTGCATCCATGGACAGAAGAACGCACCTTCAGTATATGCCCAAAGTAGTAGCAAACTCGCCTTTCTCTTGGGGTTCTAATATTTGTAAGGGATAATGTTTCTTTTCGCTTTGTGTAAGTATGATTTATAAACATCATTTTCATAGTTTAGCCTTATTTTCCCTTTTATGGTAACTGCTGATGCTCTATTAGAAATTATATTTCTGGAAGCTCAAATAAATTTTATTATTTCAGTTACCTCTAAATTGCATCAAATTCCTTGGGTAAGGTAAAATGCTAAACATCAATAGAAAAATGAGCAAGAGATCTGAAGAGAAATTCTCTCACACACACACACATTTCTCCTATTAAAAAAACATTATCTTATAAAAGAAAAATAAATGCAACTAAGAATGAAATACTAGTTTTTTCTTATAAAATGGGATATATGCACACACACAAACATATATTCATGTATTCCCTTTTTTAAAGATAATATTCGGTGTTGGTAATGGTGGAGTGAAAATAGATCCTCACATACAATGCTGATGCAGTTGTAAATTGGTACAATCATTTGATAGCACAATTGAACACTAAGTACCAAAATTCCTTGCAGCAATTTTACCCTTTAACCCAGTAATTGCATTTCTAGGACTTTATCCAAGAAAGCAGTGAGTAATAAGCATAAAAACTAATGGAAGAGATATCCATTGCCATTCCATTTATAATAGTCTAAACTATTATAAATAGTGTCCAAAATTAAAATACTGAAGTGTCCAAAAATAAAACAATATTTAAATACATATGATACTTTCATAACAGAGGATATTTTTCAACAATTAGGATTATATTTTGCAGAGTTTTAATGACATGGGGAAGATCTTGATAGTATAATACCAAATATCATTTCAAAATGTGAAGAAATACTCTCAAATATTTAATATATAAGCAAAACATACCATCATGAATATAAACTCTATACTTGTTGACTATGTGAAAAGAAATACTATTAGTAATATTTTATATGGGATTATGGATACTTCATTTTTCTGAATTTTCCAAATTCCTTAACAAGGGCATGTTATAATTTTATAATTAGTGAAAAGTGCAATTAAAAAAAATGAACTTTAGAAAGGAATGTATACTATTTTTAGCTCAGATAATTAAAAAATGTACTCATATCCTTATATCAATAAAAAATAATTCCTTTGTCATTGAAAACCCCGAATATATTAGTATAAAATTTCTGGGTGGGGGCGCCTGGGTGGCTCAGCCCATTAGGTGTCTGTCTCCTGCTCAGGTCATGATCCCAGGGTCCTGGAATCAAGCCCCACATCGGGTTCCCTGCTCAGCAGGGAGTCTGCTTCTCCCTCTCCCTCTGCCCCTCCTCCCCAGTTGTACACTCTCTCTCTCTGTTTCTCAAATACATAAACAAAATCTTAAAAAAAATAAAATACTCCTTGTCTTTAAAAAAAAATTCCAGCAACAAACATATATGAAGGAGGAAAAGATGCACAAATACCAAAAAAGTCATGATAAAATTATAGAAGATTTAAATTTGGAAATCAGATAACATACAAAGTTCTCTTTGCTGAAGGAGATAGCCAGAGGTAGTTTAACATCTGACAGGTAGAAATAGGTTCATTGAGAATTTAGACTACTTTTAAGAAAATAGAGCCATAAAAGTAGTTTCACTTGTCCTTGTCATACCCCTCCCCCAATACCTTTTTTAGTAAGTAGAAGCTATTCTTCATTTACTCTCACCTTCAGATGACCTTGTAACATAGCAGATGTTTTAGGTGTCAAAAGTGAAAGTTCCAAGATGATGTAAGGAACAGATGCCAATTCTTCCTGCAACTACTAAGCAACCCTGCATGAAAGAGTTAATAAAAAAGGAAACATAAGTGAAACAGAAGCAAAGGAGATGCAAAAGCCATCCCTCCTCCAGAGAAATTTACTTCACTTTCCATGGATACTTACACCTTTGATTACTTCCGCTTCTTCAATCACCCATTATGAGATGGAGCCGGCTTTCACTCTTTGCAAAGCCAGCTGTGCCTATCTCTTCTGAAGCTATGCTGGTTGTATTATGCCATGAAATTGGTGTCTTGGTGGGAGTATCTAAACCATGGATATTGGCAAAGGCTACAAATCAGGGCTTTGTTTCCCTAAAGAGCCAGTTGTTAAACATTTACCAGCATACAGAAGACTGTCTAACTCCTTCTGCTCAGTTTCAGACCTTTTCTTCAACTGCCTAATGTCATTTCCATTTCCTTGTTTCAAAGTAACACAAAGGTCTTATCCAGATCTACCTTTGCTTCTTAAACTAGGCTTTTTCAAAGTTCCCCAAGAACTTCTATCAAGGACAGTCACTGAACTGAAAAAGTCAAAACCCTAAGTTATTCTTAATCATACGCACTCCTTCATCAACCCACCATCATCCATCAACGTCTGTCTACTTAGTCAAGATCTCTTCAGAATTTCTCTAATTAGTCCACTTCTCTCCATTCTGTACCTACTATGACATCCTTCTTGGGAGTTATTTCCTTTTAACTAGTTTCTGGACATTGCAATACCATAGAATTGAGACTCCACTTCCTCTGTCCTCTTGTGTGCTTCCATCACAATGTCCCACTGGCTTCTCTTTTTAAAGGTATTACTACTTTTTGACCCACTTTTAATGGGAAAACCCATTATACAGAAGATAAGACTAAAGAAACCTGAAATTTCCAGGCATAAAAGCACAAAATAGCCCCTTTCTTTTTAATATTAATATCACTATGTTTTAAATTTACAGAAATTAATATTAAGACATTAAGAAGATGGATGATAATGATGATAGCAGCTATTTATTAAACTCCTATATGAGCCAACAATTCAAAACCACAAAGCAAAGTAGGGATTATTATCCCATTTACAGTTGATGAAATGGAATCTCAAAAGGTTAAGTGACTTTCATGAAGTCACATAGCTGCTGAGTGGGAATGTTTGGATTCAGTCCTGGGTCAGTATTACTCCAAACCCATGCTCTCTTTTCTTTAACATTCTGCTTTATCAGCAAGCTCAAGAGGCCTATTGTTCTTTGTGTTGTAACAATCTTGATTCAAGACTGTTAAATATTTAAGGTTTATTTTTATTTTTTGATTTTCTGACCATATCTCATGATTAACTCTAACATTTAACCTTTTGTTTACCTCATCCAATTCTTTCCTGCATGTGTGTGCTTACCACTTATTTTTTCTATTTCTCTTTTTTTTTGGAATATGACTTACATTTAATAAAAACACAGTTCTTAAGTTTAAAGTTTGATAAGTTTGATAGATGTACCCATTTAACCATCACCTTAATTAAGATATACAGAATTTCTACAACTGAACATAGTAAAACTAGGTTTGAGAATAAGTAGTTCCACAAAACTTTTGATGATAAATAACAATAAATATGTGTCTCCGTCTTGGCAATATCTGTACAGCACTGTCCAGATGAACTAAATTTTAATGACATAAACATGGGGAACATAAGATAGTAGTTTTGCTGAGCACTTCCCTGTGGCCTAGGTAAACCCATAAGTCTTTCCGTTGCCCTTTGCTCTAATGTTATCTTCCCTAAGAACAACTGATTATGTGACTAATACTTCTATTTTTCAGATAAATGTTATTAGGAAAAGGAGAAGTCTTAGATTGGGAACAATGGCATATCAGTCATTGGATTTTGTAGAATAATTGTACAAGCCTAAGAATCAGGTGTAGCCTCAGTCTTGTTTAAAGGTAGTCCAATACTATTCTAGTATTCCTCTAAGAACTGTGATTTCTGTAAGGATTTCAACTGACAATATTTGCTACTAAATTCTGTTTCAGTGTAGGCTTAGATAGTACCTAGGGTGTGTGTGTAGAGGGGAGGTATTTGTACACACATTCTTTACTTTCCATGAGTAAAAAGAAAAGATTAGATTTGAAAAGATCTTGTATTTGATAGCTACATTATATATGATCATGGAGCCTACAACTTGAATCAAGTACTGGATTAGGTAAGATTTATATTAATAGAACCTCATCTGGCTGTCCCCCTTACCCATAGCCACAAATCCTTTCAAGTATATTGGTTCAAGTAGAAATTATATTTCTAGTGAATATAATTTTAACTATGTGTTTTTGACTTCAAGGATCTCACTGCTTTAACCTGCCTTCTAGCTCATTGTATCCTTTCATTCTACCTTTACTCAATTTAATATACTGTCTTTTAAATTTCGTGTATTCTAACTTGCTCTTCTTATCTTTACTACTTAATTCTCTGTCATCCTCCATCCCATAACTGATGTTCCATAGTGGTTTAATAAAATTTTTTCTGTTCTCCTGCATGATCTCCCCTGAGATTTGCTTCTCATAGCAGATTTATTATGAACTACTAGAAATTGAAAAAAAAAATCAATCAATCCCTGTTACTTATGGCCAATGATGTGCTACAGTCCTACTCTTCATTAAAATACAATTTCATCTCTAGAAAGTTTGTTGACCATACCTCAAAACATGGGCCAAACTCGTGATTTGGGGTCCTAATACTTCAATAGCACATCTCTCATCCATAACAGATAGGAAATTATCTGGTTGACAAAAATCAATGCTCCTTATCACTTTATTAATAAAAGAGGTTTTGATTACCAGGAACAATACATAAAAATATAAGGAATACAAGCTATATACCAACACTAAGAGACAAATTATTGTTTACATATACATCTTCACAAAATATTGGTGGAAAATAAGTATTAGAAAAGAATACATCTTTGATTTGAAAAGCCAAAAGCAGTTATTTTTTCCTTGTAGAAACCATTATTATCAATCCCATAACTACTCTTAGTTCACTTCCTGAAAGCCCTGAATTCCCCCCAGCATGATCCACTCTTTCTTTTTCCCCTAGACTGCCATCTTTCCCTTCCTCACAATGCTGCCATCTTGTGTTCTCTTGTTTAGGAGAGATAGTATGAAGGCTAGTAAGCAATAAATAAACATGACTCCTCCCAATTTTGGCTCTACTAAATCTCTTCTAATTAACTGAAGGTGTAATACAAGAAGTTACTACTGGAGGAACAGAGTCTTATTAAAGTTGACTGGGGGATTAGGGTGGGATGGTGAGATTATTGGAAAGGTGCATGGGAAAAGAAACCACTGAATAATCAAAGCTGACCTATAAGAAAGAATGTGCCTCTCTCTTCACCCAAGCATCCAGCATGGGAACTCTTCTCTGGCTCTGCCCCTTCCCCTTTTCTGCCTTCTTGTGCTTATTCGTCTTGTATATGAATCTATATGACCTGAGTCTATATGACCTTCTAGTTCCAGGACCCATCACCAATTGGTAAGTTCTTTCTCTCTTACTTTAGGTTTTCAAGAACAAACATGATTATCCCAGTTCATCTTTTCAAACTAGCTCATACAAGTCATAGGTCTCAGAAAATCCTATTTAGAGGCCACCCTAATCAAAACAGTCATGTCCAAGGGTGAGTAAATCCTGCATATTTCATGTGAAAAAAAATTTCCCCAGAGAGGAAGATGGGTATCTTGGCAAATACCCTGAAATATGTCAAAGTACCCTATATTTCCCATCAAGATTGATTCCTGACTTATATTTCTGGGAAAGTAATACAGTAATATCTCACATACTCACATTACATATATACAGTGTGTGAGTGCTATATATTTACAACCTGTTGGAAATAGCTGCTTTTATTTTTCTAAAATAAATGCAATAACTAACTTATTTTGTGACAGTATTACTGTGATTAGAAAGACACTCATATTGAAACTTTAGAGAAGAACAAGACACTCTGGTCACTGCAAATTAATCCACCTTCCATTGATTTCTTTGAGGCAACTATTGGTAATGGTAATCTAAGAATACTCTTCAGTGGTCAAGATCTTCAAAAAACAGGGCCACCCATAATATAACAGAAGTTATTTAGAAAATATGCAGGCAGGAAATAATTGAACACTTGAAAAAAATTGGGTTCATAAGCCAGAAATGTAAAATTATACCACACTTTGCATATAAACATAAAAAATTATGGCATATTCCTTGAAGTGTCCTTTTCTCCATTTCCTTCCATGAATTTTATATATATATAATATATATATACTCATATATATGAGTATATATAAATTACATACATATGTGTGTACATACATAATATATAATATATAATATATAATATATAATATATAATATATAATATATAATATATAATATATAATATATAATATATAATATATAATATATAATATATGTGTGTGTGTATATATAAAATTACAGTGCCAGTATTTGTGTGGTACAGAATTCAATATAGCCAATACACTGACTCCCACCATTTGAAGGCTAATCTGTATCAGTTGTCAATCAACCATTTGGTTTTCATTCTATTATTCAATGCTCAACTCTGATGACAGCTAAAAAACCTGATTTATCCTGAAACTGTTTGAATTGGTGATTCCCAACTAGACAAGCCCAGCCATGCAAGACAATCTTTTTCTTTCTCTTTCTTTTTTTTCCTTTTCTTGCCTGCTATGGTTCATTGGGTGGCATGTAGACAGAAAGTCTGAGCAAGGAGAATTGTGCCTTGTACCAGAGATTTGCAGCATTCACTGCGTTCACTTTTCACAATGTCGTATGATTATATGGGAGATTTGCCATATTGCCACAGGATAGTTGGTGTTTAACTATTCTAGTAGCTCTTGAATCTATAATCATATGGTTCATTACTTTCTTGATTAAAGCCTTTGTGGTTTTCCAAATCTTTGTTGCAGGTTCATGATTGCCTCCAAGCTACCAGTCCTCTCTCATTTTATACCACTTTTCCCTTGATTCTCCTTATTGAACTTCTCTTAGCTCTTATCCCCATACCTTTCTTTTTTGGGTCTTTGCACATTGTTATTAATTATGCCTTATTTTTATCTGACTCATTCTAAGCTTTCTGCCCTCTCCAACTTAGATGTTTCACTCTCAAAAGTGCTTTCTCTAACTTCCCTAACTGCCCACCTTCTATTCCCTTTCTGCCCATTTCAACAGATTATTGCAAACATTAAACCACTTTCCATTACAATTTTCCGTTCTCTGTAACACTGTAAGTTCTATGAAGCCAAGGACAATATGTGTCTTGATCATTCCTATATCCCTAGTCCCAAGCATAGTGCTGGACAAATGGGTGGTCAATGAATATTTGTCAAATTAGTAAAAAAATAAAAATACTTTAATGACTTCTAGATTTGACTTGAAAATAGGTAGTAAATCATTTGGTTTATGTCTATGCTCTGTTGTTGGTAACATGTAGTCAGAAGTTAAGAAGGCCTTATGGTTGATATCATTAAGGTAGATCCCCTACACATATCTCTACGTCATAGATTTTTCTAAGGCAAATTTTTGCTTTCTACAGAAAAAAATGGTCTTGTTACTTAACTAAAAAATTGTAAATTTTAAGAGATATGTATAATGTATTATAGGCTCTAAAGAACATGATAAATTACTCAGTTTGAAAGGATTTCTCAGAAAGTTTTATACTTCAAAATTATGAAAATTCCTCCAAGCTAATGTATTTTTTCATGCTTAAATTAATTAGGGTCTTTTTCTCCTTTAGTTTTTTTTTTTTTTTCTCTTGAAAATGAGGAGAAATTTTTCTACTACAGAGAAACCCTTGTGAAACTTTTATTGTCTTTTCAAAGTAATGACACATTCTAGAAAAGATAAAATGCTGAGTGATTACCTTTGTTGAAGAGAAAGAAGAGAGCATCATGATTGAGTATCTCCTGGCAGACCTGACAGCTCTGAGCCATCACCATCACTTAGACAGAGTACATGGACCAGGGCATTCATTTAAATTCTGGGCTTTCTTTTCCTCACATTAATTCTAAAAATCAATGAGTTTCTGGGTAAAAGGTGGGCTTTCTTTCAGAATTATCCAACACCTTCCAGGTTTCTTGGAGAATGACCATACTCTCTTCTTTCGGAAATTAGTATTGTTTGTCTATGGGGACATGGGACTTAAATTGATGCCACCAGGCCTTTACTGAGTATCTGCTCAATGATTGTGTCACAGGATAGGTACTCTGGGAAGTGGACTAAGATGAAGGTTAGCATGAAGGATGTCTACTAGAGAATGCTTCAGGTCAGCATTTGGAAGGGAGAAGAGGAATTGGAGTAGGGAAAGGGAGAAGTTGAGCTATGATGCAGGACCAAAGTCATCTCTGATGCTTCAGAGCTTGAGTGGCCCCACACGACCAAGTTGTCCCAAGTTGGTCTAAGATGGCCAAGCCTTGTGACTACTGCATTGATCATTGGATAAGGTTCACCATAAAGGGGTGAAACTTTGGAAATGCAATTCCTAGCAGATGAGAGAATACATAAAGGAGCTGACAGTTGAAAGATAGATGTCTACAGAACTCCTAGCAGCAAGAGTTGCTGTTACTGTTGTCTTTCCTTTTGGGGAGATCTGGATGGTACACTGCAGATAGACATTGTAAAAATGCTCAGTGACAATAAAATTAATGAGATATTAATTTTGCTAAATGAGGTTTTACATTATAAATAGGGCGACATAACTAGGAGGATTCAAGAGATAAAGAACATTACTCTTGAGGTATAAGAAAAGTAATCACTAATTGTGACTGGTAATCAACCAAAGCTTCCTAGGGGAGGGATGCCATGTGAATAGACCATCAAGGACAAGTAGCATTTCAACAGGCCAAGAAAGTGTGGACAAGAGCCTAATAGGTTAAGAGGAGAGCATTATGCCAGGCAGAGAGAAATATGTTTTGGTAGGTGGATGGGAGAAGTTTGTGCATTAGAGAAGGGTAGAAATAGTGGGGGAAGGGAAGAAGGATGGAACAGATGAATATAACAGCAGAGATCTTTGAATAGAATTCTGAAGATACTGGAAAATGCAAGAGAGAGAGAAAGAGAAGTTTTAATTGTAGTTTTAACCAATGGCTTCAAGTTGAAGTCACATGAAATTTTTATCAAATATGTAATGTTTTAGTCATAGAAAGTAAGAAGTGGAAAAAAAAATGAAGGATCTGGCAAATTTCCTCATGGCATACTGTCAATTGAAGTGAAGTAACAGACCCTCCCTTGTTAGTTGATACTCTTCAATCCTTTCAAGTCTATAAGGTTCTCTATAAAGATATATCTGACTCTATGCAGCTGGGTGACTTCCCTCACCTCTCCCTAAAGGATCTTACATTAGTGACCCTCACTCATTCCTATACCATCATTTCTTGGATTAAGAAACCAAGACCCTGGGTGCCTGGGTAGCTCAGTCAGTTAAGCTTTCAACTCTTGATTTCGGCTCAGGTTATGATCTCAGGGTTGTGAGATCAGGCCCAGTGTCTTGCTCGCACTGGGCATGGAGTCTATTTAAGATTCTCTCTTTCCCTCTTCCTCTGTCCCTCCCCACCCCACCAACCTCATATGTACATGAGCTCACTCTCTCCCTCTATAAAAAAAGAAAAAAATCCCAAACTCAAAAACCAAAACCAAGACCCAAAGGAATGCATACCTTTTCAAGGCCATGTGTCTATGTTAACTGAGGTTTACATTAAATTGCCATAATTTTAAGTTATAAACTAAGGCTATGATGCATTAGTTATCTATTGATGCATAGAAGAAAATTACCTCAAATTTAGAAGCTTAAAATAACAATAAATGTTTATCATCTCACACAATTGCTATGGGTCAGGAATCTGGAAGTTGCTCTGTTGGGTGTTGGAGTTATTCATGAGTTGCATTTAAAATGTTGGTCATGGCTGCAGGCATCTGAAGACCTGACTAAGTTGAAGGATCTATTTTAAAGGTGGCTTACTCAGATAGTCACCAAATTGATGCTTAATTATGGCTGGAAATGTTAGCTACTCACAATGTGTACTTCTTTATAGGGTTTCTTTACCGTCCTCACAACACAGCAGCTCACTTCCCCTAGAACGTGTATTAAAGAGAGAGAAACAGGGACGCCTGGGTGGCTCAGTTGGTTAAGCAGCTGCGCTCGGGTCATGGTCCCAGGATCCTGGGATCGAGTCCCACATCGGGCTCCTTGCTCTGCAGGGAGCCTGCTCCTCTCTCTGCCTCTGCCTGCCTCTCTGCCTGCTTGTGTTCTCTCTCTGTTAAAATAAAATAAATAAAATCTTTAAAAAAAAAAAAAAAAGAGAGAGAGAAACAGAACCCATTTTGTCTTTTATGACCTAATCTTGAGTGCCACCCTTGGTCATTTCAACAACATCCTTTTGGTTTCACAGTTCGGCCCTATTCAAAGTGGGAAGGGACTACATAAGAGTGTAAATATTAGGAAACAATAATTGCTGGGGTTTTTTGGAGGCTGGCTTCCTCACATGAGGAAAGGGGATAACTTTGCAGTCTTGTTTTTCTTCATGAAAGCCTGCTATATATCTTGGCTCTTGGTGAGTTCTTTTTTCTGGTTTTCCATGGCTGTCCCATAGGTATAAATTGACTTTCATATAGTCAAACTGTGATAACATTTTATAAAATCATTCCAGTTTTTTCAGTAAATTAAAGTATGGTCAGCATTTAAAAAAATAATGCAAAAATAATGCATGTAAATAAAATTGTATTTAACATACACATATATTAAACCAGTCTTTCAAAAATATGACAGAGAGAGCAGATACTACCATTAGGTTATCAGTTCTGTTGTTCCATCATTAAATCCAATTTTCAGCTAATCTACTTACCAGGGGTCAGTGATAAAGTCTAGATTTCTTATGAATGACATTCTGTATTTAGTACAGCTCCAGATAATGCACTAAGCATCAGTATTCATGAAAACAATATAAAGAAAATTATGACCTTTTATATCAAATACATAATCTATGTATAGATTTTAAAACAATTTCTCTGATGGGGACAGAAGAGATATTTATGTTTTCTGTGATTTTATAACTTAAATATTAAGTGTGAGGGTTACCTCCATATTAGAGTAGCAATAATAATGTCCATCTGCATAAAAGCTCCCCAGCATAAAGGTGAGTCTTTGTTTACCTTTTGAAAATGCTTTCATAAGAAGCTATGGGTAGCCATTTCCAATACAGAGAAGGCCAGTTGATCAGATAGCAGCAAAACTAATGAAAAGCATCATGGAAGTGACAGCAAGATTAATTAAGTTCCTCCAGCCCTATTCACGTGTGGCTGTGCAGAGTTCCTTTGGGTACTGCTGCAGTTAAATGGTATTCATGGTGACAAATACTGTAGATTTCCAAAACTGACATTTTTGAGTCAAGGGTAAAAATCACATTAGGTCATTTTATCCACCCAAAGGATCACAGATGAGCCCTTAGGATTATTAGTATGTTTGAGCAAAGCCAAAATTGAAATTGAGATATGATTAAAAGAATGTTGAAACTGTAATATTTTGTTTTCCATTTACACATTCCCTTTATGTGTTTTAGACATTTTGACAGAGGAAGCCAAACAAATTTCCATCTACTGTATTTGACTGGAGGCACAGAATTATGCACACTTGGAAACACTTTCAATTACTTTGTGAATTCTTGCAACATTGGGGCAGAGTTGCACTGTCTCTCTGCTCACTCTATATAGTTATTATCACAGTATATATAAAAATGGAATGTCCATGACCTAAAGCATCCAAATTTACTAGAGCTGTACTCAATTTATCTTGAAAGATTTTTTTTTTTTAAGTAAAAGAAGAAATTCAATATGATGCTGTTTTCTTCTTCCATTTTGTTTGCAAGCACATTTGTTGTGGGGTTGGATGGGGAAAGGGCTGATTCTCAAATTGCTGCCCAGGAACCATAAATGAATTTTATTTTAAGAAAAATTGGAAACCTCTGGAGTGTATAAGATCTTTCAACCTGCTATACAAGATATATTAACTCACGTTATTGTGTTGCCAAATGTCTTTGGAGGAGGCATATTATTATATTTCTGTCCTTGGAAACACTTTGAGTCCCATTCATGTATTCATTCAGCAAACAGTTCCTACATAATCTGTCAAATAAAATTAAAACCCTTTAACCTGGAATCTGAGATCACATCCAATAGGGATTCTGTGTTTTCCTCTCCAAATTTACTTTGCACGGAAATCTTTTATGGAACTTGCTCTTTAATACTCTAATTTGTTCTTGCTCTCCCAGGCATATCATTCACAATCCCACCCTTGTTTTATGTCATTTGCCAAATTTTTCTGCATTTAATCAATCTGAACTGAAACTGAAGACCAACTTCAGGTTCCACTTCTTCCCTATAGCTTTCCAGATTTACCTGAACCCATCATAATTTTATCTTACCTTTACGTGCATGTCCTACACTATTCATTTGTCGTTTACCTTATATTACCTTTGTTTTTAGTTGTATTTTTGGATATATGTTTCATCTCCTTAAGTAAGATACCAAGTACTTTTTGGAGCAGGGTGATAGCTTAAACATTAGAGTTCAGTGCTTTGATATTTAGGATCTCTACTTTTATTTATTTATTTGTTTGTTTATTTATTTATTTTGGATAATGATGATAATATTTATGGTCTCACTTCCTTCTAGTGAGGCACCAAATGAGGTGGTGGGGGACTTCTAAACTTATGATGTGGTGTCCATCAGTTTTTGGAGATGGTATCTACATAGATGCAAAGCAACTTTATTAAAAAAGGAAAACCAGATAAAAATATACACAACTTCTTGAAGGATTTTGAGGAAAGGAAGATAAAGGGAAACATGGCAGAGAAATAATAGTCTGAGAGCCTTCAGAAAGGAAGCTAGTGAGACTTCCTATTATAAGGGAAGCAGAACTATCAATCAGTCAGGGCAAGTGCACTAATAAAAACCACTTGTAAGAGAAGCTAGGGGTTAACTAGTTTCCCCTACATCACTCTCTGCTTAAACTCTTGTCTGTTCTATGGGTACCTAGGGGGCACAGCTGATTGAGTGCCTGACTCTTGGTTTTAGCTCAGATTCTGATCTCGGGGTTGTGAGATCAAGCTCCGTATTGGTCTCTCAGCACTCTCAGTGTGGAGTCTGCTTGAGAGTCTCTCTCCATCTCCCTCTGCTGCTTCCACTTGTGCTTTCTGTCTCTGTCTCTCTAATAAATAAATAAATATTTAAAAAACCCAAAACCTTCCCTTCTGTTCTTGACTCCCATATCGGCCTCCTGACTCATCCACACTTTTTTTTTTTTTTAGGATTTCATTAATTTATTTGTCAGAGAGAAAGAGACAGAGGGCACAAGCAGGGGGAGTGGCAGGCAGATGGAGAAGAAATTTCCCCTCCGAGCAAGGAGCCCGATGCGGGGCTCGATCCCAGAACCCCAGGATCATGACCAGAGCCAAATGTAGACACTCAACTGATCAACCCAGGTACCCCTGTCCACAACACTTCTGATTTCTATCTTGCCTGATAGCTGATCAGCCATCTCGTTCTTAACTGGCCTTTCCTCAAACCTTTGGGATTTCTCTAACCTAATGTCTCTTCCTTTTCTGATTCTTGTCTCTAACCACAGCAAAGTTTGCTGCTTCCTAAATTATGGGTAATGTTTGATATTAATGGCATAATCTAGTCACTAACCCAATAGGACATGTCCCTGGTCTACATTTCTGCTATGTTCTGGAGTATGTTAAAACATTCAAGGAATTAACATATATTTCACTTTTTTCTATGACCCCAAAAGAGCCTTCATTCTACTTGGGGGATATTGACAATCGGAAAGGTTGCTGAAAGCCAATCTGATAAATACTGTAATGGATTTCTATAAAGAATGTGTGAGTGCTCATTAGGGGAAACATGAGTCAGACATAAATAAGTCCAGGGAAGACTTCTTGGAAAACAAAACATCTGAGCAGTTTTGGATGGTGAATAATGGTATTTAGACGAAGGGGAATACAAAAGGACATTTCTAGTGGAATATAGCTATATTCTCAATAAGATCAGGATAGAACATCATCTAGAGGTAGAAGACTTTTGAGATATTTACTCTACAAACATTTATTGCGTACCTGCTCTTGTTTAGATAGTAGACACAGCATGAACAAGTCCCTTCACCCATGTCCATTGTACTGGGGGGAAAGAAGCAATAAACGGTAACCAATGAATGAATGAATGAGAGAAAGGATATTTTAGGTCCTTTCCTCTGCATGGAGAAAGGTGAAAGATGTTCTAAATTGTAATAGAGAAGATGATAGGCAGAAACCCCTGGAATATAAGCAGAGATTTCTATAATTTCATCAATGTGCCTTGAGCACCTAGAATAGTACTTGGCATATGAATACCCAATATGTTGAATAAATAAAGATGCCTAGGCCACAGCTATATCCAAGGTAAGAATTCTAAGAGGGCTTCTAATGCTAGTTACTAAATATTATAAAAGACCTTCTATTAACTGACTATCAGAATAGATAGGACCATATATAGAAGGGATGTATTGTGTGTCTCCAAAGACAGAGAAATTCAGATAGATAGAGTTTTGGAATATCATAGTATTAATAGTTTTTTTTTTTTAAATTATTCTTAGTTCACAATTAGCACTTCTTTTCTTCTTTTCTTGTAAGCAATTCATTTTGCTTCATTTGCCCAGGACTAAGGTCCCTGGGCATTTAATTTCAGTGGAAGCATCAAGTGAGAATCTAGGAATAAAAATGATTTATGAATTTATAGCAGTGTCTACACAATCTAAAAAATTAATCAAAAGACTGTATGGATTAGTTTAGGCATTTGTTCTCATATAGACCAATTACTTATTTCTCCCCTTTTCAAACTGTTGTAACAGTGGGTGGTGATATATCAGACAAAGGCAAACTCAGGCTTAAAATAAATACCCTTCCATCAAATATCATTCATATGTCAACAAATACTCATTTAACAAATTGTTACACTTTCAGCAAATATCAGTCACCAAGAATCCATGTATTTGGCCCCTTGCTCTTACAATGTCCCAGGGCTCAATGTTGACCCTTTTCTCTTCTTCCAAAAGTGTACTCCTTTGAAGATATCATCTGGCCTCATGGATTAATTGCCATCTATAAAATGATGACTTCCAAATTTAAATATAAAGCCCAAACTTCTCCCCTGATCTCCAGACCTAATATAGCCAAACTTTTATGAGCATTTTCCCTTGAATATATGATAGAATCGTAAACTACAATGCCCCACATTGAACATCTCCTAAAGCATGTTCTTCCACAGCCTTCTCCACATCAGTTAGTGGAAATCCCAACCTTTCAATTACTCAGTCCCTCAATCTTCAGTAATCCATTATCTTTTTATTTCTCTTCTACCACCTACTCAACCCACAGCAAACCCCAATAACCTATTTTGACATATGTACAGACTCTGACCACGTTTTGCCACCTCCACAGCTCCTACCTGATCCAAACCATCGTTTCTTTTCTAGATTATCACAAAGTCTTCCTAAATGGTCACCTCGCATCTTCCCTTGCTTCCTTTTATCCATTCTCTATGCATTAGCCATAATAAACCTGTTAAAATATGTCAAATCATGTTATTCCAAAAGCATCCTATGTAAGTCAGAATCAAAATCAAAATATGGTCTTATAATATGGTCTACAAAGTCCTACTGAATTAGGCTCCATGTGACCTAATTGACCTCATTTCTTTTTTTTAATTGAAGTATAGTTAATAATGTTATTTTATTATTAAAAGATAATAGTGATGTAATATAGAGAAAGGATGGGATTTGGGCAAGCTAGAATTAAGAACATTGGATGAAATTTTATTGCAGTAATATAGTAAGAAATGAAAGTGGACTAAACTAAGGCTCAGGGGAAGGCAATGGAAGACACAACTAGGCTGTGCTAACTCAATGCTAAATTACTGCGGTATTCAGCGCTGAGAACTTGAAAGGATGAGCAAGCTCACAAACTGTGGCCTGCAGTAACACCTGGCATCGGTATTGCATAGAATTTAGGAACAGCTGCTGCTAAGCATGGACAAATTCAATTTGTGTAAACATTTTGTATAAAACATCATCAACCTCAAAGAACTGACTGCAGGCACATAGAAAAGTATGATGTTTTACACCCAATATGATTGTATTCAGTATGTTCACTCATTCATTCACAAATATTTATTGAGTAGGAACAAGTGCCTGATACCCTTGGAGGGTGGATACAGCAGTGAACAAACAATGAATGAAAATCCCTGCCCTCATGGAGATTATATTCCAGTGAGAAAAGATCAAAGTAAACAGATGTATACAGTAGTGTGTCAGATGGTGACAACGTATGGAGGGAAGCTACGCTGACAAACTTTTGAGCAAGACTTAGAGATGAGGGATCCAGGCAGGAGGCTATTTGGCTATTGGAGTAGAGAGAAAATTCTCTGCATACCATAATGTTTTCACTCAAAATACAAAACTGGTTTTAAGGCATCTTTTGTTTTAATCATGAAAGGTATATTTCTGTCTGGCAAGTAGTGACCTGATTCCCTCTCAGGATCCCTCAGCTTCTCAAAGCAGCTTAGAGACAGATAAAGGTCATGGGTGTGAACCAGGTCCTTCCCTGAAAAGGCTGGGTCCTCTCCTGGACATGACAGATGGAAGCATCTCTCAGGCACAGCAGCCATGTCCACAACCTCATGTCTAGCCAATATCAGCTATGTCTTTATTTGGCTGTTATTCTATTTTAAAATAAAAATAATTGCATTTTTTCCTTTATAAATATAATGCATACAAATAATTTTAGGGGAAACAATAAAAAGTATACAATTAAAATAAAAATCCTTGTTTTCCATCCAGAGATAAGCACTGTTTCTATCTGGGGTCTTGATAGTCTAATAACCCTTAGTTGAGGAAGGGTGAGGCATACCCCTTTAAATAAAGCAGATGCTTTCCTTTTTTGGGTTGAACAGAATTCCAATGCATGCATGTAACACTCAGTTGCCTCTCGGATGCCATATTCTTCCAGAGGTTACATGCTGCTTTTTTTTTTTTTTTATATGCCGCTTTTTTAAGAATGATCCTCTATAGACCAGGCAGAGGTTGGAATATTCTATTACTGAATAGACTCTGTCTGTATATTCATAACCATGTAGATACATGTTTTTCTGGAACATACAGTGACATAATTTGATTGGGGAAGACTTTTGCCTGAGCCACTATAAATGGGAAATCTATAATTTCTTTCTTTTTTTTTTTAGAAGGGGAAGGGGCAGAGGGACAAGGAGAGAGAGAATCTTTTTTTTTTTTAAAGACTTTATTTATTAGACAGAGAGAGAGATCACAAGTAGGCAGAGAGAGAGAGAAGAGAGAGGAGGAAGCAGGCTCCCCGCTGAGCAGTCAGATGCGGGGCTCGATGCCAGGACCCTGAGATCATGACCTGAGCTAAAGGCAGAGGCTTTCAACCCACTGAGCCACCTAGGCACCCCGGAGAGAGAGAATCTTAAGCAGGCTGCCCACCCGGTGTGGAGCCCGAGGTGGCGGCTTGATCTTAGGATCCTGAGACCATGACCTGAGCCAAGATCAAAAGTCAGACACTTTAACCAACTGAGCCACCTAGGCAGCCCTATAACTTATTTCTTTGAAAAAAGAAATCTTCTGGGGACACTAACATAAATTCAAAATACAAGTAATAAGACAACTGTACTTTACTGACTACACCATTGAGAAAACTGCTTATTGTCTCTGAGCCTCAGATTCACTTGTCCTCAGTTTCAAGGTTCTGTTCATCAGGACATTGATAGCACCCACCTTTGTGTATGTCAGTTTGTTAGTAAGAAAGATGGCATAAGTGAAAGTACCTTGTGACTGCAAAATGCCATGCAAATGCAAAGTGTTATTAATTATTAAGACAGTCCTTTAGTGTCTTCAACCTCCTGTCTGAAGCTCAACTCTCAATGTTTGCATCTTTGAACTACAGGAACACAAATGGACCAAAAACTGTAGCATTAAACTACAGTGCCCTCTAGCCCATGTAGGAGGTCAGGACAGCTGATGAGCTTCATGAATAAGCTCTACCACAGATGGTTCCTTTGCCTGGGGGAAGGGCCATTAATTGTACTTTTGGATGATTTCCATCTGTCCAAAAGGAAAAACACTTACATGTTTTCTTCAGTATTTTCCTGTAACCTTCTTTTTATTTCTGATTTTTAAAAAGGAGTAAAAAAATGTATTCTTTACTATTTAAATTTTCCTTCTCCAAATTGCTTTCAATGAAGAGTATTTCTAAAAAAAAGAAAAAAGAAAAACCAAAAAAAAACCCAAAAAACAAACTAGATTTATCCGAAGACTCACTGTAATGTTCCTGATTTATATATGATTACCCATTCATTGTCACCAAATTCTTTATAATCCACTGTAAGAGAGAATATTGGTCATAGTGTTTTTTTCACAGAGAGGAAATAGGGGGTTTACCTTTTTTGTAAGATTGCCAAACACGCTGCTATTATGAGCTTTAGCCCACTAGTTCCAATATGCATTAAATCTACCCATAGAGACAGATTGTGCTAATAAAGACAACTGATTATTTTAATATCACAATGTAGAAATATTTGCTACCATGGCTTATAAAAACCTGGAGTGAAAATATATCAACTGCTTCATTCCATAGGCTATATAGTTCTTTTGTTATCTTCAGTTCTTAATTTTATGGATTTTTGTGGAAATTTTTAAGTTTCAATGGTCCAGTGGTTAAGTTGGATCCCAAAGTGATCAGTCCTTAGGAAACTGAACTTATTTTATGGGTTTATTTTCCATGCTGAGCATTTAAGTATTAATCAGCGCTGCTTTCAGGGATTTCTTTCTAACATCCTTTTCTGTGTAAGATAAGGAGGACTGCAATTCATTAGACTATTGGAGGAGCCAGAGGCTTTGCTAAGCTTTGCCTTTTTTGACTCTTCATCTCAAATTTAATGTGAGTTTGTGTGCGCTTGTGCGTGGGTGTGTCTATACTGGTGACCAGACTTGAATTATGACACAATCTTGGTTGTCTGTCCGGCTAAATTGTCTCTCCTCTTTAGGGGTCAAAGATCATTTCAGCCTCAGTGTCCTTTCTGTTACCTACTATGGGAAGCAGTGAATGTGCTCTTGTGAAACTGAGGAGTGACTTTTATCACGTTATTTTTCTTTACATTTCCCTATCACCCCAGCTCAAAAATACTCAAGAAACAAAAATAACTCTTCACCAACTACTAGGTTTCTGTGATCTGGTCATTTCTATAGTGAAAACCTCTATTACCCTAGCAATGGTCCCTTGAGTGTTTTATTTTTCTTAGGCATAAACATCACAAACAAACCCTCAAGCCCACAGCAAAGAGGATGCAGACACAGGGCACCATTCCTTCTCCCAATGCTTTTTAAACTTGGGGTGGTAGGCTAAATTTTGGCGAGGATGATGACATTCACGGGAGGGGCGGGATAAAAGTGTGTCTAATTACACGTTAATGGCAGCGCTTGCCTTAACCACTTCCCCTCCCGCACCGTGGCGAATTTCCCCTGTGTGCTCCCATGTGGAACCGGAGACCCTTCTCTCTTTAAGAGAGCCTCCCGCGCCCCTCACTCCGCCCCCTCCCAGGTCTCTGGGCTCGTCAAAGCTTCCCGAGAGCCATGGTTGGTCCAGGCAGGCAGTCGGAGCACCTCATGGAGCCGCTGCTAACCGGGGGTGGGGTGGGGTGGGGTGGGGGGGTCTGTTTGTAGTACTCTTAGTCCTGATGTCACAGGCGCGGCAAGGACATCGCAAGGAGGAGTCGGATTACAGTAAGGATGGGCAGTGCAGCAGGCAGCCGGAGCGCACGCTCCAGCCGCCGGAGATCGTAGCCCGGGAAAGGCAGCCTGCAAGGCGCTCACCCCGCGGAGGACGCACGCTCGGCGTTCGCAGCTCTCCGCGCCGGGGACATTTCTACCGAATGTAGCATGAAACGGCTCTGCTCTGCGTGTCAGCCTTGGGTGCGAGCTGATGCTGAAGACGCCGCGGTGGGGTTCCAGCTGTCTGATTAATGAGAAACATAATGTATTTTGGTGAGTGTTAACTCTATGATGTAATTCTGGGGGTGTCCAGCCCTTCGTAAGTGCAGACCAGTCCTTTAAAAAATCTTTAAGCCGCAAGAATATATTACATTAAACCTACCTCCAGTTGGCAAGTGGAGAACCAAGCCGGTACAGCCTTCAGGGCTTCCTTTGTGCTACAATTGGGACTGTTTATTAGTCGTGGATGAGTTTAAGTTGGAAAAGCAGGGAAATTGGTGGGGGTGGATAAACTTTGCCTTGATTTGTCTGCATGAAGTTGGCTTTTTTAGCTAGGCGAAGAAGGAGAAATGGTGCGGCGTGGGAAGTCATGGGCTCACTCAGTGGAATGTAAAACTAAGTTCATGTACTATTGATGCTGTGAAAGCTTGGTCGGTATCAATATTTCGTTAGGCGTTTTGGTTTTTCCCTAATTCTGAGCCAAAAAGGGAAAACGTTCTTTGGTGTGCCGTGGTTGAGCCGCTGAGGACGCTTCTCCATACCGTCCCATTTTCCTTCTAGCTAGAACAGCCTAGCCCAAAATGCATATATTTTTTTAAACCTTTAGAGGTCTCGAAGCTGTTAAATATTTGTGCAGTTTAGTTGTGTGCCACGGTGGAAATCTCCCTTAAGATTTTCAGCTGAACTGCCTGCATTTCCAGAAAACATGTTGAGGCTTAGATCTGGGCTATCACTGGCGCGCTGTAAGCGGGCTGAGAGCTCTATGTTCGCAGTGTAACGCTGCAACTTACTGCTGGGAGGGAAGGCACAGCCCCTTCACTAAGAAGAAGCCAAGAATTGGGACTGAATCCTCCTCCCTCCTTCCTGAAGTTATGCTTTCCTTCTGTAAGTTCCATCCCGCGTCATCATCTGAAGGCATCTATCTGATATTAAAAGGTTTGTGAGATCAGCTGGAGGGGGGCCAGTGAAGGATTCCAAGATGCAAATGCTCTGGATCATTTCTTGGTTTGCTTTAAATATGAGATTGAGAGTCATTTTTCAGATTAAAGAGGTGCTTAGGTAAACTTGTGTCGGGCGAGTATTAGTTGCTTGGGCGTTTATTTGTGTGTACAACTTGCTTTTGTTTTGTTTTCTTGAGACTTTGAAACATTTGTGAAAGTATGGAAGGAACACGAGTTAGGAAAGCTGAATGCCTTTAGTTGTCCTGATAGCAGTTTTGATTTCCCTATAATGTGTGTCGTATTAGAAAAGAAGTCTTAAAAATAACTAAAATTGATTTGGAAGAAACAATCCTCATTGCCTAGCCAAATTTAAGCTGAATCCAGAGTTAAACACCTCTTTCCAGGGGTAGTGATGGAGGTGGTAACCTTGTATATTGGCAGTTGATAAAACATCAAGTGTTTATCGTGAATATATTTTTGATAAATGGGAAATCTTATAAAGGAATATGTCTTTTGGACAAAATAAAATCTTGGCATCTGTAATGATATTGAGGGATAGGAAGTACATGATCATTTTAGCTTAAGTTTTCAGCCTCTGGCAACAATTCCTTATGTGATTGTGGCAAGAAAGGAGGGTTGGCCAGAGTAGTGGCACCATCCAAAAGTACTGGTCAGTGGCCATTGGTGCTGTCCTGGATTATCATGTGGCTGTTGGAGAAATATTCACTGGGCTAGCTCATGTTAACTGTAGGCTAGTTCAGCTGTCTTGTAAAGCAGGGTGATTCACAGGGCAATTAGTTTCACTGTGTAATGCAAGTTTTTAATAGTACGCATTGAAATGTGATGTCCTACTTCAGATGAAACTGTACTCTTTTAAAGGCAAAGCTAAAGTTGCCCTCTGTGTCATGAGCAGTATTCAGTCTTACCATAATTCCAGCATGAGATACGTTTTTCTATTCCTGGAGGAAATCGTGGGTATTCAGGAATGCTGTTTATTTCAGGTTATGCTATGTAGCCCCTCGCTCAAGCTGTTAGACATTCAGAACTCTGAGAGCCCACCTGTCTCTCATAAAATGCATGGTGTAAGAGCTAGGGCAAGAAGAATTGAGCAAAACAGTCCAGGCATTTTCAAGATTCAATAGCATGTTTGCAAATCCCTAAGAATACATGTATATACTTAAGCGTGTGTGTATTTCTGTGTTAGCATGTATTTCCAAAATTTTAGCTCTTTCAGTTAGTTGTTGAAAACAACCCTTTCACTTTGTAGTTTGGTTACCCATTACTTTCTTCCTCATTGTTGAACTGAGTCAGAGAGAACATGGACAAAGAGAAAGTGGGGCTGCATTTCTGGGCTTTTCTGGTGGTTTGTGGGAATGGAGTTGAGGCGGCAGAAGACTTTTATTTGCATCTCCAGCCGGGAGTGATGAGAAGCATGGTGATGCTGTCACGCCAGGTAAACTGATATGCAAGCAGGATATTTACTGCCCTTATAAATAATCTAATTTGTCAGTGTTGCTCAATATCCCCCTTCAAATATAACTGAAGCATCATTGCCTGAACAGGCTGGCTCAGCCTCCCTGCTTTTCTGTCTGTCTGTCTCACCTTAGGGACTGGACAGCTGGACCCCATCCTTGCTCGATAGGAGTCAGTTCTGTGTGTGTGCAAGTGGGTAAAATATGTAATATTTCCAGTTCTCAAGAACAGCTCATGTTTTGAGTGTACTGTCTCAGACTTCCAAGACTAATGGACCCTTTTAATGACTTAAGCCTCACTCTTATCTCCTATTGAAATTTTAGTGCAGTGTTTTCAATAATTGTTCATTTGCACTTACTGTGCAGTGATTTAAGAGTTGGCTGTTCAGTCACCGTGGATACTTTTGTTACTTATGCTATCGATCTTGCATTCATTTCTTGGAGTTAAAAATAAGGTTCGCAGAGGTGAGAGAAGCAAGGAACATCCCAGTCAGCAACCTGATTGGGATTTACAGTAAAAGCGAGGAAAAAGAATAAATACGTATGAAATTCCTCCCCACCCCCCAAAATATTTCACATTTAAAAATTACATGGGCCAAGGATGAATAGCCGTTAATAATTTATCCAGAAATAAAAGCAAGGCAGCTGGGAGGCTTCGCCTCAGATTAAGGAAGAGAGGCTGTGGGGGGTTGACAGTACAACAGACCTGAGCTGCTGGGTTCCAGTTTGGTTAAGAGGAGAGGGCTGGTATGAAGGGCATGTTCTTTGCTTGAGTGCATCCCGGCTATTTGTCAGAGCCTGGCAGAAGGTTGTAACCATGTACTCTCTCCAGCTCTAAGCGCCGTATGTCTGAATCATCTCCCCCCTTCCATCTGGCCCACCACATTTCTCCACTGCTGAAGTGGTGAGTCGTTGCCAGTGGTCAAGTCAACCTCACACACGGGCCGTGGTTGGCCAGAGGGGGGCCGTGTCTCGATCCCTTGCCATCAGGAAAGAAATCAGGGAGGCTGATTACACGGAGGAGATTCTGTGTGGCCAAAATTAAAGATGTTTTCAGGCCTGAGTCCACCAGCTGGAGACTCTGGGGAGCTTATAGCCAATCAGAGGCTGGGGCTTGCTCCATGAGAATAATCTGGAAAAAGGAAATGAGACACCTTCAACAAATGAACAGAAAGGAGAGACAAATATTAGAGCCCACTCTAAGTGCTACTGTTAACAGTGTACTAAATCCTGGCAAACACCATCTAGAAAGGGTGAAAGGGCCAGTCAAGTTCAGCTTAGTGTTCCTTGCGGATCAGCTATCTTCCTTAAAATGCGTGAGAGAAATAGAAAAAATACTTAGCAGTGTGCCGATCATAATAAGAAATACTTAATTGAGGAAACTTGGAATACAACAGCTAGAAAAAATCTGGTAGGAAAATTCTAGCCCAGAAACCTATTCCCCAGCCTATAATAGATATGTTCGAACATTGTTATAAGAAGGGCTTTTGTTTTTCCCCCTGGGATGTTGAGAACATTCTCACGTCAGCATTTACACTTTTGGTTGTGGCTGGACCGTCAAGTTTCACCTCTAAAGCAGTCTGTTAGGAAAACAGTTAAGCGGCAAGGTTATGGGGAAGGAAATGAGCAGAAAACAGCAGGCAGCAGAGAAAAACATTCCTCTTTTTTTGTGTGTTTTCAGTGGAAACATTTAACTCGTCCTAATTAGTTTGTGCTGAGTGATCTGTTATGGGGAATTAGGTCCACTAGAGTCTCTCTAAGTGCTCTGAGGTGTTTCTGTCTTCCTGAGGCTGACAGGAGGACAGAATAACTCAGGAAGGCACTTGTTCGTGCAGATTCCCCTTTTTAAAGCTTGAAGTTATTACCATTATGTTTTATTACAAATGAATATAAATGACATGCAATAAATTACTACATAACAGGGATGGAGAATGTGACAGGTGAATCCTGTCAGAAGGGATCACGTGCTGGAACCAGCAATTGAAGAGAACTTGGAAAACCATAAAAATTTCTTTCTCAAGGCAAGCTCTCTTTTAAATTCATGTGAAGCTCTTATTTTAAGGAAACGAATTCCAGATTTGATCAATATGCCAGTAGCATGGAATCCTTATTACGCTCTTAAATTTTCAGAAAAAAAAAATTTAAGGACCTTATTAGTTGCTGTAATTATATGGAAATGAGATGGGTTTATTTAAGGGATACGTTCCAAAATTCATGAGATAATGACGAATTGCAAAGTTACCATTTTGTGGGTGGCATAATTGTTCCAAGAAACAAATGAAAAATTTAAATTAGTGGTTTCTGACTTTCATTCCAGAGGATTGGTCACAGCTGCTTTTGACTGAAACCTCCCCTGATAAGGCAAGATGTTTGTGTGTGTGTGTGTGTGTGTGTGTGTGTGTGTGTGTGTATGTGTATGCGTGTGTGCTTCATACTGGATCATCAAATAGTACCTTTTTATGTAAATATCCGAATTTCATTGCTCATTCACATCTTTTGTGTTCCTAAATCTTTGCACATCATTTAAAAGGTAAAACATTTGGCTTAACAAGATGGATATTAAACTATTTTTTTTAGCACAGCTGGCTTCAAGTTTAACAACCATTATATACATTAGAGATTTTAAAAATCAAGTCATAAGGTTAATTTTTAAGCCTTTTTCTGCTTAAGAAAGAGCGATGCTTGTATAAGCAGAAACCTATCTCTACTTTGACCTTGAGAAAGAGATGTTTCCATTTGTATTACACTATGAAAAACATGTCAAAAAAAAACAAAAACAAAGGTCATAGCTGCTGCCCTCCCTCTCTTTAAAGAAGCCATTACATATCATTTCCCACAAAGATTAGTTTTGCAACAGAATTTCACACATGATTGGTGGCATTAAGAGAAAATACAGCCTAAGAGGTGGCTAGAAATATCAAAGCTTAAAGTGGTTGAGATCATGCTTGAACCAAATTGCTAGGGTTGAAAATAGGAAGACGCTTTGCTCTGTCGCAGCGTTAAAATCATTATGAAGCAGCTGGAAATCGGGCTTCATTGCATGTGAGCTTTTAGGTTTACACAGCTTTTAAAATTTAAGGTATTTCCAGGAAACCCTCTTGACTCCAAAACCTGACATACACATGAGCCTCCACTGGAGCATTGGATGGGATGGACTGAGCCCCTTCTCTTTATCGTTTCCGTCTTCTCTTTTTTCCTACCTTGCAGTATCACATTGCTGTAAGTAAGGAGGAAAGAGAGAAGTCACCTGACCAAGGTCAGAAGGGAGACAGCAGTGGCAGGATTGGTGCTCTGAGCAAATGCTGTCTGCCCTAAAGCATCATTGTATGTGGTGGGAGATGAGGGCTGTGGGGTGGCGATGGGGCCGGTGGGCTGAGCGTTCTTCTGTGAATGATTGCTGTTTAATTTGTATCCTCAACACCCCATTTAGCTCAGTGCCAGGTGCGTAGGCACTTCCAAGTAGGTGTTGATTGTGCACCACGGAATGGGCTGGAGAATTAGGGAGGACGGCTGTCCACTCCCTCAGTAGGTCCTTTAAGACTGTTGTTCCCAGCGAAAACTGGTATATGTGTGTTGACAAGAGAAACGCTCTTCTTTGGCCCTGAAAACATTTTAGCTGCCTTTTTTTTTTTTAATCTTTAAAAGTAAGGACTAATCCTTAGAAATTTGATCTTAAAATACACGTAAGGAATTCTACAATCTCTTTTCTGTTTGCATTTACGTCTTTCTTCATAGAACTCTGCAGTATAAAGAGGAACAGATCTATAGACTAGTAAGACCGATGTATAGAAATGTCTGAAGAATACCCAACTAAAATCAGCATATAAGGCAGTAGAATTGCACTTTTTATCTCTTCACTTGATCACAGCTTCAACTCTCAGCTTTACTTGCCTTCAGTGAGTTTGCCCCCTTGTGGACTTGCTGTTGCCACAAGGCTAGGGGACGCACAACAGTCTGCTCTGTGCAAGTAGCCAGACATGCCCAGGAGGGCCACCAGCTCTGAAGACTGTCCTTCTTGAAAGCTGAAGGAAATGGAGATAGTTTTGACTACTGTTTGCAAGGCTTTTGTAAAATTGTTCTTCACACTTACCTTTTTCATATTCATGCGTTTTGCTGATGAAGGAAAGTGCCTGTGGCAGATTGCTCTGAGGATAAGAATGCCATAATGAATGTAAACGCTCTTTGATAACCATGGTCCCGTACACTTGTATGGCAATTGGTATTTTTCGAAATGCATCAACATTATGCTTTTTTTAATCCTTAAAATGACCCATTGCAGGAGGTAGATAAAATATAATTATTTCTATTTTGAGATGAGGAATTTGAGCCTCTGATGACTGGAACAACATTCTCAAGGTCACACAGCTAGTAAACGTTAAGGCCAAGAATCCAGTTTGGTCCTTCTGGGGCTTACTTCAGTGCTCCTTACACCTGACAGAAGAGTAGAGGGGGATATATATGGGGATATATATGTATTTTCTGAATGGGAGATTATTTGTAACAATAATGCTAGAAAAATATTCCAGCTGATAGCTAAAGAAATGAATACAGATGATTGAGAAATAAGCAGCTATGTTTGTGTTTCGACTGGATAGAATCACAATAACAGAGATCTGAAAATAATTCATACTTTTATTTATTCTGCCTTATTTTTATGTCAAATAATTAATAATAAAAAAAAAACCCACAAGTAGAATATTAGAATACTAATCAGCCTCAGGCAAGACCCAGCTTTCTCTACTGCCCCTGGTTTTCCAAGGCAGTGTTAGATATTAAGGCTTGTATTATAGGCTATATATTCCTGCTGTGTCACTACTTAACTCAATGCTTGCAAAAAAGAGAAAATCCAGATCATTTGTGCTACAAACTCTTCAATATTTACAATGACACCGTCTCCAGTATTTGTTCAAGATGTAGTCTGCTTGGCCTTTATTCCATAACTGAGAAAAGAGGAAAAATGGCCTATGTTAGAATTTATCTGTTCCACTTACTGGCTCTGTAATATCGGGCAAGTCACCTCACATTTTTGATATCCAGATTTGTGTAAAAGGAGAATAATGGTAATGTTTCCCACAGTTCTATTTTGAGGACTAAAATATACAAGGCATATAAAAGTGCCAAGCCCCAGGAAGTACATGGTAAGCCGCCAGTAAAATCTGAGTCTTCCTTACTTTTTCCCTCTGTATCCAGCCTGATATACAAATGTATAAAAATTTAAAAAATCAGAAAACAAGAACCATGCTGATTCACAAAGGACTTAATGCAGATAATTTGTTAGATGGGTGATAGAACTGCTGAGAAGCCACCTGGGGGCTGGGTGAGGCAACTCAGAGATTAGCAATAGCAAGAAACTGGTAGTTGTAAGACTGGTAGTTGTAAGACGGAAAGACAGGAGCTGTGGGCCAGAGCCCAGAGCCCGAGGGTCTCCTGGTGAGAGCTGGAATCATGGCAGACCTAAGACAAAGGATGGAAGGTTCAGCCTTAGGCATGAAGAGAGACAGAAAAATCCCCTCCCTGACTTCTCCCTTTTGCCCACCCTCCAGTGCTCTGCCTTTGCCTCTCATTGGTAGAATGGAGCCAGAGGTCAACTGACTAGGCAGCCTTGGGCAGTGTATCCTGCAGGTGTCAGCACCTGGGTGGTCCAGGGGGAAGATCAGGAAATAGACCTCAGGGCAAATTGGCCAAGGACCTGGAGGGAAATCTTACACCTGAGATGAGTAGTGCTTTAAATGAGACAGTGTCTGCAAAAACATCTCAATTATCAGCAAGAGATTTGCTTGGGGGTGATTCGGGTTAGAGGAAAAGGGCTATGAAGAGCTTTCAGCAGCCCCCTACCAGTCCTCTGGGTTCACGTACCTACTTTGTCACTTTCTGGTACTGTGATGTTGGATAAATTGGTGAATCCGTCTCTGTGTCAACTTTTTCATTTGTACAGTGAGTTAAAGAGTCTGTTTGGCAGCGAGGTTCAATGAGTTGCTGAATGCAAGCTTCACAATATGCAAAGCACCATGTGAATGGGCCTTGTTATAAGGATGTAAAAAAACTGAGTGAATTAGAAAGTGAAGAGGGAGCTTGAAAAAAATAACAACTTGGAAATATATGTTCAGTTATGCAGTTTAGCATTCCAGCAGGGATTTCTGAGTGTACTGAGAAGGGAAACATTTGGGTACATCCTCACATAGCCCCTTGCGTGGTGGGGTCACATGTACCTGTGAGGCCACGTCTACTTTGTTCTTTGTGATTATTTTATAACAAAGGGAAATTGCAGGAGCAAAGGCAGGGAGAGAAAGTGAGCTGGGCAGGAAACCCTGTGTAATGATTCTGTGTCCCATATTCCTTCCTTCCTGTCCAAGACTCTAACGGGAATAGACACGCTGAAAGCCGGGGGAGTTTATTAATAGTTGCTTGGAAAGGGAAGAGGGATTTAATATCGATTTTACCTATCCTTCCATGTGTTCCTGGACTTTTAAAGACTGATTTCTTTGGCTGACTGGCCCTGCTATTTAAAAAAAAAAAAAAAATTGAGGCAAAACATTCTGCCCTTCCTGTATGGAGTTATTAGCATCTCTCTCAAAACCTTCTTGTAAAGCTCTGCGACAGTTCATAACTTATGGTGCCCTTGTTTAGAAGCAACGCCACGGTAACTGCTCAGAGCATCGCCCTTGCCTGGCATAATGTGGAAGGCACATGATTGCCACCAGGTGTCTCTGAGGGCTGGTGGGATATATCTTAGAGGGCTTAGAGGTCTCCTCGGGAGACCTATCCTAAGGTTATCAGTTAAAATGTGCTTTAGAGGGCAACTTGTCTAAATATATATATATATATTTCTCCCTTAAAAAAACGCTTAGGATCTTAAACACGAAGCTTCTGGTCAATTACTCCTTTTTTTTTTTTTCTTTAGCACTGCAGCTCGGTTTTCCCTGACTTTAAAATACTTAATAACTTAATAAGTTAATAAGAAAGTTATAGTGAGAAGCCCAAGGCGTGGACTTGATGGACTGCTTGATCTTCTGAGAGGGTTTTCCAAGGCCTGTTTGCAGAGAGCAGCCTTGGTGCTGACAGGCAACGCGGCCCCACTGACAGAGAAGGGGGTTTAACAGCCTGAATGTGGGCTTTGTGCCAGGGGCTGGCGTGAGTTAATTCATTGCACCTCACCACCTTCCTTAAGAGATGATCAGTGGATGTAAATCCTGGCTGCTCAGTGGAATTCCCGGGAGGAGGGGGGGAGCTCTGAATAGCCCCACTGCGATCAGATGAAATCTACTTCTCTGGGGGTGGAGCCTAGGCATCTGCATCTTCTTGTAACACCTGCCTCCGTGGATTCTCAAGGACAGCCAGAATTGAAAACCACGGGGACGGGTCATTTTAACCACTTTACAGGGTGCGCCCTGCACCCTAGGAGTTCCCAGCTTGCCCCAGGTCACCCAGGCAAGCTGATCGGGAGTCCAGCCCAAGACGTCCCCTGGAGCCCAAAGCCCGTGTTCTTTCTCCCTCAACACACTAACTCCCCTTCGGGAAGTCAGCCCATGGCGTAAGTCCTGGCCCCCTGACAACCTTCTTGCGCTGCCCTGTTGCTTCTGGAGCGGAAATCCCTAAGAGATGGGCTCCCTCCTTTCCATTTGGGGATCTTTATAGAGCTGGCACCCAAATGAGGTTCATGCCAGTCGATTCAGAATCACAGTGGTATGATTCTGGAAAGGACTTTAGAACTGTACTTCTCGAAATTTAATGTTCATGCACATCACCTGAGGGTCGTAGTACATAGCTACGTACAAAGTACATGGAGCAGCTATTGATTCAGTAGATGTGGGTGCGGCCTGGGAGCCCTTTCTAGTACGTCCCCAGGTGCTCTCAGTGCTCCTGGGCCGCTGACCACACTCTAAACAGTAAGGTGTTAGAGATCATTTGTCTGAGCTGCAGCTTTCTGCATATGGGGATTCACCTCTAAGACTCTAACCTAAATCTCCCTATTTCTATCAGGGGACCAAGCATCCTGCTTTGCTTAGTTCCCAGGATATGGGCTTTCAGGGCTAATGCTGAGAAAGTCTCAAGCCAACTGTGGTGAATCTGTCATTCTGGTTCCAACAGATCAAGCTTGAGTTCTAGGTTCAACACTTAAGACTGAGTTCCCATGGAGAACGTGGGCAAGTAACTTGATCACTTTGAGCCTCAGTTTCCTTGTCTGTGAAGCAGGAATAAATGATACTGCCTAGAATAACTGTAGGTATTAAATTAGGTGGTGTATATAAAGCACTCGTTCATTCTCACTAAATGCTGGCTATGCCGGTTGCCCCGAATTCATAGACATGAGCCCACACTCCCTTCATTACTGAAAAGAAATACCCCAAAGGTCAAGTGTCAGTACTCATGGATTGTCTGTATTACCCCATCTCTGTGCAGAGAGGGCAACTTGTAAACCACCTCTGGCCCTGAGATATGATGGACAAGCCGGGGTGAAGGTGTTCATGGTTCAGTGTATAGTTTGCCTCCCCTGAATATCAATAGGAATGCTTTTTTTTTTTTTTTTTTTTTTTTTGCTGTTTAGGGAAAGAAAGGCCTGGCTAAGGCTTGGCCACCTTGGGACATTTTGAACTGGCCCCTGGTGTTCTTGTCGACCTTATTCATCCATTAGTGTTTCTCTGAGCTCTATAACAACTTATGAGGTCAGCTGCAGCTAATGACTGTGCCTTCCATCTCCTGACCTGTCATTGTGTTAACAATTGATATCCTTAGAACCACACACACACACACACACACACACACACACAGATAGGGCAGCACCTACATCGCAGCTTCTACTAAAAACACCCATGGAGAGGAGAAAAGAAAAACTTTTAACTCAAACATCTCTTAGCCCAGAGCCTGACACATGGACAGTGAATAACGGTGGGCATCCCCCTTTCATGCAAGGGAATTTCTTTTTTTTTTTCTTTTTTTAATTTTATTTTTATTTATTTGACAGAGAGAGAGAGAGATCACAAGTAGGCAGAGAGGCAGGCAGAGAGAGAGGGGGAAGCAGGCTCCCTGCTGGGCAGAGAGCCCAATGCGGGGCTCGATCCCAGGACCCTGAGACCATGACCCAAGCTGAAGGCAGAGGCTTTAACCCTGAGGTTCCACTTCCTCCTGTTCAATTGGCTGGCGTTGAGTGACTGAGGCTGGCTTTGCCAGTCCTTACCTAGGAAGGCCAGTTCACTCACCTCCTGTCCAATGCCATCAGCCTATCAGAGGACTTAGTCTGCCAAATATGTGACTATTAGAGTGAAACAAGGCGCACTTATGTTTTTCTATTATGACTAGTGAGTAGGACTGCTACAAGCAGCGCATTATTCCACAGTAGGGGTTACCGGGCCTGAGCTGCTGCCGACTAGCCTTTTAGACAAGAAAGCAAATGAACAACAAAGCAGAAACTATTCTTGCTTTCTTCAAGCATGACGTGCAATTGCAGAAAAGGCCCAGCACAATCTTTCTCTCCCTTATATCCATTTTAAAGGCAAAATTTGGGAGATTTTGTCTCTGGTCCCGTTGCTGCTTACTGTAGTCAGAGCCTAATGCTGTTCTAAAAGGGCATTAAACATACAGAATCAAAGTCTGTGTCTCACAGACAAGAAAATAGAGGCCCAGTGATTAGTAAATGCTTGTATCTGGCTAGGACCAAGACGCGAACTAAAAATTAAACCCCATATCTTTTTTTTTGCACCAAAAAATGCATATTTTATTATTCCATTTATATGAATTTTAAATCATACCAAACTATAGTGGGAAAGGGAAAGGATAGAAATTGGGAGTGTGTAAAGTCGTGGGTATTCTAGTATTCTGTAGTACTGGTAATTTTCTTTCTTTCTTTTTCTCTTTCTTTCTTTCTTTCTTTCTCCGCATATCTTTATCTAGTGGTGTGAATTTGGATGAATTGTCCTGGGCCTCAGCTTCTAGATCATTAAATTGGATAATGACAAGTCACCCTACCTCACCAGGCAGCACTGTACCTACTAAAAATAGTTGAGGTTTTTTGAATGCTTAGTCCCTGCTATCACTGTTCTATGTATATCCTCTCCACTCTTCCTCATAACATCCCTGTGATGGAGGAATGATCAGTATGCCTATTTTGCAGATGAGGAAATGGAGGTACAGAGAGGTTTAGCAATGACAGTACAGTAAGGGGCCGAGCTGAGGCATACCTAAGCTACCTGGCTCCACAACCTGGGCTCCTCCACCATCCTGTTCCGTGTGACCTTGAGTACATCTCAGCCTCTGAAAACCAAAGCCCAGGGGCATATTCTCACTAGTCAGATTGAGCAGCAGGGTTTTGAAGCAGGCAAACGAACTAACAAGCAAACCATCAGAAAAGCACAACTCCTCTTAGTTTGTATGCCAACAGCCACCTGGTGGTGGGGCTGAGGCCCAGATCAAGGGAAGGTTCCAGTTCCCTTCCAGAAAGACTGTCTCTCCAAGGGCAGGTGACCCCCCGGGAAATCTTGTTCATAGAACACGTTGCAACAATCCCAGTGATGCTTCAAAATCAATGCTTGCAAATCATGTCATCACAAGGACCCCTGGCTTCTGTGTGCCAGGAGATGTGCTATAGCCTTCCCCTGTGTGTGTGTTTACCCCTTCCAGGGACCACACTTTCCTTTCTCACTGACTTCTTCCTGGGCACATCACGCCCACATGATAATTTCTTACCAGATCATCATCTGAACTTTCTTTAGTCCATGGAATACCAGGGAAATGAAGGAGACAACTCTCTCTATACCCTGAAGGGAATATTTGCTATTTTTTTTTAAAGTAGTACATACACAATTTTTAAAATAAAATATTATAAAAGGGTAAATAGTGAAAACAAAATCTTCTTCCTTTACTCTTGAGCACTTTCTTGTATTTGAGAGCCTACATTCTATGGAACACAGGGAAAGGAGGGTAGGGGAAGCAGTTGAAGGTGGCCAAGTGGTACAAACTTCTC
Source organism: Nasua narica (assembly GCA_028533885.1). Lineage (NCBI taxonomy): Eukaryota > Metazoa > Chordata > Mammalia > Carnivora > Procyonidae > Nasua > Nasua narica. The sequence continues at coordinate 71,733,771 of CM052799.1, forward strand.
GTTATAAGATAATTAAGTCCTGGGGATGTGATGTACAGCAGGGTGGCCATAGTTAATATTATATTGTGTACTTGAGAGTTGCTAAGAGAGTAGATCTTAAAGGTTCTCATCAAAAGAAAAGAATATTGAAACCATGTGAGGTGAGGTTAACTAAACTTACTGTGGTCATATCTCAATATATACATATATTAGATAGATTATTATGTTGCATACCTTAAACTTAAAGAGTATTGTATGTCAATTATATCTCAAAGCTGGAAAAAAATAAATTCGATGGGAGGGTATATGTATATACCCACCCTCTTGTTTTTACATGGAACGGAAACCTACCATGAACCCTGTTTTTCATATTGCTTTATTCAGCATAGTTTCTCATTCTCTTTATTTTATAGCTACATAGTATTCTAATGCAGGAACATATTGTGATTTATTTTCCTGGCCTTTTTATAAGAGAACTAACTTCTTTCCATTCTTTTACTGATAAAAGCAATGAATATCATAGGGCATACATAATTCTTTGTGTGCATGAACACACATATCTATAGAGTAAATTCTTTAAAGTGGAATTTATGGGGCAAGGCATATTAAATTCTCATGGGTATTGCCAAAGTGCCCCATGGAAACTTTTTCCTGATTGATTTCTAAATATATTCCTATCATTAAAAAGTAGAAAAACTTGGGACGCCTGGGTGGCTCAGTTGGTTGAGCAACTGCCTTTGGCTCAGGTCATGATCCCAGCATCTTGGGATCGAGTCCCGCATCGGGCTTCTTGCTCCGCAGGGAGCCTGCTCCTCTCTCTGCCTCTGCCTGCTTGTGTTCTCTCTCTGTTAAATGAATAAATAAAATCTTTAAAAAAAAAAAAGTAGAAAAACTCCTTTCAAAGTGGTAAATTGTTTATGTGAATATTGCCTTGCAGACCTCTCAAATGTGGGTTCTCAGACTGAGACAAAATGAAATGGCTTTCTGCTTTTTTTGTCCTTGCTCCTCCCTCCCCAATCCTTCTCTCCATTTCACTTCCATTGTGCTAATTCCATATAGATACTAGTTTCAATTTCCAAAAAAGGAATGGTGCCATAAAAGGAAAGATGCCTTATCCTTTAAGAATGGGGATGTATACAAGGGGAGGTTTCCATCTTGTAAAGAAAATTGTACCCTCTGCCTCAAAGTTAGAAGCTTGGTCCTTGAGAGATCTCTACATCAGTTAGATCTTAAGCCAAATATGTTTGGAAGTTTCATTTTCTTTGGAGTCAGTTGGCATTAACAGGTCTTTACCTGCACATTTGCATAATTTTGTATTTCAGAGTTTTTTCTTCTATTCCTAAGTCCGTGTTCTTTTTGACTTCTGCAGCGTCTCTATTTAAACATACTAAGCTTAGAAATAACCTGGAATGTCTATAGCATGTTTCTATGGTAAAAATGCCACAGTTATTGAAAACATAAAAACTTAGGACATCTGGGTGGCTCAGTAGGTTGAGCATCTGCCATCGGCTCAGGTTGTGATCCCAGCGTCATCGCATTGAGCCCTGTGTCAGGGTCCCTGCTCAGAGGGAAGTCTGCTTTTGTCTCTCCCTCTGCCCTCCCCCCCAACTCGTGTGCTTTCTCTCAAATATAATTAAATTTTTAAAATCTTAAAAACACACACACAAATACTCCAAAAAACAAAAACAAACAAAACCGAAAAAAACCACCAAGACTCCAAATAGCTATGATGGCTACCATTTATTGAGTTTTTGAGTTCTTTACAAACTTTGACTCACTCTCTAATGATTTTGTTTGTTTTAGTAATGAAATTGTTTAAATGAGCTAGATGTCATTCTCTCTGGTTTACAAAGAGGAAAGGTATGCTCCAAGGTTAAGTTTCTTGTCCTCAAAATAGATTGAAAATGGCAGGCATGGGTTTCAAACCCAAGACCATCTAACTGGACATCTAGCATGTCAAAATGTTGACACCTCCCTTTGGTATTTTCTGTCTAATGCACTACTCTTTGGCCACTTCTGTGGAATTCAGGTTCTTGCTAGAAGGGGACATTTATGTAAAGTGGAGGTTCTCATTTTCCTTGTTCTTGGTTGAATAATAGCAATCCCTGCTAATATAGAGACAATTTTAAGAGCTTTACCTGAAGTAATGGGGACCTGAGGTGGTAGGGAGACCAATCCTCTTTTCTCTCTTCTCTTGGAGACAGAAGGGAGGGAGATGTTCATTGTCTCATTTTTTTTTTCCTTTACAACAAATCTAGGAAATGGGTATTATTATTCTCATTTTATTGATGAGGAAACGGACATTAAATTACTTCCCCAATATTATAGAGACAGTGTGGGAGTCCACAGTTGAATCCAGGCTCACATGCTTTCTGCTCTTTCTCTCTGCCTCCTGGACTCAACGCTCCAGTCTGCCATCGTGTGCATTAAGATTGAACGTGTGTGGTTCCCCACACTCCTTAGGATCCAGATGAATTCAGAGATTCCTCCCAGGCCTAAAATTTCTGTATCCTACAATAGCTCTGGGGATAAAGAGGTAGTACTCATTGGAGCAATAAATCACTGTAGCTCACACAAGACCCAAACACATGAGCAAGTGTCCCTCATTCTATACCTCACTGTCTGCAGAGCACATCATTAATCTTTTATGTGAACTGTCATAATCGTCCCTAATGGGTTTCCTGACTTGATTCTTTTATGCTTCCAATTCAGCCAACATTTTGCTATCCTAAGGCATAGCTACAGACATGATACCTCCCAACACACATACATAAATGCCTCCAGGGATTCTTTTTTTTTTTTTAAAGATTTATTTATTTGAGAGAGAGAGAATAAGAGAGAGCATGAAAGGGTAGGAGGTCAGAGGGAGAGGTAGACTCCCCACGGAGCTGGATGCCCAATGCGGGAATCGATCTCGGGAACTCTAGGATCATGACTTGAGCCGAAGGCAGTGACTTAACCAACTGAGCCACCCAGGCCCCCTCTAGTGATTCTTATTTCCTGATACAGAGCTTCCAAACTGCTTATCCAGACAGTCAGTACAGTCCAGGTTTTGGCCCCTAAAAATTTACCTTGCAGTTTCATTTTTATACAACTATCCTTGTCTCATCCTAAACCCTGCCTCTTAACCCTTTTAATACTCTGTCTCACATTGTCTTTCCTACCTGATACATAGGTTTTTGTCTCTGTGTCTCTAAAATTCTACCCATTCATTATCTTCTTCACTCTTACTCCTTTCTATCCTTTAAACATTTTATGTAAAAACAAAATCTTATGATTTCTTCAAGAAGGTCCACTGCAAGTGACCTCCTTTAGGAAGACCATCTAATTCTTTACAAAAGGAATAAATACCTTCTCTGAATTTCCATGTCTGGTCTTTCTTTCTTTCTTTCTTTCTTTCTTTCTTTCTTTCTTTCTTTCTTTCTTTCTTTTTCTTTCTTTCAGATTTTATTTATTCATTTGACAGAGAGAAGAGAGAGATCACAAGTAGGCAGAAAGGCAGGCAGAGAGAGAGGGGGAAGCAGGCTCCCCACAGAGCAGAGAGTCCTATGTGGGGCTGGATCCCAGGATCCTAAGATCATGACCTGAGCTGAAGGCAGATGCTTAACCCACTGAGCCATCCAGGTGCCCCCCATGTCTGCTATTTCCAGAACCTATCTGAACAATAGCCTGGAGTGCTTGAAAATTCTGTTTCCTATTCACTTCTCTAGATTTACTGAATCAGAACCTCCAGGAATAGAGCCCAAGAATCAGGATTGTCAAAAACTACCTCCACACTTAATATCTCAAGGTTGTCGGCTCTCTATAAATAAACCTATAAAGGCAATGCAGTTACACTTAAAATATTATCAGGATTTAAATGTGAACTAGAAAAAATTATATCACAATTATCTGAAAGAAGGAGCATAAGGAAACACTCCAGGAAATTATGAAGAAAGAGTGTTCTGACAGGGGAGACTTACCCTAAATTATATCATAAAACCATAATAATTAAATTATTTGGTCCTGAATAATAGGTGATAAAAAACAGATTAGAATATCTAGAAGTCAACCTCATTTCTTATGTATATGGGGACTTAGACTATGATAAAAATGGCATTTCAATTCATTGTTGAAGACAGTAACTATTAAATAAATGGTTTGGGTACAACTGGATGAACATTTATTTAGACAAACAAATAAAGTAGATTCCTATTCCACTTCTTACACCAAAATAAATTATATATCGAACAAAGATTCAGCCATAAAAACTGATGCCGTAAATTTGTAGAAGGAAGCCTGAGTGAATAAATTTATACTCTTGCACTGGAAAACGTTTTTGAAATGAGGACCCACACCCAAAACTATAAAATGGAGGAATGATAGAACTCTAATTACATAAAATTAATAACTTGTGTTTGGGAAAAATTATTCAAATACTAAGTTAAAAAATGACAAATTTATTTAAATACCAATATCAGGTAAATGGCTATTTTTTTAATTAACGAAGAGCTTGTATAAGACTCAATAAGAAAAGACAAACAACCCAGAAGAAGAATGAATATGAACAAACACATTACAAGAAATATATATTGCCTGTAAAAATATAAAACTATATTTAATTTCACTCATAATTAACAAAATATACATGAAAATAAAGGATATATGTATAGTTCTTCACTTAGCTGATAAATATTTAAAAGTTGGACAAATTTTTAAGAATTGGATGTGGGAGAAACCAGTCTTATACACAGTCGTGTGTGCAAGGAATAAATTTTTCGACCTCTGTGCAAGGTGGTGTGATAATATTTATATATGCATATTTTTATGGCATGTACTCTGCCCTAGCAAGTTTTTTTTACTAGATATATGCTTTATATTCTCAAAAGGTCCCTCACACATATGAGTAAGGATGTTAAATGCAATGTTGGTTTTTAAAGCATAAAATAGAAATAACACAAGTGAATATCAGTAGGGGAGACATTAAATAAAATTATGGTACATTCGAAATGTTGGAATGTACAGCATGAAAAAATGAGTACATCTTTATGTTGTGATATGGTAAAAATCTAGAATTGAACATCAGTAAAAGAAGTCTCAGGAAGGGTAAAGAGAAATCCCAAAAGAAATCCCTTTGGGAGTAAAAATTTAGGAAGGTTCTTGAACAGCTATACTGGTAAATTCATGTGCATTTTCAAAGAAAAACATAAGAAATCATTAGGAGTTGTTAGATTTGGGCAGGATTTATGCTTTTTAAGTCACCTTGTTTGAATGGAATGCTCTGCTGGCCCGGAGATTCATGTCTGTTTTATTTACTTCTTTACACTTTAGCGTGAGATCAACTCCTGGCAATCAGGGGTACTCAGTAACTATGGAACTATGTAGAATAATCGGTTTGCTTTTTTTTGGGGGGGTGGCCTCTAAGCAAGAGTGATCTGTCATTGGAATATGAGCCACTTTTGTTGTTGTTGTTCTCTTGTCTTTATTTCTTTGTGTTAACAAGGATAATAAATACACTAGTTAAGGATAGGAAAGGTATTAGTATAAATGTATGTAAAGCTTCCCTGGTGGTTCTGATGCTCAGTCAGACTTAGAGAGCCCTGTTGATACTTCGTCTTCTCCGCTTTGGGGAAGTCTCTCTCAGATAGCAAGACAGATGTTTGTGGTTGGGAATGGTCCCTGGTTCCAGGTTGCAGGCCTTTGCAGGTAGAGTCCTCTCTTGCACGTGCTGAGAAGTGATTTAGGTCCCATGGTCTGTGGTCAGGTTGCCTGGTTTTAAGCCCCACCTTTTGGGCCTATTAGCCGAGTGACCCTGGCCAAAACCCCTGGGGTTCCATCTTAGTTTCTTCATAGGGTTGTTCTTA
>CM052799.1:71739692-71895958 GCA_028533885.1 Nasua narica
GGGGGGGGCCACACACAAGAAGGCGGGTGTAAGCAAGAGGAACCAGCCCTGCTCTGCTCCTTCGTACCCAAACTGGATATACAGTCGGTCCCCTTCTAGCTACAAGGAGCTCTTAGTCTCCATTTCTTGTTCCTCACCCCAGTCACTGACGGGTGCCATTCCTTGCAGGTTTCATGAGTGGTGTCATCTCTTGGGTTACTAAGGCATTTCCTCTGTATTGTCCTGGCTTTCGGGGCTGTTTCTGTCCTTTTAAATCTCCGTTGTTTTCATTTTGGGCCAGGATTTCCCACCCAGACAACTCAGGACTAGAATCCAAGAGATTACAGAAACCCAATTTGGTAAGGCACCGGGGGAGCCCAAGATCTTATTTTTAAAGTACTTTGTGGGGAGAGAGAAGCTTCTTTCCCACTGGAGTTCCTCAGATTTGACAAGATTGCCAAAGTCTTTGAGTCACATTGTTTTCCACTGCTTGTGGAAATGACAGTTTTATCTTCAAAGACAGTGAAGTGGGAAAATAATCCATTTTCGCTGTGGTTTATAATGTTGCCTCTTCTTAATTTTAAAATAGCTTGAATGAAGGTCTTTTAGCCAACAATTAACAAACCAATATATTTTTTATTAACATATAATGTATTATTTGCCCTAAGGGTATAGGGCTGTGAATCATCAGTCTTACACATTTCACAGCACTTACCATAGCACATACCCTCCCCAGTGTCCATAACCCAGTCACTCTATCCCTACCGCCAACCCCCTAGCAACCCTTAGTTTGTTTTGTGAGATTAACAGTTTCTTATGGTTTATCTCCCTCCTGATCCCATCGTGTTTCATTTTGTCCTTTCCCTATCCCTCACAACCCCCCGCCCTGCCTCACAAATTCCTCATATCAGAGAGATCATATGATAATTATATTTCTCTAATTTACTTCACTCAGCATAATACCCTCTAGTTCCATCCATGTTGTTGCAAATGGCAAGAATTCGAACAAACCAATATTTGAATAAATATGCCTTAACAAGCAATTAGCTTTTAGGGTTTTCTTGCTTTTTAAATTCTTATTGTTTATAAATTTTTATACCTCAAGGTGTAAGGCATACTTGAATACTTACAACTTTGATTTTTGCCATCGGTGAGACGAGAATGGTAGAAGGCCTCTTGCTTACCCCTTCTGAATCATTAGTAGGGAGAGTGATTTGGCATGGAATGAAATTGAATTTCTGTTTCCACGCTCAGAACAGAGGGAGTATGGAGCAGCAGTTAAGAACATAGGCAGTGAAGGCATTCAACCATTTTATTAGTAGAATCCTCCCATACGCATGGTTCAGCCATGTCTCAGGCACTGTTCTAGACACCATGAATGAGTGGACAAAACAAAGATCTGTTCCCTTGAAGAATTTACATTTTCTGGGAAGAGACAGATATTAAACAACAAACATAATTAATAAATCAAGTATACAGTATGTTAGAATAAATTAAGTGCTAGGGGTGGCAAATGTAGGTCAAGAGAGATTTGGCCCAGCACCACAGGGGTGGGCTGCCTTGTGGGACGGGACCTCATGACGAAGGTCATATCTGAACCAAAATTTGAATGAGTTGGATCCTGCCTCTGCCACTTCTAGGCGATTAGTTTGATCAGGCCACACTGAGGCTGAATTTCCTCACCTGTGAAGCTGCACAGATGTTATGTTGTGTGGGAATTAATTGTTCAAACCCCAGGAAAGCAATGGTCGTCAGAAATCTGTAGGGTTTTTATTACTTGTTTTATTATTACTATACTTTCAGATAATCTAAACTTTTGCTTTAAACGGTAGGTAAAATAGTTTTTAACTGAATTGATTGATTGATTGATTCTTTTTAAGTGGCTATATGCCTTGTGGTGATGTCACTCTGCAAAAAACTTTGGGTTTTTTTTTTTCTCTGTAAACAGAGCTTGGGAAAGAAAATGCCACCCTACTGGCTGGGTGGATATCTGATCTTTTCCTCCTTTCGTCTTATATGATATTGGGGAAACCACCTAGGTCCTAACCTGAGTGGGCTTGATGTGAGGTGTCACAAGCAGAAGGTGACACACAGCTGGGTAAGCAGCCGGGTGAGCTGGGATTGCATAGGCCTGGGAAACTAGCTGGGGGGCAGCAGGTCAGAGACCCATTGTCCAAAAGGTGCAACGAGCTCACAAGAATCTGTTGAGTGGTGGAGGGGAAGACAAGAAAGTCTGGTGAATGGGGCCAACTACACTATATCTTTGGAGGCACTTTGGGTTCCTTGAAGGTTTTAGGACTTTTGTTTAGTGCCAGCAAGCTTCAAAGTTGGTTTGAAAGCTGGCGAAAAGGATCGGTATGGAGGTTGGCGAGAGAATCTAGGTCATATCGGGGACAGGAGATAGAGGGACTTTGAAGCATGAGGCATGGAATCCTAATGGGCCCCAGGAGGGGTGGGATGAGGGAATTCAAAGCTGCCTCTCAGAGGCCACAGTGGCTTCCAGGCCTCCCTGGACTTAGCTGGGAGCAAGACAGAATTCTGAGCTACTCAAGGTGGAGGGGCCCGGGAGCTTGAGAATTCAGACTCTGGTCTGTCAGGTAACCCTGGGGTGGCTTCATGGGTTCCATTGCATCTTCTGCTGCAGAGAAACTTAAAAGGAAAGCAAATAGATAGATAGGTCTAAGCACCAGATTGTTGAAAACATTGTTTTTCAAGGATAAAGGGGAGTGGGAGGGAGAGAGAGGAGAACTATCTATGCATATCATACAAAATATCTATTGTGCACACACTGTGGTATCTAAGGAGAAGTTTTTATCCAGAGTTGCTCGCTGATTTGCACAGCCACAGGGGAGTGAAGTGCTATTGTAGAACGTATATGCTAGAAACCACAAGTTTGCTGGGGGCTGCGATTGATTTAGATTACTGGTCCCCTTTGGGGACCAGGCGCCACCCCTGCTGCCCTGCCATTTGTTTGCAAATACCTCTGGAAGATGGGACACTCTTACTGCTCAGACATAAAATGCCAGACTGGGCTCCAGATTCCATGCTGATCTTTATAAAATCCAGTTGAGAGGCTTTGTGTATTTATAAACGCATCTTTTCCATAAAGTGTAACATTTCACTTACATAACTTAAAATAGTCTGAATTAATATTACAATCATTGCTAAGAGATTTAAGGATCAAAAATATTTTAAAATAAATTAGGTACTCTCCAAAATAGGATTTTCTTGTCCTCATTTTCATTATAAAACCTCAAAGAAACTCAAGGCACAAGAAAATTATTTCTTTATATTTAAAGATGGGCATTTTCCTGTTGTTGTGAGTCTTTTTTTAGGATATGCCAACTTTTGGTACTCTTCTCTCTGAATTGTTTCTTTTTATAACCATGGGAAGGATGTTTCAGACCATTGGGAGACAAAGCCTGTCCAAAGGATTTTAGTTGCTCTTTCTTCCTACAGGATGAAATGTCCAAACATGTTCAGATCTTACCCACTCTTCTTCAACTCTCTACCTAAAGGTGGAAATCTTAAATTTCTAACTGGTTCTAGGTCTTGGAATAGGCAGAGTGAGTGCCAACACCAGCTGGGGTCTTGTAGGGGACTTCTCATCAAGCATGTAGCAACAGAGAAGAGGTGTGTATGCCCCTTTCCAAAAATATAGACCACAAATTATATTTATATTAAACTCTGCTCATCAGAAAAAATTTTATTATAACTTTCTCATGATAAAAACAGATATGTTAAAAAAAAAAAGAATTCTACAGAAAGCATGTCATTCATCAGATGGGTATATGCTAAGTATGCCCCCTCAATTGTGAAGTTCATCTTAGAGGAAAATGTACCAAAATTTGCATGGTTGTTGTCAGGGATTTTTCTTTTCTTTTCTTTTCTTTTTGTCACCATTTGGAACTCTTCCTGAGAATCTCCTCTTCCTTCCTTACCCCAAAATAGAAAGTCTTCAAGTTAAATATCATGGGACTCATGAGGTAAACATATTGTTAACATATCTAATAAGAAATATGGGCTAAAATTATAGCTGTACAGGGACACCTGGGTGGCTTAGTCATTAAGCATCTGTCTTTGGCTCAGGTCATGATCCCAGGGTCTTGGGATCGAGCCCCCCATTGGGCTCCCTGCTCAGTCAGAAGCCTGCCTGCCTCTCCCACTCCCCCTGCTTGTGTTCCCTCTCTTGCTGTATCTCTCTCTCTCTCTGTCAAATAAATAAATAAAAGCTTTTAAAAAAAATTAAAATAAAAATAAGATTATAGTTGTACAGAGTAAAAGGGGCCTTGGTGATTTCTCAAGTCAGGACTCTCAAAGTGGTGCATACAGCAGAATCACCCAGAGGGCTTGCTAAACACAGGTTACTGGGCCCCACCTCCAGAGCTTCCGATTCAGCAGGTCTGAGGGTGGGACCTGAGAGTTTTAGTTTCTAAGTCTCCAGGGGATGCCAATGCTCCAGGGCTAGGGAACACACTGAGAATCACTATCCCAAGCCAGTGGTTCTCACTCGTGGCTACGTGTTTGAATCACCAGGGGAAGTTTTAAAAATCCCAGTGCCCAGGCTACACCTCTCATCAGTTTAAATGAGATTCTCTATAGGTGAGAGGTGGGCATCAGTATTTTTTTCAGGATTCCAGATGATCCCAGGGTGCAGCCAACCACTGCAATTGAAATACCACTATCCTAGGTCCATCCTTCTCTTATTTTTATTTTATTTGTTTCATCCTTCTTTCTTTTAAATGAAGAAATGCAGGCCAAGAGAAGTGATACCACTCTGGGTCATACAGCTAGTTATGAGAGAAAGTTCTCCTGATGTCCGGGCCAGAGCACTTTTACTACATGACACTTCTTTACCGGTATGCCTGGATTTAAAATTTAGCAACAAGTGCATAGCGTGACCTCTGCATAAGAGTTGCCTGAGATCTTGTTAAAATATGGAGTCTGACTCAGCAGGTCCAGGGTGCAGCTGAGAGTTTGCATTTCTAATAAGTCCCCAGGTTTGGTCCATACAGCTCATTACAGACCACACTTTGAGTATTGAGGTTGAAGTAGACTTTCTCAGTATTTCAAATGGAAATATCATAAAAACCATGACTCCAAATACAGGATAATAACTATTACAAGGAAAATTGGCATATCTTAAGCAACTTTATTAGATCAATTTGTAGCCTTTTTAAATAATTTTTCTTCATTCATTTTTTATGTTTTAATAATTAAAGTTTTAATAATTAAAAAAATTGTTTAACTCTGCTGATAATAGTTTAAAGGTAAGAAAAAAGCAGAAATTGATTTGGAGTCAACTAACTTCCACAGTGCTACTTGATTTTAAAATTGATCCAATTGTTTTTTAAGTTCTGGCTGAACATTCCCAAATCATGTTGGGAAGTAAATACTTTAATCGTGTTAGGTTTTCTCTTTCATGATTTAATAGTTAGGACAAGGTAATGTAGCACCTGGTTAGGACTTTGGCTTCCGGAATTAGATTATCTGGGCTCAAGTCCAGGCTTTGCTACTAACAAGCTATTTAATTATTAGCACAACATTTAATCTTGATGAGGTTCAGTTTTCTCATCTACAAAATTGAGATAGTGATGGTACCTGCCTTGTAGGGTTTTTGAGAGGATTTAATAAAACAATACATGGAAATATCCAGGCACTTAGTAAGTGTGTAGATAAATACTGGCTTTCATTGTTTTCCTACCTTGTTGGCTGCTGGCTACAGCTGGCTGACTGATGTAGACACCAATGGTTCCCAGGACTCAGTCTTCTGACTTGGCTGTCACGAATATCCCGGGAGGGCTTTCCCAGAGACTAAATCAGAACTGGTCTTCCTATCAGCCCCAGGGGATCAAATTGCAGAGTGTAATTATCTAAGAGGATCCCTGGAAGGATTGGTCAGGAGAAAACTTAGATGACCAATCCAGGAATGCTGGATTGCTCAGGAGGGGTTGCCCAGAAGGCCCCATACTGCCTATTTCTGAAGTATATCATGTAGGTTCATTTGGAGGGGGAACTGGCAAGGAAACAAACGTGTTCATTTTTTTAGCCCTGTGGTTCACAAAGTGTGGTTCTAGCACAAGTAGTAATGGAATCTCCAGTGAACTTGATGTGCACATTCTCTGTCCCCACCCCAGATTGACTGGATTTGAAACTCTGGGGTGGGACCCAATAGTCTGTGTCTTAAGGAGTCTACCAGATGATTCATTTGCTGGTGAGAATTTGTGAATCACTGCTATAGACAAAGGCAATCCTAAAAGACTTTTGCCAGAGGAGTGATGTGATGGAGCTTTATATTTTGGAAAGATTACCTTGGCAGAAAAAGTGGAATGTTGGTTTCAATTTCTGGATCACAACTGCAGGGAGATCCAGGAAGTTATCACAAGGGATTTGAAAATCTCATATGGCTCCAAATATTATCTGTAAGTTTGAAAATTCCAAAGGGGCTCAGAACATTCTCTAGTACCTATCCCTTCTGTCTTTCCTTGAATGTACTAAATGATTTTATGATCAAAAAAGGCAAATCCATTTGAGGACATAATTGTATTTATAAAAACACTTTGCCATGTATTTTCTCAGTCAATTGATAGCTGGAAGTATAGCAGTTATTCACTTAATATTTAGTAGGGATTTTCCAGAAACTTTTCTAGGCACTGGAAGCCGAACAATGAACAAAAAGAAATGAAATTTCCTACCCTAATGTAACTTGCATTCTAGTGGGGATATAGAGAGATACCAAGATGAGTGAAATATTTCCCATGCTATATAGGAATATATTTTAAGTACTAAAATAAAGGAAGGAAGAATGAAGACAAATGTTGGGGGATCAGGGAAGTTTTCAATGAAAAGGTGAACTTGGAGCAATATATTTAGGAAGCTAAGAAATAAAGCCAGACAGATATATGGGCAAAAACCATCCCAGGCACAAGGGACAGCAAATGTAAAAGGCCTGAGAGAAAACAGTCTGTGACATGATTAGAGGAATAACCTGGAGGCCAGTGTGGCATGAGAGTGGTGCAGAGTTTCAGGAGGTGAACTTTGAGTGGTAGGGCGTGGTAATGGTAGGAGTCATAAAGAAAGATAATAGAGTGATTATATAGGGACTTTGGGATACTATAAGAACTTTGATTTTATTCTGAGTAAGATGGGAAGATAGGGACTGTTTCTGAGAAGAGGACAAAAATAATACAACATATGTGTAAATAGTATCATTCTGGCCCCTGTTTTGGGAATAGCTTGGACATGGAAGAGGGTGGAAGCAAGGAAATCCATTAGGAAGCTATCAGAGTATTTCAGTGGAGACATGATAGGCAGTGGAGGAGGGTGGTAACAGAGGTGGTGGAAATGTCTCATTTTTTTTTTGAAATGCTCATTTTATTTTTAAAGATTTATTTATTTATTTGAGAGAGAGCATGAGAGTGTGAGAGGGAGAGGAAGAGGGAGAGGGAGAGAGAAGATCTTAAGCAGGCTCTGCACTGAGCGTGGAGCCTGACACAGGGTTCCATCTCTGGATCCTGAAAGCATGAACTGAGCTGAAACCAAGAGTCAGACGCTTAACCGACTACACCACCCAGGTGCCCCATGGAAATGTCTATTTAAAGGTAGAGTTGACGGGATTTGCTGAGGGGCCGGGTATAGAACAGGTAGATGCTTCAGAGTTAGGGGGCTTGAGTAACTGGAAGGATGGAGCTTCTCTTTCCTGAGATGGAGACAATAGCGAGAGAAATAGATTTGAAGGGTAAAAAGCAAGAATTTGGTTTTGGACACGAAAGACTTGAAATACCTATTAGATATCCATGTAGAAAATACTGAGTAACCAGAGTGGTAGGAGTAAAACCAGTATCTGTAATCTGAAGAGAAGGGTACAATTGGTTAAGTAACACAAAGTCTGAAAATTGTCTTTAGTGACCTCAGTGAGAGAAGTTTACATGACATAGTGTGAGCAAAGGCTTGGTTGGAGTGGGATTAAGAGAGAACAGCAATAGGGACTTTGGAGACAGCAATTATCGACAGCCCTGTCAAGGAGCTTTGCTGTAAAGGAAAGACAGAAGTTAAGTGTTAGCTGGAAAAGGGTGTGGGATCAGGAATCTTTTTTTTTTTTTTTTTGCTTTTTTTTCTGTTTGTTTTTGAAGATGGGAGAAATAATAACATGTTTAAAGATGAGTAGGACTGGTACAGTAGGAAGGGAAATTTGATGATGAAGAAGAGAGAGGGAAGAATAAAGAAGTGATGTTTGTGTTCAGACTTCAGGGAAGAGATCAAGAGGAGGAATTGACCTTAGCTTGGAATGCAATTCATTTATAGACAGCAGGAGTGGTGAGGATATAGGCACAGATGAGATTCTGTGATATTCATTGTTACGGTATTCATCTTTGGTTGCTTCCATTTTCTCAGTGAGATGTGAAGCAAGGTCATTGGCACAGAGGTGAGTTGCAGAAGTATTGGAAATTAATAGGAGAAAGGAGAAAAAATAAAAACAGTTGTCTAGGAAAGAAGGATAGTGAGTGAACAGACTCAGGGAAGGTATTTGTTTACTGGGCAGCATGAAGGGCCCACTTGATGTTAACTATCATGAGTTTAAATTGAGAGTAGTCATTATGGAATGTTTAATTTCTTCTCCTGCCCAATTCAGTGGCATGAGTGCAGGCATGAATAGGCAAAGATTAAATTTAAGCATGGTTTCATTTAGTTAAGGGGATGAAGAAGCAAGAAAGGGCTAGGGAGTTGAGGATGCATGCAAGAGTATCATAATCGTTAACCAAAGATTTAAGCTGAGTAAAGATAGAAAAAGTAAGAATAAGTTGAAGGACTGAAAGGATGGTAAGATCATCAGATTAGGGGTATTCATGAGATAAAAGATTGAGTTGGTACAATAGGAGTGACTTGTAAATAAAGAAGGTGGTTTTGGAGGGCAGGATGTTTAAGACTTGAGTTTGTGGTGAAGTTGCAGTTATTGTGAATGTTAGGTTCTAGGCTATGACTGTGGGAAAGAGTGGCTGAAGTGGAATGGAAGATAAGATTGTTGGAGGAGAGGAGGCCAAACAGTAGAAACTTCAGTGAACGGCAAGTATAGGTTATGGGTATATTTGAATCACTACAAGGTATGTCAAAAATAGTGTACAGGTGGTAGTAGAGAAACCAGTGCTGAAACCATCAAGAAAAGAAGAGGAGTGCCCTGGGATGGGTAGGGATGGCAGCAGTGAGGGACGTTATCATTGTAGTGAATGACAGTGGCACTCTAAATGTGTAAAATTTGAAGCTGGGGGTGGGAAGGAAAATGCCTGGAGATGTTGGTGAGAGACAGGAAGAACATATCCCCCACCTTCGTGCCCAGGGTACAAGAAAGGTGGAGGAGAAAATAGCCACCACATGAGAGGATTACAGGGGGAAGTGCCCAGAGTATGAAAGGAAATATCATAGAAGAGGTTGGCAAGTGCATGTGATTTGGGGGCTGCCACGTGGCTCCACCAAGCGGAGGTCTAGAGGATGTGTCATCTTTTCTGATATTGGACTTCCCTTATGCCTTGCTGGTGGAGCCTTTTGGGTATTTGGGAAGGGATTATTAGTATGTGTGTGTGTAGATTTGTCCCTGGCTTCTGACAGTGGAATTAGGAGAGTAGTCTTACTTTAAGCACATGGGTACTCCATTGACTGTCTCCAGTGGAGACCCCAAGGTGTAGTTGTATCACAGGGAAGTGAAAGAAAATTATTTCCACACTGAAAAGTGATACTCATATTTTTAAAAAAATCTGGTACTACTGATAAGTTGAAAATACTGTGTGTGTGTGTGTGCGTGTGTGTGTGTATGTGCCTGCAGTGAGTTGAGCCTGAAATCATCAAAGCCAATTAAGAGTCCATTGCACTATTTCAAGAAATAGAGAATGAATTAATTCGCTGCCAGTAGAGGCTGAAAGGATATGATGGATTCAAGAAATAAATTACTCTTGATGGAGTAGAGAAAACTGTATTTGCTCAGAGTAGATAAAGGCAGCCAAGAGGTCTTATATATTTACACAACAGTAAAATCCATGTTTTCAAGAGCTTATGTATTTGCAAACCTGAGTAATCTCCATACGAACTATTCTTATTTCTTTCTGCATGAAATTTTCACATAGGATACCAATGTTTATAGGGTGAAATTTAATTAATAGAATTTCACAAGGATGTACAAATTACTAAGAAGCCTTTTTCTTATATCTGTGCTTTTATAATATTTAAAATAGCGTTATTTCATGATGGTTTAAACTAAGCAAATATAAAGATATAACAAGTTGTAGAAGCATTATAAATTGAAATACAAGGATGAGAGTAATATTCCATGGGTCAGGTTGCTAATGGGCTCTGCTAGAACAGACAGGTGAGGTACTCACTGGAGAATAAGGAATGCAGGACACTTTGGCCTTAAGGGCCAGAGATCTTGCTCCATATCATGGGCACCACATTCCTACAGTGATGCCTTAGAAACAGACATGGCCAAGGAACAGAGAGGAGGATTGTTCTATATGGTTCTCAAGTGGAAAGGATATTTTAGGGCAAAGTGACCGTAGTGAACAGAGGCACACAGATGTGAAAGAACATAGCAAGTCTGGGGGAGTCATTACCTGTCCATTGCTATAGACAGTAAGGGCTGTGGTAGCAGAAGGGTCCAGAAGTGGTGGTGAGGCCTTCAAAAAAGGCCTCAAATGCTCTATCAAATAAAGGTTTGGGTATTATTACAACAGGGTATAGGGAATTGTGGAAGGGTTTTAATTAGCAAAATGGCATTCATGTGATTGTGTGTTCAAGACAGTTATTTGGTCTGTATTTCTGTGTGTTCGTTGTCCTGAGCGGTGATATGGAGAAGGTAGAAATAGGTTTTCCAGATGGGATTCCAGCCCTGGTGCTATTCACTCCCTCTGAGTCTCAGAATTTTCTCTCTCAGCTCTTAGAGGAGATGGGGATTGGCCTTGGATATTGCTGTTTATTTTCCTTTTAATATCCTTCATGATGCACACGTCAGTAAAGCTAAATATAAACTTCCAGATTACTTGGGTATGTTTTACAATCTGAAAAGGCAGAATGAATGAGTGCTTTTTAGGAAATATTTCTGGTCGTCTTCTCCTTATGATAGCTCTAGACTTCATGGCGATGATGTATGGGCTCTGAGGCTGTCAGACTGCATTACTTATAACAGAATTATCTCATCATTACCCTTGTTAAAAAAATTTTTTTTTGAAATGAGTTAGAGGTGAGAGATCCTAACCATTTCTTCCATATTTACAAACATATTAGTAGAATATAAGAAATTCCGAAATCATTCTAGGGAAAGAGGATTATATATTTTATTGATAGAAAACCTTTGGAGGGATGGGGAAAGTCAGGTCCTGGGAGTTTAAGTTACCCAAGGGCAAAGGTTACATGGCTGTTGTAGCGGAGGAAATAAGAGAATTTCAGAGAGGTTTCAGATTAGCAAAACTAATTTGAGTATTTTAGTTTATGAGGTGTGACTGAGTTTTACAAAGATTTTCTTAACATCAGGGCTGTGGAAGAATTAATCAGCCTAGCTCATGTAGTGATGAGTTCCTCTGCCCTACTGGTATCTAAGGAAAGTCTAAGTAACATATTATATTATATTATATTATATTATATTATATTATATTATATAGAAGATATATATATATATATCTTATAGAGGAGATATTATAGAGAAGATATTCAAGCATCCATGATGCAGAGACCTTAAATGTCAATTCCAGTACTGAGAATATGCAGAATTAGCACAGATCCCTTCTTTACTCTGGCTGTAATTTAACAAATCCTGTCACAAACATGCCTGAGTGAAGGTAAAAATGGCTGAAGATCAAAACTGAAAATGTGAAGACTGTAAGACTCTAATTTAAAAATGCAGTGCAGATTAGGCAGTGCCTGCTAGTGTGCAGTGTGGAGTTGAGCCATCCAATCCTCAGACGATGGAAGATTATGATAAAGATTCGAGATAGGGCCCACTGGCTGGCGCAGTCATTTAAGCATCAGACTCTTTATTTCAGCTCAGGTCATGATCACAGGGCTGTGGGATCGAGCCCCTTGTGGGGAGTCTGCTTTAGGATTTCTCTCTCTCCCTCTCCCTCTGTCCGTATCCCCCTCACACTTGCTATCTCTTTCTCACTCAAATAAATAAATAAATAAATAAATAAATAAATAAATAAATAAATAAATAAATCTTTTTAATATCCGTATCCCCCTCACACTTGCTATCTCTTTCTCACTCAAATAAATAAATAAATAAATAAATAAATAAATAAATAAATCTTTTTAAAAAGAGAGAGAGAGATTCAAGAGATAAAAAGAAGTCAGAGTACCTCATAGGAACTCAGAAAAAGCCAGGAAGTGGGAACTTGTGAAGAACAGAATGGGTTGGGGATGTAGATGTCTACTCAGCAGCCGTTGGTGGGCTCTCATTTTAGCTCTTCTCCCATGACTTGGCTCAGCTGCTGCTTCTCTCATACTGTGTGTTCACTTTCCACTACCCAGTGTTCTCTTCCTCCAGTTTAATTTCTCCAAAGCTAAATCCTTGGGCAGATTTCTTTTTTCTCTTCTTTTCCTTTCCTTTCTGTTCTTTACTTTTTTTCTTTTCTTTTCTTCCCTTCCCTTTTTTTCTTTTCTCTTCTCTTTTCTTTTCATAGCGTCTACATCACAATAACTTCAAAAAGCTGTCCCCGCATTGACTCTCACTCCTCACTCTGGTCCACTGCACTGTGGCCAGGGAGAGATAAGGCTCAATCATGAGATACAGAACATGCTACTTGTTCCTCAGCCTTTCCCCTGAGAAGGCGGATGTCATTCATAGGGCAACTTTCTCCTTGCAATCCTCTTTCTGATATTTTACAACCTGCATCAGCCTATACCTGTTTCACCAGGTCATCGGGTCTAGCAGACCTAATTTACTTTGAAAAAAGTTTATCATCTACTTATATTTATTAAAGTATAATTTATCCCTTTAGTTTACAGTTCAATAAGTTTTGACAAACGTATGTAGTCATGTAACTACCACCACAATCAAAATACAGAACTTTTCCATTTTCTTTCCCAATTCCCTCATGCCTCCTGGTAGTAAATGCCTACTTCCAGCCCCAGCTTCTAAAAGGATTCATGGATTTCTGTTCCTGTAGTTTTACCTTTACCAGAATACCATGTAAATGAAACCATAAAGTATGTAGGTAGTCTTTTGAGAAGCTCCTTTCACTCAGCTTAAAGCCTTTGAGACTCAAAGTTGTTTTTTGTATCAGTACTTTGTTCTGATTGGTTGACTGAATGATTCATTCATTCATTCTTTTATGTGTGGTATTTCATGTATGTGTGTGCTATAGTTTGTCAAACCAGCCACTTGTGGAAGGGCAATTTCCTTATTTCTAGTTTTTGATGATCACAGATAACTCCACTGTCTACATTCAGAAAAAGTGGGAACTAGGTTACCTAGGAGTGAGAGAGCTGGGTCATGTGGTCAGTGTATACATAACTGGATAAGAAACTGGGAGAAATGTTCACTTTTAAAACAAATATTTAAAAACACATATATATATATACTATAGTCCTTTCTATCTGTGAGTTTCCTTTTGTTAAATCTGATGTGTGATTGTCGTCTCTTATAGTTGATAAGACCTTGAGATTTTTAGTTTCAAAATCATACAAGAGTCACTTGTATGGAAAAGAATTAGGAAAAGAAGAAACTGATTGTTTAGAAATGGAAAAAGAGGCTAAAGAGAGGTGAAGTTTTTTTCCACAAAAGCTTAGTTAGGAGTATGGTCATCTGAGAAAGCTCCCACTCCTGATAAGAGGATGGTACGTGAGCTGAGGGCTAGAGGGGCTTCTAGAACCTCATGGGCCTTTCTGGAAACCAAGGTATTAGTGACAGGTAGATATAGATAACTCTGGGTTCTAAATCAGAAAGACATTGAACGTTTAGAAGAAGAGATGATACAGAAAACATCACACCTGCCCTTTAGTGTATCTGCTTGCTCCACCAAGGTGAAATGAAGTGATGTGTGTCTCCATTACTAAAGGTATGTGAGATCCTGAAGGAGATAGGAAATGGAAATAAACATTTGGTATTCATTGTGACTAAAGTAAAATATGTCATGTGTCCCTGACAGACATTATATTTGTGATGTGCACACATTTTAGTTTAAGAAATACATAAGGAAGGCCCAAGAGGCCTGCAAGAGTTCATCACAATTTTAGTGCCAATCCACCCTTGTGGTCTCAAGTCTCTGACTGTGGATTCTTCCACCACAGAAGCTTTGGAAACAAACCTCACCTTCAAGGAACACTTGCTTTATAACTAAGGACTTTATGATCAAGGCATTGCTGTGTGTGTGTGTGTGTGTGTGTGTGTGTGTACACTCCAGATGTTTTAATCATTGGCTCCATTAAACAGGTTGAGTGTAAAAAAAAACACCTAATGAAAGCTATTGACACTAATTGAAATTCTTAGACAATTAAATATATTGCGTGTGTATTTTAAGATTCTATTTATTTATTTGAGAGAAGAGAGAGAGGACACAAGCAGGAGGGAGATGCAAAGGGAGAGGGAGAGGGAGAAGCAGGCTCCCCACTGGGCAGAGAGCCTGATGCTCTCAGGACCCTCAGACCATGACCTGAGCCAAAGGCAGATGCTTAACCAACTGAGCCTCCCAGGTGCTCCAAATATATGGTGTTTTAATAGCTGGTAATGAAATACGATATTAGGAACACTTAATACCAAAAAAATCAATAAAGAAACATAAAATGAAAAGGAAGGACTAAAAGCATCTTTCTAAGTAATGTAAGACAACTATATCAGATTTATTTTCATACTCTGGGACTTGGGATGAACAATTTCTTAAACAAGATTGATAAAATAGGAAGGTAACTTAAATGTCCATAGATGGGAGGCAAGCAAGCTATGAGATTGGTTACAATATTCAGGAATCCCAAATTACATGAGGAGGTTATAGTGATTAAGAGCATTTGGCATTAAGTTAGAGTCACATGAGTTAATGTAAGTTTGAATCCTATTTCTGCCACTTACAAGCGGGCCCATCATGGTTGGATAAGTTCTTTTACCTCACCCTGGAGGAAATCACAGCTCCCTCACATTATAGGAGCCTGCACAGATCTCAGCTCAGTACCTACACCACAGTATGTGTTTTGGAGTTACTGCTGCTGCCCATGTTAGGAATGGTAAATAGAATTAACCCAAAGTGACTCTTTTTCTTGTTTTCTACTTACAGTCTCCATCCATTTTAAGCTGATACTCAGAAGTTTTTGTCTTGTGTTAGAACTCACATTGTCATAGGGTTTGGAGGCTAAGAGGGAGTCCAGGTATGTTTTCCAGCTGCCCCTTTGATAGATGAGGAAACTGAGTCACAGGGTGGTTGTTACTTTCCGCAGTCCCACATGTCTGTTGCACCAGAGGCAGCACTAAAACCCAGGTGTCTGTTCCCAGCCCAGAGCCTCCCCCACATCACCACAAAATAATGGCTTCAGGTCACTAAGCACAGACACACACATACGTAATTCTACTCATTTACTTCTCTCTTCTAAAATTTCAAAAGAACTGATTTGTCATCTACATTATACAATTTGTATTTTTTTCCAGTCTCTAGGGCTGATTAGAGACTAGATATTACTAATTGGAAACATCACCAAAACACAGTTAAAGAGACCAGTAGAGTCTCCAGTGCCCTCACCTTCAGAGGCAATTTATAGCTGTGCTCAGATTGGGTGTGCCCTTTCCAAACACTGCCATCCCAGGGGAGCCCATTTCAAGTTTTGCCCATATTAGCATATCCTTCCCTAATGTAGTCTTTTTCTCTCTCAAAAGCATTTAGGGGTTTAAATATTTTCTATATGTAGAGATCTCTCCTTTTCGAGGTTCTAACAAAGAAACGCTTGCAACGTCTTTAAGGAGATACCGTGATGGTCCCTGCATTGACAGTTGCTTCATATATAAAGCTTCCTCGTAATGATCCTAGCATTTCAGAGTTAAACGGTATTTATTGCACCATGAAACACAAATGAAAGCTTGACTTCCTACTGTACCAAAGGACTGTCAACAATCCCACACCTGTGCACAATTTATAGTAAATCAAGTATTCCGAATTGCATTTCATGTTGAATATTTTAAGTACCTTTAATAAAGATGATGTGATTTGTAAGTCACATAATGAAGCCAATCTAAATAGGAGTTATTAAAAAAGAATAATAACTATTTAACTAAGCATCTCTCTCCCCCAGCAGTGTGATTCAGATCATCAACTTGCTCGATTTTTCTTTAAATAATAACAACTCATACACTCTTGGCAAGTAAGGCCTACTCAGGTTTGAATCACATCTGGGTTTTATTAAAGTTAAGCTACTGAAAGCCTCTGAACTTAAACTTCATCACTTTTTCAAATTGTCTCTGTGGATACGTCTACATGAACAGAGAAATTCAGACAGAGGCAGCCACTTGAAGGAGGAAGAAGAAAAATAAACTGTCAGCTTTTCAAACCTGATTTTGTCTCTGATTCTAGAATCTATATTATCTATCTATCTAATACCTATGTATTTATCATAGGTATAGATGACTCTATCTTCCTCTTTAAATACCTGCCCTCAGAAGCAGAGTACTGGGGAGCGTGGTCTTTCGCTACCTTAACAGCAGCCTTCATGGTGCATGGTTGCATGCAAAGTAATGGGTTCTGGGTATTGGTCTTCATTAGAATTGACTCTTTTATATCTAAAAAGATCAGAGAGTTAAAAACAAACCCGACGGGTTCATGCTCACTTCTAAAGACAAGACTATAAAGCTAATATAGCCATGAATTTGAAAACATGTCCCTGGAGCCCTAATTTCTGCCTCTACTCAAGGGATCAACTATAGGTCAAAAAAAAAAATCATAGAACTTCTCTTTTGTATCTTTGTAAATACACTGTCACTCATGAAAAACTAATTCCTGGACTTGCTGTAGTTGCTAGTGAAAGATACACCTTTTTGTAGAGTTATGTGATCTTTCATTGACCCCAGGGTAAGATGTTTTAGGTAAGCTATCAGAAGTTGCTTGCTTTTAAAGGGAGGAATTGTATGGTATGTGAATATCTCAAACTGTTAGGAGGAGAAAAACTGACTGCATGACAAGGACAAATTACCAGGGTGAGAACTTTGTGATAAGCCAATGTGTAGTTGTATAAGGTTGTTTGACCTTGTTGAAGTCTCTTCTGGTTTGGTCCTGTGAGGAAAGTGCAGTGATTTTTGAGTCATTGCTAGTCCTGTCATACATGAGTAACTATTTGAAGGACAATCATCATGTGGCAGTTAGTTAGACCCTTGGAGGAGGTGAAGTAATGCATCAGTTGTTCCATAGCAGACAGGGATGGTAAATTTCCACTTTCCACCCCCAACTCTGCCATCACTGGTCAAGTTAGGTTTTCTCCCTGGAGACTGAGCTCATCTGGGCACATGTCCCAGGCTGAGGCTTTGGCAAGTGGGGCTGGGTGTGGGAGTGGCAGGAATTGGACCGGTGAATACTGCTGGGTCAGGAAGCAGAGAATAGTCCAGAGAGTCAAATCCCAAGACAAGTGGTGCAACAAAGTCCACTAAAAAGGGTCTAAACCACAGGAGAGGCGTGATGGAGCAGGTGGATTTGGGGAGTGGTAGAAAGATGCAGTGGAGGAAAGTGTGAGTTCTTTTTTCCCATCTCTGCCATCACATAACCTCAGGCAGGTCTCTCATTCCTTTTGTAGGAAGAAATTGATGGGCAAGATGACTTCTGAGGAACTTTCCTTACTCACATATTCTGTGCCCTACCATGCCTGCTTAGAAAGAAGAACCTCATTACGAACAAATTGAAGGTCATAGGATCCTTGAGATCATTGAGTTTGTAGCACAGTAGAATTCACTTTAATTAAGTTTCAAATTAAGTGCTAATTAGTAGTTTTATCTCAGACTCCTTTTAGAAGCTACGAGAGAGCATTTTTAAATATAAATATACTAGCTTCTTCTGTTCCTTCTTAATCTATTTTAAAAATAAACTTTTGGTATTTTTAAAGCAATGCCCTAGTCCAAGATGCTGATATTTGGTTACAGTATACTTTCTTTTATGGATACATTTTGTAGGGCAAATATGGGGGTTAGAGTTCTCAGACAAATAGGCTACACTTGAACACATTTTACTTAGGTCACATAATTGCACTATTTTAAATTAATTACCACTTTTGAAAATGAAGAACCTGTAGCATAGAAAAATCAAGAACTTGGCTTTTCTTACAATATGGAAGATCTGATAGCACCAAGCCCACATTCCCAAATGATAATACATGTCTGGCATTTGAGTCCAAGCTGCTCCTTCTAAATGGCTTAGACCCTCTCTGGTTCACCATGGCTGCCTCCAGGCCAAACGAGACCTCTTCTCAGAAATAGATGAACTAGTCAGCTTGTTACTACAGTGCAATACCAGAGTGGAGCTACTCAGCAATCAAATGGGCCTTTATTACGCATCTCCTCTGTCCTGTACTGTGTGAGAAACATGAGATTATTTGTTTATTCACTACTGTGACAGGTATTTATTGAGGGCCCATGATGTGTCAGGTTCTGTTCCTGGTATTGGGTATACTGTGAGGAACAAAACATGATTTCATGGAACTTACACTTTCATGAAAGAGAAGGATAATGAATTAAGAAGCAAATAAATAATATCAGATGTTGATAAAGATAATAAAATAAATGAAGAAAGGAAAAGTGATAGAGAATGAACAGAGGCAGGGGACTCAGCAATGACACGGAGGTATGCTTGGGACCCTGATGGAGGCAGAGACACCGTGCTCCAGGTGCACATGAAGTAGGGCTCTTAATCCGGAGTCTAAGACTAGTGGTGACTTTTAGCAAGAAATGGTACCTGAGTAGAATCTTAAAGTACAGAGGGCAGCACTGATGGGCAATTGAGTAGGCAAACCTACCACATAGTTAAAACAGTCATGTAGTGTTACCTCAAGAATAAGAAAAGTTTGGTCTCAGAAGACTTATGGAGGATCAGAAGCCCTGGGAGACTCTCTTCTAATTTCCAAATGTGTACGTTTTGTGTTTTATGGTTGGGAACTGTTTGTATTTTGACACACAATTCCTTCTCAGTGTTTGTAGTTGCTAAAGGACCTGAGCAGGTAAAACCCCAAAGAGAGCAGACATGGGCACCAGTGACAAATGGCACAGTGTGCAAGGCAGAGTGTGTGAGGGGAGTTTGGCTTGCTCAGTCATCTGAAAGCTATGCCTTCCCAGCACAAGAGTGGATGGCTTTAGGAAGGATGTGGTGGGAGGTGGCCGTGAAGGAGCAGTGGCTAATTGCTATGTAAGTGGCTGGCCTCAGTATAAACCCAAAGAAAGAGTCACAAATAACAAATTTGGCTAAGTAACCCATCTAATGGTTAGCCTCAGGGATCAGCATGAGGTCAACAACTCTCTACAGGGTATCTTTACACAATAGTGTGTATGTCCTAGATTTTTTTAAATGAGAGAATATACAGTATAAGCTACTTTTATAAGCTTACAATAACTTCTTTCTCATTTAAATAGTTTATTTTACACATACTTACCGATGACAGGGACCCAGCAGGAGACAGGTGTCATACTAAAACTGTGTAATTGTGAAGAATTCATAAAGGGACTATTTACAAAAGCTGTATAGAATTTAAGGAAACCAACGAGGATTGTGCAGCACCTTGGACAAGGAGAAGGGTAGTCATCTTTGAATGGCATGGGGAGTGCTGTCTCCTAGGAAATTTGGTAGACAGACTGGACAACCAATGGAGACCCATCAGGGAGTAAAACCTCAAACTTAAACCCATTCTGCTTTCAGATAGTTTCTTGCCTCCAATGACCAAAGTCATCAGAAACTGGAAGTCTAAGGAGCCCATTGCTGCAATCTGTACAGGTCAGCCTCTCAGGAAAGGGTGGAGAAATAGAAAGAGAAAGAGAAACAGAGACAGAGAGACAGATAATCTGAAGGAAATCCTTTTTAACAAAACTATGGAAGATATAGATGTAGATATATAGATAGGTAAAGATACAGATATATAAAAGTATATATTACTCTGAAGGAAATCCTTTTCAACATAAAGCATTATGGGCAGTTGTAACAGAGATGAACTAGAACTGCTTTTGGAGGTCTCCCTTGTACCTTTCTATTATGAAATTAACACATACGTATCACTTGAGTATTCCAGTGTGATTTTTCTTGCATTATATAATTTAAGTAACTTTCTAAAGCTTCACGACAGTTCTCTGCAGAAGACAGAGCAGATATTCTTATTTACCTTTCTCCTCCATTTTACACACCAATTAATGAAGCTCAGAAAGGCCAAGTGAGTTCCTGAATGTCACAAGGTCACAAAACTTGTCACATCCAGAATACGCTCAGGTCTTCTGTCCAGCTGCTTTTTCTTAATCCTTAATGATAGTTAATCCTGGCTTTTCCTCCTCAGAAAAAGAAAACTCAAAACTAATTTTTAAAATTAATCATATGGTATAAATACAGATCTATAAATATCAGTCTGTGTTTTTGAGCCTAAATAATCATTGAAGCTAAAATTTACTCCTTTACTAGGAGTCAGGTCCGTTTTTACTTGTGTAGGATAAATCATTTCATTTATTCTTGACTGTTCCCTTAGAAAGAACACTTCTTCCCTCCCTCAGAGACCCACATGACTCTTTCCCTCACTTCTTTCTAGGCCCCGCCTCAACATCATGCTATTAAGAAAGGTATTCCCTGACCTGTCTGTGCCTCCCCCACTCCACACTTGGACTCCATCACTCTCTAGCCAAGTCTAAATAGAAATATAAGACAAGCCACAATTGCAGAGCACATAGGTAATTTTAATTTTTCTTTTTTTTTTTTTTTAAAGATTTTATTTACTTATTTGACAGAGAGAAAGAGATCACAAGTAGGAGGAGAGACAGCAGACCGAGAGGGGGAAGCAAGCTCCCTGCTGAGCAGAGATGCGGGGCTCCATCCCAGAATCTTGAGATCATGACCTGAGCCAAAGGTGGAGGCTTTAACCCACTGAGCCACCCAGGCACCCCTGTAATTTTAAATTTTCTAGCGGTCACATTTTAAGGAAACAAAAAGACACAAAGACAAGTTAATTTAAATAATGTATTGTATTTAACTTGATTTATCCAAAATATCATTTCAGCATGCACTCATGAGATATTTTATATTCTCCTTTTTCATATTTAAGTCTTCAAAATATGGTGCTTACAGCTAAGACACATCTGGTAAATACACTGTGTTTATACTTGGAACACATCTCAATTTGGATCGGCCACATTTTAAGTGCTCCACAGTCACATGGGACTAGTGGCTACCATATTTGTCAGTACAGCTCTATGCCTTTTACCCCACTTTATAGTATTATTACTATTACTATTATTATTATTATCATGAGATTTAGTAAGGCCAAATGAGTTATTCAAAACAGATCACAAAATTTACTGTTATCAAACCTAACATGGAACTCAACTTGCCACTTTCAATATATTATATATTGATATATTGTCTTTCTTCCTGCAATTATAAACTTTTTAAGGGCTGGGAAATTAGTCCGTTTTATTCATTGTTGTGTCTATAATGGATGGAATGCTATCTCACCCAAAACGAGCCCTCAGATCTTTGTTGGATGAATAATAAGCTTATGAAGCAGGTTCAGCTTTGACTCCCCCCCTCATTTGCAAGAGAAAGAGACAACAGCACCAGAAGTACCTTTCCCCAAGGCCACACAGCTAATTAATGGGTTTCCACCCAGGTAGTCTGTTCTTCAACATACTTAATCTAAGCTACTCTGCTGAACTTAAAAAACACAGAGACACATTGATGAGAATGATAAACTGTCATTTTTTCATATTTTTCTCATTTTCCTTTTTTCAAATACTACTAAAACAAACACATATTAACAAGACACAAAATGATTCACAAGGTGATAACTTTGGGTCCTCCCTAGCTAGTGGAAGAGGATGGCTTCAGTGGTAAGGCTCTTGCTCCCTTCAGGCCCCAGTAATTGTGCCCTCCACTGATTTACGAGGAGGTTAACTCAGGAGTAGATTTTTCTCTACAATAAAGCATTGTTTGATAGAAGCTAAGTTCTCATTATTTTGCTGGACAATTCTCTGGAAATGCATTATATGGACTTAGATAGACAATGATCTATTGTTGAAAGAGCTGAAGTTTGATGATTGTGGGTACGATATATGGACATAGTTATTCTGATTCAATCAGAAAGCCTATTTATTGATTGATTAAGTGGTTTAAGAGAGAAATGTTTAAATGCTCTGCATTGTAGCTGAATATACCGTCTTGCTTTCACTCATCGGGGCCAGCATCTATGTGACCGTATATAATGATCATGTGTTGTCACAACACAGTGAATATCATAATAACAACCAATATTTGTTGTGTGTTTTCTTTGTTTCAGGTATATAAAGGGCCTGGGATTATCTCAAACATGCTTAAAAAGGAGAATTTACTGTCTCCATATGGTAGATAAAGTAACAGAGGGGAGAGAGATTAAGTAAATTCCCCAAGGTCCAATACCTTCTAAGTGTCAGTGCTCTGATTTGAATGATCTGAATCCAAACTCCATGTCCAACCTTCCCACTTGCCCCCCTTAGGTTGTCAGCGCCCTAACTCACCAGGCCCCTGCCTCGTTCTATTCTCTGAAAGCACTTTAAAGGAAGTACACTCTGCTTGGCTTTAGGGACAGGCATAACTGGGTCCTCATCCAACTCGGACGATTACTAACTGTAGGATATTGGGCAAAATGATTTACCCACTGAGAGCCTCACTTCCTTTATTTGTAAGATGGGGCTATAATACCAATAGCACTATTATGATAAGCAATCGCATATCTAAGCTGCTTAGCACAGGGTCTAGTGTTGAGAAGACACATAATGGTAATTACCTCTATAATTACAAAGTACTTCAGGAGAATAAAATGCTGTTCTTATTTACACTACATCTTTTTGCTCTAACAAGAGGTAGCAGCAATTAAAATTAACAGGGAGGGCATTTTAAAGGAATAAAATGAAACATCCTCATGGGAAGATGAAGGAAATATCTTTCCTTCAGAAGATATGAAATATCTTCTGTATGTGCATAACATATCTCTATTAGATCTGCAATTTGACTACAAGGACAAAATTATTAGGACGGTTGTAAGATCTCATGCTTCATGGCATAGCTTGACGACTGGCTGAGTCAGGAATAAATTCTCTCTGTGGTGTTATAGAGCCTGGTGAGGGATATGTGATGCATTTTGTGCTTTCCATTGAAGCATCTGGCATTATTTGAGGAAGAAGCCTGGTGTTAGCTGGGTGCGCTATTGGTCAGTTCTACTTAAGCTATAATACATACTGTGTCCTGCAGCGATGCTTGCTTAAGATCACATGTGGCTGCAACCTTTGAACTAAAAAGTGCTGCACCAGTGGTATCTTGCTGATGACACACATTTTGCAAACCAGACTGTGTCCCTTAGGTATTACGCTCTACTACGGATCAGCTTCACTTTCGCTCAGCTCTTGAAAATCACCTGTCTCCAGAGGCATTTGAAGATTAATTTAAAAGGGAAAAGAAAGTAATTTCTGAAAGCTACTTTAGATGAGAAAAATAACTCCATTACATTGCTCTTCCTTTGTCCTTTTGGATGCATGCCTCTCTGCTTCTCGCATTGCACTTTTGCATTCTGGAGGTCATACACTGCTACTGCTTGTAACGATGGTGAGGAGGACAGTGACGTGCATGATGTCCATTTATGCATGTATCCTATGTTTCAGGCACTTTACATACCCCATATCTGATCTTCAAGATAATACTCTCATGTCATAGAAAAGTTAAATGATTTATTAAACACAAAAGCAGTTCTGTGGCGGAGCAGGATCCAAGCCCAGGTTGGCCTCACTTCAAAAGCCAAGCTTATCCTTCCACCCGTCTTCCCTTCTGCCTGTCCTCCCTTCCTCCCTTCTTTCTCTCTTCTCTTCTTCCCTGTCTCCCTATTTTCTTTCTCTTACCTTCCCTTCCCTTTCCTTTAAAAATTCTCTTTTTTGTTTTTATTAGACTCAGCTTGACCCTGCATAGTTAATAAGAGGTAGATTTCAAGTGGCGCCACTAGGTTGCTTTCTAAGTTGTCCTCGTTCATTGTCATATATTCAAACACCCAAGATTGTGTCTTTTGCCTCTGTATACACAAATTAGAACTCTGGTCACCTTCCAGAGAATGAGCTCACCACAGTTCTGATTTCTTCCTTTCTTCCTTTCTTTCTTTTCTTTCCCAATTGTCTTCCTTTGTCAAGTATGGGATGTTCTAAGATCTAAGAATCCTTCCCTAGGACCCAGATCTGGCTCTAAGATGAGTTAGTATTTTGAAGGGATGAAAGAAAGCAGATTGAGGTCACATTGAGAAGTGACACCTTCTAATCTGAGCTATTTCCACTGCGTTATGAGTACATATCCAAGCTGCAGGGTTTTTTTCTATGAACCCTTATATCAGAAGGTGCCCCTTAGAAGATTCTACTACATGATTTCCTTAAGTTTTATAGTATCAGTAATTTTATTTTATTTTTTTGAAGATTTTATTTATTTGAGTGAGTGAGAGAGCACAGAGGGAGAGGGAGAGGGATAAGCAGACTCCCCACTGAGCAGAGAGCCCAATGTGGAGCTCAGTCCCAGGACCCTGAGATCATGACCTGAACCCAAGGCAGATGCTAAACTGAGACACCCAGGCGGCCCCAGTATCAGTAATTTTAACTATAGTTCCTACTCCTCTCTGACTAGTTGGTACCTCATTTTTCTTATTTTCTTAAATTTATAAACTGTTTATTGGCTTTGGTTGGTTTGCATAAATCTGTGGGAAATGTTTTTAAAAACTTTTGAAAATATCAATATGGAGATAATTACTTCTAATATTTCTAACACCTGGTATACTTTAGAAATAAAATGTACATTTTCAGCCTATGAGTGTTAATACTTCTTAATATAGTCTGTTTATGGATAAAAGAAAACTAAATCGCAAGAATGTCAGGTAATTTGCCCAAGATTACAACACAGCTTAGAAATGGCAAAGACACATGCAAGATTTAGTATTCTGATTGTAAATTTGAGATTTCCCTAAAAAGCAGAGCCTGAGACAAGGGTCTGCATTGTAAGTAGTTTATTTTGAGAAGGGATGACAGGGAACCAGAATAGGGGACTGGGAAGAATCAAATGAAGGCATGTTATCACATTGATTGCTACTCTGGACAGCTGGACTCAATCATACTGCTGCCCTCTGAGGTGCTGCATACAGTAGCCTCAGAAATTTCCACTCAAGACTGAAGAAGGAGGCAGTCCTCCAGTTTCTGTTTCCCTTTAGGTATGGATGGCAACATGGGATAAATCCCCCAGAAATTTGAATCTGTGCATGTGTGTGAACTCAGTCTCCCATAGGCATCTCTCATTGAGGTACCAGAAAAGCTCTAGGGAAGAAAGCGAGATACCCATTATCACTGAAGCCAGGAGCTGAGTGGTTACAGCTGTGTGAAGCTAGTTGCTAGAACTATAGCTTGAGAAAAAAAGGCCAAGAGCTTATGAGGTCATTATAGGAAATATCCAAATATATAAATTGTCTACTCTATTTACAAGTAGTAATTATCTTTAAGATGTTCACAGTATCTTGGAGAATGACAGATATTCAGATAATGATAGTTTACAGTGGGCAGTAGCATTAATAATGGTAGCTCAGAGAAAGATATGGTTACTTTGTATGAAACAGGTGGGAACTGGGGTGGCCTGAGAGACTTCATGAAAGGAACTTATGATCTGAAGAAGAGTTTGTTAGAAGGAGTGAGAAGAAAAAGACATTATAAGGAGAATGTGGGGAGAAGAATGGAGCCCTCTTGTCCTATTCGGGAGGGACAGACGTCCTGTGCAAAGTGCAGTGAGGGTGTCAATGGCAGTTGAGCCTGGAAAAGTAGATTGGTGCTGGATTAGGAAGGCACAAAATGACCAACTTTGAGTGGTAGAGGAGGGAGAAGAGACACTTTAGAACATCATTGGTGACCCTCGATGGCCAAATTTGGAAGAATTTGTGAAGTAAGTTGAAAGCGGGAAGTCAAACAATTATTTTTACTATTGAATACAGTTGAGTATGATTTTAGAAAGGAGTGGGTAGTGAGGGAGAAAGCCTGCTTGACTGAAGGTGAAAACAGATACAGTACAATCTCCAGAGAAGTGCGCATGTATGAGACAGAGCATGCGGGATGTAGTGGCAATACCCAGAGATACAAAGTTAGAGGTTTTTCATTCGATTACTCCACCTGCTTAACAGCTGTGTGAATATGAACAATTTTGTTAATCTCTGTAGACCTCAGGATCTTCATCAAAAAATGAGGTAAAAAGTAGACACCATACAAAAGTTTTGTCAGAGGAAATAACTCAAATGTCCATTGATGGATGAATGGATAAACAAAATGTGGTATACACATACAATGGATTATTATTCAGTCTTAAGGAATGAAATTCTGATACTTGCTATGATATGGGTGAACCTCGAAAACTTTATGATAAGTGAAATAAGCTGGACATAAAAATACAAATATTGTGTGATTCTACTTCTAGGAGATACCTAGAATGGTTAAATTCATAGAGCTAGAATGTAGAACAGTGGTTACCATGAATGGGGGTGGAGAGGGAAATGAAAAATTACTCTTTTTTTTATTCTTTATAAATATTGCTAAATTTTATTTGGTAATTTTTTTCCCCAAATACTTTTATTTTTTCAGTGTTACAAAATTAATTGTTCATGCACCACACCCAGTGCTCCATGCAATTACTCTTTAATGAGTAGAAAGTTTTAGTATGGGACCATAAAAAAAGTTCTGGAGATGGGTAGTGGTGATGGTTGCACACTAGCGGGAATGTATTCAATGCTACCGAACCGTATTTTTAAAGATACTTAAAATAGTAGATGTTTACATAATAAATATTTTACCATAATAAAAAAGTTAAATGTTGTGAGAATTAAGATGAGCAGTGCATACAGATAACACAGTTGCATCGCAATGGCGATCAGAATGTTCAATAGGTAGGCATCAAGGTCTTGGCGAATGTAGGACAGGAGAGAAGGGAGATGGGTGAAGGTGGTCTAGGAAAGGAGGTCAGGGTATCTCAGGGGAAAGAAAGGAGGAAAGGATAGGCATAAATATTTGAGTCCATTTTTAGGTAGAGAGTAAGGAAGTGTAAAGAGCTCCTGCCTAGTGACACTTCTCTGGGTGAAGGAGTGTGAAGGTTGAAGGTGAGATCAGAGACTTGGGGAAAGTTACAAAGCTATGGAACAGCTGCTGTAGGTGGGAAAGGAAACAGACTGGGGATGAATAAAGTAATTGCCAAGTAGCAGAGAGGAACTAGCTGAGGTTGAATATAATAAATTTGTAATGGAGCCAAGTGAGCACAACTATGTCATTTTCTCTAGCAGTACTTGGCAACGCAGAAACGACCCAGAGAAACAGTCAGTTGGATTGATTTAGAGTATGGCATTGGCAAGACAGTTGTGGTCAAAAGTTAAAGAGTTGAGGAAATTGAGGGTACTCATGAGAATAAAATTTAATTGGTTGACCATGTGGTCCAGGCTGGAGAGGAAAGAAAAAAAAGAAGGAGGAGTTGAGAGACCGAGAAGAGACCTGGAAGCAAAGGACAGGAGGTTGTGGGAAAAGGAACGTATAGTTACCACAGATTGTAATCAGAGGTCAGAATGCCTCAGTTCAAAATTCTGGAGGAGTGCTTCCAGATAATAGTCAAGTAGATGCTTGGGCTGAAGGCAGGTGGGTGGTTTCAAGTTTTAGGTGTTTCAGAATTACCTAGATTCTTTAAAACATCCTTTCCTGGGTCTAACACCCAGAGTTTCTGATCCAGTAGGTCTGAGGAGGGGGCAGCGAATCTGCATTTCTAACAAGTTCTCATTTGATGCTGATGCTGCTGACTTGAAGACCACACTGAGAATCACGGGAGTAGAGCATAGAAAAAAGTCTATCTAACATTAAGGGGTAGGGTAGATCTTCAATATAGGTATTATACATGGAAGAAGATGAAGAAGGAGTTCTCTGTTACATGTGCTGAAGTTTTCAAAGAATATGAGGAAATGATCTGGGGGTCTGAAGATGATCATCAGGAGAGGGTAGAGTTAGTGAGGGATACGCATGAGATCTCTGCTAGGTTGACCAGTTTACTATCCAATGAGGGCTTTACATAGTGTTCAAAACTTGGTGTGGCCTGAGTCTACAGGTTGAAGTACCTTTAAGGACCCCTAAACAAGGCTACATTTAGTTATATATGCATCTTAGGTGGCTTAGAGGTTTAATACCCTTTCAATTCAATACTCTTTGGATTTGTGTTATGTAAACATATATGTTTATCCATATGTATTTATTTTATATTAAGATTATGATAGGGGTGCCTGGCTGGCTCAGGCTTGTGTGGTAGAGCTTGTGACTCTTGATCTCAGGGTTGTAGGTTCTAGCCCCACATTGGTGTAGAGATTACTTAAAAAATAAAAAAAAAAAAGTAAAAAAAATTTTAAAAATTATATTTAGCAAGAAAAATCTAAAAGATGGCTCTTTCTACTAAAGAAATTAAAATTTTGTATGTGTAAAAATTATATACAAATTTTATGTCTAGAATAGAGGATTTCTTACATGTACTTTATAATTGGTATATTTAATTCTCAGTCTTTTCATCACTCAGAATGTTTAGTGGATCACACTTATTAGGACAGTTGTAAAGACTCATTGAAAATAATTTTCATCACTCAGAATAATTTTCATTCTTTTCATCACTCAGAATGTTTAGTGGATCACACTTATTAGGACAGTTGTAAAGACTCATTGAAAATAATTTTAAAAGTCTTCATTCTTTCTTACTGGCAAATGTTTTCCACTTAGAATAGCAACAATATATTTTTTTCTTTTTTTGCTAATTTTGACCCAGCCAAAATTTTGGAAGGCATATTAGCGTGTGAAAAGGCATACAAGTGTGAAAAAGACTTTCACACTTAGATTTTTAAAATAATGGAGATAATCCCCCTTTCTTCAGTCAACAGCACCAAGGCATGCATTATTCGGTCTTAGAATTTTAGCTGATGCTGTCTAGCATTTTCAGGCATCAGTGAGCTCGCTGGTAGCACGAACTGGTAGCAAGATCTGTCATTTCAGAGTTGGATGGGGTGGATGCTATCCCTATTCGTTGGAGATAAGTGGATGAAAATGAGGTAAGACTTTCAATTTCTGCTGGCATTAGGCAGATTTTATGAACTTCCCTGGAAATTCTCCGTACCTCCATTCCCTAGACCTTCAGCGTCTTGCACTATGTACTTGTACTATCAGTCTCAAGGAACAGACTCCCAAAGCTACCTGGTGTTGTCCAGTAGCTAGTCTAGGAGGGCCAACTTTTCCTTTTGGGCTGTGACTAGCTGGTTACTTTAGTTAGCACTAAGCCCTGGGTCTCTGGCTTCTCCTGATGCTTCCAGACTTGGGTAAAATGCCACACCTCTTGAAAAGTGGAATGTGGTTTTGTCCCAAAGAGGTCAGGTGGTGCAGCCTGGAAGAGCGAGGGGTTGACTTCCTATGGGGCACACTTAGGACAATTTGGAGAAAAGGAGAAGGAAAGGTAGCCAAATTCCCTCTCCTTCCCCTCTCTCTCGTTGGCTGCTCCACAGTACAGTTTCTCTGCGCAGCCTGTTTGGAAACCTCAGATGTGGTCCAGCAGAGTTGGCTGTGTCTCTTCATGGCTTCTTGTGAAATACTGGCCGTGCATTGCCTTTGGGACTCTTGCCAATCTTCCCTGTCTCGCATCCCGTTTCCTCCCTCTCGCTGCCCGGGCCGTACGCCTCCTAAATATAGAATTAATATTAGTTCTTGCCTTGGGCTCTGTTTCTGAAAGAGCCAGGTCTGAGACGTCACTCAAGGGCCCTATCTACTTTGGTAGGAGCAAAAGCACTTACATTTCACTAGGTCTGTGAAGAGTCATGTTTAGAAACCAGTATATAAACTGCCATAAAATTCCCAATGTAATCCAAGGGTATTTTAGGGCAGTGACTCTCAGTATAAGGTCCTCAAGTCATTATAGGCAGCATCACTTGGGAAGTTCTTAGAAGTGAAAATTCTCAGGTGGTACGACCCAGAAATCTGTGTTGTTGTTGTTGTTGTTGTTGTTGTTGTTGTCTTAAGCCTTCTGGATGATTCTGATAAATCTTGAGACTCACTGCTTTAGGGCTTGTGATAAGATTGATGCCCCAGGCAGCTAGCTACCTGACTGTCCTCCCCAGACTCTGATACTGTTACAAGAAGCAAAAGTTCTCAAAGACCAGCGTGTAAGAACAAAAGGCATGTGAAATCTAAACGTGTCTAATTACTAACGAGCAGTTGAATCTATACTGAATTTCCAGTGACTATATATTTCTAGCAGCTTTTCAAATCCACCCTTTCCAGGTTGCCGAAAAGGCACAGTCAGTCTGCAGGTTGCTTGGTGAGCATGGGAGCAGAAGGAAGTTGATCATTTTGAGTGACAGTCCATTTAGACGTTGCAAGTTCATGGGGCTTATGCTCCTCGACAACAAAACACACGTCTCCAGTGACTGAATACTAGTGGCTCATTAAATTTGGTGGTGTTCTCTTCCGGACAGCACTGGATAAACAGCCAAATTCTCTTTCTGGCATCTACTTTTAGAGTATTGTATTAGAACACATTCAGCTTGGCATAACTGTTCTGAGATTCAGTGGTTCAGTCTTTAATTGTGATAGTATCTTTGTGCTTCAAGAAAAGAAAGTACGGAAGGCCAGATGATTCTAAATATTTGGACATGAGAAACATCTCTGGGTGTTGACATTGCACAGTCTCAGCCATGGGAGTGTGTAAGATTTGTATCTCCAACTTCCCTCTCATTGTCACAGAGAATATTTTTCTTGGCTTATTTAACTAGATAATAGTCTTCTTGGCAAAGGACATATTTCTCTATACGTATTGAAATATGTTGTTGGGAACATAAGCACATTATAATAATTTCATAGTATACACATGCTGTTTTCAGATACCCTGGTGTGCTCTTAATCGATCTAAACATATGGTATGGTAAAAAGCTGTTGAATGGGGACTGAGAAGTTTCTCTTTGTCATTTTAAAAATTATATGCCTTGACATTTGGTTTTCACATTTTATTTCTGGAGTTATTAACTGAATATTAGGATACTAATTGAATATTCAAATTTCATCAGATGACAATAGTTGCAGCATAATTCATGGATTTCTAAAAAAGTTTATTTAAAAACAGCTCAAACAGTTTATCCATGCCCTATGGAAATAGAAACATTGGTAAAAACACTTAAAGCAAGTTTTTTTGTTACTTGAAAAGAACATAGTTAATATCTAGCTGTGATAAAAACTTGTTTTTTTAGTTTTATAATATAAAGATAACCAATGAAAAATGATATAATGATATATCTCATGGTATGCCTTATCCCCCCCTTCATTTATTGATTGCCTTTTTTGGTTTCATTTGAAATAACTTACTTATGATTGTAAAATTATTCTATGTCAGCTTTATTTATAATGGGAAAAGTTGGACATATCATAAATACCCAGTGATGAGGCATTGGTTAAATCAGTTATGATATGTCCCTAAAATACTTTTCAAAATTTCAAATGATGTTTTAGTAGTATATTTATTAAATGTCTTCTCAAAAGAACACAGGAAGTTTCAAAATGATTCTGTTTTTGTTAGCTAATGTGTTTGCCCCCTCAAATATATATTTTAAAAAGAAGCAAAATTGGGGCCCCTGGGTGTGTCAGTCAGTCTAGCGGCCAACTCTTGATTTTGGCTCAGGTTATGATCTCAGGGTCATTAGATCAAGCCCCGTGTTGGGCTCTGTGCTCAGCAGGGTCTACTTGAAGATTTCTCTCTCTCTCCCTCTACTCCCACCAAATATATAAATAAATCTTCAAAAAATAAAATAAAAATGAGCAAAATAGTAGAGGCACCAAAAGTAACAGAGGTGACTTCTGATAGTGAGATTATAGTGAATTAAAAGGTTTTTTTCTATTCTTTGCTTATTTATGTTGTCTAACTTTTCAATAATGAACATAAAGCTTCATTAAGCCCTTTAGCTATTTTTTAAATGGAACAAATCAATACTGTACATGATTATCATTGATGAACCATTGTTTTTCCTTTTTGTGTTTATTCCCTGTGAATTTAGAAGTACCTGTTGATTTACTCAGACAACATAATGGGTTTTGGGTTAATAGTTTTGTGACTTACTGCTTAACACTAACTCCCAAACTGACTGACAGCAACAGTACTTTATTCCTCATGATATGTTGGGTTTGGGTACTACTTCTGCTTATTTTGTCTGGCTTATTCATACAGCAGCATTTATCTCAAAAATCTCTGGGACTGTAAGGTCCAAGATGATCTCACTGACCTTTCTGAAGGTTAGTACTAGCTACTGACTATGAACCCTGGTTCTCCTTTTTATGGCCTCCCGTCCTCCTCCATTAGGCTAGCCTGGCCTTCTTTCCTGCTGGTCTGCAGGCAGCCTTACTGCACGGCAAGGGCAAGAGTGTGAAGCCTTGTGAGACCCAGACTCTGGAATGCACATGGCATCACTTCTATCATATTCCATTGAAAAATCAGGTCACAGGGCCAGTGATAACTCACAGGGTGAGAAAATAGTTTCCTCTTCATGATAGAAGGATCAAGGAAGTATTGATATCTATATTTAATTTGCCATAAAGGTGACCAAGCCATTAAAGGTAGAATCCCAATTTAATTGACAAAAAGTATTTTGTGGCTCTCACATCTTGAGACTATAAGTAATTCTAATGTCATATTAAAATACTCTATTGAAGGGGTGCCTGGGTGGCTCACTTGCTTAAGCGGCTACCTTCGGCTCAGGTCATGATCCTGGAGTCCCGGGATCGAGTCCCGCATTGGGTTCCCAGCTCCATGGGGAGTCTGCTTCTCCCTCTGATCTTCTCCCCTCTCATGTTCTCTCTCACTCTCTCTCAAATAAGTAAATAAAATCTTTAAAAAAATAAAAAATAAAAAAATAAAATACTCTATTGAAACTAAAAAATATTAAATGTGTAATAAGTGTGAATTATCTCATTTAATCAAGAGAACAACACTTAATGGTAGTTACTTTTTTTTTTTTTTCCATTTTACAGAGAAAGGAAATTAGGCTGAGAAATATTAGCCTTGCTTCTTAGGTCACAGACAGTTAATGGTGGAGACAAGTTCTAAATTCAGATTCTGACTCCAAAATCTGATTTCTTAACTTCTTTCCTTTTGCTGCCCAATACAGTAGTCACTAGCCACATATGGCCGTTGTAGACTTTAAATTGGCTAGTCTTAATTGAGGTACACTGTATGTATAAGATGTACACTTTTTTATGAAGACTTAATACAGAAAAGGATTATAAAATAGCTGGTATATTGAAATGCCTTTTTATGTGAATTGAATCAAATAATACATTATTAAATTAATTTCACCTGTTTATTTTTACTGTTTTCATGTAGCTACTAGGAAATGTAAAATTACATATGTGACTCACATCTGTGGCTCATACTATATTGCAATCGGTCAGTTTTACTCTGTACACTGATGCTTTTCAGTTTCTCATATTTTTTTTTCTCATAGTTATTTTTTTAATTACATGGTTGGAGACCATACATGATTTCAAAGGGTAATATTTAAATCTCTTTATACCAATGTATAATCTGCACTTAGCCACAATAATAGGAATCTTAAAATCCAAATGCAATAATAATTTAGTATTACGTTATATTACATTACTGAAGAAAACTGTTACAAATTGAGTATACATTTCTTCATGTTATTATAACATTTACAACTACCAAATAGCTTGATGTGTTAAAAGAGTTATTTTTAAAATATTTGTTGTGTCTATTTCTTTTCTCTATATTATTTATCTTTAATTATTTGAATGTGGGTCTCACGAAAGGTTAGAATGTTTCAATTTGCCTTTATCCCTTATTTGTGTGGAAACCCAAGCTGGACGTTTGTGACAGCCAAAGATGCCTACGTACTAGTTTGCACCATTGTTCTTTCTCTTTCCCTGGTTGATCCATTCTCCCTGCTCTGATCATCTCCGTTGAGGAATTACTGCCTGGGGAATTCACCTGTCTTGCTGTCACACTTGGCTTATTTACTGGTTCTTTGGCCAAAACTTCAGGGTGACTGATCATTTGTACTTCTAGCACTTCATTTTCTAAATTAAGATAGGCAGATGTGTTGTTCCATACAAGAAAGGTTTTCCAGAAATCTCATGTCATTAGTAATTTGGCAATGCCAATTACGAATTTCATCAATTTCTCAAGAGTTTGTACTTGGTCTTTTTATGAGCTGTGCTATTCCGAGCCCTTGAAATCTAGCTGGAGTATTTGGTTTAAACACTCACCAGGTGAAGCAGCTCTTTGGAGCGGTACTTCCCCTTTTTGGAGCAAAATTGCATGTGCCAGCTTGTCTGTTTGGTTTTTAAAGTTCATCATACACAAGGCTAGAGAAATTCATATGGAAAGACTGAAGAGAGCCACAGAAATTTGAAAATCAAATGCTTAAAATTCTGCCACTTCTGCTGTCTTTTGTGAACTGTTAGGCTGTGCCATGTTGTGTGTTTGTTTCTTTTGTTAAACTTAAATATTTTGTCTTTTTTTTTTTAAGATTTTGTGTATTTATTTGACAGAGATCACAAGTAGGCAGAGAGGCAGGCAGAGACAGGAGGAAGCAGGCTCCCTGCTGAGCAGAGAGCCTAATGCGGGGCTTCATGAGGGGCTCGATCCCAGGACCCTGAGATCATGACCTGAGCAGAAGGCAGAGGCTTTACCCACTGAGCCACCCAGGTGCCCTAAACTTAAATATTTTGAAAGTGTGCTTGTATTTCAAGAGTAGGTTGAATTCTTGTCCCTGAGGCAAATGATGTTTCCAAATAGCTAGTAGTCAAAAAATCTTCAGGGACATTCCTCTTTCTGACATTTCTTGAACATTAAAACAAAAGAAGTCTATTCTTTCTTAACATTCAACAAGAAGGAATCTAGTATCTCTCCTGTTAAGACAAAATGGGAAGGTAATTGTTTGAGAAAATAAAGTTTTAACACCTGTATGGACCAGGATTTTGCAGTATTTCTTACCATTGATAGGATATGTTCCTTGCTTCACATGCAAATTAGAAAAGTCTAGTGCCAATACCCACTGGATTCTTTATGAAGCTCATAGACCTTATCAGTTTCCTTGCTAACTAGCAATGTACCTGCTCTGAAGCATTAGCTTAAAAATTAGAATTTTCCAAATCCCCATATAAGTTTGCTGAACTATCAGAATACATCCCTGTCATTTATTTTCCTAAGCTGTACTCCTGCTTCATGTAAAATGAAGACATCCCTTTGAACAAAATTAATCATTAATTTTTTTTTTTCCAAGTAGGCTCTTGAAAAATGTGACATTCTTAAGTAGCTAGTATGTTCAGAATAAAAATGGGAAATTCTTTGGAAATCTGTTTGCAACCTAGCTTTGCTCTGATTAATAACCCTTGCAAATGTGTGCTTATTATACCATAAACATGACCTTTATAAGAACATTAGAAAAATCAAACTATGGATATGCCATGTCAGAGACTTTTTAAATGTCAGAAAATGTAATGCTTTTAAATTAATGTGATTTTTGTAATACTTAACTTTTGAGGGTATTTTTGAACTTCTTAGGAATTTGGGGTTTATGAAAGATTCTTAAAGGAGTTCTGTCATTGAAATAGTCAGGATTGGCTCAAATTCGATGCTAAAGAACATAAAGCTCCTTGGACAGATAAAAAAACAATTAACTATTTTTAGGTTTAGTGCAGCTAAGCTTGCCAAACAAATAAGCCGTTTATTACCTAAGTTTCTTTTAGCCCCTGACCAGAAGAGGGGACTGAGCAGTTAAAGAAGTTTTTAACTCGCAGAGAGATACTTCCTAAACACAGTGCTCTGGGGAGTATGTGTATAAAGGGGGAAGGGGGTGGAGCAGAACATGTCCGATTTCTCTTGGAGGGGATAATGATGTCTGGCGGTGCATATGTAACTGGTTCAATGGGGGAGATATATATATATATATATATATATATATATATATATATATATATATATTTTAAGATTTTATTTATTTATTTGACAGAGAGAGAGAG
This sequence comes from Nasua narica, assembly GCA_028533885.1. Taxonomy (NCBI): domain Eukaryota; kingdom Metazoa; phylum Chordata; class Mammalia; order Carnivora; family Procyonidae; genus Nasua; species Nasua narica. Next base: position 71,775,913 of record CM052799.1, read on the forward strand.
ATCACAAGTAGGCAGAGAGGCAGGCAGAGAGAGTGGGGGGAAGCAGGATCCCCGCTGAGCAGAGAGCCCGATGTGGGGCTTCATCCCAGGACCCTGAGATCATGACTCGAGCCGAAGGCAGAGGCTTTAACCCACTGAGCCACCAAGACGCCTGGGGAGGGTTAGGTCTAAGTTGGAGCATACACCTCACACAGTGTTAGATTTCTCATTGTGTAGTAAATTTACCAGGAATTCGGAGACTTAAAATAATACTCATTTATTAGTTCACAGTTTTGTTGGTCAGAAGTCCAGCACTGGTGTGGTTGTGTTCTCTGCTCAGAGCATCATAAGGCCAAAATCAAGATGTTGGTTGGACTTCTCTGGAGACTTTGGGTAAAAAAAAAAAAAACAAAAAAAAAACCAACCTGTTTCTAAGCTCATTCTTGGCAGAATTCAGTTCCTGTGGTTGTAGGACTGAAGTCTCTGTTTCCTTGCTCCCGTGAGCCTGCTTCTGCTCTGAGTTCCTCAACCATGTGACCTCTATCTGCAAGCCAGCAATTGGATCCTTTTGGTGCTTCTGTGGCCAGCCCCAGAATGTTCTTTGCTTTTAAAGGGCACATGTGATTAGCTCAGGCCCACTCCAATAATCTCCCGACTCTGAGGTCATGTCACGTAGATTAACATAATCACAAGAGTAATCCCCATCAAATTCACAGTCCTGGGGCTTAATACACAGTATATACCATGGGAAGCAGGCAATATGAGGGGCCATCTTAGTATTCTGCTCAACACATGTGATCACACATATCCTTGGCTGGACCTGGGTTTATCAATTCCATTCTCTGGCCTCAGAGTTCTTAGTGTATGGTCCCTGGGCCAACAACATCAGCATTGTCTATCAATGAGTAAAACATGCAAATCAGTAGGACTTACTCAAGACTCAGTCAGAAGCTCTAAGTAGAGGTTAGCCTCAGGAATCTGTGCTTTAACAAATCCTCTGGGTACTTCTGATGCTCACAAAGTTTGAGAACCATCACTTTAGGCCAGGGTCAGCAGACTTAGAACTGGTGCCAGAGAACTAAATCTGGCCTGATGACTGACTGTTTTAGTAAATAAAATTTTATTGGCACACAGTCATGTCCATTGGTTTAAATATTATCTGTGACTGCCTTCATACTACAATGGTGGAATTATAGTACAGACCATATGGTTCACAAAGCTTAAAATATTTATTATTTGGCCATTTCAAAAATAAAAAAGGCTTGCCTATTCCTGCTCAGGGAGTCAATTACTTGATTGTTTAAGTCCCAGCCTATTCTAACTTGTCCTTTTTTGTGTCTTCCCATATGAATCCTATAGAACTGCAGATGAGATTTAGAAGCTCATTTTTAAAAAAGTTTTAACCCTTTAAAAAAGTTTTAACCCTTCATTCTTATTAGAGGGCCTGAAAGTGTGCCATTTCCTCCAGACATGGTTGCAACTTAAATAACTTTTCTTATCCTTCCTCTGCACTTTGAGTCCTCTCTCTGCTTTTTCTGTCTTAAGTGAAAATGGAGAACATCTGTTCACCATCCTTCCTATATTGTTTTTCGAATAGTCGGAGGCTATTAAATCACCCTGAGTCTCTTACCTGCAGGCAAACATTGCCAGTAACTTTAACTTTTCCCCATTCCTTCTCCTTCCCTGTGTCCTTTTCTCTGCTTTGGATATTTACTAGGGTGCGCACCTCTTTCATAAGCTATTAGACTGTAAACATACTTAACCAATCTTTCTGGCAACATTAAAACAAAACAAAACAAACAAATGAACCTTCCAAGAGTCTAGACTTTAGCTTTTTATTTTGCTCAGACTTCTATGTAATTGTGTTTCTTCTGATCTTATCTTTGTTTGAAGTTCACTAAATGTGGCCTACATGCCTTACTTTACACCGCTTTCTCTCCAAAATCAGTCTAACAATCACACTTAATAGGATTAATTCTTATGTTCTGAGGCTGGACTCACTGATGTCAAACATGTAGTGTACTGGGTGCTTTTCACTGACATCTGATATTTTTAGTTGGCCAGCCAATTGGTTCAACATACTCTAGGTGCCCAACTCTAATTTACAAGCGTTTTTCCCCCCCCATTTCTGTCCATCCTGTGACTCAATCAGTCAATGAAATCTCTGTTTTCCTTTTCTTTCAGCCATATTAGTTTGATCCTTAGTCTTGGTATTTTGTGATTTGTGATGCTAAAAATATGCATCATTGTTTTTTGTGTGGTTTTTTGTTTCAACTTTTTGTATTTCTTTTATCATTCTTTGTCTGGATTCTTCCAGAACACATATTTTTTGTAGGGGTTGTAAATACATCCAGAGCTGTTGTTCTGTCCCTTTTGGTTTCCCTTCTACCCCATTTTATCTGTGATGTACATTTGTGCTTTTGGTATTATGGATGTCTTTGAGGGACAGACAGTTTTCCTAAGCTTGCCTCTTGAGGTACGCCCTGTCATTTTCTTTAGCAGATTAAAGCCTGCTCATTTGAAATATCTCATTACTGAAATAATCACTTTTAATTTACCAATTGTACAGCCTTTACCTTTCCAGAAACATAATGAATAATATAATTTCCTCTGTGCCAATCAAATTTGCATCCCATGTGCCAGAAAATGTAGGGTTTTATTCATGAACTATATTCACAGAAGCTCTCTGGACATATGATTTTTTAAAATAAAAATAAACATGTTTTGAGGAAGATTTACCTTACCATGTTCTTATATTATCAGGAAAGGACTTCAGATATTATGTAACAGTATAATACTCTGAAATATGATGGGAGATTCTGAGTTCTTTGCAAACAGTTCCACTATGCTCATATCTATACGTGGAATTTACCAATCAGTTGAGATCCTACTCAGACTAGCTAAACGAAAATGTAGCCAAGAATAATTGAAAATGGAAGACAAAATTAAAAGTGAAAAGACAGATCTTCGAAACATCTACCTGGCTTTGTGGCAGTAGCCATTAAAGAAAGGCTGCGTGTACAACATGGCTGTCTGTGGGGAAGAAGAAATATAAGATTGTGAGCTTGTGTGTAAGAATAGAAAAGAAAGGAATTGTGTAGCACTCGTGACTTGGCTAAAGGTATTTGACAAAAAGAGCCAACTAAAATTTTGGCTAGACTAATTGAATTCTTCAGCTACAAGCAGGACTGCCATAAACAATTATTATCAAGATTTCCCAGGTGTAAATATGCCATCTAAAACTGTCTGTCCGGAATAGTTGGTGAAAATGTAGCAAATGGACAAGAAAGCTACTCATCAAATTAAGTGGCCTTGATTCCAGGCCGTGTGAATACCAGAACATGTGGCATTTTGGTTAAAAAAAAAAAGTGCTGATCATATTTGATACTGTTAATTAAACATCACACATGGCTCTTTACTAAAAAAAGGTGGGCTTCAAACTATATGAAAATATGGATCAAAGACCAAGTCAGGCCAACCAATGTCCAGTGAGAAACTGGTTTGCTTTTGTTAATAAATGCTAATACTAGCAAATTTTCCTTGTTTTTACTTGATGGTTCAGAGAAATATTTTATTAAACAAGAGAAAACTATTATTCCAAAGGGGTTGCTGAAGAGAATAGGGATGGCAAAAAGAATGTGCTCATTCCCTTGCTATTGCTTTTGTTTTATCTTTATTTAAAGCGTTTGGGATCATATTTACTTTTATTAAAACTTACCCAGTGCATTCATGACAGTGGGCAACCTATAAATATTTGATGAATGTTTGTGAGAGAGAATGAATGTGCCAAGAAGTAAATCAGAGAGGACAGAGAAGTAAGGGGCAGTAAGAGAGAAGAGGTGATGAGCAGGGAAGTAATTAAAAACAAAGCTAAGAAGGGATGACTGTGAATCAGTGTATGTCCTTTTTTCCACTGACCAAAAATAACGGTAAATGTTTCCATGCTAGATTCTGAGTCGGCTCTTTTAGACACAGAACTGGTCTGTATCTCATGCAGTAATGTCATGCATTTAATTACTTTCCAACTTAAAAGATAGAAGTACTTCTCTGGGTTACCATGAGATCTTCAAAGAGTGGGTGTTTCCATATAGGACATCTTTTTAGGTAGTTTCCCATATTGTGTACAGGTTGTTCCCGCAACAGCTCCGTTCAGGTCAAGCAGGTCATTTGTGTATCTGATTTGAATATGATCATTCCCCAGGTTGTTTTTCCTAACACCTCCTCTCCCTTTCCTTCTTTCCTTCCTTTTTATTTCTGTCTCTTTTTTAAAAAAGATTTTATCTATTTATTTGACACACAGAGAGAGAGAGAGAGAGATCACAAGTAGACAGAGAAGCAGGCAGAGAGAGAGGGGGAAGCAGGCTCCCTGACCCGAGCTGAAGGCAGAGGCTTTAACCCACTGAGCCACCCAGGCGCCCCTCTCTGTCTCTTTTTAATATTATTTCCTATTCCTACCACCATAATGCTCATACTTTGAAAACAGGCATCAGTTTAAGATGAATATTTCATGTTCTTAGTAGGAATGAACCAAATAGTACTAATGAATTTAAATGTAATTTTCCATTTACATTTACTCTCTTTGGATTAGTTTTCAGAAAAACAATGGCTTCTTTATCCATTCCTTTATTCATTCACTCAAGAATACTTAACTGTCCATACATTTCAAAGCACTTAATTAGGCATCATGAGAAAAAATTAAGGTACATTCCCCTTCAAAAAATTAAGGTGATACTCTCCTTCAAAAAAATAAGGTAATACTCCCCTTCAAAATCTTTTTATACCATAGCCAAATAACTCTACTAGTAAATAAAAAGTAAGAACCAACATAATGATTAATGATTTCAACAATAACTTCAATGAAATCAAATTTCATAAAATATTGTATATCAATTTATTTCCTATCATTTAAATAAAATAATTAATGAGTTATAATAATTTAGTATTTACTTTGTTAAATATTTTGCTATGTAATCCTTAAATCCTGTGATTTAGGTGTTATTTTCCTTAATCTATAGAAGAAACTACAGATCTGCTAAGTTCCTTCAGATATGAAAATGTTGGAATTTGGATTCAGGTTTCTGATGACAAAGCCTGTTCTCAGAACTACTTAAAATATTCTGTGGAAGTTTGCAAAAGAGAAAATTGATTTGGGTGCTAAATAGATAGGGGGAGGGGTAAGTGGCATTTCAGCGAAACCTTGAAGGGCAGGGAGGAGTTAAGCAAATGACACAAATGTGAAAAAAATTAAACAAGTATTTTCCTTATCTTAGTTATATGATGAAGCCACTCACTGGTATGAATAAGCAAGAAAAGGTCATAATGACATTGATAACATGGGCGACAGATAGTTAGCTCTTGGAAGGCATAATGACTTTTGAAAATGATATGCAGGACAGATTAGAATCATTCAGGAAAATGCAGGGCCAATTTCAGAAGAGATGCTTCTTGCAGAATTTCTCTCCTCTCTCAGCAGGCATCCCTGCTCAAAGCAATTTGACTCATTCTGTTTTGTTCTTCCTTTGGGATTAATGTCCTTTCAAAAGCACAAAATAATCTTTACAATTTAAGACAAACAGGCCCATGAATTTAAAAGGACTAACTCCAATTCTCTGTGTCTGTGATCAGAACCTCTTCTCCATTTTCTTTATCGGGTCGGTAGTTCTTTTGTTTTCCACAGACCTTTCTGGGTTTACATTGATCAGGTCAGTCGACAGGCTTCCACTGTCTGAGACAGATCAATGAGGAAGAATAGCTAGAAGGAAGCTGTTTATTCTCAGGGTGTTCAATCACATCCAAGTCCGGAAGGGGTCTCACAAAACGTATTCACTATGTCTACAGTCACTGTTTCAGAAAGCCAAGGAGTGGAAGTCTTCCACTAATTGAGGAGCAAGTGCAAATCTCAGTTGTCCTCATAACCTGGGCAGGCTTTGACAGAAAAGTCAAATGCCCTTCTTAGCCCTCTCACCAGATTCTAACCCAGAGAAGGCTGAACACTTTGCCAAATAGCTTGGTATAAGGACACCGCAAGGGTGATTCCACTATCCATCTTCCCATGCTGACAAAGCATTTCCATGTGTCTTCTAACCTGTTTGATAAGAGCAGAGTTTAGGATGCCATAATGTGATCATGTTTAGGTCATTTTGAATATCATGTTGGGGGTAGCAAACTTTGATCAACTGGGTTAGATATTGGTATGTTGTATTCGAAGGATTCTGAGGTCAACTAGATATATGATTGATTGGTAACTATACCCTGAATACTAGAAAGGAAAGCAGTATCATGGATTTGTTTCCTTAGCTTATGGGGACAATGGATGGAATATGATTTTTACCAAGAGAAGGAGTATTGAAATCAATTAGTGGTTCCCTTCTTACTTTGAATTAACTGCTACAAAGTACTTAATTTTATACAGCCTCAGTTTCACTACTATAAAAATAAAATTACGAAGAGTTAGCAGATTGTGAAAATTAAAATCCTATGTATATATAAAGTGCTCAAAAATTGAGAGTGGTTATTGTTATTATTTTAATGTTTATTACTATTATTTGAAATTGAATAATTCAGCACATGCAGTCCACCACACACCAGCAGAGTACAATTTAATTACTGGAATATTTTATCCTAATGGCTAAATTGAATATTTCTCTTCAAAATTTATTTAGGCCTATGCTCTCTGGGTACTCATTCTAATTCTTCTAAGAAGAAGATGAGCTTCTAGTAAATTTGTAGTCAAAGAAAAATCAGAGACAATTTCTGTGATGCCCTACACTAGCCAGTTAGTTCTGGCTCAGTCTGAGTTGAGTCAAATGAATGATTCACATCAGGATGTGTGTGTACCTCATGGCAAGCAAAGAACTATATAATTTAGACTGGAATTCACAGGAGGATGAGAAGTTGATTATGGCAAGCAGAAAAAAATCTGTGTTCTCTTGTTTACCTTGGACTCTGGTCTTGGGCTTCTGGCCAGTGCCCAGTATTCTCTGAGCTCAGAGCCACTCCAGAAAGTTCTCTCAGATGGACCCTTTACAGTCCATCATCTCTACCAACATGGCTCCCAGCTCCCAGGGATTAATAGCTCCCAGGGATTATTTGCTTCCCATTCATTTTAGTTTCACTTTAATCCTTGTTTTTAATTGCAGCACTTTATGATGTCTTTTATTTTATCACAGTGTAGATGTCCCTTTTCATTATGTGTTTTGTTTTGGTAATGGCTTCATAACCTTGGTATGATGACTTTCTCCTCCCTGAGGCTATTAGCAATGTCTGGGTTTTTTTTCTGGATTTGTAAATCTTGTATCTGCTCCCTTCTAGCTATTTGAATGTGAAATTTAGGTCCTTCACTCAGAGGCAATCTCCATTTCCATCAGTACCTCTTTACCAATTGGTGGGAATCACAACTTGGTAGGTATTTGAGAGTAATAAGGGTATAATATAATCAAAGAATATGGGCTTTGGAATCAGACAACTTTGGTTTCTAATTCTTCTTAGCTCTACCACTTAACAAAGTGGTTTATCTTCAGTAAATGTATCTCACTGAGCCTCTGTTTGTTCATCTGTATAATGAGAACAAGGATATCTTCATTTTTTACATAAATAACGTATATAAAATACCATCTAGCCCAGAACTTAGAATGTAGTAAGTGTTCAAAATGACAGGACTTCTTATAAAAATAAAATATGGCCATGTGTATCTTCTCACTTGCAATCACTTATAGACATTTTATTTCTCTTCCATTTTAAATCCAGTCATTTTCAGGACACTATAATTACTACAATTCCATTAGTAACTGATTTTATATCTTTTCCAAGGACCAAATGTTTCAGAATTAAAAGAAAATATAAAGTTAGGTTTGTTTTAAGCAAAACCTGCCAGAAGAAACAATCACATTGAGGCCGAGACTAAACAGAGCACATGTCAGCTCCACAGGGAATGTTCTTGAGGAAACTGAAATCAGAATTTCTTTTTGCTATTATAGGATTGGTACGAATGTTCACCAAAGCAGTGGAAACCAGAACTCACAGTTCGTACACCTTAGAAGCTAATGGATGCTATCACTGGGATAGTGTAGGGGCCTAGTATAGGCCCCTTAAGACAGCAAAAATGTGATTGTCACTCCTTTGAATATATCTTACTTTTATTTGGTGATGGTGATAGTGACACAGTCTCTTCCATACTTATTTCTCAATGTCATCCAGGACTAACTCCAGCGGCATTTCCTAGGAATTCTGTGTCATCACTGCTATGAAAGAAAATTCATTTGAAACGTGGGGGGAAGATCACAGTGAAACATTGAATGAAAACATTCACAATCAAGTGAATGCTCTAACAGCTATTAGTCCTGAGTTCAATAGAATTAATTATGATGGATGTTAAGTTTAACTTCTACTTTGCTCTTCTGGACTGTGTAGATGAAGGAAAAAGGAAAACTAAACCAGTAACAGGTTAATTCAAACAGAAAAAAATGGTATCTTTGTATGAATGCATCTGTTGAGTTCATTCAGACTGCTTTACTGGGATACCACAGACTGGGTGGCTTATAATTAACAGACATTCATTTCTCACAGTTCTGGAGGCTGGAGGCTGGTAGGTTCAAGATCAAAGCATAGGCAGAACTGGTGTCTGGTAAGGCCTACTTTCTGGTTCATAGGCTTCTGCCACACGTGTGGAAGGGGCAGGATTCTTTCTGGGGCCTCTTCAATAAAGGCACTAATCCTATTCTTGAGGGCTTCACCCTCATGACCTAAAGACCGTCCAAAGGCCCCACTTCCAAACACCATCACACTGGAGGCCGGGTTTCAGCATACTAATTTGAGGGGAGCCCAAACGTTCAGTCTATTGCATTATGGTATCTGGTAGATTCAATATATGCATAATATGCAGTATACTGGATTATAAGCACCAGTGGAGCAAGAAACTAAAATTGCTTCTTAAATATTCCAGTGCCTTACAAATGAGTCCCTCTCAGTATACATTCACTTGATTTGCTTTGGCAAAATTTAATTGAAATCAGCTTTTTGTTTATAGAATTTGTTGTTCTCTATTACATATCATCAAAAAAAATGGCAATATCTGAATAAAATGCAGCTATAATGGCTTCGACTCTGGAAACAGAATGTTTGGTGTCGAGTTTTGGCTCTACACCTTACTAATGGTGTGACCCTGAGCAATTGTCTTGAACCTCATCATTATTCCTTTTTTTTTTTTAATTCAAAAGGCTGTGAATGGACAGAAACTACCTAGAGTTTCTGCACAGTTCCCCTTGTGCAGGAGCTGAAATGTAATTGCTTTTAGGCTGATGGAGGAAAGGGGAGTTGTTTAAAAGACAGAATAAATTCACACCTAAAAGTGAAATCTATGGTTAAGAAATTTATGTTGTGGGCGCCTTAGTGGTTTAGTGGGTTAAAGCCTCTGCCTACGGCTCAGGTCATGATCTTGGGGTCCTGGGATCGAGCCCCACATCGGGCTCTCTGCTCAGCAGGGAGCCTGCTTCCCCCTCTCTCTCTGCCTGCCTCTCTGCCTACTTGTGATCTCTCTCTCTCTGTCAAATAAATAAAATCTTTAAAAAAATTTAAAAAAACTAATAAAAAAAATTTATGTTGAGAAAAATTGCTAATAAAATTATGTTATAAACAGATTAGAGCATTTTATGTTTGGACCATGTATTTAGGTTTTTTTTTAAAGAAAAAAATCAACAATGGAAACTTAATTGAACTAGTTATTGGACTAAATTGGACTAAAAATATATGATTAAACGTTCCTTGTCTTTTAGCGATATACACCAATAAACTCTCATAGTTTAGGGGTCCTGGGTGGCTCAGTTGGTTAAGTATCTGCATCTGATTCATGTCATGATCCCGGGGTCCTGGGATTGAGCCCCACATTAGCCTCCTTCTCACTCTGCCTCTGTCTCTCTCTCTCTCTCTCATGAATAAATAAAATCTTAAAAAAAAAGCATCTGATAGTTTAGTCCCCATTTCCGTTCTCTTCCTCCAGGAAGTTGCTGGTTTGTTTACCTCTGGGTAGGCATATTCTCCCCCTCTTGTCTTGCTCTTTCCAGTCCTTCTGGGTCTTTCTCACTGGGATAAGGATCAGATCATCAAGGCACAGGCATAGGCCTGGGCCTCTTCTATGCTTTCCCAGGAAAATCTTTCTCATGTCCAGATTTCCTATCTATGACTCTCCAGAGTTTGCTCAGAGTGGAATCTGTCCAGAACTGGCCTCTAAGCAGTGGGCCCTCTTATCCAATGGCTATGTTTCCACTTATTCCTCAGGCTCCTTAAGTCAAAAACTTAGCTTGTCTTCTTCTCTTCGACTTGTTCTTGTCAACTAATAGCTTCACCATTTACATGATAAAAATACTACTTAAAACAAAATAAGGTGGTCTGTAGTTCTTTTTTAACTTATTTTATTATTTTTTAAATATTTTATTTATTTGTTTGAGATAGAGAGAGAGAGAGAGAAAATAGGAGAGGAGCAGAGAGGGAAAAGCAGGCTCCCCTCTGAGCAGGGAGCCCGATGCAGGGCTCCATCCACCCAGGACTTTGGGATCATGACCTGAGCCGAAGGCACCCACTTAACCAATTGAGCCACCCAGGCGCCCCCTTATTTAACTCATTTTAATGGTACTGGGAGAACTACACTAAGCCGTTTAAGCTCAGGAGATGTTTTATTAACCTTGGATCACATTTAGTACCTACACAGATTGGCAAGGGCTTGGAGATGAAACAAAAAATGTAACACAATTATATCATGAGAAAAAAAAAAAAAAACACGAGGGAAGGTATTTATCAGGCTCTGGAAGAACTTCATGCCCAGTTCTACTGGCATAGCAAAGTTCATGCAGGAAAGTCCCAGGTGAAAGACACAGATCATGGAAAAACAATGCCAAGTAATAAGACTTTAGCATTGTTTCTCTCTCTCTCTCTCTCTCTCTCTCTCTCAGTCTCTCTCTCATGAGATGACTAAAGCCTAGATATTATAAGCAAAATTACCCTGAGAGACAAATGTAGTTAGGCAGGTTTAACTGGATTACATTAGCTGGATTTAAACACTTGACTATGATTACGACTACATTGTAACACACTTTGTTTCATGAAATAGAAGCTTTGTGATAGCACTCTCAAAGAGTATCAGATAATAATAAACATTCATTTGCCCTAGGACTGGCCCTTTTTGCATCCTCGGTTTGAAAATGTGCTCTCATTTTTATCCAAAGCACTCATTATTCATTAATATTGATTTCACATTAAACATTTTTTAAATTAGGTTTCCCATTGAGTGTTATCATCATTGATCATACATGAAGATTCTTATTGCCCACTGTCTTCTCCAGAAGTGGGTGAGTAATCCTTTTTTGGTATGATTCCAACAGTCTGCCTTCTGACAAGTGGTCACATTTGGCTCTTGGAAAGCTCTCCTTCTCAGTCCCAGAAGGAGAAGAAACCAGGAGAAAGCAAGACTTCCTAATGCATTCTGAGATAGACTGTCTCAAAAATGTTGTCTTTCCAATGGAGCTGTAATGGCCAATAGAACGTTCTGTGATGATAGAAGTGCTTTCTAACTGCTGCATACGATGTGATAGCCTCTAGCCACACATGGTTATTAAGCATTTAGATGTGGCTAGTGTGGCTGAGAAACTAAATTTTTAATTTTACTAATTTTTAAATTAGTAGTAATTTAAAAGAGCCACGCATGGCTAATGACTACCATATTGGACAGCTTGGTACTAGAGCGTTTTTATGACTACTTTTAATTTATTTTATGAAATTAAATCTTGGGTAATTCCTCTTGAGGAAAATTTTACATTTTTACATTTTATATCACTGGTACTAAGTTGAGAGGAATTTTTCAAGCAAAATCTTTTGACTTTTTGTGAGGAGGTACTTATCCTGAGTTACATACCCTTTGACAAAGGGGCTGAAGTACAGGGTTAAATGTCTAAAACCCCTTACTCTGGCGGTACTAACAGAATCTTCTCCAGTGTTTTCCAGACACCAGAAATTGTCATGACAGTTAGCTAAATAAATGAGAAATTCTACTTTTCGTCTGGTGAAGACTTGACTCAGGATATTGGCAACTAGATAATAGCCTTTTTTTGGGGGGGGCATGGCATTCACTGACAGTGACAGAGAAAACAGTGTTAGCTACTCCTTCTTAGGTTCTTTCCAAAATGAGTTTTGAGGTGATTTACTAAAATGCTAAAATACCACAACTTAAAATGAAAAAATACAGATTTTGGATAGGGGAAAACATGACTGGCTCACATGTGTTTTCTTTCATGGTTTAAGATGGAGTCCTGACCATTGACTTGGGCTAATGTTTCTGAGTCAGTGTTTCCAGCGCGATGCCCTGACTTATACTCCTATTCTCACCTCATTCCTCTCCATGATTAGAACAGGATGTGAGACAGCAGCCACCATCCTGTAGGGCTTAGTGCTGCCACCTGCCTTGTGCATCAGACCTTGCCTTAACATTTGAATTGACCTGCCAAGGGCAGGTCACTTTAGGCCAATGAGGACTTTCATTCTGAGAGGAAGTGCTGGGTCAACTTTCCAATACCTGGTAGGTAAATCAACAATCTAAAACAGGGAGGAGATGAAAGTAACAGAAAAATTGTGACCAAGTGACACTAAATTCAGTTTTTACTTCAAAATAGTTTCTAGTTTTATCATTCAGCTGGGAACAATATTTAAACAAAGATCAGAACTGAATAGGAGTTTGGATTACTTCATTTAAGGAGACATTGTAAACATAAGTTTTCTAGCCAGAAAGTTGAAAAATCATCACAACATTGAATTACCCAACCAACAACCTTGAGCATTTGAGAGGCAGTCACACAAGGGAATGCAATAAACACGTATTTATTTTTCTGATTTGGCAAGTAAATGTTAAAGAATTCGAACTTGAGGGCTTTTGAAACATGTTTGATATGATATGCATGTCTTTCTAGATTCTTTCTCAAATATAGGGCAGTGCCAGGATGTTCCCATGGTAAATAAATATCTGCAATAAATACTGAATATTCCTTTATCATAGCCTTTACAAGGAATGTGTTTATTGTTTCTTTTCTGAACAGTAATAAAAATTTCAAGATTTCTTATTTTAATGCATTATGTCTGGCTGCAAAGGAGCTGCTTGCTTTATATGGCAAAACCGACTTTGTAGAGGGTTCCTTTTACTGTTTTTGTTGATTTTTGTGGTGGTTTTAATTTAAAAGCTATTTGCATCAGTGCTTTGAGAATGCTTCAGGTCACTCGGATTCACAACAAATACCATTTCTTACCTGTGTGATTTTAGGTTTTATTTTGCCTCCTAGAACTTTGGCTTTTGACTTTGTAAAATGAGTATTACAGTAGATACATTCAGAATTGTGCATTTTATTATTTTATTATTTTATACTTTTATTTTATGTTTCTATTTAAATTCCAGTTTGTTAGCTAATATTAGTTTCAGGTGTACGATTTGGTGATTTAGTACCTATATACATCACCCAGTGCTCATCACAAGTATCCTCCTTAATCCCCTTCACCCACCCCCCCACCCCCCTCCCCGCTGGTAACCATCAGTTCGTTGTTGTGCATTTTAAAGGAATTAAGGGATAGCAAACCTGGCCCATACAATTACTCAGTAGATTTATAAAATTCAACGGTATTCTCTATACTTACTCCTACCCATGCTTGCTGGCCGATTTCACTAAATACAGCACTCTGTGGCCAGTGTTTTGTGTCAAATCAAGTTTTACCTTTATGCACCCAATCCATCATTTGTTTTCTATTTCATGTTAGTGGTATTAGATCTAAGTTTTTTATGTCTCCTATCACAGAGACCCTGGAATTCCTGGCGCACCTTTCCTTCCTTCAATGCATATGGTAAATTCTAACTGAAATAGTTGGAAATGGGTGTGAATAGTGTTCCATGTGTATCAAAGTAGTTGCTTCACAAGTAACTACTTAGGACTTGATGCTACTTTCCTGTTAAGTATGAATATTCTGAGTGACTTACTCGTTTAATCATAGCTCACTATTGAAACATATATTATGCTTGTAGATAAGTATATATAATGTATAATTATATATTTAATACATAAATTAATATGTGTATATTTAATAATTAACAAAAACTATAAAGTTATATATATACATATATATGTGTATATATGTGTGGATGTGTGCGTATGTATCTTTGTGTGCATATAAAACTGATGGTTAAGGAAAAAGATACCATAGAAATTACTTATCTGATCAGGAAATTGAAGATTTCTGCTGATTTTTATAAATGTAGACTTTAAAAATATTTTACATATGTAATGTATTATAATTATGTATGTTATATATTTATATGCATATTTATACGTGTATGTATAATTATGATCTATTTGGTGTGTGTATATATATGTATATATGTATGTATATATGTATGTATACATACATACATATATATGATTCAGTACTAAAGCATACACGGTTTTGAATATTTAACAGCTGCAACCCTGGATTATTTTGAACTTCAGTTTTGTCATTTGGAGAAATGAAAGATTAAGTAGTAGGTTAAGCTGTCAGACTGTCAGACAGGACATCTGTGACTGATAAATCCTGAATGCATGAGTGGATCAAGTGCAGAAGTTCAAGGTTAAAAGTGTTATATTACAGAAAGAACACTGTCCCACTCTGAAGGAGTATTTCAAAATATTGATTTACCAAGTATCTTCTTTGTGAAGATTCTCTTTCTGCAGGGGTCAAAATAAACAAAGCGAATGATATGAACGGACTTTAAAAAATTGTCTTGATTGACTGCTTTCAGAGAGCCCCAATTTGTGTCTGGAGAAATTTGAGCAGCTCCTTTGCAATTAAAAAATACATGCTTCAGGTTCATTAGGTTCATTAAAAAATACATGCCTCACTTAGTGGCCACACATTGGGCTAGCCACTGTATATATAATATCTAATAAGATAGGTTTCAAGTAGCAACCACTGGCTTAGAATTCATTTTTTTCTGTATGAATTATTAAAATGAACATTTCCAAATTTTATATTTTAATTTGATTTTCAGAAATGCGAACTTCTGAGGTGAATGTGTCATACTCTGTCACATGGTCTTTATTAACAATATTCTATTAACAAATAAGTTACTCCTGTATTTTTTCAAGTTCATGTTTATACAGCTATCTTGTGAATCAACCAAAGGAATATTTAATGTTTGCTCTATAGTTCAATTCTAAATTCCAAATATAAACTAGCAGAAATAAACATTAAAAAGGGACAAGAAATTTTATGAACTTTAATGATTATCCTATTTACTTTATTTACCTAAATTATCCAATACCTTAGTGTCTAACATACTATACTCAATGAATGTTTTTATTTGCTGACTTTCATGGTATAGTAGAAATTTGGTATATAGAGAGATATTAACTGCTCTGAAATCAAAATAATTTGATTTTTTAAACCTGTGTTTGTTAAAATTGCATAGGGTATGAAAGAGGTGGTACTAGATATAGGTAAGCAGGATTTCAAACATAAAAGGTATGAACTTACATTTTTTTTCAGTCTCCTCTCATGGAGGCTTCAAAATTCTTTCCTCAAATTAAGAATACCAATACTTCCAGAAGAGTGATATTCCAATGAATGAAGTGACACTGTTGGTAAACAATTGGTAAACAATTAACAACAAAGCTACTCTTTCTAACATATAGTAATGCCTACAAATTTGTTATGCATTTCGATGCTTACTATTGTTAAGGTCATTTTGTAATAAACAAAATAACAATAAACACATATTTGTATCTTAAATGCAATAGTTTTTATTAAAAAAGAAGAAATGAAAGAGCTGTTTTCTCAAGAATATTTTAGTCTGCTTTACAAATGAAATGTTTTATTGGCTGATTTTGATCTTGTCCTGTTTGCAAATAATATTCTTGCTTCTGAGCATGTACAGATTGGTGCAAGGAAGTATTTCAGGACATATCCAAATTTTAAAAGTAGAAATGTTAGTCACAGATAATCTTTAAGAGGGAACTTCAATTTTGTACCTTGATATCAGCACTGTGGATTTTGCAGCAAGTATCTATTTTAGAATAAAGCATTCGACATTTCACTTAGACTCATGAATAGTTATACCCTGCTGTCCAAGTACAGCAAGTGGACCCAGAGTTTATTGGAGACCATCTTCTCTGAGGAGTGAGGAATACAAGATGGGGCAGAGGGAAAAGTTGAACCGTGACGCAGTCACAACAGAGGCGTCAGTCTATCCTAGATCATACGAGGAGCTGTAGAACAGAAATGGAGCTTCCGAGTCCTCCTGCCTTCAGGCGAAAGGGAGAAGCCATGATGCCCCTGTATTAATCAGTCATTGCACTCTGAAAGAGTTTGACCTGCAGTGAGGCAGCACCCTCTGACCCAAGGCAATGTATGTGTAGCTTCTCAGTGTGAGTCCTCAGCTACCAGTGCTTCCAACTCACCCAGGGGCTGGGGAAGGGGGCTGTTGAAGCACACTGCAGCATCCACTATAGCTGTATTTGCATAGCCAGTAGCCAAAAAGTACGTAGTCACATGGGCTCTGCTTTCCAACCACCTTTGGTTTATCTCTTCAAACAGGTAAGAAGAGGTGGGCTCCAATAGTTTGCCTAGGTTCCCCAAATTTTATGACTCTTCCTTGATATTTTGTATCCCCTACTAAGGAAAACTCAGTGGCAACTTTGAGAGGTCTTGAGCTACATGTATCAATATGAAATACCTATCTTGGAGGAAGAGAGGTGGGAATTTACCAAGCAATCAATCAACTTCGTGCCTCTCATTGTGTTAGATAAATAAACAAGCTTGAGCTATCTCTTTAACTTTTTTGGTCATCCTAAACCAGAGGGGGACTTATAAATAAAATAATTACAAATATGTTCGGCTGAATTGCATTCTTTGAATTATAAGAATAGAACATTTCAATGGAAGCTACGTTAACAACTAAAGAGTTTTCAACTTATTTTTTCTCCATAATATTATGTTAGCCCATACTTATTTTCTGATATTTTAGGCTCAAAGAAGGTAATGGATATATATATATATATGAACACTTTTTGTAAAACATGATGTCTGGGACAGATAAAAATAATATAAAATTATTTATTAAAGCTCACTATTGTTTATGTTCACATTAAACCGTATCATTGATTTCCACCTAGACATATTTTACTTTGAGTTTTTTGAAGATGTACTGACCAAAAATTTATTTTGGTTCTTTAACTTTTATCAAAAGAAATTTTTAGTAATACTAAACTCAAGACAAATCTGTCACCAAAGTTTTTGGGATGCTCTCTCTAAGAAAGTTTAGACACCCATACTCAATATACTAACAGGTGGACAATAAACTAAGTTACGGTGTGCTCTGGTGAATGTAGACCTATTATTTTTTGGCTTTGATCTATGTTTGTTTTAACATCTGCCCTTTATTTTCTGACTTGTACTACTTTCTATTTTAATTGGTTTGCTGATTCAAACTTGCTGCTGTTGGCCTTGCTGTTGTTGAAGAATATTTTAAAAGGGAAGTGAAAAGAGTGGGAAAAATACTGGTTTTGTTAATTTGGCTCCAGCTGATTTTATACCTGAGAACAGGAGAGTTAATGGGTTTTTTGTATGGTTAATTACATCTTGTGCCGGTGGCTTCTGTTGTAGGCATTAAGTCACCCACCTTGTTAGCAGATCTACTGGTCCAGTAGGGTTAGATTTGCCATCGGGGAATCATTTTTAGAATGTTTACCTTGTGTTCAGATAACTGATGGAGGGCAGGATGATGGTGGTATCCCGCTGACCAGAGAGGTGATTGTGAGATTTTTGAAGATTATTCCTATGGGTCTCTACTTTGTTTTGAAAACAAAATGGCAGGCAAATGAGTGGCACAGACATGAGCTTCTCTTCTCTCTTCGGTCTCTTAGAGTTCTTTTCCATGAGAAAGGAAAAATCCCACTGTATTTTGTTTTCCTAATGCTTCTTGGATTTTCACCAGCAGGTTTTTACAGTCTGTTGCTTGCCTCTCAGATTAGAAGAGTGCTGGCATATTTTAACGGTTTCCTAGGATTCAAACAGCCTTTAATTAACAGCAAATTGATGTTTTGGAATGTTACCAAAATATGGGAGACTGAACACTGAGATGGGCTTCTTTCCTTCCAGCTTCTGAGTGCATGAAGTCCTATGATGGGGAGTGGGGGAGAGGTGTGGGGTTACTCCATTGCAAACAGCTGGTTGCCTACTAGTATGCAAAGGGTGTCTTTGTTGGCATAATATTCCCACTGCTTGCTCATTGGTGGCCTTCTAAATTCCACCTACTCATGACTGGGAAGGACGTAGGTAGTCATCGAATGCTCAGAGCTACCAGGGTGCTGAACAGTTCAGGGATTGCTGGGTTTGTAGCTGGGTTCACTTGTTCTAATCCTCCAGTTGTCAGGTCAGTAAGATATAGCTACCTGTCTTTGTGGTTAATTAAGTTTCTTTTCCATGCCAAGTTCATGTCATCTTGCTGCCAGAGTTTTGGATGTGGTGGAAAAGAGCAGTTCTATAAAATAATCGCTTAGACTCAATGCATATTCTGAGTGGAAGTTCGCTTTCAAAGAGGGATGGGAGAGCACTGGAGGAGTTTTTCTTTTGAATCAGGGGATCTTAGTGAAAGATGTGTAGCTGATCCAATCCAGAGCTTTAGGCCGGAAAGGAAGGATAGATTGTGGAGTATGAAATGTTTGAAATGGTTACTGTTACTTATACAACTGTACTGTTATTATCTGGGGAGGGAAAGGGAGCAGCTTAACTAGCTCCCTCTGCCTAATGGCAGATTGGCTCTTTGGCCACTTCATAGCTGAGGCCACTACACTCCCTCTCTTGGTTTTTCCACTGACCCACAAAGCTGGCCTTTTGGGCTCAAAAGGCACCTTGATAGTTTTTTGTTTTTGTTTTTAACATGCACAATGTCGCTGATGGCTCCCTTTGCTCTCCTCTCTGCAGGTGGTACATGCCAGAGCCCCGCTCTCCCAGCCCTGGTCCGTCCACCAGCCCCTCCTCTGCAGCCATCGCTGGATATCAAACCCTTTCTTCCCTTTCCTCTGGACACTGCAGCAGCAGTCAACCTCTTCCCCAATTTTAATGCGGTAAGTCCCCAGGTCACATTCGCGTATGGCAGAGTGGTAAGTGCCAGGGGTCCTTTCCTTTGTTGTTGTTGCTATTGTCATTTTTTTTCTTTTTTTGAAAGAAAGGATTATTTTGTTTTTTCAAATTAATGCTCATATAAAATGCTTTGTTAGTTCTCAGAGGAGAGTCTGCTGCAGGGTCCTTTTAATACAGTAGTTGAGGTCATAGGGTTCCTTTTTTATAGCTGAACCTTTGGGACTTGTTATGAACAATAAATTCATCTGGCCACAAGACTGCAACCTTGGTGCAGAATAGAAAGGGAAGTTGACCCAACAGAAATAAGAGTAGTCCTGATGTGCCAGGAGTGACTTGGTCACTACCTCTATTTTGCTGTTATCATTTATTCCATGGATCGTCTGAAAGCCACAAGGTAGCTGGTTGCCTGGTTATGTAAGGTCCCCAGAGCCAGGTTCCTACGAGGGAAAATGAAAAGAGATTTAATCCAAGTGGGATGGTCTTGAGTTCACGTTTCCCATTTAGTGTCTTTCTGAGTAATACTAACAATTCCATTATTTTGTTGGAATATATCTACGTTAAAACTTAATGAATTTGTTAAAGAGAACATTTGAATTCAAGTAGATGTCTAAAGACTTAAATGTGCTTCTTCTATCTGGGTACTACACTTTAATTTTCGAATTTCTTGCTTCTTTTCTAATTTAATAAAGAGGAACCCGATAATCACAATAGTGATGCGTTCCAGTCGCAGAGCACTTTTTTCCTCCTTAACTTAAAGCAACTCAGCATTCTGGTGGTAGGTGGGTTACTTTTTTTGTTTTGTTTTGTTTTCCCTTCTTACCCTGTCACAGTTGCTCAGGTTAAGTCTTTCTTAAATTACTTTTGGGGGAGGCTTTGTTAATGGCCTTCTCACAAGTTCAATTACTTACTTGCTTCTATTTTCATTCTTAGCATGTCTTTGTAAGTTGGCAGATTCCTCATATTCATCATCGTCTCTTTTTGTACAAGCAGGGAAAGTATTCTTACGATGAAAATAGAAATAAGGGTTGAAAAGGTTAGAAACCACTGACTATTTTTTCCCTAATATCATCTGATTGAGATTTCAGCAGTTTGTCATAATGGAGGTCTGAACTTATCGATGACAGGATGTGTCAACACAACCAAAGCCAAGGGGATTAAATGGGGGGGTCACTGAATGCCCAGTGATCTAAATAATACAAATTTCTTGTTGCAACATCTTTCTCCCATGATGGAGTTTTAAGAATCTTCCCACAATTAGATCATTTGCTTTCAGGAAACAGAGTGGGTCTTATTTTCTCTAACAATACTTCATCATGGGGACTCTGGTCATGCCAGTGAGATGGTACAGTTATATGCTAGTCCTCGCTAAAGGGCAAGGAAGAATCAGAATGATTACTTTGCTCTTTTAGGGGTGAGCAGTTATCCATGGGAATCTTATTTTGAAATTGATGGAGCGAAAATTGAGGAACATCAAAATCATGTTTCCAAAGTAAAGGTTTCTAATCCTAGGCGTTTCAATAAGAGTAGAGGAAAAATTGCTCAGCATCAAATTCTCTGATTTTTGAATGACCACCCTCAAGTCCCATGGGTTCCCTTTCTCTGCTCTTCTGTTAAGTGGTTTTCCAGCACAATCTTGCTTCTCAGACACCTGGAGATGATTCATTAAGGTGCGTTACCTGGCCTCTAAGCCCACTTGGCATCCTGTCAGTTAGGTCTCATCTCAGCTTTAGAGCAGTTGAGGTGAAATTCCTGGAAGGCTGTAAAAATCTGCGTTTTAAACTTGTGATTTGCCATTTGCGAAACATTAAAAGCAAAATGATTAATTTGATTGACGAGTATTGTTTGTCATAAAAAACAAAGATGAGTGATTTTCTGAGCTATTTGACACCGAGCAAGTCTCTTTATCCTCTTTGCTACTATTTACCCCTCTTTAGAATAAAGGGAGTGGACCTAATAATCTCTTCCTTGTGGGTTTCTTTCATTTAAATATTTGAGATTTGTGGGCAAAGGTAGCATTGTGTGATGGTCAAGCTGGACCCGGTAACTAGACCGACTGTTCAAATCTCAGCGTTGCTGCTTGTCATCAGTATGACCTTGGGTAAGTGACATAACTCCCATGTATCTCAATATCTTCATCTGTAAAATTGGACTAATAATTAACCTACTTCTTAGGCATGTGGTAATGCTAAGTGTGTTAAATAATGTAAAATAGCACTCAACCCATAGCAAGCACTATTTGAGTCATAGCTATTATGTTCATGCATAGCCTGTAAACTCTTCTTTTTTTGAATGTGGCAATTCATTGAGAGCAAAAGTTTGACTTGATTCTTTTCCCTCTATGATGAATTTCGACTTACGTTTGTATTTATTCCATTTAAATGAGACCCTCTGTTGCTACACATATTAAGTTATTTCCTTCCAGTGCTAGTCAATCTGCAGCAACCAAGGATTAAGCCACTCCTTGCTTAATACTGAGGGGGAATGGTGGCAAAGCCCATAACTCTGAGCTTTGGGCTCAGAGTTAGAGTATAATTTCTCTAAATAATAGCCTGACTTCTTGATTTTGTAGCAGGTGTGAATTTCAATCCACGATTTCAGGGTGTATGAAGCATAATTTCTTATTGCTATAAATTGATTTCATTCCTGATTCAAAAGTCCATTTTATGGTACAGGGAAATTCAATGTAATTCTGTTTCAGGGTATGCACAGGTTGTGTAATTGAACAGGCTATCCATCCAGCTCTTGGTGGGAAACTCCCCTGTTCACTAAGTTATTTATCTACAAAGGCATTCATAGATGGTCAGCACCTGGTTAGCATGGCTAGTTAAGCCCCCAGCTCCCAATTTCAGATATACAAACTTTGCAAGGCTGTTGGTGGTCCCTTCTGCCTAGATGTGCCAAACTGCTATTATCTCTTTGCCAAGAAAATGATGAACCATCTGCCACCGAACAACTTTCCCGCATCTGACCTTGTTGAAGCAAGTTCATGATAATCACAGACTGATTCCCTGTTATATTCCTCCACTGAGTCTTTGTGTATGGTATCATCTGTCTCTTGGGGATAGGTTGGGCAGAATGGTGAAAGAAACATATACATATGAAATAAAATTGTGAAAACATAAATGGTTATCCTTGATTATTATCCTTCCACAAAAGCATAAGCCACTGGGTTTGGATGTAAGTCAAGTAGAATAATGAAACATCTGTAAAAATATGCATAGTTAGAAGGGAAAGGAAAACACGTGGAGAATCTGAGCTTGGAAAAAGATATAAAAGAGGATATTTGATAAAACCATTAGGATCCTTTGTAATACTCAAAGTCAGTTTTTAAAGATTAGCAGCAGAAACTGTTCTCTTAACCTAAGGATGTTGTATCCTGGTTGTTTCAGTAGCCAAGACATGTTCAGTAGACAAGAGATGGCTTTCCTTGAATTCCTTATGTACCTCCTACACTGCCCCTCAATCTCTTAAGACATTGGAGTTTCAGTACTTAGGATCATTTTGATCCCATTCTGCATCAGCATTTCTTGAAAGGAACCAATCCTGGAAATAGGTAGATGATGTTTAGGATAGAAATATTAAAAAGTGGTATGAGCTTGGTCCATTCAATCAATTGCTATTAATAAAGCATCACTACGTGGCAGGAATAGTGATAGCAAAAATTATTTTGTGATGTCTGCCCTGAAGTAATTCAATTTATAAAGGAAGCTGAACAAATAAATATTTGTAAATATGGGTGCTTTTATGAGGAAAGATGTATAGAGTAGAATAGCAGGTTGGGGACAAGAGTAGAAGGTTGTGTGGTTGGCTTAGTGGGGGTTTGATGAGAAAATAGAAACTATTCTAGGCATGCAAACAGGAAGGGACTTAATATAAGGATTTAGGTGCTTACATAGCCTTTGGAAGTGCTGGGCAGGCAAACAAAGGTCAGAAAAGGCTATTGTTGGCTCTCAATTTTCGTGCTTACTTTCATGGAATCAGGAAGTTGCAGAAATACAAGATGCTCAGTAATCCCAGTTACTTTCATCCAAATCCCATGAAATGCCTCTCTTTATGGGATCCATGTCTGAATATTGCTGGCAGAGACCCGTGGGAATGTAACCCTAGGGCATCTAGTCCTTGTGATGTAAGGGAGACCATAGAGGAGGGAAAGCGGTGCTGAGTTGCCAACAGACTTGACATGATGGCAGAATGGAAAGGTTATGCATAATCAGAAAACCTGAGCATATTTGCAACCATGGATAAGAGGCTAAATCCTTTGGAGCCTCAATGTCCTGTTCTATAAAATGAGAATGAATAAATTTCTCTTGGGTTTGTGATTGGAGGGATAGCTGACTTTTAAAATGCTGGAGATTGAAGCTGAGAGGTGGCGTGGGTTACTGAGGATATTGTTTAGAATGGGAGCTGACCATCAAAAAATGCCTATATTCCTTGACAGTTTTATCCTTGGGTCTCAGAATTCCCCTCTGTTTTTCTTTTCTCTAACATTAAAACTTCATATCCTCATCAGTAGTTATGACAATAATGAACCGTCAAAATTTTGTTGAAAATGTATAGCTTTGGGGAATGTGTTCATGGAGACTGACTGTATGCCTGATCTTATGCGCCATCCCTTTCATGGCTTTAACCTTCCATTAAAGGTTAAATGTGGAAACTGACCTAATGCACCTACACATACCAGATTTTCAGTACATACTGAGGTCTTCCTCCTTTTAGGAGATGCACAAAAAAGAGTAAAGTCACATAGAGAGCCCAAAGGCAGAAAGATGGGCAAATAAAGGAGAGTAACTGTTTGCTTTTAATTAGCCTGGACTAATATTCTATTTTTTTATGTTTATTTATTTTTAGTAATCTCTACACCCAACATGGGGCTCAAACTCATGATCTCGAGATCAGGAGTTATATGCTCTTCCGACTGAGTCATCCAGGTGCCCCCTATTCTTTAACATTCAAAAAAAGTAAATCAGTATAGAAATGTTCGCTCTGTGTTATTCCTGTGTATGATATGATTTCATTAGGGGAGAGAGAGCCAAGGGGGAGGAGGGATGGGGGAAGGAGATGCTGAGAAAGATCAGACTTTAGCATCCACCTCTACTCTAATTTAGCTGATTTCTCAAAAAACAGCAGCTACCCTACATTTGTGTGGTGTTAGTTTGAGTTCAGGATTGTTATCAGTTGGAGGGAGGGGAACAGGAAGGTGAAATTTATGTGATTCATAGTAACGTTTCTCATACTTTATGGTTCATGTGAATCCCTGGGGGAATCATGTTAAACTGCAGGTTCTGATTTAGTAGTTCAGGTTCGGGACCTCAGATTTTGAACATCTGTGGGTATTGGGAGGGGAAGCCAGACGAATGATTAAATACACTGGACAATTCTTACACTCCTGGAGTGTGTTTCTTCATTTATTCAACAAAAGTTTATTGAGGACTGACCATGTGCCAGGCCCTTCAGAATCAGCAGTAAATCTAACAGGCTAAATTTCTGTCATCGTGGAACTTACCTTCTGGTGCTTGTTGGTGGGGTGTTAGGGAAGTTTGAAGTATTGGGAGCTACAGTTGTATGTCAAGCATGATCCATCTCTGGTTGTTTCATCTCCCAGAAATACTGTGAGCCTCGCTTGTCGGGTGACATTGTGCAGGACTTGGGCTACAGCTGCCATTTATTACATGCTTATTACATGCCAGGTATCTGACACTATCACCTGCCTCCCGAATGGTTAAAAGCAAAAAATTTCTATGGAACTTTAAACCTTTTATGTGTGTCACAGTCCCAAAATTGTTAGTGAGAAAAACACATGACTGAGTTTTTTTATTTCCTTAGTCATTCAATAATTTATTCATTCTACAAACTTTGGAGGCCCACTAAATAATTCTATAATTTGAGACATGGGCCTCTTGAAAATAATAGTTCCATCAAAGGCATCTTTTATAAAGATAACCCAAGTAAATGTAATGGAGAATATGAGGAAGGAGATGTAATTAATCTCTTCTGCATTGATTTGCTTATTGGATGTTTACTAAGCACTGGCTATATGTCTGACACTATAGCAGACAATAGAAAACAAAAAGAAGGAGGAAGAAGAAGAAGAAAGAGGAGAGGAGGAGGAGAGAGAAGGAGGAAGAGGAAGCAAAAGGAGTGAGGGGGAAGTAGAAGAGGAGGAATTGTCCTTGTATCTATCATTATTGAAATAAGTTGATTAGTCACTTCTTAAAACACCCTTCTACCAGCTACTGGTATAAGCTAGATGTTAAAACATTACATTAGACAGTAAGATTCAGGCAAGCAAGAACCCTGTCTATATAGTTTTCTTCATTTGTCAAAAAAAAAAATGGAGTAGAGGAGTTAAATCATTCTAAAAAGGCTCTGTAATTAAATGCTTAAATAAAGTCCTTTGAAAGTAAATGATCCCTGAGTTCAAGAGAAGGTGAGGTCACTTGGAGGTGGCCAAGGAAAGCTATATGGTAAAGGTTAATGTTTAATTTGGGAACTGAGATCCGTTCCATATTTATCTTATTTGGTAAGAGCCTGGAACAGTACAAAGACTGACTCAACACAGAATTCTAGAATGAATGAGTGGAGGATAGATGAATACATGGATAGATAGATGGATAGATAGATAGATAACAGGGAAAATGCATGATAGATAATAGAAGAGAAATAGCCATTATAGTTGTGCCATAGGAAACGTAATTGATGGAAATGTCTCAGTAATTTAAAAAATCTAAGTACTCACTGTTTTCATACATTAGATTATTTCCATCTAACCAAAGTTATTAATTTAAGCAATTATTAGGAAACATAAGCATAACATCAAACAATCCCCTTAATTTATATCCATAATTTTATGTTGGCTTATGCGTTTATTTACTCTGGTTATATAAAAGAACAGTGAAGTTAAAATCACGGTGGTTATTTATAGAATGTCCTCTAAAATCAGCATTTTATAATACTCATCAACTATTTCATATGAATCCAGAAGGACTTTCACCATAAAATATTGGTGAGGCACTTTATGACTCTTAAAAGGACAACATTACATATGTATACCGTATATTCTACAGTTGTAGCTTAAATATCCATTTACAGTATCATAATAGGTGAAAGACAAAAATATAAACCCTAAATAGGAAGTGTCAGATTCAAGGTCTTGTTATCTTCAGATATATAACCTTCAAGATCTTCATTTCCTCCATCTTTAAAATGGAAATACTACTGTGTTTATTCCACACTGTGTCTCTTTTCCTTTCAAAACCTGTTCTTTATTCTTGCTTTCCTCTGAGGTTCTGTATTTTGTTAACTGCTGCAGCTATGGAGATGCCTCCCATCCCTCAAGCAGTGTAGGAGTTAGAGAAACAATAGTTCAGCACACTTGTACTTGTTTTTTAAAAGATAACAATTAAATCCAGGTTATACGTTAGTAACTGCTCTTACTAAATGTTTACAATTGCTGCTGTCTCTAAAATACGTAGGCAGCCAGCTGGAAATTATGAGTAGAAAAAAATAAGACTGTCTTTCTTAGTCACGACTGGTAGAGGGTGTGGAAATTTTTCAGGTGAAAAATGCCATAGTAAATATAATATTGATTGTTAAGTTCCTTGTCCTTTGAAGACAGAGGTAGCAGATTGCTAGCTAGTTCTGTGCATTTTGTCATATTTGTATAGTAAAAGCCTCTTAAGAAACATCTGCTTACAAAGTCTTCTTTCATTATATGTTTTCACATGGAAACAAATACATAAGCTTATTTGCTGAACCCCATAGCTTCCTGTGAAGCTCAAAGCTGTAAAAGTCAAGCCTCCTTATAAAGACTCCGAAACACAAAACAACTTAAATATAGAATATCTCGGCTTGAAAGTAAAAGGCTAATAAACAAATGCACAACGCATGAAATTTTTTTCTATTTTAACACTTCTTTACTCTTTGAGCAGGTAATACATTTTCTTGTGATTCAAACTGTAAAAAGAACAGCAAAAAAGTTTCCCTTACTCTTTTTCCCTTGTCACTCAGTTCTCCTCTCTTAAATGACAATGACTCTTCCATCTATCTTTCCAGAGATAGAAGCATGTATGAATATGTTTCTTTCATTAAAGGTTGTGGCATAATACACATCATATGCTTATTTTCCCTTATTTCTTAATCTAATCACGAGGAACTGATCCTTTGCTTTTGCAGAGAATATATTTGACCTGTTTCCTAGTTTCTTACTAGGAATTTCTTACTGACTGTTTGATACTGGGAAAAGAGGGGGACCCAGATAAGAGCCCTTCTAAGCTCAGAGTTTATGGGATTCAGCAGCTCTTTTAGAAATCCCTACTCCACACTTAGATATAGACATTTTAGAAATGAAATAAACTTCTTAGAGTTAATTTGTTTCTACTCCAACTCACTTATTTTACAGATAAGCCTAGAATAATTGAGAGAATTCCAGTTTCTTGGCTAGTAAGTGGCAGACATGAGAAAAAAAAACGAGACTCATGTCTTCTGTTTCATGAGGATGCTAATCATTGAATCGTAATGTTATGGATTCATCAAATTCATAACTCATTGTACTTTGAATGTGATCTTATTTGGAAATAGGGTCATTGAAGACATAATTAGTTAAGACAAGCTCATTAGCATGAGCATTATGATGGGTTATTCTTATAAGGGGAAATTTGGACACAGAGACACACATAGAGGGAAGATGATGTGAAGACACACATGGAAAACACAATCAATAAGCCAAGAAGACAGGTCTAGAATAGATCCTTCCCTTACATTTTGATTTTGGAATTCTAGCCTCCAGAACTGTGAGGCAATACATTTCTGTTGTTTAAGCCACCCAATCTGTAGTACTGTGTTATGGCAGCCCGAGCAAGAAAAGATTTTTAGAGCCATCTGATCTACCACTTCCCCACCCCTCACCAGACTCCATACTACAGTGTTTCTGACAACTTGTAATCTAGCTTTTTATTCCCTATATGCAATGATTGTAAATAAATCTACCCCGGGGGAAAGAGAGCCTACACAATAGGGAAGTCTTCTTTATGGAGCTTGTTCAGGATCCCTGGAACTCCTAAAAACAAAGGAAAAATATGACACACAATATATTGCATTTTTATAAAAAATGTGTATTGATCATTAACTGAATGACAAGAGCTCTTAAGGCAATTTTACACCCACCTCTTAAAAAAATCTAAATTCATAGAGTCTTGTGTGTTATAGCTATTACCTGAACAACATAGGTAAGAAAACTTTTAGATGAAAGAGAAAATAATTTGCCCCAAATCACACAAATAGTGATCATCAAATCATGTCAAGACAGGTTCAGTGATCCAGGTTCAGTGCAATTTCATCTATAACAAAGCTAACTGATCTCATGTCTGAAAACAGTTGTAGTTTCTTTAATCAGCTATCAGAATCTTGGTTCTATATTAGTTAATTAATTTAGCAATCTGTAAGCTGAATAATATTCTGGCATGACTCGACAAGTATGGAAAAGAACATTTAGATCATAAGTGAGGGCTGTATATTATATCCCCTCATAAGCATTTATGTTGTAGATGGGCAATCATTGTTAGGGGGATAAATAGCTTTAAATGGCAATAAATTAAAAAAAAAGTCCACTCCTATCCCAGCAACAATTTAGGCTTCTTAAGACTCAAAACATATGTACACCCATAAGGAAAAAAAAATACTAAACTTAGAATTTAAAAGGTTTAAGTTCTATGTTTAAAGTTCCGCATTGTGAAACTCTGAGTCCAGATTTTCTTATTTGTGGAACTAGAATAATCATGGTGACCTCATATGAGTGCCTAAAGGTGTTAAAGATTGAAAGTAATATAGAAATAGTAGATATTGGGCGCCTGGGTGGCTCAGTTGGTTGGGCGACTGCCTTCGGCTCAGGTCATGATCCCGGAGTCCCAGGATCAAGTCCCATATCGGACTCCCGGCTCTGCGGGAGGTCTGCTTCTCCCTCTGACCTTCTCCCCTCTCATTCTCAGTCTCTCTTTCTCTCTAATAAATAAAAATAAAAAAATCTTTAACAAAAAAAAAAAGAAATAGTAGATATTAAGGAAGTCTGTTGAATCAGAGGTTCTGGTGTTGGAACCCTAATGAGCATTATTTATAATCTCCCCAAAGTGATTCCTTTGCCCCTTAAATGTTGAGAGTCAGTGTATTCCACCCTCTGGTCAAAATTGGTGGGAAAATCCATTTTTACAGCTCAGTACAGGTGTAAAAATTACCTTCTCAGACAATCTTTTGAGGAAAGTTGTCTCTTCATATGTCCCCTTCAACACAAATGTAAAGAACAATGTGCATGCTATTTCTCATTACTCTTAGTCAAAGGAATGAGAACTTTTTGCCAGCAAGACAGTTTGGTTTTATGACCTAGTGCTTCTCAAAAGTGTGGTTCTCAGAGCCATCCTGGTCCAAAAAATGTTGACAGGTCTGTGACAGGTACAGAAATAGTGAGCAGTATTTGGAAGTTTTTATAGTACCATAGGGCAATTGTACATCTGTTGAAGCCAAAGTAATTTAATTTGGTATGTTTTTTCATTTTATTTTTTCCAGTAATTCATTTTATTATATTTTATAAGAGCTTTGGCCTGTGATTGATGTGGGGAGTAGCTGGTCCTTCAGCAGAGAGAATTGAGAAGCACTGCTCTGCTCTTATTGTTAAGGATTTGAGTTTCATCTCTACACAGAAAGTGATGGGAACTTTGAAGCTGTTATTTAGATAATTCGAACGATGTATTGAGAAAGCCACAAATACAATTTCACCCAAATTCCTTTAGTGCTATCCAATTTCCCTTATCCTGGTGAGGTGTGGCAGTGGTAAATGGCACTCTCTGAAACTCCTAAATCAGGACAGTACGAGAGTCAAAAGTAAGATAATATGCATTTTGCCTTTCTCTGAAGCTTAACCCCTTATGACACATTTTATCTTGAGTTTGGGCGAATATGAAAGAGATAAAGTTAGCAGTTTATTCTTGAGATTCATTTCTTGAACACTCTAAAATGGAATTTATTTCAAGGACCTTGCTGAGGGATTTTAAGGAACTAAAGAAAAAAAGAAAGAAAAAAAAGAATTTTAAGTGACTATATATGGAGATGAGAAACTAACTTTACTACTTTGATTTCTAAGTCCAAATTACTGTTTTAAAAGGAGAAACCAGAATAAATGATAGTCTAGTAGTACAGTAGGCTGGAGGCATTTTTAAAGCATTTTTTTTCCCAAAGGAAATCACGCAGAAAACACAATCAGTTTCACCAAAACATCCTTGTGCTCTTTAGAACATCTGTGCATACCTACTGTTTTAGTACTTCTGTGATTTTCATCACATGCTACATTGAAAAGCAACAGTCCCTGCTTTCCTAGGAACTTGTGATAGGAAGTATATAATAGCGAGGTAATCAGCACTTTCTGGCACTTTCTACATGACAGAACTTATATAACCAAATAGGTAGTGTTTGTGTATGTCGGTCTCTGTGGAGAGACTGGCTTTTTTCCCTCAGATAACCTTACTTGTTCTTTAACTAGAAAAAAAGAAAAGTCAGAAAACACTAACTTGTTTTTGAGATTCACCTTAATCAGTTCTTAGACTATTTATCGGGTCCTATTGGCATTCTCGGGTTTTGAGATCCGAGTTTGAAATGAGGGCAGATAGATGAAATAGAATGATTTTGAGCTTAGAATTTGTTTTTAGTTTTACTTACCTAAAATCATACTAAAACATTTAGAATTTTGAATGAAGAAAAATATATATATATACACACGTATATGGATATATATGTTTATATGCATATGTATACATGCTTCTTACTGGGATCATGGTTTAAAACACTGAATCTAAGTATGTAGAAAAACTCTTCCATATCTGTGTCAAGAGGCTTAATTCACTGATACTCATTGCAGCAATGTTTTTATTAGCCGAAAGAAACAGACAAAACAACTGCATGACAACCAATATGATCATCAATAGGAAAATGGATAAACATTGAGATCTATTTAATAGATGTATCTTAAGAGACGTTTGAAATAAAAGAATTGTTTTTACCTGGAAATATCCTAAAAATGAAAGGTGGAACAGTAGGAAGCACAACTTGCACAATGTGTATAGAACTATAGAATATGTGTGTGTATGCATATTTTAAAATCACATGGCAATGAGAGAGAGAAAGAAAGATTGATTTATGGCATATAACAACATGGACTGGAAGAACACACATTAAATCCTTATTTGCAGAGGGTTCTAAGGAATGAGAAGGAGACGATAGGGCTCATGAGGGAGAACAAAGGAGACTTCAACATGTCTATAATGTTTAAAAAATAATAGTAAATTCTGTAACACAGGCAAAGAGTTGTTAGTATTTAGTTTTTCATTCTAGGTCATCAGTACATAGTTATTTATAATATTCTATGTACTTCATGTATTAAAAACCTTTTCAAATTTTATTAGTCGCAGATGTCTTTGGCAAAATACTTTATTGCAACTTATATTACCCATAACATATGATTAGCTTGGGGCTTAGCTGATATTAATACTTAAATGTGCCGGCTTCACACACAAGTCTCTATTTTCTGATCAACATGTTCCCAACTTTGAGATTTCTGTATCACACTTATGATTAGGCTTGCTCAAAAGCTTCTCCTAGAACTATTTAGATTAATACCCAAGTAGAGAGGTTAAATTATTGATTCTTGTAACTTCCTATTATTTATTTTATCATTTTTAAAGATTTTATTTATTTATTTGAAAGAGTAAGAGAGAGAACAGAAGCGGGGGAGGGGCAAAGGGAGAGAGAGAAGCAGGTTCCTCACTAGTCAGGGAGCTCAGTGCAGGGCTCAATGTGAGGCTCAACATGGGGCTCATCATGGGGCTTGATCCCAGGACCCTGGGATCATGACCAGAGCCAAAAGCAGACACTTAACTGACTAAGCCACCCAGGTGCCTCTTAACTTTCTACTAGTTAGATGAGACTGCACTATCAGAGAATATGTTAACCAAGCTTGGCAACTCACTCCTAAAATGTAGTTCAAATTTACTTATTAAAAACATTATCATGTAAACACTTGCATATTCATTGGAGTCAAAGAGGTTAGGAATATTTTGGAGTCTTGTTATTAATATCAATTGTAATGAAATTTGATTGAGATGGTTCTCTGCCTTACATAGAATTTCATAGTATAGGAGGGATGGTAGTTTAGGGTCTTAGGCAAATTAATATCACCATTCAAACACTGCCCTTTGATTATCCTCAGCAGTGGTCAACTTTTGAGCCACCCGGCAAATTTAAAATGTCAAGTTGATGCTTAACTTTCTATTGAAAGGTCTGCATTTTTCAAGGAATGTTTGTAGTTTTTTGATAACTACTGGGTTCTGAGTATTAGAAAAACTTTCATTTTAGCGGTAAGGATCATTGAACCCACTACGACATATCTACCGTAAAACCGTTAACCTCCTGGATGAGGTTAGCAAGTCCAATTTAAATTTAAAGTTGGTTAACCGGACTTGTTAATACTTTCAACTTACCATATAAATACCATTATTCAGCATAGTTTTAGTAATAACTTGTAGGTACCTCTCCCCATTACCCCTGCAAAAAATCCAAACTGCAGTGCTTACTAACCCAAATGAAACCATAGATCCATTTCTTCCACACAATAGAATGAAGTGATCGCAGATAGACTATCTGGTACACCTGACGAATGTACTCAGTTTTAGCTGAATGAAAATAACATAAGCTAAAACAGAAATGAGTTAATTTTATGTAGGCCTTTAGCCCCAGATTTTGTCTTTACTTTTTTACTTTGTAACAAGATTTAAATTGTCAAGATAATTGTAATAGTCTGAAAAACATATTTGTGTCAAAAATAAAAATATAGGGACACCTGGGTGGCTCAGTTGGTTAAGCATTGCCTTTGGCTCAGGTCATGATCTCAGCGTTCTGGGATCGAGTCCTGCATCATCGGGCTTCTTGCTCAGAGAGGAACTTGCTTTTCCCTCTGCCTGCTGCTCCCCCTGCTTGTGCTCTCTCTCTCTCCAACAAATGGACAAATAAAATCTTTAAAAAATAATAATAAATATAAAAATATGAATGCTAACCTCCTCCTTAAAACGGAAAACAACCCGCATCAACAACATCAACAAACTTTGAACCAATCAACTACTTAACTTTAAGTTTGCATGATGTGTTTTACTGTGTTCAAAGCCAATGCACTCTTCTCAGATACCGTCAGTAAAGCCACATTGAGGAGGTAAGATTCCCTGCCTTGTGTTACACTGGTTAATTTCTAACTTCATTGAAGTGTTTTGGGAATCTGTGAGAGGTGAACATGAAGAACCAGAGAACTCATGTTGCTCCCAGAATTCTTTTGAAAGCATGAGATACAAGGCATGTGTTATTTTAAATAGTATATCATTTGTAGATACCTATAAGCTATTTGGAGGATTTTTAAAAATTCATGTTTTAAAGACTTTTATGCCTAAATAGAGAAGAATAAATGAATGTAGCTGCTTCATCCTTTTTTTTTTTCCTTAAAGATTTAATATTTTAGAGAGAGAAGAAGGGAGAGGGAGAGAGTTCTACTAGGGGAGGGGCAGAAGGAGAGGGGGAGAGAGAATTCCAAGCAGACTCCCTGCTGAGCACAGAGCCCAATGCAGGGCTGGATCCCAGGATCCTGAGATCGCAACCTGTACTGAAATCAAGAGTCCAATGCTTAACCAACCAACCACCGAAGCACCCCTCACCATTCTTTCTTATGTAAGTATTTTGCTGCCTGGTCCTGTTTTCAACTGGATAAAAAGGCCCTTACAATAGTTGGCAGGGAGAGGGGTGTTAGCTTTACTCTTAATGGAGCCAAATAAACCTATAAGAACATTCAGGAAAGAAAAAAAAAAATCACCACAGGAGCAAAGAAAAATGTTCCAAGTTGAATGTTGGCTCCTGAAATCGTTCCAAAGATTTAAAGTTGACAAAAGGTGAAATTTGTTTATATTTAATACACAGTTCCATGGGTTTTGGGAATGTTGATTACATATGCAGTTCCTCATATTCCGCATTTATTTTGGCCACTTTTCCCACATTTTCAGTTTTTGAAATACTAGGACTCCAGGATGCTTGCGTTCTCATCACTTCTTTTGATCTTCTTGCCAACTTTAATGTTTGACTGTAAATATGGTAATTAGTTCTGTAATTACTATCTAATTCCGTATTTAGTACATTGGCCTTCTTCAATAGAAGCTGCTTTCTTTATTTACATGGCTGGTTGGTGGCCATTATTTTTAACTGACATTGGCAACTTCTATTTTTGATTAGCTAAAGTGGAAGAGTAAATGACTCTAGATTTCTCCCCATGTCCTGAGGATATCTGTATTCGTTTCTTCTTTTTTTTTTCAACTTTTTTGAGAATTACATAAACAAAAATCTCACAGATGTCAGATGCTCTAAAAAATGCCTGTCATAAAAAAATGTATTTTATCTCTACCCTTATTAAAAATTGTCTATCTTAAAAATGTTTAAAGACCTGCCTTAAGGAATTCTGCTACTAAAATCATGAATGCATGTTTCATAATTGTGAACTTTGGTCTTATAAATTTTGACTCTTGATAATGTGAATATTAAGTAGGAATTAACTTTGGAAAATAAAATAAACGTATATAAATACATAAGTGTGTTTATCAGCCTGATTGTTAGCACACAATATTAAACCACAACATACGTGAGCTAGTAGGAAATGAATAGAAACTGAAAACTTTGACAATAGCTGGTTTTATTTAATTGAACTGATAGGTGTTTAGGACATAAAGGTTCTGTTGTTAGTTTAAATTTTAAGATATAAAATATTCACATGATTGCCATAAAATAGGCATTATTTGCTTGTTGGAATTAACAATTTCATTATACCGTTCAAGAGCATGGCAACTTCCCAGTTCTCTGCAACCTTTTACTCATTCACTAATTCAGTAAATACTCTGTTATTGTCAGTTTTCTAGTTCGGGAGATACAACAATGACCAAGACCCAGTTCTTTCCTTCAAAGAACGTTGTCTCCTTTATTTATTTATTTATTTATTTATTTATTTATTTATTTATTTACTTACTTACTTACTTACTTATTTATTTCAGAGAATCTGAATAAATTTTATTTTAATTCATAAATCAGTAAGCATTTATTATGTGATTAATATGGATCTGTACCATACCAGACACTCTCAGAGATGCAAATAACAGACAATCATAAATGTTTGTAGAATGTTGTAGAATAAATGAAGACTAAAGCTCATAATTTAGCTGAGGAGGCAGGCACAAGAAATCAACATATTTTAAATAATTTAAGTCACAAATTCAATACTGATAATTTGACAGATTGATTCCCTTTAATGAGCTGGCTCTTACTTAACAAAGTCAAAGAATTGAAAAAAATAAATTCTATCGCATTATTTTTCAGCTAACTTGCATTTATTGTAAAAGAGTTATATCCAGTTTTGCATTTGATACAAATTAATTAAATTTGGCGTTTGCGTTATTTAAAGCATTCAATAAAGGAGACTGGAGTTCTAAATACTTTCTGGTTCTGAACAGTTGCTTTGCCAAGATTGCTCCTTGTATAAATGGAAATCCCCATGAAATGGGTTTCTTTCATTATTTTCTCAGAAAGGACATTTAGCGTCTTTGATAAGATAGCTTTCTGATGTGGTTGGATAACACTTCCTAGGCAAGTTCAGCAAATTTCCATGATGTCGTAGCACTAAGTAGTTTCTGGGGCATGAGTCCCATGACCACTCCCTTCATAATCTTTCAAAAATCGAATGTGTTCATGCTGTTTTATAAACTGAGGGACAGAACACCCTCCAGTGACATCCAAATAGACTTTTTGTCCTTCAGAACTTTCTTCTTGGGGCTCCAGTGTGGCTCAGGCAGTTAAACTTCAGACTCTTAACTTCAGCTGAGGTCTTGATCTCAGGGTCATGAGTTCAAGCCCCATGTTGGGCCTACTTTAAAAAAAAAATCTTACTTGCCCTCTAGCCTTGGTTTACCCATGGTTGAGTACTATATGTGCCCATACCTTAAAGCTATAAAGAAATATATAATGTAATTTACGTTATTATTATTCATATTACTGTGATAGTGTAAAGCAGTTCCCGAATATCTGAATGTGATTAAATCAGAAAATGCGCTTCTAACAAAATTACAGAAAAAGCTGATCCTGCTCAGCAGGGACCACATATTGAGGAGCAAGGCCATGGAGCTGAAGACATTGGGTTTTGGAGCCAGAGTTTAAGGTTTCTCTTCTGGATTCACTACTTACTCTATACTGTAGAGGAAGTTACTTGTTTTCCCTGTACCTCTGTTACCTCCTCTGTAAAATGGAAGAAATACTACTAACCGCCTCGTGGATAATTTGTGAGTTAAATGAAACATCACATGTATCTTAATTCCTGGAACACATCTGACCTGAAGAATATGGTACTGGCTTTGGGCAGTTGGGAAAGTAGCAAGGATGATTGCTCCTTTGCTATTTCCTGATATATCTTTTCCAGTTCTTTTGTCACCTGCTAGCAGCCTTTAAATCTGTTAAATTCCTGTTATGGGATATTTTAATCAAGGAATCATAAGAGATGTGTAAGAATCACACAGGCTTTCACTGGGAGTTGTTCTCATTTCCATTTGTTATCGATATTTATAGAAGACTAAAACTATGAACAAGATCTTGGTTCCCTGTTCTTCCCACCTCGATTCGTGTAAGAAGCAATTTGCACAGCAGATCTGCAAGAAATTATCACCCACAGGTTCTAGAGACTCCAGACCGCCTAAGTCTTTCTGGGTCTCACAGTCCTGCAGGCTCTTTGCATGCAAAACATCCTCGTAATGGAGATTAAATAAAGTGCTCTCCAGATTTGTCAAGTCTTAATGAGAAAAATTGCTTTAAAATAAGTTTTAATAAAGCATCTTAAGTAACATTTTAATCAGTTGAAGTTTACATCGTTTTTCTTAATAGCATTCATATGAAAAAGATCAATGATTATTTTATTCTGCTAAGCCTATAAAATTGGTAGTGGATGACATATAATATTATAGCCCATAAAATCTACAGTTAAATGTAGGCAGTTGTTAACCTGTTTTTTAAAGCTACATTTAAAATGAAAAGTGATGTACTTTAAGGAATTATTTGATTAAGCTAGTCAGGAATATAGAGGGAGAAGCACATTTTACCACCACAATTAATTCTGTGGGTAAAAGAAACAGACTTATAGATAATGAAAATGGAACAAAATCATTATTTTAGGAATTCAGCTGTGTTAATGGGTATTATATAATTAGCTTTGTTAACGGATGTTCTTCCGAACCGAAAGCACTCTTGAAAAATAAGCAGGGGTTTGTTTTATCTGTGGTGGCAAGTATGGAAGGGAGGAGGGAAAGAGAGAAGAAAGGAAGGAAGAAAGGGAAACAGAAAGAAAAAGAGAAAGGGAGGGGGGAACAAAAGAAAGAAAGAATTGATTCATCACTGTCATTTCAGGATATTCTGCCAAAGAGCTGTAGGACCGGAAATGATTTACAGTAGCACAATAAGGAAACTCACCTACTGCGGTTTTCTGTTGTTTTTATTACATGTTGTTTAGGCAATCCCTTTAAAAGATTAGTGCTTAGAAAATGCCTGTAATTTCCTTAACAGCCCTATCAGAATTTGGATAATAAGAATTATTCTGGACATTTGGATTGTCTATAAATTTATTATTGAAAATATTAGCTCTGTCTATACCTGCTGCTTTCTTTGAGTATTCTGTCCTGCTTAGACATGAGAAACTGTCACTAAGAAATTGAATATCAATTAAAAATATCACTGGTAGCATGGTATAAATGACATATTACAAAATCACTTTGGAAGGGCTCTCCGTCCTGTCTAGCCTTAACTTCCACAAGCCCTAGAAGGAGACCAAGACAGGCTGCTACTAATAAGGAACAGCACAGCCCTTTCCTCTGCTTTCTATCGGTGTCCCGGCATACTGAAGCTGCTGGCTCGGAATGCTGGTTGAAACATTGCCCGATGACACATGGAAAGAAAGTGAAGAAAGTGGAAATGGGAGGAAAGGTGAGTTTCTTTCTTTGTAGCTGCCCCTAAAGTGAGTAGAGCCTACAGCATTGTCAACACTATCCCATTTTCTCTAGGCTTGACCTGTTTCCAAATCGCACCATTTGCCATTTTCCCCTAGCAGTGGTCAACACACAGTAGATGCTCACTTAATATTGGCTGAATGAATTAGTCCCAGTTACCCCTGAAAATAGTCTGTGGCTGTTAAGTCCTCTTTCAAATTTGTAGCTTGCTTTTGAAGATAGAGATCTGGGTTCATATCTAAGCATTGCCACTCAGCAAGTGTGGTTCTTGGTCCATTTACTTCACCTTCCTGAGAAACTGATTCCTCATCTATAAAATAAGGATAATAACGTGGAACACCATAGTAAGCAAAACCTCCATAGCAAAAACTTTATGCCATTAAGAACAGTCGTGGATAAGTAGGTGCTCAGTGAATGGTGTTTGCCTTCCTCATTTTCCTGAACATAACCAAATCCATGACTGTGTTTACTTCCATGGCTTGTCTCTACACCCCCAAATATATATATATACATAAATATATGTATATATATATATTCTTCTTCATCAAGTTTTGAAAAGAAAAACAAATTTTAAAACTTTTCTTGAATTTTTTTCTTTCTTAAAAAATGATTTGGCCCTGTTAGATCTTTTACATCTTTTCTCAGACCCTGTAAACTGGGACTGCATCTCTCTGAGCTTTACAAGATGCTCATTTAAACTCAGTTCTTGGAGCTGACTGCCCTTCCAGGTAGAAGACCAATTTGGAACTCACCATAAATTATCAACTAGTAAAATGCAAAAACTAAAACCCTGGCTAGTAAAAGAGGCATTTACTAAGTTTGATTAACATACCGTTCTTCTCTGTACCTATTGTTGAACATGGACCTTGGAAAGCTAAATTTAAAACGAGACCCAGCCACTGTGGCTTAGTGCTGAGGGAAAAAAAAATGACTCGTTGGCATGAAGTCGCTTTATCTTTGTCCAGTTGCCCTTCTTTCTGATGTTCCTTCCTCTGCGCAGGGACTGATGGTGTGAAACTTGGCTGACAGCGAGGGCTGGTGGCCGGCCGCCCTGGAAGTAGGTGGGGACTGCAGGGAACTTCGGCTTTTCTGGAAACTCTTAGGTCCAACACACTTCTATAGAATTTGTACCAAGTAACTAATTTAATAGCTTTATTTTTCTCAGATCCTCCTATTTTGGCCTGCCAGGGGATTTAGAGGTTTATTATTTATTGCTAAGCCTTCAAAACTTAGGTGCTCCCACCTTCAAAACAGAGGCTGTGCATCAGGAGTCTTACCCCTGAGGTTCATTTGTTCACTTATCTGGTCTTTCTTCGTCGACTTCAGCTGCAGTTAAGATCCCCCACTATTAGGAGGCTTAGAGACGAAAGGGTTAGGAAGTTAGTTCCACTCCAGTCTGCAACTGTGTGGGTCGCAGAGCTCTCAGCTGACCTCTACCTCCCATCCCTTTTCATTCACACCCCAAGTCCCAGCTGCTAGTGCGATCTCACCAGCTTGCACCATCTCCCTCTCAACAACTGTTTATTTTATCAACGACTCTAACAACCTTGGCTGCAGTTTGATTTGGACAACTGTTAACTGATGAGTGTGAATTTGACAGCCCAGCTGCTGCCAGTTCCGGTACTGCCAGTGGGTGCAAGAACCTGGTATTTTCTACAGTTTGGAATTTGCAAAACTTTCTCAGGGGCCATTGTGTCAAAGACTTGCCAAGTTTTCTGACGTAGAGGACTTCACATTCTCTTCGGCTCTTACTGGCTGCTTATTCTCCGAGATGGATTTGGTGTTTTTAGATATGGAAATGTTGCTTCTCAGATACACGCTTTTATTTTCTGTGTCCATAACAAGATGTGTTTAGGGAGTAATAATCAGAAGAACTACTGTTTTTGAGTGCCGTCTATAAACCAGACGTATAAACTAGGCATCGCATTGTGCATTTCCTATAGGTGGTGATAAGAATATAATCTCATCCTAAAAAGGTTCTACAGTTACTTTCACACAACAGTGGAGCCAATTTTATCTCGAAAGCATGATTTATGTGTGATATGGTGCAAATTTTGATTTGTAAGGCTATGTGTGTAAGAAACTTTGCTTTTTATTTAAACTGAACTTAGTTTCTATTTTGAACTTCGATTCTGTGTGTGGTAAAAATACGATGTTAGTTAATCCAGAGTCTTTCTGCTTTCCTGGATTATATTTATATTCTGGGTGCCTTAAAAATCTCAGGGGGCTGGAGACATCTGGCTCTTTGTCCTTCCTGTTCCTGTTGTTAAGAGGTGGGATGTACTCTCCTCTATTCATATGATTCTGGGTTGGTCAGCCACATAGATTGCTTTTATTATCTGTTGTTCTCAACCAGTGTTGTGTAAGTGAACTTTTTGTGATGTTGAAAAGGTATTGCATCTGCTCTGTTTGGGTAGCCACTAGCCATGGGTGGCTGTTGAGGGCTCGAAATGTGGCTAATGCAACTGAGTACCTGAGTAATTAATTGTATTTAATTTTAATGTATTTATACTTAAAGAGTGATTCGAGGCTTGTGGCTACTACATTGGACAACACATCAGATCTCTGCAGGTCACTTCACTTCTAGCAATTTCTACAAACTGTGAAGGATCTTGAAATAAATCCAGTCATTTCTTCATGATACTCGAGATCCTTGGAAAATTGAAGTGGCTATCTACAGCCATAATAGCGTCAATGATACTGTGATGTGATGTGAATGAAAAGTCATTCTGTTGAACTTTGCATCACTAGAGCATTCTGTAATTCCATGATTTGACTAACTCATTTTTTTAAGCTCCTTTCTACTCACCCATGCAGGCATATATTTTGCTCCTAAACTATGGAGGGCCCAAGCAAGCTCTGGGATCTTGCAGTGTCACTGCCCTTTCTTATTGTTGGTGATGTAGGTCAGGGATGAAGCTGAAACAGGTCTCCTTGTCTCTACTTTCCCAACAAAGTATATGATGGCCGTTTTTCTGCTACTCAGCTTGACTCTTATTTACCAACCAGCACTAAGTTTTTGTCTTCTCTGACTTCATGTTGCCTTCCCCCACCCGGAGAATGCTATTGTCCATTACATGAGAAAAATGGGTCTCATATGAACCTGCATTTTTCTCAGTCTGTCTTGTTATGGTGGGGACTTTATACACTGTGGCCTATAGAACTTACACTCAAAAGCCCAACTCAGAATTCAAAAACATGGGCTTTTGAAACTCAAATGTATTTTTTCTGCTTTGTCTTTTTTTACTGTACCAAAATTTGCATAATTAAAACTTACCATTTTAGCCATTTCTAACTGTATAGTTCAGTGGCTTTAAGTATACTCACATTGTTGTACAACCATCACCCCCATCCACCTCTAGAACTTTTTTATCTTGCAAATCTGAAACTCTGTACCCATTAAATAACAACTGGCCATTCTCCCTATCTTCCCCAAGCCCCTGGCAACCACCTTTCTACATTCTGTCTCTAAGGGTTTGAATACTCTGGGACCAGTGTTTGTCCTTTTGTATTTGGTTTATTTCATTTAAGATGTCTTCAGGGTTCATCCATGTTGTAGTATGTGTCAAGATTCCCTTCTTTTTTTTTTTTAAAGATTTTTTATTTATTTATTAGAGAGAAAGAGACTGAGAATGAGAGGGGAGAAGGTCAGAGGGAGAAGCAGACTTCCCACAGAGCCAGGAGTCTGATATGGGACTCGATCCCGGGACTCCAGGATCATGACCCGAGCCGAAGACAGTCGCTCAACCAACTGAGCCACCCAGGCGCCCCAGGATTCCCTTCTTTTTAAAGGTTGAATAATATTCCAATTATGTATGTACCATATTTTGTTTATCCATTCGCCCATTGATGGATTTCCATCTTTTGGCTATTATAAGTAATGCCACTATAAATATAGATACACAAATATCTGTTCAAGTCTCTGCATTCAAATCTTTTAAGTATATACCTAGAGGTCTCCTTTTTCTTAACTAGTGAGTTCTGATGACTAAGTGAGGGTAGAATGAAAATGCCACAGAATGCATCTTGACTTGTAAGGAGACTTTCAGAAGATTGCTTCAAAGAAGAGCTGATTTGTTTTACCTAGTAGAGTGAGAAAATTTTTGTTTGGTTGGAGAAAGTGGAAGATGTGTGAAGATAGAGAAAATAGAT
This sequence comes from Nasua narica, assembly GCA_028533885.1. Taxonomy (NCBI): domain Eukaryota; kingdom Metazoa; phylum Chordata; class Mammalia; order Carnivora; family Procyonidae; genus Nasua; species Nasua narica. Next base: position 71,818,284 of record CM052799.1, read on the forward strand.
GTAATAATGGTTTAACAAGAAAGAGGAATCTGAGGACATGGCAGGAGGACTAGACAATAGAGGGATGTAACCCATGAAATTTCCAGTAATAGGAAATAGTAGTAGTAATAATAATAATTTTCCTTTTTTCCTCTTCTTCCTCCTGCCTCCTGATCTCTCTTCTCCTTCCTCCTCCTCTCCCTCAATCCTCTTTCTTCTCCTTTTCCTTCTCTTTCCTTCCACCTCCTCCCCCTTCTGATCCAACTTCTCTGGTTCTATAACTCATTCCTCATGCTAAAATTTACTCTAGGTACCCTTTAATTGTTTATGACACTCTACTAAACACAGAGCTCTAGGAAAATTGAAAATGAGTGATAATCTACAGTGTGAGCAAAAGCAGACCAATGCTAAATGTTGCTCATTGTAGGAGCTAGCAGGGACTAAGTTATAGTGAGAGCACATACAGGAAAACTCTAACTCTCCTTATAGCTTTTGGTGATATTGCTGAGAATTTGGAGCATTCACCACATTAAGATGGGCATCTAGATCTTATGAATCAAGATCAAGGCTTATGAATGAGTGGACTGAAACAATGAATGACTTGGGGCCACCTTGATTTGAACATATGCAGTTGCACATGAAGTTAGAACAATTTTGTGTAGTTTAATTATCCCCATTTTAGAAAAGGATGTGAGACATAAAAGCAGAAACTACCTATGTTCATAAAGCTAAAAATTGATAGATGCGTGTTCAAGCCACATTTTTCTGATTGGATACTCAAAAGGTACCTTTGGAGTAACTGAAGCAGAGACATCAAATATGTCATCTTAATCAAATCCACATGTGTATATGTATTTATAGCAAAAATATTTAGAGGTCAGTGTGTAGTTGTCTTTTTTGTGTGGACATACATGCCAATATCTTTTAGTACATTAAGATCCAGAATTCTATCAATGGGCCAGAACCCAAGGGCCAGAGTAATTAGGTGATTTACTTGTGGTTAGTCACCATGTTAGAATAGAAGCCAGTACAAGCTGAGAGTCACCGGACTACAGCCTGTGGGCCAAATCCAGTGGGTCACCTATTTTTGTAAATAAAGTTTTACTGGAACACAGCCATGCTTATTAGTTTATATATTGTTTATGGCTACTTTCATTCTACAACAACCAGTTGAATAGTTGAGACAGAGACCTCATGGCCCCTGAAATATTTACTATCTGGCTCTTTACAGAAAATGTTGTCAATCCCTGGTCTAAATGGAGTCCTATTCCAGTTCTCTTGTGTTATAAAAGGACATATCAGGAATTGCTTCACATGGTTCTCAGCTCTTCATACAGCCAGCTTACAGACCAATGAATTTAGCTAGCATTGGCATAAAACACTTAAATTTAGTGTGTTGAAGTAACTTTGACCCTATGGTCAAGAAAACAGAAGGGACCAACCAATGATGGCCTTTGTCACAAAGAGGCTCGAACCTCCTGTAGGCTTTTCTCAGAGTTTGTAAGAAAGCAGTGAAATCTTTTAACTGTTAGAGTTATCTCACCATCCCATCCTTTCTCTCCATTTCCTCAGAGGCCAAGCTGTGTGTTCTCACATATGCCATCATACATACCAAAGAATATATTCACAAAAATTCTGGCTCATTGTTACAGGTATATAGTTGGTAGCTCCCAATCATAAGAAGCACTTTCAATTGTCATTGTACTATGCCTAGAAATAATATAATAGGTTTGGAAAACCAGATCTGAATTTAAGAGTGGTGAATCTGAGATGGTCTGTTATTTGGAGATGGATATTAGGAGTTTTGGAGACAAAACTATGATGATAAATTACTGGGATAGTCTCAATAAATGTGTGTATGTGTATGTATTTCAACTAGAAGACCCACTTTCCACCATTTAATTCCAGCATAATGTGTGAATCAGAAACATTGGGAGGACCAGTGTAAGAAGTCCAAAACTTTCACAGTACAGAGTGGATTTTAAGCTTCTTTCTTTCTTAAAGGTTTGTAAAAAGAAAATAGGTTAAAACCTTGAACAAGGGGAAAAAGAACTCCAATTTTAAAATCCAAGATAATTTTGAGTGAACAATTTCAATGTTTAATTACTTAAACTGTTATGAAAGAGAAATGATACAGAAAGATCATTTGAAAGCCTTAAGGTCTATTTATTGTATTCATTATACAGTAAAATGAAGTGTGAGATATTTGGTCTCAATTTTCTTTTTTCTAAACTGTAATAGTGAAGAGAAGGGATTTCTCTTTGTGAGACTCATGATGAATATTTTCAAATAAATAAATCTATACTGCAAATAGTTACACTTTATCCAAAATTTTTAAAGTAGGGGAGATTTAAAGCACAATTGGTTTTCATCTAAAATTGTATATATAGGCATTCACTGAAATGAGAGTACATACTTAGCACTAAAATAGCCAAAGATGAATATTCATGGAAGTATAAGGAGGATCATTTATAATATCAAAACACTGGACAAAAGCCAAGTGTCTACCGATGAGGAAATATTTAAATTATGGTAGATCAGTAAAATGGAATTTTATATAGCCATAAAAAATAACGGCTTGAAAGAATATTTAATGACATAGGGAAAGGCTCATAATATTCTAATTTATAAAGCAGAATATAAAACTCTTGTCAGTAGTTTCCTAATTTTGTAAAAAAAAAATCAATTAGCATATCTATTTATTTAATGTATTTATCAATTCATTCAGTATTTATTGGGTACCTACTATGTATCATATTGTGGTATTGCTCTAGCAATCACAGCGCTTGACTTTAGTGGAGAGAGGCAGGTAATAAATAAATAAACAAGAGATATATAAAGGGTGTTAGGCGATACTACGTACTCTGGAAAACAGTAAAGTGGAGGAGAGATACTGGTAATGTTCTGTGGTGGGTATGTATTACTCTGTGGTTGTAGGATTTAAGTTTAGAAATATTGAATATAACAATTATCTTAATTATTCTTAAATAATTTGAAAAATTGTAGTTGGTTTCTCTCCAACCAATTGAAATTCTGAAAATCTGTTAAATCTCAGAGTGGTAGTTGGATTAGATGGGAATATGAGGTTAACTCTAAAGTTGGAAAGTGTGTGCCTTTATCTTTATCTGGCAAATTGGAGAAACTGTCTTTTGTAGTGTCTTTGTGGTTTCATAGCCATGAATAGGTATGCATGCTTCAGCTAATGAGGAAATTCCTCTATATAAAAATTTTGGATATGATTGCCATTGGGTCATTTCTTGTCAAGGTCAAGTACAAGCTCATATTTCACTATGTGTTCTTTCAGAAATCTGAGGATTACAAGAGGTAGATAAAGATTTAAATGAAGGATAACTAGAATAGCTTTCTATACACAAAACCAATCTACCCTTTATTCAACTGGAATGTGTCAAGAATGGTACAGGATCTAAGCTGTTATGCTGACTTACAAACTAAGTAAATCTATCACAGATTTATAGATGTTGGCAAAAGACACAAGACTCCTAGATCAGAAATCAATGACTTTACTGCTGGAACCATCGAGCTTCACGTTCACGTTGGTTTGCTTTGCCTCCCAAGTCCACAGGGTGATGCTGGGCTGGGTGCAGATTGGTACTGCACAGGTAGTGGCTTTGTATCACAGCCAAAGGAACTTGAGCTTGGCAAAACCACAGTCTTTTAAAGGGGACTCCCAGCAAACCTGCACAACCTTTGCTCTGGAGAAAAGCATTATCTTTATTACACTGGTCAGGAAACAAATCTGTCCTCTGCCCAGAGGGAGATACTACCTAACTTACAAGGCACGCTAAACAAACATCCTAGAAAAGATAGTCCAGGACAAAGCTGTGGACTCCCTTTGCTCAGAAGTGCAGACACATAAAACCTATGGAATTTTTCTTCCAGTTTTAGTTTGAATATTAAATATTCTGGTGAGTTATTTGTAATTTCTTAAATTTTATGTTTGCTTGGGTTTGTTTGTATTTATTAAGAAGCTTAGGAAAGGTGCAGGCTAAAATTTTTCTGTTAATGTGTACATAGTATAATGTAGTGACCAGTATTACCTTATTTTTACTGCTGCATTTCTTTTAATTTCCTCTGGTTATTATTTGGGATTTTTGTGGATGATGTGTTCAGTAACAGAGAAGAATAGGAAAATAGAGGGACTTATAAATTAGGACTTAATTTTAGACTCAGCCTAGATCCAGAGTCAGTTGTTGAACTTTTGGAAATTGTGGAATAATCAGGAGTATCTTGAAATTCTGTTTTCTCCTTTAACAACAACAATAACAACAACAAAAAGCAATTTCCCCTGAAAGTGCCCATTAGAGTCATCTAAAATCTACAATCTAGATTTTTGGGAGAGAGAAGTTGGAGAGGGAAAGCAAGCAAATGGAAAGAGAAAATTGGTCCACTTGGAGATAATACATTTTTTGAACGCTGCATTGAGAGTTACTAGGCAAATGTAGGTGGGTGGCACTGTGTTTACGGGGTCTGTTACTAAAGTTCATGAGCATTTTAGAGCATAGGTCCTGAAGCATTACTGCCTAAGTTAGATTCCCATCCCAGCCACTTTAGTAGCTATGTAGTTTAGGATAAGTCACATAAATTCCTTGTGCCTCAGTTTCCTCCTCTACATGCAGGAGATACTAATGACACATAACTTGTAAGATTGCTATGATGATTAAACTGTTAATATATAGGCACGTGATGGGCACTCGATACATTTTCATTCTTTTAGATATCATCTAATTGTTTATGATTTTTTTTTTACCTTAGGAAACAAAGACATTTTCTGAATCCATTTGATTCTACAAGAATAGGAACCAAGTCTAGCTTGCTAACCATTATGTTTTTTAGGCAACCACAAAGGCTCATCTGTGCTTGATCAATATTAATTAAATAGGAGAATGAAATAAATATTTTTTTATCAAAATTCTGAAACAGAATCTCCAGGGACATAAAGAATGTCTGTGATTTATTCTGTATGCAATGTATGTATCTGTGGGTTTCTGTTGGCATAACGATCTACTTTGACTTTTAGGGAAGAGTCTCTTGATAGCAGCACAATTAGACCTGGAGAACAAAACCATTGTTTGTTCCCATTGAAATTGTAAGCTAATGACATGGTACCCTGATGTATATGAATAGATTTCTTTTCTTCACTCCTATTTTGATTACATTTCTTCTAAGTGACAGTTTTCTTCTCTCTGTGAAATGAAGTTTGCAATCCAAAAATTTATAAGCCTTAAATCTTAGAATGTACTGATGGAAAATACCAGGTTTGAGAACATTGTTTTATTTTCATCTAATTTGGTTAGCTGGATATCTGTGTACTTAAGAAGCCATCACAACAACATAACATACATGCCACTCACCTAAAATGTTATTATGTAGTTGGAAAAACTAGAAGGATACTACTTAGCCTTTATGTTCTTCTAAACTAAGTATGTCATATATTCAGCTTCTTATTGACTGGCAAATGAAAATTAAATTCTGGTAAGCACCTCTCAAATTTAATATTACAAATATATTAAATATTTAAAAATGACAGATATGTGTAGAATACAGTGCTGTTTAGAGCTGGAAGATCATGGACTTCCTTTATGGCTGATTTTATGGTTTATTTTTATTATGAAAAATAAAGCCATCTTTTCCTTTTATTTGCTTTGCACAGCCACCAGCATCACTGGTTAGAACATTAACTAAGTTTTCAAGGATAAGATCATATATTCATTAGGTTTATCTGCATGTTATGAATAATACAATATATGCATTAATGAGAAGCTAGAATTGGAAGAAATATGCAATTTTATAAAATGTTTATACTTGATTCTAAATTTTCTGTTTACTGAAATCATTAGAAGAACACAATGCTAAAAGCTCCATCTCTCAGAATCTTAGTGAATTTATTATCAAAATAACTTAAGATATGATTTGAAGTTTCCTCAGTGAGGTCAGGACATCCAGACTAATATTTAGAACAGTCTGAAAATAGTAAATCAGCACAATAGCTGCATACAGGTGAATACATTAAAATTTTTTTTTTCTCTTCCACCATGCCCCCCTTACCTTTTGTTTCTTGTTTTATTGCTAGTTTGTTTCATTTCTCTACATTTGCCTGTGTACTCCAATTTAAAGATCTGTCATTTTGACACACACTGTGTAATTCAAGTGCTACAGCAAGCTCTTATTCAAGGTAATTGAATAATCATAAATAGTAGAGTAAAATAAAGATAAAATCATACAGTAAAATAAAAGCTGCTGCACCTCTAATGATTTCATTTTAATTTCACTCCCATATGATAAGGAATCAAAATGAGTGAATTTATATTCCTTTTCTTCTCTGCCTTTAAATACCAGCTTTATGAGAGCTAGAAAATTGATAATTTTCTGTTAAATCTCAAGAATATACTAAATTTTAGATTTTTTTCAGCACATTTCAATTTCAAGTAAGTCAAAAAATTTCATTCTAATAACATCATAGGTTTCTTCAAAATAAATGTAATAAGGTAAGCATATAAGAATAACTTTCCTATAAATTAATTCATCAAATAAAGAAATAAAGTAGATATAACACAAATGTCTCAGTTATTCACATTATGATATTTGGCTAAGATACATGAAAAATAATTTCTCAGGACTTCAAATTGCTTGATGACAATGTAACTTGATTCCAATTTTCACACAAAATGATGACTTCTATTTTGTTTCCCCAAATTTTGTCATATCCAATCCAACAGAGATGATGTGTGTTCTACTACAAATTAGGGAGAAGCAACAGTCCGTGTCAACTGAATCTGAAAATAGATTTGTTATGTCTCCTTTTTCTGGTATCTTTCATTAAAGAATACACTCTGTGGTCCAATTCATATCGCACATTATTGTTCAATCTCCCAGAGCAAAATGCTATTATATTGCCTTTTTTTTCCCCTTAGCTACATTCTTTTGGAAATTAACTTAATGCATTTCATGCAGAATTGTTTTGAATTGACAAAAATCAGCATGAGAAGTGAGTAAAATTTAATATATTTCCCAAGGGTTTAAACTAATGTTGTAAACTCAGTAAATGAATAAATTAAGAAAGCCAATCTCAAGTTGGTCACTTTTAATTAAAATTTATCAGCTACCATTACCTCACTAGTATTATGCCCTGCCTTCCTTCCAGTATTAGTTTTCTACATAATATTCACCAAAATCTGACATTATTTTGTATATTTGTTTAGTATCTCTTCACCACTAGATATAATTCTCTGAGGGTGGGAATATTAAAATTTCTCTCCATTTTTAATTGACTACCTCTCCTCTAGTAGATTGTAATCTCTGTGACAATGAGGATTTTTATTTTTTGGTTATCATTTGTCACTACCAAGAATAGTGCCTGACATATATTAGGAATTCAATAAATATTGGTTAGATGTGAGAAATCTCTATTGGACACCCATAAATGGATATATACATAGTATCAATAAGACTTATATAAATTTGGACTTTATATAAGCTCCAAATTAATAAAGATTCCCTCTGAAGCCTTAAAGAAAATGCTTTAATTTCTAGTAACATGATGAGAATATACCCTTTAAAAAAAACTTAACCTGGTTGCTTACGAGAACATTTGCTTGTTTGATACCCAGGTTCTGGCATTAAGAAGCCTCATTGTCCCATCTCAAATATCTGGAGAATATTCATTTATATAAGTCTCAGGACTTCCCTGCTATCTGGCTATGAAACTCAATAGACTATTTGGAGTTTTACCTTATCTTCACCCCTTACTAATAGGTGGACTTGGTCAATTGTTTCACCTCTTTAGTCTCTTACCTCATCTTCACAATAGAGAAATCAGTAGTACCTAGCTCATAAGGTATGTGAGAGAAGTAAAACTCTACACAGTGATGAACACATGATATGTGCCCAGGAAGTAATAGCGATTGAGATTGTGAGGCAGGTAGTGATGATGATGATGCAGAGGAACTTCAAGTCCACATTCCTGATGAGAATAGTGATCAAAGAGTTGGGGCACTTGGGTGGCTCAGTTGGTTAAGCGTTTACCTTCAGCTCAGGTCAGGATCCCAGGGTCCTGGGATCAAGCCCCACATTGGGCTCCCTGCTCAGCAGAGAGGGAGCCCTCTCCTTCCCACTCGTGCTCTCTCTCACTGTCTCTGTCTCTCTCAAATAAATAAATAAAATATTTTAAAATTTATCATAGTATCCAAATGCGAATGTACTTTGGAGCTTGTTTAGTCTTGTCTCCATATTTTATAGATGAGCAAAGTGAGGTTTACAAAGATGAAGTGTTAGTGATACTGAGATATGGGTGGTATTTCAGAAGTGCAGTTAAACTTTTGAAATAAAGATTGTGAATTTGGAAAATAGTGACTTTGAATGCCGATTCCTCTACCTAACTACCTATCTATCTAAAAGATTTATTTATTTATTTGAGAGAAAGAGTACACATGCCTGCGTGTGTGGAAGTGGAGAGAGGGACAGAGGAAGAGAGCCTTCAAGCAGACTCCCCACTGAGAATAGACCTAGTTGGGGGGCTTGCTCCATTCCACAACCCATGAAATCATGACCTGAGTGGAAACCAAGAGTTGCTTAACTGACTGAGCCACCCAGGTACCCCTGGTTCCGCTATTTACTAGCTGAATAATTATGAGTAAATTTCTTAAATTTTATGATCTTCATTTTTCTCATCTGTCAACTGATAATAATGACAATAAAACCTACTTCAAATGGGATGCCTGGGTGGCTCAGTGGGTTAAGCCTCAGCCTTCGGCTCAGGTCATGATCTCAGGGTCCTGGGATCGAGTCCCTCATTGGGCTCTCTGCTCAGCAGGGAGTCTGCTTCCTCCTCTCTCACTTCCTGCCTCTTTCTCTGCCTGCTTGTGATTTCTCTCTGTCAAATAAATAAATAAATAAATAAATCTAAAAAAAAACAAAAACACCTACCTCACAGACATGATTTTTTTTTTCACAAAGAGAATGTTCTGCTTTATTAAGAAGATCTTGATTGCCTATCGGCTCATAAACAGCAGCACTGAGGAAAAATACATAGAGGGACACTTTCTCCAAGAATCCTCCCTGAGAAAACGCCATCAGTGTGATAAATATTTAATCATATCCTTGCAGCAAATATTGTGATGGGTTTCCTCAACCTTATTTGGCAGAGACCAGTGAAATGATGTCAGAATACATTCCACCAAAGCAATTCTAGGGTATAATGTGGGTCCCAGTACAATGTGTTCCAGTTTACATCTTTCTGTTTAATCCATGACTAGACTTTCGAAAGCTTATGTAATATATTACATCTTAGATTCTCCTCGCTGATAAATAACTGAAAACCAATTGCTTATGAAGCTTAAAATACTAGCCCACGTGGGAGGAGGCCACCTTTCCCTTGAGAAAATACTATTGGCGAGGAAAAGAAGAAGGAGAAGGGAAGGAGGAAGAGGAAGGGGAAGAAGGAGAAGAAGAGGAAGAGGAAGAAAAACTCCACATGTGTAGATAGAAGTGTGTGCTTGATTAAGTAGTCATTGGCAGCAGTTCCCATTACCTGGGCAAGTGGTCATTTTTCTTGTATTTAATCCTTTTATTTTTATTTTTTTTAATCCTTTTATTTTTTTATTTATTTTTTTAAAGATTTTATTTATTTATTTATTTATTTATTTATTTATTTATTTGGAAAGTGAGAGAGTGAGAGAGAGCATGAGAAGGGAGAAGGTCAGAGTGAGAAGCGGACTCCCCATGGAGCTGGGAGCCCGATGTGGGACTCGATCCCGGGACTCCGGGATCATGACCTGAGCCGAAGGCAGTCGCTCAACCAACTGCGCCACCCAGGCGCCCTTAATCCTTTTATTTTTAAAGTGAATAGTAGAACCTGGAATATATGCATTGTTCTGAGTTGTTATTGTCTTTTAAGAATGAGCCTTCTCAAAAAAAAAAAAAAAAAAAAAAAAGAAGGAATGAGCCTTCTTACCTGGTAGGAGAGGAATAACCATGGAGAAAAATAGATGGGAATTTGTAGATTTTCCTAGGGTGTTGTGTGGGAAGGAGCTACCAGCTGCATGTGCTTTGTAGGGCCTCCAACCTCCACCCCTGGCTTCGACAGTCCTGACCAGAGTGGCCTGATGAGCAGTTCTGTACCATTTTTGGTTCTCCTTCTCATGACAAATAGCTTTGACAGACCACAACTTATAGCAAGCCTACAGGAAGAGAGAAGGTGCAAATTCCCTGGGTAACAGATTCATTCTCCCCAGAGCTGACTTGGACCAGATCACAAGAAAAAGAGACTTCTAGGCTGGTTCTCTGCATTTTAACCAACACTTAGTAAGTGTTTGTTCATTATAATGCACAGGCTGATTGGGAGATTTAAAAAAAAGAAATACAATCCTGCCCTTAATACTAGGCAACATATGAGGAGGAAGTTAGAGGGAATCATAGAATCATGGAGCTAGAAATGTCATGTTTGAAGAGATATATACATATGTTATTTTAGTAGGGTCTCTGGCATGTAGGCAGTGCCCTAAGAGGTTGACTGCTGTTGTTATTATTATGACTACAACTATCCCACTTTTGGTTAGGTGTCTGAATCCATCTGGGGTGCTTATAACAATTCAGGTTCCACAGCTCCTCCTCAGCCTTACTAAGTCAGAATTTCAGAAATGGTTCCCAAGAAACTGTATAATGAAGAAGATCCCAGGTTATTCTAAAGCTGCAGCCAGCCACTAGACCACAGAATGAATTCTGCAACCACTGGTAGACTCCTCTGCATTTTGCAGAAGGCAGTAAATGGAGGCTTGGAGAAGTTAAGCAATGTCCCCCGTCTCTTCTTACTTAATTGACCTTTTTCTTTTGTCTAGATTGTCCACGTAAGCTACCTCAGATCTTTTCTCTCCAAGAGTACTCTTCAAGAAATGAACAGAGGGGCTTCTGGGTGGCTCAGTCAGTTAAGTGGCTGTCTTTGGCTCAGGTCATGATTCCACGTTCCTGGGATCGAGCCCTTCATCAGGTTTCCTGCTCAACGGAGAACCTGCTTCTCCCTCTCCCTCTGCCTGTCACTCTGCCTACTTGTTCCCTCTCTCTCTTTCTCTCTCTCTCTGTCAAATAAATAAATAAAATCTTAAAAAAAAAAAAGAAATGAATAGAAGAGACTCACCTAAGGTGATATTAGCCAGTTGATGGCTGACCTGGAAATAAATCCTCCTTTTTCTCCACTGCCAGTTAATGTTTCCTCTGTTGAACCCACAGCTTTCCTCAGTTAAGGCTTCTTAACTTATCCTAAGAGCCGGGTTGTTGCTTATGATCCAGTTTAGCTGGATCTTATCCTACAATGGCGTGTCTCTTATAGCCCATGGTGTCAGAGTGAAGATTTTCTGCCACAGCCTTTATTCAACCCCAGCCTCAGTGTTTCTAAATGCATTGCCACCTTACATGCTTTTCAGACTTCTGGAAAGTAGCAAGCGTCTCTGCAGCAAACCTTTGTCCACAGTGTCAGGGGTGAGTGGGGGACAAAAGAATTGGTGGGAAAAGTAAAGTCTTTCAGGCCACTGCTCACTTTTGTCATGCAAATTGCAATCTGTCATGCAAATTGTCGTGCAAATTGCCAGGAAATTATGAATATACCCCTTCCTTCTTTTAGAATATATTTGCAAAGGCAACACTTGATGTGTTCCTTTGCTCCACTGGTTGTGCGCACAACAAAATTTAAAGTAAGCTCTTTGGATCAGATTATATTTGTGGTATAAATCAAAATCTACCGATATTGTTGCATGATTCAAAAACAGTTAAATGACCAGCAGACCTCTTTCCACATAATGATACTTTAATAGAAAAGTTCCTTCTGTTCCAGAACAGTAAATATTTCATGGCTAATGCTTTGCCCCAGCAGCACACATTTTGATGTATCGTTTCATGGGAAAACGTCTGCATCGTCTGCCCCTTAGTCCTATGTATCCCCTAAGGCAGCTTCTTTTAACTTTTTTTGTATATCTCTTTTCTTCTGTATCTATTCTGTTGTTTGTGCACAGTTTAGAAGCCCCAATAAACAAAGGGGGTGTGTATAATTTCAGTAATTGGAATTGCGTTGGATGGTGAGAAAAAGACACTTCATCTATCACCTGATTCTCACAGCACTTTGGTCTTGCAAACTTTCAGTTTCCCTCGTAAAATATGACACACTGATTAAAGGGTAATTCTTTAAGTGGTTCAGGACCCAGTATAAACTGCATAAACCACAACATGTGGAGGACCTAAGCATATGGAGTCTGGGCTTATTAGCTTTCTCACTAACTGTCCCATAGCAGAGTGGTTCCTAGACATGGCCATCACAAACCAGTAATAATTCTCTCCTCTCTCTCTTTCTCTGTCTGTCTCTCACATACACAAACATATATCTTTTTGAGCTAACAAACAAAATTATTTCATTTAAGTAAGAAAGGGCATTAAAATGAACAACCTAGCATATACTATGGATGGCATTTCATTTAAAATAGATATTTTAAACCAAATGACATAACCTTGGGGAGGGTGAGAAAGATAATCCTATAATTGTGGCCATTTTGTTTTATGAAAAAAAGTAAAGAAAACTTCTCTAAATTGTCCTAATTTTTGAATTTTATTTTATTGTACAACATAAAAACCCATCATTGATAGGCATCAAATCCCTAGTCAACATGTGCTTTTTCTTCCTAAACTCTTCAACACCAGACCTTTTAAACAGGCTGATCAGGGCCACATCTATGTGCATTGAAGCATATAAAGAGCCCACCAGGCTTGACCCCTGTTTCTGAGATCCATTTAGATCACTGCCCAGTTACAAATTCTAATGTACTTGTTTCCCTCTTTTCTTCTTGGTTTTGTCTCCTAGTTCTGCCTCCAAATACTGTTTGCCTTGGGGTTTCTTATATTGGTACCCAACTGGACTTGCTTTTTAGGTTCCATCTTGACACTTCCCATCAGTTTCAGGCACCTCAATCAGAGGTGAGTGGTATTTTCCTTACCTACCTAGGCTTCTTTTCAGGAGATGGAGTATATGCAGTGGCCAGTGTTGCCACAAGGTGGTGATAGCCATAAACTTAGTGCTTTCTCCTGCTTTAGCCACTGGGGATCTCTACCTCAAATCAGACAGGAACATCCCATAGGAGAGAAACAGAATACCACAGATCAGAGGCAGATCTGACCTCAAGAAAAGACATTTCATCCACTTTAATAAGCCAATTTATTATTTTAGTTCAATGACCATAACTTTCCCTTCCTTGTGTTATTTGTATACCTTGTCTGGGCTTTTTGTGAAGATTGAGACAATGTTATCTGGCATAGTTCCTGGCACAGAGGTGACATTTATTTCTTTTGTACTTTCTCACCCTATGACATTTTCACCCAAAGGACACATATGAAGGGCATTTGGGTGTGTTTGCCTCCTTTTGTGTTCTCTGAAATATCTTGGACCAATGAGTTCAAAATCCAGAAGCCACAAAGCATAGAGCAGGAGCTCTGAGCTAGGCAGACCTGGATTGAGTGCTAGGTATGTGACCTTGGGCAATGTGTTTAACTTCCCTCAACTCTAGTTTCTTCATCTATAAAATGAGAATTGTATCATCTGTCTCATAGGGCAGTCCTGAAAATTCAATGGAGATAAAATGTGGAAAGTACTTGGTCAGTAGTATGATTTAAATAAAATGGTAACTTTAAGAAATCTGAAAGGAGAGAGGGCTTGAATGACAACTTCAGCTTGCTTTGACTACCACAGAAGGGCTTGCTGTCCATTAGAACTTTCTGTGATGATGAACATGTTCTGTTTCCATCCAGTGTGGTAGACACACAGCAGGTGTAACTGTTGAGCACAGGAAATGTGACCAGTGAGATCAAGGAATTGAATTACTAGTTTTAATTAATTTAAGCTTAAGTGGTCACATTTAACCCGTGTCCATAGTATTGGCAGCATAAGAAGAGAACCTCTGTGACTTTTTTGTATCTCAATCACTCAACTTTAAAAATGAATAACTAGTTCTTAACACATTGGTATTTTCCAAGAGCTAAATTTATGGCTGAAGTTAAGTGAATATGTGTGAATATGTGTGTGTGTGTGTGTGTGTATGTATCTAGAGCTGCCAGTGAAGGTAAAAGAAAAATGTTACTAAGTATTATTGTTTAAGAGGACTAGATTCAGAAAAAGATTCAGTGGATAATTGTGTCCCCAAAGTCCCAAAGGCTTCACTTCATTTGAGTGCATCCTAAAGAATTCTTGGGTAGGCAGTCCTTCCCGGTTGTTCCTCCTTTGGATCATTTCATATTCTGACTGTCAACAGAAAGGGCAAAAGCATATAAAATGCCTGCATCCACAAGAATATGAACCTTATTAGGAAGACTTAGAAAGTCCTTTGCCCTGAATTTAGAGTCATTAGGAAATGTTTTCTTTGCTTCTTATTTATAAAGCTAATTAGATTTTATCTTTACTATTTCATTTGGTTGTTGAAGTCCAGCATCAAAATATTTTAAGTATATTCTAAAAATCAATTCTGTTCTGTCATGTTACATTATAGTTTTAACTCATTTATCCATAAAACTGGTTCAAAGAGAGCACTGAACAGACAGGCAAGAGGTAGATTAATTAAGAAGTATTAATTATTAATTAAGAATTATTATTAAGAATACATTAAGAAAATATTCATGAGTGAACAGATGCTTACAAAGTCTAATTTTTGTGGAATTGTAATCTTTCTTTCAAAGCCTGTTTGAAGGTGGAGATTGGGTAGGTTTGGCAGGTCACTCTAAGGAGAAGGAAATTTTTACCTCTACTCTTTAAAGATTCAAACTTGGCTTCCACTAGGAAATAGGAAAACAGTATGGACATTACAGTGTGACTTGAGTTGAAATAAAATGTTCTTCCCCGCTTACAGGATTCAAATTGCAGTTTGCCCAAGGCTTTCCTGGAATATTCAGCGGTAAACCTGCATGATGCCTGAGTTGGGTTTTCTGAGGCTGGAGAGTGATGGTTTCCTTTCTGGGTAGGGACTCCAGATTTCTCTGTGCATTTGTTGAGCCGGCATTTTCCCAGCTGCCTGGATTTCCACCAATCTAATTCTTGCCAGTAGTCATTGTAAGGTCTCAAAGTATTTTTATTTCCCAGATTTCTGTTATTTTAAAATAAATCCTTTCCAACTCAGGTAATGTATCTTTTTCATCTTTTATATGTATCTGTCTAACTGGAAATAGGATTGTTATTTTTATTACATCACTTTTTGAAAAGAAAAAAAGAATTCTGTTAATGTCAGTTTTTAACATCAGGCTAATTTTGTAAGTCACCCAGGAAAGGTGATAGATGACAGGGTAATCCTCTGTGCAGGGGAAAGTTGGGCTCCATTCTAAGGTTTGTGACCAACCTAGGGAGCTCCAAAGGCCAACCAAACTGTAATTTCTAAAACTAGATTATAATGGCAGTAAAAAGAACTTTTATGAATAGAGGTACCTTCTGAAATAGCACTTTTGGTTTTTATAAAACAAATAATGTTGATTGGTTGCATGTGAAGTAGGAGTGAGAAGCCAAACTGAATACTTTTAATATTTTTCTCTATTTTGTTTCATATTTTCTAGGTACATGGTTCAATCCCTTTATGTCTCTGAAACAAACAAACCCACAAATGAACAAACCACAGTAAAACACCTTAGGGCCATTCTCTCTTTTCTCAATACACTCTAATGCTTTTACTATATCTCAGTTTTTTACTTCAAACCCATTGACATGTGTAATTCAAGACTAATTTTTGTCAACATTTTATTGCTTTACATTTGTGAGAAAAAGAACCTGCAGCTCAGACAGATTGGACACACTAGATGGGGAAAATAGTTTAACATCAGCATCATCAGGATGTGCCTTATTAAAAGAGGTCAAGCAAAACTGCTATGGTATGTGCAATTAAACAATATAGCGTAGTGATGTAAGGATCATATGGAAATTTACTTTTTGCTGAGAGTTGTCATTAACATGCAATAAATGTATCATCAAGGCAAAACATTATTATATGGTCTTTGATAAAACAATAAGAACTTCTATTTATTCAACACGTTCTCGGTCTTAGGTGCTGTTATATAATTTCTTGACCCACATAATTTATTGGGGTGCTTACAACAACCTAGTAGAGTGGGAGCTGTGTTGTCTTTATATTGAGTTGAAGTAACTGAGAGCCAGGATAGACCAGAGCTCTACTGTGAATGAGGGCAGTATAAAATCCGAGCTCCTACTTCCAAACATGAGCTTTACTGCTTCTAACTAGTAAAAAAAAAAAAAAAATGGCAGTTCCTCTAGTTGAGAACATTCTTTTCTCATCACTTTGTTTCAGTGACATATTAGAAAAGGCTAATAAACATTTTTGTTTTCATTTGGGGGCAGGATTTTTAAATTATTATTTCCCTTTATCATTACATTTTGCTTGGAACAGCCACATAAATCATTTTGAAGGAACACGTGAATTTGTTTAAAGACATGAGTTTTAGTTAAAATGAGCCTTGGCTGTACAAGTATTGTGGCTATCATCAAGTAAAGTGAGAATCAAAATGCAACATTTATTTTACATTAAAAAGCAAAATGATAATTATGTCCAAGAGAAATTAAAAATAAGGCCTCTTGAGCTATATAGATGGACTGAATTGAAGATAGAATTTGTATAGATACATAGACCATATATCTATATCTGTCTATTTATATATTTTTCTTCCTGTAAAATAAAGAAAAAAACAAAACAAGATGTGCAACAGAATTGCCTCTAGCATTGTAGAGTCTGAGCAAATACTCTCTGGTGTGGCTCCTGTCTATGAAACAAGTTGACTACAAAACGCATTATAATATCCATGGGCCTATATGAGGCATAGTGATTTATTGAAGAAAAATTAAAGTAATGTGTAGAGAAGATCTCCTGATGTATTTATTTATTGTCCAGTCAGTGCCCTTTAAGACTCTTTGATGGGCCCAGAGACCATCTCTTCTTGTTCATTATTGTCCAATGACCATTCTTTGTGGACTTCATCTCTTGACACTGTAAGGAGGAAGGAACAAAGGACATTATGATTACAGTGTCCAAGTTCTTCAGAGCAGGTTTATCTTGAAGCAGAATAGATCCTTTTGCTTCAGATTTTCCCTAACACCATTAATTTAAGGGTTGTTACATTATTACATCTGATGAGCTGCCTTATCTATTGTGCTCCAGGGGAAGATTGGACCCAGTGGCCCTTGCAAAGGTGGTCACTATGTTTTCCCCTTGATGATGAACAGGAAATGCAAATCTTCCTGGGTATACCAGAAAATGTGAAGGATGATTCTTTGTTGGTGACTTTTAGTTTACCATTTGAAATTTTCTAGCTGAAGTGTAGAATATCTTGCAATATGTTTCAAACCATTCAGGAGGTAATCATTGGCTTCCTACAATGGGATCTCTGTCAGTGGGGACCACACCCTTGCCAGCCACACGAGGCCACCAGCCCGGAGAGTCCTGGCCTACAGGAAGAGTGACAGAGCAGTTCCATTCTAGCAAAAACTGTTCACCGTCATCAGACTCAGCCTAAGATGACAGAGACAACGAGAGGTGGGAGACATCAGTAGGAGTTAAGGGAGGACGTTGACCGGCAGGGTGTGTTGCCATAGAGGAGGGACACGTAGAAAGCTGACAGAGCCTGCACTGGGAAGTGGGTGGCCTTCCTGGTGTTGGCAGTGACGGTGCACACAGCCAAGGTTGCTGCTTTTCCTCCTTGATGCTGGGGACATGAATACTCAGAACCACATAGGGACCATGCAGGGTTCATGGTGACGGTGGTAGCTCAGAACCCCAGACATGGCCTATGCCATGTGAATAGTCGCCCCAAAGCAGGTATCAGCACCAGTGGTAGCCTGATCTCGTGTGGAAGAAACAGGGCAGAGAGCAGCGGGAGTGATGCAGGCCACCCTCTTAGAACTGCAAGGGACAGTGACCACCTCAAAGGCAAGAGTCACTGATCAATATGGGCATCTGTGCCCTCTTCAGGATGCCTCAGGGGCTGACCTTGATAGCTCCTGCAGGTCCAGGCACCCATTGAGGTCTTGGAAAATTGGCAGGAAGTTACCCCAAATTGCAGGGTCAGGAGGCTGACTCCCTTCCCAGGTCTAAGGGATGTTTTGTCTTCTGGCCCCCACTTAGGAAACTCTGATCACCACGGCCTGAACTGAAGATGCATCTTTATTGATAGCTATATAGATGAACTGAATTCAACACAGATCATTGATTTACATTTATGAACACTGTCCTATCTATAAAATCACATGAAGCCTTTAACATCTTAAACCTCCTTAGTAGGAAGGGAAATCATGTCCAGTTACTCCCCTTCTGATGGATGAAAAAGCTAACTTCCCATGACTTTTTTTCCTTGTAAGTGACAAAACTACAATGTCACCCTTGATCTTTTCACTGAAAATTTAGGACTCCGTTTATTCTATCACTTGACTTTTTAAAAATTTACCTTTCCTCTGATTTGTGAGGTTCAATATGAATCTAACTGAAAAAAGTAAGTCCTGCATATCTAGAAAGTTTACAAAGGATATCTTCAGACTAAATGTTAACTGTTGTATTGAGGCAGATTTGTGATATTGAAAATTTGAGGGCAAATTCTCTTAACCTTGTTTTTTTAAAGCATTATTTTTAATCCCTTCCTCCTCAATCACTTTTCTCCTATTGAAACAGATTTCTCTTTTATCTATGGTAGGACCTAAGGGAGAGTTTATAGCAAGCATCAGTCTCATTTTGTTAATATAAAAAAATAAGTGGAAATTCTCAATGCCCCCTATGAAAGAAACTGTACCCTTTATTAGCAAATTGAGTTTCTTCTTGGCTGTAAAGTAACAAAGCACACATTCCTGGCTAAGAAAATAAAGACAACACAAAAATACGAAAGAATTAAAATCCAGAAGAGCAAGAAATTTCCCCTTATATACAAAGGACCAAACAAAACACACACACACACACACACACACACACACACACACACACAGAGTGGTAAAGGGTTGGAAAGGACACTTCAAGTTAATTCAAGAACAGAAGACATAAAATTAGTAATCAAACTGGGAGCTTTTTGTGATGAGAGCAGCAAATGTGCTTGAGTATCTCTGAAGATAACACACCATATTCATTTGTCCTCGGTAGCTAATTTAACTCTCCCAAGTTACAGCTGGCATGCCTCTGCTCTTCCATGATTAGCTGGAGTCCACATTTCCCACTGAAAGGTTGTTCTTAGTGGCAATCATTTGCTACTGCCTAAAACAACAACTTTACACATGCACATATGTGCACGCACGCACACATACTCACACACACAGATTTTTTTTTTAACTGACGGCACAGTGAATTGGCAGTTTCTTGCTCACTGCATTGTGAACACCGTCTGCATTTTCATCCCTAGTAGCCACTGCTTGGGTCTGCCTTTAATGACTCCACTTAAGCTTTACTACAGCTGCTACTAAGGTATGTTTTATTTTTCCCCACCACAAACTATTTTTTACAGAAGAATGTTAATTAGTAACTGATAGATATAAAGATTGCCAGCGACAGCCCATTAATTCCATTTACTTTAATAGGACTTAGAACTTAGCTTGCAGTACAGCTGTATTCAGACTGGATTATAAATGTAATTTTTTGCATCATTAACTTCCCTGATTAATCTTCGACAGCAAATGCATAATTATCAGGGGAAAAAGCCACCCAGTATTTGCAGCAAAGAGTCCAGCTCTCAAAGTTGTGCTTTTGCAGGCCCCTTATTAACATCACAGCAAGTAGCACAGGATTTTATAAGGGAACGATTGCTGTCCATTGCTTAAGGTTAACCTCTGCCAGGTACTTGGTACTTCTGAAAATAAATACTGTATGTGTGGTAGTCTGTGTGTGTGTGTGTGCACATGCCCGTGTGCACAGCACCCATACACACAGTCACACTGCCTTGCTTCCCTACTGTGTCTGCTTCGTGACGAGTTACCTGACAAGGATTTGCAAACTAGTGTCACACCATTAATAGTTTGCATATGCAACTTTCCAGCTTTGGACTTGGGAGTCCCTTGCCAGTTCTGCCTCTTGAGCCCTTTTTGGAAAACTGCCTCCTACCGTGACATTTCAGGGGTGGACAGGTAGAGGGGCAGGCTTTGGATCATAGCCACACATGTTCCCATTGCATGCATGGCTCTGATTCGGCATAGTGGGCAAAACCAAAACACAGAATCAGACAGGCTGAGGGTGTTCAAAGGAGGAAACCAGCAGACGGAGACTAAAATACTTTGCTTGTCATTCTGTGCTCCCCCATGCTGAAAGGACAGGCCTAGATGCTAAAAGAAGGAGGCCCTGGCAGAGGGGTAGCCTGAATCTGAGGTGGGGAAGCTGTAGGCAATGACTGCTTTGAAGGAGCCTAATTATTGGCTCGTTAGTATAAAATGGCGCTTTATTAGCATGAAGCTTCTGGCTGAGGAAGATAGGAAACCTCTCGGCCTAATCACCTGTTTATACACCACCAAAAGAGCCACTAAGAAGGGAATGGGGAGCTGAGGAAGGAGGGAGGAGAGGAGAAGATTCCGAAAAATCGGCAAAGTGAAGGCTCTTCTCTCATGAGTTATAATGTTCATTTGAATAATAATCAGCCCCGTTTTAGCTGTTGTTCCTCTGTTTTGAACACGAGAGGTGGGAGACTTGGGGCCTAGATACTTTGGGGCCTCAGTTTAAAAGGGAAAGTAGCCAGAGATCCCTGACAGCTTTTGTTTTCAAACATAAGCTTCCCTAGACTGTATTTCTGATGTACTGGTCGTTGCTTTCTAAAACAACCTTCCCTTACTCTGAAATACATGCCAATGCTTAGTTAGTAGGCTCTTGAATACTTACAGTGATCATGCTGATCGGCTTTATCTTTGTTAATATGCCTGGCTGGTACCCAGAAGTGGTCTCCATACGCATGAAGTAGTCCCTTCCCCTCATTCTGTCTCAGGTAGAACAGGGCAGTGGGAGGGTGTGAGGAGCAAAGGGGGAGCGGTATGTGGGGCAGTGGAAGGGAGGTTTGGGGATGGGGCACAATTACTAGGGATTATAATTGCTAAAGCTCCTATCTTCTCCTTCTCAATGGGTTCCCAGAATCTCCTTATCAGATTCAGAATATCACAGGTTCTTTCTCATCATGACTCCCTCAGTAAATCTTGGCTGAGACCATTAAAGCAGCTGCAGGTTTGGGAACCTTACTGCCATTCCCCAGAGAAACAGAGGCTTCAGGGAATTTTTAATGGAGTACAGTCTCTCTTTTACAGCATTGCTGGTGTTAAGCAGGAGAATAATGTGATCATCAGGTTTGTTTTATCACTGTTTTGGCTGGAGAGTGGAATATGAATTTAGAAAGGAAAAGCTACAGGCATGGCAGATTGGATCTAAATATATGTGTACATATACATATTTGCATATATAATCACACACACATAAAGGTTAAGTCCAGAAGAAGATGATTTTAAATTTCATGCATTCTCAACTGCATCATTTTATATTTGGTAGACCTATGTTCCTTTATTGATGGATGCTTTCCTTGTTTAAGCTTATTGTCCTTGTTCGTGTTTCCCAATTTATACTGAAAAAAAAACCAAGAAAACAAGAACCAAACTATATTGATGTCTATGAGGTGATTTTATATTTGTTGCTCATTTATTTTGTAGTCATTGGGCTATAAAGATGTCTTACCTGGCTCACTCTGCATGGGGTACTGTATTGGTTGGTGAGGGTTACTATAACGTACTACCACATAATGGGTGTCTTAAAAGAGCAGAAGTTTATCCTCTTATATTTCTGGAGGCTGGTAGTCCAAAACCAGATGTCGGCAGGTTTGTTTCCTTCTGAAGGCTTTAGAGAAGGATCCTTCCTGGTTTCTGCTGGCTCCTGGCGATCCTTGGCCTACCTTGGTTTATAGCTGTATCATTCCACTCTCCTCCGTGTATCCATGGGATGGGTGAAAGCTCCATTTGACTCTATTTTATATGTACAGTTACATAAGCTGTTTCTAATTTGTTTTTTGGGAAAATTGGTTATATGTAAAGTGTAGAGAAATTCGTGGTTCGCAAGTCTAACTATGCCCTGTTTTATAGAGGCCTTTTTAGGAATGAAAATGTGTTTTGTTTCGCTGTGACTAGTTACATAGCATTTAGGGCCCACCAGGGAAATCTTACCTCACAGTCCTTTACTTCCTTACATTACAAAGATCCCTTTTCCCAAAAAAAGGCAACATTGATTCTCTTATGATATAAAGTACTATTCACAGGTGACAGGGGTTCTGAGGATTAGATATGGATGTATCTTTTGGGAGATCACCATTCATTCAACTAACTACAGAGGCAAAAAGAAATCATTGTCCTGGAAATCTAGGCTTCTGTTCACAATAAGGGGTGTGCCATTTGTTAATTCAGCATTAAAATCCCACACATGGAGAACGGGAGGGACTTTAATGATGTGTATAGCACATAAAGCTTATTGTAGACCTTCTTGGCTGCATACGACTTAGGAAGGTTGCAGGAGGGAGAGAAAGCCAGTTGCCTGGTTGCTGGTCCAAGTTCTTCTCCTTATACCATGTTACTTGTCTCAAAAAGTTTTGCCAGGGATACCAGATCTAAATTCCTTGTAGGAGAGATTGCTCTAACTCAGAGTAAATTAGCAGTGTAACAGGGTGGCTAAGAGCATTTCTTCCTGGTTTGGATTTGCTTCACACTCACTTGCTGTTTTGACCTTGTGCGAGATTCTTCACCTCACCATGCCTTAGGTTTCTACGTCTGTTCAGCATAGATTCTCAAAGTACCTTCGCTTGGGGTTGTTCTGAGGGAGAAGTGAGCTAACACATGTAAAGCACGGGGAAGTATATGGGCCACAAAAACACTGTAGCATTAACTATGTAGCAAGTATCTTGTCCAAATAGTTTACAGATGCACACTGGACGTCCTAAGAGTTGTGACTTATTTAAGGACACACAGCTATTGAATAACAGAGCCAGATTCAAACCCAGCTCTCCGGAATCTAGTCCAGTTCTCTGTACCCAGCATTATTATACCCCAAGTTCTTGCCAGAAATCTCTCATGAAGAACTTAGCTTATTGTTCTGAGGACATAAGAGTTGAGACACCTTGCCCTCAACTCTATTAAATGGAGATGAAAATTTGGTATCCTTAGTGGCTAGAGAAGCCAGAATTCTCTATTACTCAACTCATTAAGGCTTATAAATGTAGAAATTGTTATTGATGGAACAGGTCTCAAGGACAGAGAGGAGACTGCTGAAATTCATGCTTTTGCAAAGAAGGAAATTATCAGGTTTGTGTTTTTAAAATATGCGGTAGGGGTAAAATCAATGTGCTCTAGCGATTTAGTCACACGGTACCTTCTGACTTTCAAAAAATAATCAGTAAATAGGAATTAATAAGTTGGCTATTTGATGCCATAAAGAACTCTGTTGCAGATTCAGAGGTGATGACAATGTGTATAGTCTTTTTATAACACAATGAAATTCCAGCTTCAAAGTGACTTATGTTAGTAAAGTCTTATTCATCAAAAGCCTACAAATATCACAAAAAGTATTTTGTCCTATGCATTTAGACAACAGATACTGCAATGAGCGAGGCTTGCACGCATGCACATACGTTGTCCCAGAGCCGTTCACCATTGTTTGGAGACATTTGAACAAACTACTTACCAAGTATAATAAGCAATGAGAAATAAGTAGGAAAATATGAGTTGTTTTTTTATTTTTTTAAATGGTGAAACTAGTTGAATTGAACAGCTAGAGAAGTTATTTGTGATTGGCAGATGTTAAATGTGCCCTATTTGGTAGAGGTCACTTTAGGAATGAAAGTGTGTTTTGCTTCAACTACTTATTTAGCATAATAGAAGTTCCCCAGCCTCCTTCAAAAACTCTCCTGCAAGGAAATTGATTTTCTGATGGAAGGTACTGAAGGGTATCTTTAGCATCAGTGGAGAAGCAACTAATTTAGCACTATCAGTGAGTCAGATGTCTGTATATTCCCAACAGTAAACAAGAATTAAACCCTCTTTCTATTACCCAGATTTCTTTGCAAGAAAATAGCGTGAATTGTGGCCACCCTGAATTCTTAAATAACCTGATAATAAGTACTCTCACCACTTCATTTTACTGTTATTTTTATCACATTGTGCACATTATGTGATTATTAGTAGATATCCTTTTCTTTTTTTTAAGTCTTTTATTCATTTGTTTTTTTTAATATTATGGGGGAGGATAGTCTTAAGGTGATTTTATTTTTAAAATTCTAATAGATTTCAGCTTGTTTAAAGAGAACAACTTGATGCTTGATTACAGTTTTTCTTTTCCTGTTTTCTATGCATTAATTCTATTCCTTAATTTTTCTATTCATTAATTCTGATTAGCCGTTCAGAAAGTTATCTTTTCCTGTCCTATGTAAATAAAACTACTCAGATTCCCGAAGCCTCGTTTAGATTAGCTTGTTATGCCTTTTCCTCTCTTTCACTGAGTAATGAGGTCTTCTCAAATTGATTAGTTTTTTTAAATTACTCTCTAACACCTACATGGTCACACACACACAACTGCTAAAAAACAAAACTATAGTGTTTTAGAGTTGAAAAAAAAAGGTCAAAGACATGGCTGGAGGGCAAGATTAATAATACTAGGAGATGAGAGCAAGAAACGAAGTTAAGTGAAATAAAATAAAACTCAATAAAATTGGGTTCCTGCTATGTGAAACTCGGTGTTTCATTTGAATAAGGAGCCTACAGATTTAGATACGGTGCTGTGACAAGGATGACTGCCTGTCCACCAAAAATGTGTTGTGACCTTCCATTGTGTGAGATTTTGCAGGGAGGGGGCTGCCCTGAGTACTAAATTTCCTAGTTCTCCATGTGAGCATAGCCATATGTCCAAATTCAGCTAAAGGAATAGGACTGCAAGTGATAATTTTATACTTCAGGCCTGGCTGCAGAAAAAACACCCATTGTTATTTTTCTCTATAGTCCTTTCCAGGTGTTGGTGACTGGAATCAAGAGAACCCCCAGGATGGTGGTTTTGGATTGAATTGTACCCCTCACACCTCGAAATGTAAGCCTCAGTACCTCTGTATTTGGAGAGAGGCTTTTAAAGAGGTAATTAAGTTAACAGGAGGCCATTAGGGTGGGCCCCCTCCAGTCTGACTGGTGTCCTTGTAAGAAGAGAACATTAGGACACACAGGCAAAGAGACACACACATACAGAGGAGAGGCCATGTGAGGACACAGCAGGAAGGTGGCCGCCTGAAAGTCAAAGACAAGACTCAGGAGAAACCGAACCTGTCAACACTTTGATCTTGGACTTGTAACCTCTAGAACTGTGAAAAATCAAATTTCAGTGGTTTAAACCACCCACTCTTTGGCTTTGTTTTGGTTTGTTTTTGTTTGTTTGTTTGTTTGTTTGTTTATGGCTGCCTTAGCAAACTCCTATGAGGACCTAGAAACCACATGTTAAAGCTGGTAGAACCTTTGTCATCCAGAGTCCCCGAGTGACCACATGGGTGAGTGTCACTTCAGACCTGTTCGTCCTCCCGACACTGTCTTATGCACAATCAATAAACCTTCCCCAAGGGCACCTGGCTGGGTCAGTGGAAAAGTCAAATGACTGTTGATCTTGGGGTTGTGAGTTCAAGCTCCACATTGGGTATAGAGATTTCTAAAAAACAAAGAAAAACAAAACCCCCAAACTTCTGCATACTTGAGTCATTGTTATATTTGGAGTCTAAATGTTAGAGCAATTTGCCTCTCCAAACTAGCAGAAGTGGTTTCTAAGTCCAACAAGATACACAGGCAGGGATTGATTGCTCAAATAATGTCATGGATGTGACGTGTATAGAAATGAGCTGAGGAACACATGTGTCCATTCGCCCCCAAAGCAGCTTTTCTACGATTCATTCACACGCTTGGTTCCAACTTCCAACCTCAATATTCTCATTCTGTCCCCCTCTGATAATACAAATCTGCCTATTTACTGCTTCAAGAGGTTAAAGGATCATTTAATGAATAAAGAACAGAGTGTATATAGTTACAACATTGGAAAATTGACTAAAGGTCTTCTTGACAAAACTTCATGTGATGTGAGGTTTTCTTCTATAGTATGGGTAATGCACCGAGTAACATCAGAAATGTCAAGTCAGAGTTTAGGTCTCAATATGAACGAATTACAAAAAGCCTAGCACCAAAGGTATGTGTATAATAGAGGAGGGATAAGGCTTGACATCTATGGAGCCAGAAACTTGTCTATGAACATATCTCTAAATCTTATGGCTCAAGTACTGAAGAAACTTAATAGAAGTGTCCCCAATTTGACAAAAATCCTAAAAATTTATCTTACAAACTATTATTTTAAAAACTTGGTCAACCAAACCAGAAGAAAGACTGATTTTTTTTCTTTAGTTGCCTTCATTGAAAACTGCAGTATAATATCATTGCCATGTGAAAAAGTCATCAAAAAGTATGAGTCCAAAAGATATAGAGGGGAGATAAAAGCGTTATCGAGTGGATGAACTAAAAAAAAAATTTTTTTTTTCTGAATTTTGTTTGTGTTGTCTGTCAGGTTTTTTCTTTTTAGGTTTGGAGTTGGTTACACATCTCATTATAAAAAAAATATTCTTTTTCCAATCTCATTTTGTATTTGTAAGTATGTGTTCTTTTTCTTAAAAATACTCACTAAAATTGTATGAACTTCAACTTTAGGCCCTACAAAATCCTGAATCTATGCCACTAACAAGCCTTAACTTGAATTCTTCTGGTGACAAGAGCCTCGCACCCTACCCTCAGGCTCTCCTTTCAGTGGAGGGGAGCCTATTGGTGACAGTCTCTGTTGTGTTCTTACTGCTATTATTATTTATTTGGTTGTTTTGACTTGACTCCTGAAAGCAGTTTCTACTTGGCTCTTCCTGGGACATGGAGAGAACATTCCATTCCAGTTCTATGTATTCACAGATACACATTGGTGTTATAGGGAAGTAGGTATGTGAAGTTTAACGTATTTTCTAGATTGTTTTTATTAAAAGACATAATGTTTTAAAATGAAACATGAAAGATTTAAGGGAAAATACATCTCTTTAAATAGGATACCTATATCGCTTCAAAGCTTATAAAATTGCATCATCATTTCTGAAATTAGTTTACTTGTGGGTATGTAATGATTAGAAGCCAGTTATTTTATTTAGTTCTTTCTTGTATGTATTTTCATTTACTATTAAATTCAAGAGGCTTCCAAGTTGTTCTCATGAATACAGAGTGTTCTTAGGTACTCTGGTGAAAGAAGATGCCACATGAAGATGTTTGGTTTTGACTGTTACTCAAAGAGAAATGGGTCCAAGATTGGATTTGTTTCACCCATGACTGTGATAATTCCTTATAATTATAGTGCTTTATTTTTACAGACATTTTAACTAATTTGATTCCAGTAACTGCTTTGTGAAAAAAAAAAACAGAGGGAATTGGTGCCATGTTTACAGAGGAGAAACTGAGGCTTGGACTATAAAATCTAAATCAGTTGACTTGGATACATGGGGAATTAACAGTATAGCCAGATGAGGATAGATATCTTTTGAGTCCCCACTCAGTGGTTTCTCTTTCAAAATATGGTGACATTTAATCTGACTTTTCATTGCCTTTTTGTATCTCTGATATAAAAGCTCAATTACTCCTTGGTGATTTGATAACTGAAAAAATGAGTAAATTCTACCATGATGTAGTATACATATACTTAAATATATATTTCTCCTATGTGTCCAACTTGAAAAAGTCTTGAATTTAATTTCTACATTTTCAAAGTTATATGACCTCCTGATTCTTAGCTTCCTAATCTGAAAATAAAGTTAAAAATGACTTTTTCACAGAGCTTCCTGGAAGTTAAATGAAATAACATCAATGAACTGCCTAGGACAATGATAACTTTTAGTAGCTGCTCACTAGAGGTGAATTTCCTTCATTTTCCCATCCTTTATTACCAAAGACATTTCTTTAAATCCAGTCCTCATAGAAGTATTATAAGGCACGACAAGCAAAAGAATATGAGTGAATCTGTGCAAACGTATCTGTCCTGCTGTCAGCATTCTTAAATATCATATCTTGGTGATGGTGAAGCTTCATGTCATCTTCAGACACTTTTATCTTTATGTCTCTCTGCCTAACATGACTGAACTTGGTATCACCCTGCAGAAAACAGGATGGATGATTTACAATATAATATAATATAATATAATATTAATATAATTAATTATATTAATTAATTATAATTATAAAATATAATTATAATATAATAATATATAATACATAATTATAATATAATATAATAAATGGATGATTTATTGGCCTTTGACCATGTAGGTGCATTCTAGCCAACTTAGAGGATACAGAACAATTTACTTGGGGAAAAGAATTTAGAATAACTTAGTTGATAATATCATCATTCTTTATCATAGGGATATAGGGTAACATTTTTAACACAATATTCTTATACTTTCAAAAAGTGTAAAAATGTTTTTATTTGTAATTTCTACTTTATAGAAGAAAAATCTGAAGATAGGTTAGGACTTAGTCCTAGCTCAAACAGCTAGTGTACATCAGGTCTGAGACTGATACTGATCTTGCCATGTGTAGTTTTCTTTTTTCCATAAAGAGTAGCATAGTGGAAACAGGCTGCCTGGATTTGGAGCATAGAGGTACCTCTTCTCTGTGAAGAATGCCTCAGCATCCTCAACTGTAATATGGGAAATAACAATAACATATACATCTGTGGTAGATAAATCCTAGGGTGGTTCTCATGAGCCCCACCATCATACTCTTATGTAATTCCTCCACTTAAGTGTGGGGGTACTCATGATGTACTTTTTTTTAATCTTTTTTTTTTCTTAAAAGATTTTATTTATTTATTTGAGAGGGAGAAAGGGAGAGAGAGAGCACAAGCCAAGGGGAAAGGCAGAGGATGAAGCAGACTGCCTGCCAAGCAGGGAGCCCCATACAGGACTCGATCCTAGGACCCTGTGATCATGACTTGGGCTGAAGGCAGATGCTTAACAACTGAGCCACCCACATGCCCTCGTGATGTACTTTTAACCAATAGAATATGACAAATGTAATGGACAAACACAGTTAAATGTATATGATTATGTTGCGATGATTGAAACACCGGTCTTACAAGGAGATTTTCCCTCTTACTGGCTTCGAAAAAGTAGGTTGCCATGTTAGTGAGTTGCTCATAGAGAGACCCCCATGACAAAGAACTTGGGGCAGCCTCAGGCCAACACCCAACAAGAAAATGAGGCCCAATTCAACAGCCCACAAGGAACTGAATGCAGGCAACAACCAAGTAAGTAAAGAAGCAGTGCTTCCCCACCTATGCCTCAGATGAGACCACATCCCAGGCTGACCCCTTGCTCGCAGGCTTGCAACGGACCTAGCAAAACTTTGTCTGAACTCCTGACCCACAGAAACTGCCAGATAATAAATGCATGTTGTTTTAAGCCCCTAAATTTATACCTAGATTGTTGTACATCAGTAAATAACTAATTCACCCTAATAAAGCTATTGTGGAATTAAATAGATGAGAATAGATAATAGATGAGAAATGCTTATATCTATGGCAGACGTATTGTATCAACTCAAAGGCATCATCATCATACTTTATTCTTTAATCCAGTAGTGTAAAGATATTTGCATTCTTATATATATGCCTGTCCTTTGTTATAATATAATCTCCTAAAAGCTTCCTATGAGGCCTTTGTTAAGACATATTTCTACATTTATGCATATTCATGTTTTTTGTAGACATGACTACTACCTAAATTTCCCCTATAATTCTAGGGTCTTTGAAATGAAGCAAGTCTCAACAATATTTAAAGAAAGTGCATTGGGGAGGGTATGTGCTATGGTAAATGCTGTGAAATGTGTAAGCCTGATGACTCACAGACCTTTACCCTTGGGGCAAATAATACATTATATGTTAATAAAAGAAAATTAAAAAAAAAAGACAGTAATCCTGGTGTAGTGGCTTGCTAATGAAGACCTTTTGATTGAAAGTGACAGAAACCCAAGTTAGATTAGTTTAAGAAATACGGGAAGTTTATTAGCCTGTACAATTGGGAACAGTAAGAGTAAAGCTAGGGACAGATGAAAGAAGGGATTCAAATGTTTATTAGGCCTCTCTACTCATCTCTCCTTACATCTAATCTCCGTTTCCTCTGCATGAGGATTTCATTCATCCTTTGTGTGGCTTTAGAAATGGCTGCAAGCCAGTTGAGCAGATTATGTTAACAGTTCCAAGACCTGAGAGTCAAGGATACATCCTCTCTTAGCCTCTTCATAACATTGAGGACGACCACCATGGGGCAAGCTACCCTAAGGGGCTTAGAGTAGTTCTTGAATCTACTCCTATTTCTAGGGGGTGGGTGGAACCATTCTCATAAGAAGGGTGGGAAGACCTGTTAACTAGACAAAACAGTGATAGTGATGTCTAGAATTTATTTAGCAGTATTTTTCTCAAGTGCCTGGAATTTAAATATTTACTACTGGAAAATCTGATTTGGATAGCATTATCCATAAATGAGCCATTTGGCTTGCTAATAGATGATTATGAAGCATAAATTCACTCCATACTTCTGAGCACTTTTTTTCTTCCCTGTTTTAATTAGTGATTCTGGAATGAAAGTCCCAGAGATTGAAATCTGAAAACAATTAATGGTAATTCTATCTATAGCTGACCCTAATTATTTAGCTCAATTGGCTAGAGCTAGAGCTATGTGTTAATGAGGCTAATGTGGTGGGTAAATCCCTGTGTGGACCAGTCGGTTTTACTCATTGTGGGTTATTGGCTTACTCTTCCTCTAACCTTCTTCTGAAAACATCAGCTTTGGGATGTGGGACAGATCAAATGAAATTATTCAGCACAATTCTATTTAGCACAGTTGGGAAAACAACTCCACAGTAACTCCACAAGAAAGTGGTTGGCAATCATTTACATTTATTAAAGATGGCACAATTATTTTCATATTAGGTACCTGATTATATCCCATGGTGGCCTGACTTACCATTGCCAAAATGTTTAAAAAGATTTTTCCTGCCCATTTCAGTGAAGTCTCATCATCCCTACGCATTCTTATAAGAATGAATGAAACCTATTGGAAATTTAATCAAAGATAAAGGAAGAACCATAAATGTTAATATTAATGGCTATGGCAGACCTTGGTTCTTATTGCACAGCTGGATTTGGAACTACTTTCATTTGTAAATGGGATTTTGATGCTTCTACATGAAACCCAAAATGAAGCTTTATTGGGAGAGTAAGATAGGGAAAAATAGCTGTGGAGATGATCAGAGTAAAAATAACAACAAAAATAACTGACATTTTTTTAAGCTCTTCTTTGGGTCAGTTACTGTGGGGTAATTTTCATAACATTTTCAGGTAGAGTCTTTCAATTTCCATATTCCACAGCAGAAGAAACAGAATCACTTGTTTAATGTTACACTTTTGCAGAGGCTTGAACCTAGGCATTCTGAATCCAGAGCCTACAATTTTAACCACTCTCTGATAATTCTACATTTTTAGTTATCTGACATTCCACTAATGCCTGTGGTTTAATAACCAACCACACTCAGAATTCATGTTCATAGCAACGGTCCTAAAAGACATACATAATTATCAGAAGAAATTATAGTTTTGCATTATGGTTGCAAATAATATAACACTATTCAAACTTGCTTATGTAAATTAAAGGAAGAGATAATTTACTGGAAGAATAAAGGAACATCTCATGGAGCTCAAGGCAGGACTGACCATCAGACCTTTTATAGGGATGAGACAAGACAGCCACCAGGGAGTTGAATTATATTCTCTCTCTCTCTCTCCCTCTCTCTTTCCAGAACTAAGTGGTTTCTCATCTTTGTTTCTCTCTAGAGATGTTTGTTCTGTGTTTCTGTAACTAGCTCCCTCTTATCCAATATGCACATGGCCTCCAGCTTATGCTCCCACAGGATGTTTCCATTTAACCACCAACAGAACTAAAACCACTATCTGCAGCACCCAAAGCTAAATTTCCAGAAGAAAGAACAGGATGTGACCAAAAGGATCTTATCCCTTTATGAGTTAGAGGGTAGAGGGGTATTCAAGAAGATGTGGGGGCTGGAAAGAAATCATTGGCAGAGGACATCATTGGCAGAGGCCTCATCAATGCAGGTATCTTCTATGGATTAGTGTGATAATGGTATTGATTGTAGAGCACCAGAAAATGGAAAGCGTGTACACTGCTTATATAGGAAGGCCTATGTTCAAATTTGCAGTCTTCTACTTCTAACCTGTGCCAGCTTAGGCTGACTTTATTAATTTCAGTATGCTTTGATTTTGTCACCTATTAAACAACAATAACAATGCTACCTTAAGTTATTGGATAATTCCATAAAGTCACTAATGCAAGAGTTTCCCCAACTAAACAATGAATACGTATTTATCATTCTTTATTATAGATAAAACTAATTAATTTCATATTAGTTTTTAAAGACTTTGTGTATATATGTTTTTTATGTACTTGTTATATATTTGTGCGTGTGTGTTTGTGTAAGATACCATCAACTGTGTACACCATCAGTTTTAAGAATAATTTTTAGGAGAACAAAATACAGGAAGTTAATTTTTATTGTGAATAAATTCTCTGCTCTCCAAATGCATTCAAATTAAGGAATTGTTTTAATTAAAGACTGCATTCCTCAATTTTGCCTGATAATCTTTGATTTGCTCTAAGTATGCAGGAGAGGGAGAGAGAACAAGATACCCCCCTCACACACCCCAGAACCAGAAGCAGGTATAAGAACTTCATCCATTTGCAGCAGAATTGATCAGAAGAAAATAGTTTTGACCCTTAAGTAACATCTCTTTTTGAAAGCTAGCAGCTTTCTGCCTCTGACACAGAGGTTAAATCCTAATTATCTCCATGGAGAGAGATGGTAGGACTCTTCTTTCAATGGGGTGGAAAGGTTTGACAGTGGAATTTATTTAATAGAAGCCACAGTCACTGTCTTGCAGCTGCTTCCTCTAATCAAAACCTTTTGTTTTCCAGTTCAGGTCCCCCTGTGAGGGAGACCACAGGATGGAACCCAAATTGTCTGTTCTGGGAGTCAGGAGACCAGCCCTTCTTCATTTCACTCTTACTCGCTTTGCAGCTGGGATCCAATTTATTTCTCCAGCCCTTGGTTTTTTCATCTATTTCAAATGCATTCTAAAGTCACCTATGGATCTAAAATTTATTGATGTTCCATTTTGTACATAAAATATATGGTATTTCATATACCCTCTGTGAATCAGTCAGGGTACGGATAGGAAAAATATCTACTCAGCAGGGTTTAATGAAACTCTTAAAAGGACTGTGCTTAGAGATGAAGGCAAGGCTAGAGAACCCACAGGTCGTGTGGAGCCCCCCAGGGGTGGCATCATGGCCACTTCTGGGCCAGAAGAGACAGGGGGAGATAATGATGATGCTGGAGCCCTGGAGATCTGGCCTTGGGCAGAAGGGCCATGGGGCTTAAGCTACGGTATTAAAGAGAAGCAGTTACTATCAGAATGGTGTGAACTTTTGGAGAGAGCTGGGGAAGATACACATTGACCTCTGTCGTCTCCATCCCTCAGTTCTCCTGTTGGTGCCCCTATGGACCAAACACAACCAGAATTCAGGAGGAAGGGATCCAGGTGATGGAGTCCATCCACATACTGAGCCCCTCAGGGAACAGAGGAGATGAGAGAAAGTCAGAGAGTGGATGGAGGTGGTCAAAAGACAACGACTGGTCTAGTCTGCTCATTCTACACTTGATCTTAGCCAAAAGGTCGAGAAGTGATTAGTCTGCTCATTCTAAGGTGTGAATTATGGGGCTTTCCTATATGTAGTATACATGAATCATTTTGCATTTGATTTATCAAATGTTGGATAATGTGGAGTAGAGTGAGCTGTTACTATGAAGTGTTTATAGTCAAATATTTTAATGAAATCATTCAAGATCAAGGTGAGAACCTCTCTATTTTTTCATCTATAACCTTGCAATTAATAATAATGCCTAACTCACCAGATGGTAATAATGATTAAGTGAGATAAAAATGACAATTGGAAAAAAAATGACAATTAGTCTTCACATTAACCTTATGAATACTGCTGTTATATCCATTTTAGAGATGAAGAAACTGAGGCATGGAGAGGTTACCATGCCACGGAAGTGAGTCAGGCAAAAATGCTGAAAAACATTGGAAGAAGGAATGATCCACTTTCTTTATGTGATCTGGAAAAGCTACCACTCAAATTGTTTGGTCCATCACCTGTAATTGCCATACTTTTAATTTCCTACCATGGCTTACATCTGTTACTGGGCATTTGGAAAATTCACTGATAAATGCTATAGTTCACACATTTGCGACCACTGAGAAAGTTCAGTGATAGACATGCTATGATTCATTCCTTTACCTTACTCTTCTACTTCAATTTAAGCCCACAGAGACCCCAATTCTCTGTTTTCTCCTCTCTGTCCCCAGGCTGCTGTGCCTAATAGGAGATATTTTCCAGGTATCCCTATTGCATCCAAGACAAATCCTTTCTCTTTGTATCCGAACCCCCAGTGGGGCTCACATGTTCTTACACTTCTTTCCCCACTCCTTGTCCTTTCATGGAAATGAAACATTCTCGACTCCCACACTACCCCATCCAGTAATCTCACTTCTAAACTGCTTGCAGCCTCCACATTCTGATGGAAAGGGCATGCCTTCTGTTTCCTCTACTGAGAATTGTTAGAACTAAGGTTAATTTCCTTGTGAGCTCCCTCTTCTTCACCTCAGAAACTTGCCCGGATTTCGCCCACTTTTTCGTGCTTCCTGCTTGAGTCAGAAGAGTGCTCAGGGTTGCTCTCTGCACCTGTGCTTGTGACATCATCCTTTGGTACCGTGTGTGAACCATTCATTACAACCCTCTGACTCTCCTTCTACCCTCCTAGCTAATCTGATGACTCTATGACCACAAATATTTCATTATTTCTCTTATCTAAATAAATAAATTTTAGGGAAAAAATAATGACTTTTTTCACTTAAAAAATGTCTTCAAGCTGTTCTCATTTCTCTCCTCTTTGCATATTTCTGTAGGGAGTTTCCTATACTATGTGACCCCATTTCCTTACCACCTACTCACTGCTCAGACTCTTACAACCTAGTTTCTTTCTGCCTTACTCTACTAATTACTTTCCCTAAGTTTATCTGTTAATCACTAGAATCACTTAGTTCTCAGACCTTACCTGATTTCACCTCCTTCAGTTTTATATTATGAACCACCTGGTTCTCCTTCCTTTGTCCTTGGATTCTAGAACACAAAATACTCCCAACTTTTCTCTTACTCTTTTTTTCTCTCCTGGTTGCTGAATACCCCTTTTCTATTTCTAAAACTAGATATCCTTGTCAGCATAACA
Organism: Nasua narica; assembly: GCA_028533885.1. NCBI lineage: Eukaryota > Metazoa > Chordata > Mammalia > Carnivora > Procyonidae > Nasua > Nasua narica. The sequence goes on from CM052799.1 coordinate 71,853,742, forward strand.
CAGTCAGGCTAATTTTCCTGAGTAGTAATTGATATTCCTAGACTTTGATCATGTCACTTTGATCATCCCAGCTTACAACAAAAACAAAAAGCCAAACAACCAAAAAACTATCAGTAACTTATGAAATCCAAACAAATCAAATGTACCTCTTCCTTTTAGCAGGCGATTTCATTTCCCTTTCAAATCCAGATCACTTTCTAAGCGTATATATAATGTTATTTCCTCTTCTGATCTTGTCTGCGTCAAGTTAGGCTGGGTTTGGCTCTAGTAACAAACACCTCCAACTCTCAGTGGAGTTGCAGTGAAAGTTTATTTTTCATTCTTGAGGCTTCGCATGACCACTGAGCAACTGTTCTCAGTGTTGTGCAGCTACTCAGTGTCCTTTTCCACCAACTCAACACAAATCCCTTTCTCTCTTTGAATCAGAGAACACAAGGGCTTTCACTTGCCCAGTCTAGATAGAAGATACGCCACTTCTATGGACATTGCTTTGGCTGGAACAAGTCATGGCCATGAATACCTACTACATGCCATTCACCCTTTGTGTAGAATCCTTCCACCACGTCCACGTACTAAAACACTAACTACCTTTCAAGGCCTGTACAAAATTTCTGCATCTCAGTCTTTCCCCAATAGTCATATCACTATCCTATCAACTACATAAATACCTACAGACTTAAAAAAGATAACCAATTATGAGTATGATAACTGCGTGTTGTTAAAAAATTCAAATATTGAAGAAAAAAAAAATGAAAGACTGGTCCCCACGCCACTCCTCCAGTCCCGCTTCCTTGAGACTACTGATCACTATTTGTACTTCTCAACAGTACTTTGATCATTTTAATGTATATAACAGCATATTTGCATAGGTGTTTTTAAACAAATGGAATCGTGTTAGCACACTGCTCTGTACTTTGCTATTTTCACATCTTATGTTTGAGTTTTTTTCTGTATAGCTTGTAGAGAACTAGCACATTCCTGTTCACATGTATTTTCCTTATAGATATAATTTCTGTTACCACATCCTATAAATGAACACTCAATTTACCAATTTGGGAGTCTTATAAACACTGCTCTAGTCATTAAGGTACATAAGAATTTGAATGGATATAGGAGAGTACGTTTATGAGAAATTACTAGTAGGAAAATTGGCGGATTTGGGGAGACAGGTACTTTTAACTTGGAGAGACATTGCCAAATCCTCTCCACCACCCAAATAAAACAAAACTGTGGCCCTGATTTATATCCCAACCAAAAATGTGTAACAGTGCTTTTTCTCAAACCTCTTACTAACTCTAGATATTATCAAACTTTTAATCACCTAATTAAATTGTGTACTTCTTTAAGAGAGGCCATTTATTATTTGTTTCTGGTATTGCTTGGTATATAGAAAGCAGTCAGCGTTTTCTCTAATTTCTTTTCTATTTTTGTAATTGAATATGATAGTATTTAAGCAGGACTCTGTATGGTAGTAGGTTTGGGATAAAGATAAAGGCAGGTAATTCCTGATATCAACAGAGGCATCAAAAACAGAGGCAGGAGGAGGCAAAATGGAATTATCTAAATAATAAATAGACCTTTTTATCCAGAGGTGTAAGACTAATGGAGGATAAGTAATGGAGGAGAAATTTATAATCATTTTTTGGTTGCTCTTCAATGTGGGCTAATGAGTTATTTTCATTATTATAATAAGGAAGCAGGAGACCTAAGTTCTGCTCCTGTCTTTGCTACTAACAGCAACAACTGTTAATACTAGTTCTAGGCTAGTATTTGCATCTTTAGTAATGTAATTCCTTATCTGTAAAAGAAAAAATTCCATTTATTTCTTCATTCTTTCCTTCAATATTTGTGTGTCTGCCAAGGTGTGTGAGACAATTTATTATTAGTAGCTCAGTGTACAACAATGAAAAATTTAGCTTGGTTCCCAATTCTCTTTGAAAATAAAGTATCATGGAAACTGGGATCAGTTGAAGGGATCATTACAATATGGTGCTAAGTGCTCCAAATGGAGATGTGTAAGAAGGCCTGGGTACCGTTAGTTGGATTACTTTACCACCCAAACATGAGCTGATCTGCTCAAGATTCTTGCAGGAAGGGACAACTACAATCATCTGAGGGATCAAATGTGCCTTCCAGATCATTAATAAAATGCAGTTATCTGGCTTGATAGAGAGCAGGGCATCTTTGGATGCTTGTGAGCAAAAGTGATGTGATCTTTTGTTGTTTACAAACTAATGGTAAAGTTCTATAAATAATTAGCATTAAATTTTGCTTTCCTTAACTGATTTCACATTTAGCAATCTTATAAAAGTGAAGCACTTGCTCTAATCCAGGCTTGGAAGTACTAGAAGATACTGCCTTTTAAGAGATGTTCATTTGCAAAGGAGGCCAGATGCTTTTCTTAACTCCCCAGTGCCTCCTCCTCCACAGGGATTTTCCCCATCTTGGGAGAACAGCCTCTAATCTTATATGTTACTTTATACTCTTGAGGTTTCTTTGTAACACTTTGTGCTAATCAACTGGAAGTATTCATGCTAATGAATTTGCATAAATGGCCTCATTAGCTAGAGGTGGGTTTTTTTTTCATTTTATTTCATTTTATTCTATTTGTCTTTTTTGAGATTTTGAATGTTTTACTTCATTCATGCAGATGAGTCAGCAGGAAGAATTAAGAGCTGTCTTGGCCTATAGTTTATCTATAGTTTCTGCTTTCTAAAGTAAAAGATGTTTTGGGTTCACCCTCAGGAATTGATCTCAAATATGTACTTTGTAAATAACTTGATCACCCATCCAGTGAAATATATGGATTCTACTCTGTTTTGTAAAATTGTTTTGGGATTTTCAAACAATGATTATTATTTTAATTTGATCAAGGTTATTTACGTATGTGGTAAAAGTAATAATGATAGAATGCGCCTAAAAAATAACAACAGAAGTAAAAATGATAAGTATTCCCCAGACTTCTACTATGATTTTCTATGCAGATTTTCTCAGGATTTTTTTTTTTTTTTCGCGGATTCCGTTAGTCAAATGTAGGATCTCTAGGATGAATATTTAATTTCCACATCTTTTCTCCTATTGTTCATACTTTTAGTTTAGTTTTTGGTTTTGTTTTTAATTCTGAAGATATTTTCCTGAGTTTATCTTTAAAAATCTCAAACTACCTTTTGCATATATACTTTCATATTTATAATTTCTCAGAGCTTTTTCTTGCATTTGAATATTCCTTTTTAACAGCATCTTCTTCTAATTTCATTCATGAATATGTTCTGTTGTCTGGCATAAAAATTTTTTTCTCTGTACTTGCCCTGTTCCTTTTCTCTACGTATCATGTGTATGTGTGTGTGTCTTTTGTTTAGGTTTCTGTCTTCCATCTTGAAAATTTTTCTCAAATGTTTTATGATTGATCATCAGTTTTGAAAAGGCAAATTCGAAAAGACAAATTTAATGCCCTGTGTGAATGGTGGTAGGATCAGCAATGCAAGGTGATAAGACAGAGCTATTTTTCATTAGAAGACTCTAAACATTACAGACCATAGTTCTTATTCTGGGGCTTTCAGATATTTTCAGAGACACCATTTATCTTCTCTCTGGTGGCTGTAAGACAGATTACTCATTTATTTAATGCTGTCCAGTCTGTCTGTTCTATGATGATGGGCATGACACTAAGCTGTCTAGCATGGTAACCACTAACCACAAATAGCATTTGAGCACTTGGAAGGTACAGTTACGGAACTTGTCTTCATTTTGTTTCATTTCAGTAGCCACATCTGACTACTGGCTACCATATTGTACAGCACAGTTCTAGATGTTGGAGGGAAGAAGGGGACTGGGAAATTTTACCACTTATTTTAGGGACCTTTACTAAACTCCCACCCAATCAATCGTTCCACTCCAAATTACTACTGTATTTGAACATTTCCAAGAATATACCTCTTGGTTGCCAAAATGATGAATCAAAAGTGAGCATGAAATAGAAAATGGCAGGACCTGTGGGACTAACCACTCTTTATAGAGCACCCACTGCTTTTATAGCCCCAGGTATCACCCCCCAAGGTACCTGGTGGCCCAAATCCCTGATGTTCACTATGACTCTGAGTGGTAAACGAGATTTTGTTACTGTTCTTTCTCTTGAAGTTTCTGTACTTCATCTTTTTTTACTTTGTTTCACATGTGTGCTATCATCTATATAGAGATTTTGATTTTGGTTCTTGTGTTCATTGATTTATTTTCAGGTGTTAAATTAAAAGAGACAGGGACAGGAATTTGTTTATCTCCCATCTCATGATAAAGTTGTTTCACCTTCTATTTGAATTGTTGTGATTCTATAAAATAATGCTTTGTTATTTGACTTTCTTCAAATATTCAATTTAGAAATTGTGCCAACCACCTTAGAAATTCAAGTTTCTTAAGAATTTACTCTATCAGGGTGCCTGGCTGGCTCGGTCGGTTAAGCAGCTGCCTTTGGTTCATGTCATGATCTCAGGATCCTGGGATCAAGTCCTCCATCTTCAGGCTTCCTGCTCAGGAAGGAGTCTGTCCAAAACAATATTTGAAATATGTTTGATTAAAAATTTTTAAATACCATGTTTTTATTTTTTACAAAGCCATTAAAATAAATGATTGATGTCTTTATATGTTTGATAAGCAAATGTAATCTAGTTTATTATGACATTAATATTTTAAAATTTTACATTAAAAATAAAAATAAGACATATTGGAACCAATAGTTTGCCTTTTTAAAATAATTTGCCCTTTTTAAAAATGGTATATCACATAGGCATGATTGACTTTGTATCAGTCAGTTTTGTATAACTATTACTAATCAATATAGTTGTTATCATCTGAAAGAAAAAGTCAAAATCAGGTTAGGAGACCTTATTGGAAAATTTAAAAAAATGCAAAAATGCATGAGTACATATTAAAATAAAAATGTTCTACTGTTAGAAATTTTTAAAACCCCTCAGATTACTATTTTCTTTCAACTAATTCTTGGTCAGCCTTAAGTATTTGTTCTACATGCTCTGGCTTTAAGTAAATAACCTCTCTGAGCATGATTTTTCTCATCTGTAAAATAGGAATAATACAAAACTTCAGATTTGTACAATGGATCAGCATTACAGTCAACAGAAGTCTTAGCATGTGGCAGATTCTCAATAAATAGTAGCCATTCTAGTTCATCTAGAGAAATTGTCTCCTATGTAAACCTTGGAGGAAATATTTAGGCAACTTAGAAAAAATTTTGCTTTTAAAACTATAAAATGCAAATACTTCATGTTTAATGTTTTTGTCTTTTGGTACCACACATAACTCACCAACTCAATAAATGTATATTCGGTATTCTGTATTTGCAAGCATTATGCTTATCCCTTAAAGAATCCTTTCCAGAATCTATTCTCGGGGCCCCTGGGTGGCTCAGTGGGTTGAAGTGGGGTGGCTCGGGTCATGATCTCAGGGTTCTGGGATCGAGAGCCTCTGGATCGGGCTCTCTCCTCAGCAAGGAACCTGCTTCTCTGCGTACTTGTGATCTCTCCCTCTCTCTCTGTCAAATAAATAAATAAAATCTTTAAAAAAAATAAAATAATCCATTCTCAACTTTCTCATTCTAACATATGGAATAACAGTATTTCAACCAAATCCATAAAATGGCTTGCCCTCCGTTTGTTGTAAATGGATATTTTTTCTGTAAAAAATAGAGCCAGCCTCCAATGACAACCAGAATTAACTTTTCAGCATTAGCTAACCAGCATTAACCTCCTGTAGAAAAGTTTATATGTGACCCCAGATTCACATTAAAAAATAGTAGAAGTTATTTGGAAATCACTGCTTTTATTATCGGAGCTCTCTTCAGCCATTTTTATAAATATGACATTGGAAATAGTTTTAGACATGGCTGGTAGACTCAAGGATGCCTTGTTCCATTCAGGTCAGCCATGTCGATAATCCCTATTTAAGATTTTTCTGAATGTTAGAGAACATAGTGAACTTGTCTAGAATCATTAAAGAAGTTAAATAAGTAATATATAGTTTTGAAATGAAATACATCCTTATTTGTCTGAGAGGCCAGGATAAACTGGTGACACTGGGTATTTTAAATTAGAAATTTGTGTTCCCTTTTCAAGTCCCCAAATATTTATGTAGTTTACCTAAGTCATTGTACCTAATTTGTGCTTTAAACTAAAGCACATAAATTTTTATATTCATAAATTGATTAAAGGTTTAAATTAATGCTTGAGATTTTTTTTTCTTTCAGGATCCGAATCAACAGGCATTATTCGAGATGCTAGTCTTTTGTCTGTTGGACAGAAATCTCACTTTCTTCAGTCAGTTTTGACTATGACATTGCTTCAGTGTCATTAAATACAATTATAGTATTTGGTCCAGTTACATTGTTTATTCACATATAAATGATACAGTTGGGAATATGTTATGTAGTACTTGCCAGTTCTTTCTCCTAAATTTCCTTCTTAATGACCAAGCTTTTAATGCTTCTATGTTTTCTAAAATTTTTATTGTGGGTTTTTCTCCTATTAAGCTAAAAACTGCATGTACATGGCTCTCTACTGCTGTCTATTCTTACTTTTTTTTGAAACAATCTTTTAAATCTAGATTCTTTGAAAATAATTTAGAAATAAGATATGTATGTACAATTTCATCCATATAAATATCAAACTAAATATATTATTGATATTGTTTAAAAAGGATGAAAAAAATCACTTATTTCCAAGTCTGCTTTCTCTAAGAATCTTATGGTTGTCTTCTATTATAAATAATTCAGCCCCTTACGAAATATTACAGATGTATTATAACGGTGTTTTATAAAGTGTATTTTCTTTAAGGTGCTATCTGAATCAGTAGATAGCTTACTAATTCCATTTCATTATTTCTGGCAGTTTCATATTGTCTTTTGTCACTCATTAAATGTTGCCTGGATCATTATTCAGACATCTCAGGTTGCTGAGTCTTCTCTTCTCTTCCCTATTCAATCACATTTTCGAGGACTATTATCTATGATGCCATTTCCAACCTATTCAAAAATACATTCCAGGTCTTTGGTAAGCTCATCTTACAACAAGTCTTCTTAAGTTATTGCCTATCCCTACCCAATACATTATCACCCATCTGTACCCTATCATCTGTGTCTACACATTGCTTTGCTACCTCCATGCCTTTCTATTCTTTCCATTCTGATATACAGTTGGCTTGTCTGATGTGACTCTGAACTACTCCCTTCCACTTTTATGGCCCCACTCAACTGTCAAACCTAAGCTCTAAAGCTGTTTTCCACTGAGTCTTCCTTCTTTACTCTTGTCAGAAATTGCTCTCATTCTCTCTCTTTCTACCTTTTGAACTCCTATGCCATCTTATTTATATATAGTTGGTTACTCTCTGTATATTCTGTTTTTTTGTTTGTTTGTTTGTTTTGAGAGAGAAAGAGCACAGTGTGAGAAGAGGCAGAGAGAGAGAGAGAGAGGGAATCTTAAGCAGGCTCCATACCCATTATGGAGCCTGACATGGGGCTCAATCTCATGACCCTGAGATCATGACCTGGGTAGGAATCAAGAGTCAGATGCTTACCTGACTGAGCCACCCAGGTAGAGTTAATATCTCATTTTTCTTTAGATACTTCCCCCCTTTCTTTAATAACACAGTTTCTAGCTCACATAAGTTGAATACAGCTGCAAGAATTTTGCTTATTTCATTTAATAAATATCAGCGAAGTGTGAATTGCAGGACTTCTTGAGTCACTTGATAACACTACTTAAAAATAATCTTTAGGAGTGTTCCCACTAGAAAAGAAAATGAAACCACTAATTAATTAGGTTATCTATTATAACCAGTTGATTAAACCTTGAACTGAAACATAGCTTCATTTTTAAAGCAAACCCTATTTAATTAAAATGCCTTCTTTTAGGTCAATAGTCAATATTTTTTTTCAAATCTACAAATACGCCAATTATTGGATATATTATCCAGCATCAAAGTACCTGGCAGCATTTGATACTCACAAAAACATGGGGGAAAGCAGCATAGCTATCGTGAAAGTAAAACTTGCAATTCCTCAGAATGTTAGCAGAGGGATGCATTCCTAGGCTGAATTTGTTGTTTTCAGGTCTGGAAGTTGGGGCGGGGGGTAGATCATAAAGTGATAATCTCTTTTCCCTTCTATCATGAACTTTCTCTGTATTTCTTAGCTATGAAGAAAAAGCAAAGGTGAGGGTGGCAAGTACTCAGTTCCTGATAAGTATGGAAGGAAGTGAAAACTACTCACAAATGCACCTCTCATTATGTTGGCTTCCTTTCCCTCAGAGCATCACCTCAAAAAACTCAGAGGATGTTTGATGAGAAATTTGCCTTCTGACTGTGTCACACAGCTTGTAGACTATCTGAAGATGAGACTAGGAGCCTCCGAAGAATACTAACTTCCTGCCCTTCTGAGGCTTTGTGGCTCTGTCTACTCAATAGTGTGGTTTGTGACCGTCTAGTGTTTGCTTTGTGATTTTATTTATCCTCTTAATTTTGTTAGAAAATTATCAAAACATTTGGCAGTATATTACTCAAACTCAAATTACCCTCTTCCCTTCTTGCAGCTGCTAGAACTGAAATTCAGAACCATTTTGGATAACTTTCCTATATCATCTCTTTTTTTATTAAAAGATGATTGAGAAAGAGTTTCTGTGAACTTTTGTAGTGAAATATTCATTATGTTTCAGTCAAGGCTGTCAAATTGCTAGTTCTTTGAAAAATAAAAATGCCTTTGCATTATAAAATTGCATTGATACCCATGTCTCTAGATTGATGTTTTTAAAAGAGACTCAATCTTCAGTTAGGTATTGTGCCTATTTTTGGTGGAAAACCCTTATGGAATGAAGGACTAGGGGACTGGTATTCTGTGTATAATGGTATTTATAAACGGTCACTCTAAGATTTTCATTCTTCTTTGTCTTTTTTGGTCTGAAAGTTTTGTGTCTGCAGACAACTTTAGTTTACTTCACGAGGGGAGCTTTGTCATTATTTCTGCTGCCTAAAAAACATCTTGGTTGATGAAAGGTGACTCAGCTGAGAATAATGTGTTTCTCTATAGTGAGCAGGTGTCATTAGGTGGCCCACATTGATTATTGAGTTCTGGGATAGAAAACTGTAGAAATTGGAAACTGAGGATTAGTTCATTTCAATTTCTAGAGGTGGTCTGGTATTCAATATTGGTCATGTTGTAGGTACCCCATTTTCCTGTTTTATATGTACAGGTTTCTTGTGTTGAAGTGTGCTAAAGTGAAGACCCATACACGAATAATGGGATTTCAAAGGTGAAGCAAGGCACTGAATAAAGGTGAGAAGTCTCATTGTTAAGAAGCTCTGCAAAGACTGACCACTACAGGCATTTTTAGAGCCTGGAACAACAAAGAAGCAAGCTTACAAATGTGGTATATTCTTGTCCCTCGGAGAAATATTCAGTGAGGTCCAAGTCTGTGGCTGTCTGTTGGAACTCAGTAGACCTGGTGTATGTGAGCTGTGATATGCATGTTTTTTAGGGTTCCTTCTGGTCTAAGTTCTGTTAAGACAAGTGTATACTTTTAAGCCTGAACCAGAGAGCGTCACAACAACTTTATTATTTAATACTGGTTATGAAATGTTAGAACATTTAATTAACTGTCAATTTTACCTGTGGTAGCAAATGAACAGTTTAATTTTATACTGTATTGATTGACTGATACATAAGTATGTATATATGCCCATGCATTTTTTTAAATTATGTAAGTAATTAGCATTATGGCTCAACAGCTGGTCATAAAAGCAGTTGTATCCTAGGTCATGAGTTTAGTTTGCATCTTCCTTCTACAGGTCATGACTAGGGGATCAAAATGTCATTGTAAATGAACAGAGGCTTAAACAGACTGAGTAGTTTAAAAATAATTTGTTGGGTATAAGGCAGGATGGGAGGAATCCTTCAGTTTAGGATTGGCCTATGTCTTTCTCTAGTTTTTATTCACATCAGACTGATCACTAAGCTTAAAATTTGCAGTTACTATGCCATGGCTGCTTCAAGAGCCTGTAGTGGCTATTGTCCATCACCCACCCAGATCACCTTGATCCCCCTGACTGTATCTGTGTGCCCTTCCCAGCTCTGGTATGCTTTTGCTTCCAACACTTTGTCGTTAGGCTACTAGAGCCACATTGCCAACCTGGGCAGAGAACCAGAAGTCTCTGAAATTTAACATCTTAAATTAAATCTCTTAAATTAAACATCTTAAACCAAGAAAGGTCCTTAACAATGATTGACAGATGTAGGAATATGTAAGCCTAGCTTTCTCACATCAAGCCAGGACAAAGTATGGCATGACCTACACTCCAGACATCCCTGTAGGATCAGGCTGAAGCCATTCTCCACAGGCAAGGCCTAAAATCATTGCATTGATTGTCTTCTGCCTTCTCCGTCCTGCTTCCCCACAAGTTGACTGGTCTCTCCTAGCATCATGTCATTAAAAATCACTTGTACAGTGTGATCTTTATCTCATCATCTGCTTCCGGGAAACCAAACCTAGGACAGGTCTGTTCCAGAACAAAGATGCACAGACATCATCTGCTAGCTAGCTTCATTCCTATTTGTCGTTCCACACTTTCACGAAGATGCTACAATCACAGAAAATCCAGAAGACAAATGCTCACTTCAAAATAACTAAACGATTTTGGCAGTTCAGGCATGATGTATTACACAGAAACCCCCATGGTCTTCATTGATAAAAGAACAACTTTTGAGCATTGCCTGAAGGAACCTACGCATCATGCAAGAGCTGCTAGAGTTGCATCTGTTCTTCCATTACCAATGTTCTTCTGGGACAGCAACTCTAGTGAAAAGCTATCCATTTTCTCTCTGGTTGGAGTCGTATCCTGCTTTAACTGTATCCTGTCAACTCTCCTCATGTTAAGCTCCAAACTGGGAAGCCAGATCGGGACAGTGAGCAGCAGTGAGAGTAGTGGGTCTTCAGTGGCAGGATAAACCCATCAGACATCCTCTTGGCTCTGATCACTGCCCTGGCACCTTTGTTTTTCCTCCTCTTAAAACCCCTCTTTTCCTCTTGTTCTGCACTTTTCTGGTACTGGCTTATCTTTTGGCCTCTCTGTTTTCATTGTGAGTAGTTTCAGATCACATTTTCTTTCCTGTTGCCACTGTAATTTTCAACAAAGTTTGTAATATCTAACTAGGGATCTGGAAGCAAAAATAAGCTCGGTTCACTTTTTTTTTTTCGGTTCACATTTTTAAAAACTCATCATGTGTGCGTGTGTGTGCACGTGCACATATTTAAGTGGCATGCACATTGTGTTTAGAAAGCAAGATTTGCTACTAAACACCAAAAGCAAGAAATGGCAAAAACACTCTGCTTTACTTGGGTTCCCCTTCTCTACCCCTCTCTTTTTCAGTTAAATTCATGGAAAAAAATGGAACTTGATCCATAAAGGATGGCATAGATGTCATTTGCCCCTCAGAAGTTGTTTTGGATGTTTTGGCCCAGAGCTGGGTCTAGTGTAAGGGCAAAGAGAGGAAGACAAAAGACTTGTCTGGGGTGAGACAAGGAGAGGGGAAGCTAGAAACATTGCTAATGTCACGGGCATTGGAGCCAAGGGAAATGGGGAGGGATGGAGAAAAGCCAGCCGAACCCTTGGTCACCACACTCCCACCATTGGTCCCTCAGTCCATCTTTTAAGAGAGATAACCAGAGTCCCCACTGCAAAATGCAAAGTAGAATTGAGTTGAGTGATCCAAGCAGGACCAGTTGGGTGTAACCCAGAAAAATGCTTCACAGTGGCAGGGGAAAAGGCCTTCTGTGACTGGGGCTGTTGAATGTCCTGGTGGCAGGCTATGTGCCAGGACACTCTGAGATCATGCAAGGATGTGCATTTCACCATCAACAGCATGCTGTGCAGGCTATGTTTTAGCCTTTGTTGTCCCTTAGCCAGTGTAGGGAACAGAGCACATTAAGAAAAGCACCTGCCTAAGAGATCTACCTTTTCATTTGATTTAGATCAGTGAATGACTTTATGTTCTAGAATGCTTTTCCCTTGTGGAAGTTTTGCACTTTGATTGACAGATTCTAACTGCTTTCTACTTAGAAAGAAAATGGAATAGATTTTATTCTTGAAGGGTACCTGTTGCTGGGATTCAAAATCTTAAAATAGAAGTTGCCATTCCTTTCACATCTAAAGAGCTGTGATTTGAGAACAAGAATGTGAGCAAACCAAAGCTTTACAGATGCATCTTTTTTAAGTTTTTGCTTTTTCTCAAAGAGCAAAAAATTACACATAATTCAATAATTAATTTTATTTTGCCATGAAGACAAAGTTATGAAAGAGGGAGGCCTTTATAAGAAAATATAAATCCTATAGAGAGGACACAGTGAGACAAGAGAAATACAGGACACATCAATATATTGTCATCTGTGGCGATCATTGACGTGTTTCTCTTGATGTTTGTTGGCAATTTTTAAAGAAGTATCCTTTTATAAGGACACTAAATCACAATAGATAAATAGGTCCTCATTAGAATACAAATGGAATACTGGAGAATGGTATCATTTAAGAGATAGGCAGAGAAACAGCATCCTGTAATAGAATTTATGGAGAAGTAGCAAGAGTGTAGAAACCAAGCAGGAAATCTACATGAGGGTTTCATTTGTCTCAGATAAGTCAGGAAAACTACTAATAATCACAAGTGATAATTGTGAGAATTTCTTATGTGCCAGAAAATATGCTAAAGTCCTTTGCAAATATAATCTCACTTGAAAACCCACAGCATAACTGTATGTCACATGTTATTATCTTAAATATAAATACTCAAGCTTAAAGAGGTTAATTAACTTGTCTAACATCTCACCACTGGTAAGGGTTGGGAGTTGCTACTTGAAAGGATATCAGACTCAACAACTGGTAAAAATAAACAGTAATAATCAAAAGGGCTAAGAATTCAGATGTCTGATTGATTTGTGATGGAAATTTTTCTGGAAAAAAATGTGGTGGAAGTATAGTGGAATAACAGAGACATGAAAGTCATTGCCATGAAAGGTTTTTAGGCTTGATTTTGGAGTCAGAAATACCACCAGAAAGAACTCGTGTTCTGAAGGAAGTTAAAAATGAGATACAGTGGGGAAAAACTTGTGGGTAGAGTGAATGATGCATTTGAAATTTCAGAGTCAGGAAAGTTCTTACTAAATCAAGATTCAGGGTATGACTCTAAGACTAGGCAAATACATCTGAATTAATTGCATGTATGTGTTTTCTCTTTGTAAGGACAGCACAGTAAACATTTATGAATACCTAGTAAGTTAATTTATGTTCGTATTAAGCTTAATATTGTTGGTTTTTAAAACTAAACTTTGATTATCACAGTGTTTTACCATGTAATCAACTCATTAAAGGTAAGTCTGGGTGAACAGTGATTTGGAAATTTATTTTCCAAAAATACTTTCTTCTTCTTTCACCTTGTTCTATTTCCGTATATATTCAGTGATTTCTCCCTCCCCCCAAGACGTGTTTAGGTAGTATAAGAACAAATAGACTCTTCATTTCCTTTTGGTTGGTTAAGAGAGAATATCATAAGATAGTTTTGTTTATCGAAGAGGCAAGAGTTGCTTATGAAAAAAGAGAAATTTATAATGAGGACTGGTAGTTTATTATAATAATTTAAAAAGAACATGAAGAAACTTAAGAAACACTTTCATACCTATTTGTCTGAATTGCCATGTCTAGCATGTGATTTTAAGATTCTATATAATATTTATGGGTGCCTACGTGGCTCAGTCAGTTGGACAGCTGACTCTTAATTTCAGTTCAGGTCGTGATTTCAGGGTGGTGGGATTACCCTGCGTGGGGCTCCACACTGGGCATGGAGCTTGCTTGGGATTCTCTCTCTCCTTCTCCCTCTGTTCCCCCTGACTCTTGAGTGCATTCTAAATAAATAAAATCTTAAAAAAAAAAGATACTGTATACATATTTAAAATTTTAATTTGCTTTTTATAAAATATAATGGAGTTTAGATTCATTCGAATATTTTTGGTTTTTGTTTTTTCTTCTCGATTAGGTAGAGATATAGATAGCCATTATAGAGGTTTTTTTTCGGTGGTGGGAGGGTTACTCCAATGCAACACTGATGGTATAATCCTTCTATTCCCTGCTCCTCTCCCACTAGCAAATGAAGAAAAAGGAAGAGAAATAGAAGAAATAATCACTACCTCCACTTAGTTAATTTTAATTATCTTAAATTCCTTAAATAGTATGGGCAAGTTTTCAGGATTCTTGGGATAAAAATTCAATAGATAAAGATTTATTTATTTTTATTTTAGAGAAAGGGTGCAGAAGGAGAGAGAATCTTAGGCAGACTCCATGCTGAACACAAAGTCCAGTGTGAGACTCAGTATCATGACCCTGATATCACGACCTGAGCCAAAACCAAGATACTGACATTTGACTGACTGTGCCAACCAGGCACCCTCAAAATTCAATTAATAAAACAATGAAATTCATTTTCTCATGGTACATTTTTTGATGTTCCTTGTAAGCATTATTTCGTAATGTTTCATGAACTCTCATCAACTCTCTTTTCACAAACTCTTTGACTTTTTTATAGGAAATATTTGTGTCTATAAGTTTATGTGCCATATATGTAAATTATAAAGCATAATATAGTGTAAACACCATGTACCTCCGATCCAGCTTAAGAAATTGAACATTATCTGCAACTTCTAAGATAATTTGTTCTTTCTCCCACTAATCGTATACTCTTGCTTCCCTATCAGAGGTAACCACTATCTAAATTGTTTTATTCATCATTTCCTTATTTTTCTTTATGGTTTTAGTGCCTAAGGATATACTCTTAAATAAAAGGATTACATAGTTCTGTTTGTTTTTCAGCATCACAGAACTATCTCTCTCTTTCTTTCTCAGTATATCCATATATCTACATAAAGATATATATATAGAGAGAGATCTCCTCTGTCATTTATATTTCTACTTAGTGCCCTGTGTCTGAGATTTCATCCATGCGGGCACATTTAGCTGTACTTTATTTCTTATCATATTATATTGCATGGTCTATCCATTGTATGAGCAGACCATAGGATATAGGTCTAGTCTACTGCAGATGGATATCTGGCTCTATTTTTGGTGTGATAAGGACTGTTTCCTATAACCACTTTTGCACATGCCTCCAGGCATAGCTGTAGTTTCTCTAGAGTCTATTGCATAGGAATGGAGTTGCTGGGTCTTATCATACTAGGATTTTAACTTCAATAGAAGTTACCAAAAAGTTTTTACTTCCCTGTGAGTGTGTAAGAGTTCTTGTTGTTCCACATCTGTATCAAAGATTGGTGCTATTGTACATTTTAAAAACTTTACGTCCATTTGTTGAATGAAAAATGGAATCCTAAAGTAATTTTGCATATTCAAAAGTTTCCCTGACTACTAACAGGATTGATCAATTCCTCACATGTTTATCAGCTGTTTAGTTTTCCTTTCTGTGAAATGCTCATATTCTGTTAAACTATAACTGTTTATTGAATTGTTCAACTTCTTTATATGTGAAGGTATTAATCCTTCATAAGATTTGTGACTTGCCATTTTGCTGTCTTTATAAGTGACTTTTAATGAACACATGTTCTTAGTTTCAAAGTTGTTTGAACTTTTTTTTTGTCTTAAGTATAAAAAAAAATTCTACCTTAAGGCCATTGAAATATTTTCCCTTGTCTTCTTCTTCTTTCATTGTTCCTTTGTCTTCTAAAAGGTAAAGATTTGTCTTTTATACTTAAGTCTGTAATCTATCGGGAATTGATTTTTACTTACTATAAGAGATATGAATCCAATTTTATATTTTCCATAAGAATAAACAAATGTCCCAGCTCATTCATTAATTTGTCAATTCTTTCTCCAGTACATGACAATGATATACCTGATTCAGGTACCATCCAATTTCAGGGTCTTTGCACTGACTTTGCCCTCTGTCTGAAGGGCTCCCACCCTCACCTCCTTTGGGCTTTTCCTCTAAAATCACTTTTCAGTAAGACCACATCCATTTTTATTTAAAATTCAACACTTCTCCAAACTTATTCAGTCCCTCCTGTCTGTTTTATTTTTCTCCATCACTCTTATGACTATTTGTATTTGTATACCCGAATGTTAAGTATTTTATTGTGTCCCCCCCCACCATAAGTACAATCAAGAGAAAGATTTTTGTTCATTTTCTTTACTGTTCTTTTGTTTACAGCACCTGGAAAATTCCTAGCACATAATCAGCTCTCAGTAATCCATATTATATGATGGATAAATCAGCATATTATTTTTTGAAAATTTATCTCTTCATGGGATTCAGACCTGTTCATTGGTCTATTATTTCCTTTTCTCTGGCTGAATATCAATAATCAATGCCTTTATAATAAGGTTTTTGTCTGATAGGACATACCTTTCCAAGCTCTCCTTCTTAAACGGTAAGGTTTGTTTATTCTGGATAATTTCCTGACCAGGTCAATTTTAGAATTATCCTATCAAATCCCATGAAAAACCTCACAGCTATTTGATTCACACTGCATTGACTCTATAGTTTGATTTGGAAAGAACAAAGAGACATTTTAATTATTTTTCTGTCCATAAACATGATATAGCTCTCATTTATTAGGTTCTTCTTTAATGTCTTTCAATATGTTTTAAAAATTATCTCTATAAGGTTATACGTGGTTTGATAAATTCTTATTATTCTGCCAGACATAGTTAAGCTATCCATATATACTTCAATTAAATTATGATGTCCTTATCTTTAACTAAACATTGACACCATGCATTCTAAAAATTAAATCATAAAGGAACGTGGATTTTTGAAATAAGGTAAAGTTTTGAAAGAAGCTAGTAATTATAATTCATCAAAAAATTTCCATTTAGCTAAGAGATGAGAATCTAAAAAGAAAAACCTAATTAAAGCTACTGAGAAAGCTTAAAGGAAAAAGCACTTTGCTCTTAACTTGCAACTTTTCTCCCACTATGAAGCCTTCTGTGACCCATCCCCAACAAAATTCATTAGTGTTTCCCCTCTGTTTCTAACTATGACCCTGTTTTATAGTAATTATCATAGCATTGTCTTGTGTTACAATTATCTCCACATATGTTAGCTTCCCCTGCCCTACCCCTTCCCCAGGGCTCTGCCCTGCCCCAGATGACACATTTATCAAGATCAGGGACTGGGGCACCTTGGTGGCTCAGTCATTAATCATCTGCCTTCGGCTTAGGTCATGATCCCAGGGTCCCGGGATCGAGCCCAGCATCAGGCTCCCTACTTAGCGAGAAGCCGGCTTCTCCCTCTCCCTCTGCCTGCTGCCCCTACTTGTGCTCTCTCTCAGTTTCTCAAATAAATAAATAAAAACTTAAAAAAAAAAAAAAAGAACGGATTTAATCTTTGTTTGGATCACAAGGCTCAGTCCCAGTCCCTACCATATAGAATATAGGCTCTGTAAGCTTTTGAATATGAAGATTGGGCATCCAAAGTAGATAACAATCTACTCTCAGTGAAGTCTTCGTAAATGAGTCCTATCTTTTCTAGTCTTACTCAAAAGCTTATTCTATATCATCTAGTCCCATTCTTCAGTTATACCAAGAATTACTACATTTGTAGCTTCAACACTAAATACACTTAAACTCCTGAGACTTATTCTAATTTCCTACATATCTATGACATATCTCATATAAAACCTGCTGTTAGCACATGAAACTTAATATGTTCCCAATAATGAACTCATTAATTTTTGTACCCATACATACACCTCCACAAGCACCTTTGTGAAATTTGCCATTCTTCCTTTATTCACGTGATGGTTAATGTTGTCACTATCTATTCTCTTGCTCAGATCAGAAAAATCAGTCATTCTCAGGACTTACTTCAAATGGATAATGCTTACTTAAAGCCCATCTCCTCAAAATCTACTGAATCTCTCCCTCAGTCTCCCAATTGCTAGTGACTGATTTATGATCTGTGTTTTCTGCTGGAGTATGCAAAGGCCTCTGGATTTGTCTTCCTGACTCCAGATTGATTTTCTCCCTTCAGGTTCTTCTCTAAATTATTTTTCTAAAAATACAAATATTACCTATACTTTTGAGCTGCATGTTCTCTTATAGCTTAACATTGCTCAAAGGACAAAACCCCAAATTCATCAGCATAGCACACACAATGTACATGCCCCAATTTATCTTGTACTTTCATCTCTCCTATTCATACTGTGCTCCATTTATACCTAAATTTTAAATGTTTATTGACAATATCACATTCTATGCCTTCACAAGGGTGATTTCTATTATAATTGTCCTTTCCCTTTTTCTATCTAAATAATACCTGCCCATTCAGCCCAAATATAATCACTCAATTGGCATCTTCCAGGACACCCCCAAAGTGAGTAACTGCCTCCTCTCTTCTTTCCCATGGAACTTCACTTATTTCTTTATTTCAGTACTTGCTAATTTGAACTTAAATGTATTTTTATGGGGTTTTTTGTTTTTATTATTCTAAGATTTCTTTCTGTAGATCAAAACCATTTGTTTTACATTACTGTTTCCTGTCCCAACAGTTAAATTACATATTCTTTTGTGCATCAAAGTCTGCGGAGTTCTAGAAAACACCTTTTGTCTACTTCACAGGCATCCTTCCTTCTCACCAACACTAGTCAACTACCATCCTTCTTGGAAGCCTGTATGTTTGGCCAATGTGTTTAGCTCCATCCTAAAACCCAAGGAAACTGATCAACTCACTCCCCTGATCTTTAATTTGTTGCTTTCAGTTTGTTATTGTATTAACCAATTTCTCAATCAACATATTCCAATGCTCAGCTACTCTTCACCATATTTTTGAACCCTGTGTCATCTTTATTTTATTCATGTGTAGATTTATATGATAAAGTGCAAATGGTTATGGAAACTCTTGCCAAGCTATGTCTTAGAGTACATGGGCTTATTTAATGTTTTGGAATTACTTGAAATTCAGCTTAGCAGCCTGACACCTGATCTGTGATATGTTTTTCTCAAGACTTAACATTGCGATCCCAGAGATCCTCAGGCAGCCAGAATATTTTACCAGGTAATTAGCAGAAGTCTTGAGTACTAGGACATTTTCTTCATTGTAACTGTTTGTTTTGGGGTTTTTTTTAATGTTTGTTTTTCTTTAGCCAAGATTTTTTTTTTTTTTTACAAAATGTAAATCATTATCAAGAAAGATCTAGAGGATTAGTTTAGAAAGTTCACTTAAAATATAAAGTATATTCAGTAACAGAGGAAGGAGGAAATGTAGTTTTTAGCTGTCATGTATTATTTTCATGATTGAAGGAATTACTTAATCTAAGAAGTGGAGGAAAGCAACTTTCACTAAGAGTTCCCAGAAGATTTCAGAGGAAGAGACATGATCTTAAATCATGTTCTTGATGTTAAAATGTTGTTTTGAAGGGCAATTATTTAAATGGAGTAGTTTTTTCCTAATCAAATATGAGCAACAATAATCCTTTACCAGCAAACTATAATTTTTTGAGAGCAGATATCAGGTTTATTGGACTACTGTACATTTTTAGGAACCAAGGTTACTTCTCTTCAGATTTGTTATTTAAAACACATTTAGAGGGGTGCCTGCGTGGCTCAGTCATTAAACATCTGCCTTTGGCTCAGGTTGTGATACCAGGGTCCTGGGATTGAGCCCCCCCATTGAAGTCTTTGCCTGCTTCTCCCTCTCTCACTATCCCTGCTTGTGTTCCCTCTCTTGCTGTGTCTCTTTCTGTCAAATAAATAAATAAAATCTTACACACACACACATTTAGGATTAACCTCTAGTTTTATTTTAAAATGGGACAAAGATCATACAAATATAATTCCTTTTCTCCTAAGATTTCCTTGAAATAAATCTGAAAAAATACAAAAAGGAGACATAGCTGCAAAAGAACAAAGGTGTTTTGGGTCTCCAAAAGATGAAGGTTTAAACATTTCTTGAAGCCAGATAGATGGTGGATGGTTGTGCACATAAAAATAAAGTGGAGAAAAGTATGAAGTCAGAACCTTGGAAAAGGTCTGGAATTAGGGTGTATACTCAACAATAAATGAACAAAGCAGAGAGCATGAGACAGTGAGGCTAAAAACATGGGTTTTGACTGAAAAGAAGAAAATTCATTTTAAATTAAGATAAAAACACATTTATAGAAAAAGGTATAAAGGGAATAGTGGAAAAGTATGGTTTGTATATGTATTAGTTGAAAATAGGACAGAATTGCAATCAATTGATGGATAAGAAAGTAGAAGCTGCATTGCTCTAAGCTAAAATATTCTCTTTTGAACAGACCAAGATTTTTAGCTTTAGAATTATAGAAAAAGAAATCTAATCCCATGACATTACCTCATCAGCAGACAAAATATTGATAAAGCTAAGACAATGATAATGTTTATTAGCTTTTAAATTTTATATTATTTTTTATTAACATATAATGCATTTGTTTCCCCAGGGTAATGTCTGTGAATCATCAGGTTTACACATTTCACAGCATTTACCATAGCACATACCCTCCCCAATATCCATAACCCTAGCCCCTGACACCTCCCAGCCACCCTTAGTTTGTTTAGTGAGTTTAGGAGTCTCTTATGGTTTGTCTATTTCCCCATCCCATCTTGTGTCATTTCTCTCCCCTACCCCCCAACGACCCCCTGCCCTGCCTCTCAAATTCTTCATATCAGAGAGATCATGTGATAATTGTCTTTCTCTGACTGACTTATTTCGCTTAGCATAATACCCTCTAGTTCCATCCACGTCATTGCAAATGGCAAGATTTCGTTTCTCTTGATGGCTGCATAGTATTCCATTGTATGTATATATACCGCATCTTCTTTATCCATTCAGCTTTTGATGGACATCTAGGTTCTTTCCATAGTTTGGCTATTGTGGACATTGCTGCTATAAACATTTGGGTGCATGTGCCCCTTCGGATTACTCCATTTGTATCTTTAGGGTAAATACCCAGTATTGCGATTGCTGGGTCATAGGGTAGCTCTATTTTCAACTTTTTGAGGAACCTCCATACTGTTTTCCAGAGTGGCTGTACCGGCTTGCATTCCTACCAACAGTGTAGGAGGGTTCCCCTTTCTCCGCATCCTTACCAACATCTGTTGTTTCCTGACTTGCTAATTTTAGCCATTCTGACTGGTATGAGGTGGTATCTCACTGTGGTTTTGATTTGTATTTCTCTGATGCCAAGTGATGTTGAGCATTTTTTCATGTGTCTGTTGGCCATTTGGATGTCCTCTTTACTGAAATGTCTGTTCATATCTTCTGCCCATTTCTTGATTGGATTATTTGTTCTTTGGGTGTTGAGTTTGAGAAGTTCTTTATAGATTTTGGATACTAGCTCTTTATCTGATATGCCATTTGCGAATATCTTCTCCCATTCTGTCAGTTGTCTTTTGGGTTTGTTGACTATTTCCTTTGCTGTGCAAAAGCTTTTGATCTTGATGAAGTCCCAATAGTTCATTTTTGCCCTTGCTTCCCTTGCCTTTGGTGCTGTTTCTAGGAAGAAGTTACTGTGGCTGAGGTCGAAGAGGTTGCTGCCTGTGTTCTTCTCCAGGATTTTGATGGAGTCCTATCTCACATTGAGGTCTTTGATCCATTTTGAGTCTATTTTTGTGTGCAGTGTAAGGAAATGGTCCAGTTTCATTCTTTTGCATGTGAACTAATCTTTGACAAGGCAGGAAAGAGTATTCAGTGGAAAAAAGACAGTCTCTTTAACAGATGGTGTTGTAAAATTTTATATTATCTTTTTAAAAGATTTTATTTATTTATTAGAGAGAGAAAGAGAGAGAGAGAGTGTGCATGCCCTTGCACAAGTAGGGGGAGCAAGAGAGGGAGAAGCAGGCTCCCTGCTCAGTGAATGCTTGATCCCTGGGCTTGATCCCAGGGATCCAGGGATCATGACCTAAGCCAAAGGCAAATGCTTAGCCAACTGAGCCACTCAGGTGCCCCAGCTTTTAAATTTTAGAATTACCTTTGGACAAAGCCTAGAAGAATGGGCGAAAGGTAGAGGACAAAATATTTCAGTTAGAAAATTTTGAACATTTTAAAGGGTAAATATAATTGAAAGAATTTAGAAATTGGCAATGATGGAGAAAAGATGTAAGAAAACAAATAACTTCCAGCAGGGAAGTTGAGAGCCTTACTCAAGTTAATGAAACCAAATATAAATGTGGAGCTGTATTATGTAGAGCTGCAAAATAATAGAATATTCAAATTAATAAAACTTTGAAAGGTTCTGTAAAGAAATACAGTAAGATTAAAAAATATGAGGAGTGCCTGGGTTGCTCAGTCGGTGAAGTGTCTGACTCGATTTTGGCTCAGGTCATAATCTCGGGGTCCTGGGATCAAGCCCCACATCATCTTGGGACTCCCTGCTTAGCAGGGAATCTGCTTGTCTCCCTCTCCCTCTGTGCCTCCCCCTGTTCTACCCCTCTCAAATAAATCATCTTTTTTAAAAAAGTGTGATAGTGTATGTGTTAAATTCTCATCTTTATGAGTATCTAGAGATAAAAATATGTTAGTATGTTATATAGAACTATGATGTCAACAGGCAGAAAATAATAATAACAATAATAACAATAATAATAATAATAAAATAATAAGCATTTCGACATTTACCTCTGGGCTGGGAGAGTAAAAGTAGAAGAGTTTTGCTTTTCATCTGAAGTACTTTTTGTACTCTTTGGTTTGTTACCATGTATGTATTATTTGATTAAAATAAGCAAAAATAGAAAAGAATTATAAACAATATATTCTGAGAGTCCCTGTGAAGGATACTGGAAGTGCATGGGAAATACAAAATGTACTAGGTAGTGTTCCAACTGAAAAAATAACCTCTTAAATCCACAATTCTCCATGTGCTTGCTCCTGGGAATCCATCTAGGATTTGCAAATCCCTGGTTTAAGTGGTTACAATGTATATATTAGTTTATACACTTTCACTGTAGTTCATACAAGGAGCTGCCAATAGTCCTACAGCACTGTATTTGAGGTTTTTCAAAAGTTTATACACATATTTCTATATGATACACATCAAAATTGTTTAAGATACAAACAAACTGTACTTCATGGTTAAGAGAGGTCCTTAGGTATTGGATTATCTTTACTTTGGATTCAGGTGGGCTTGATCTTGAGATTTCTGGGAGTCCCAGATAGTGCTATCTTCATTCTTCCTTGATCTCCATAATTGAGAACGTTTTGCTAACTAACCACTTGGTCTTCATAATATCTGATTCAGGCTTCTAACTAGTTCAACTTTACATTAGTTCCTTTAACTTAAACCCTTAAAAATGTCAGTAAGTGAAAAATAGACCAAGTAGAGAAAGATCTAGAAAGAAGTGAATTAGTACTTTAGCACAATTTGGGGGATTCAAAATAGCCTATATAATAAAAGTTAAGTCGATTGTTAGAAATACTTTATGATAGCCTTTGTTCTGGTGTCATTTTCTTCCTCAGTTTTTTTTTCTTTAATGTGTATTTGTTCCTGTCCTTTGCCAATTCCCAAGAACCCCAAATTCAGATCCAGTTTTTAAACTGAGTTCAGAAGTTTGTTGTGCTATTACACAGTTGAGAGTTAGTGCGATTTGTAGGAAGAACATTGGATTTTAATAAGCTTGGATTTAAGTCCTGGAGCTGCCTGGTAATATAAAGGTTACCATGGTAGGTCATTTATCCTGGCTATTCCTCAGTTTTCGTTTCTGTAAAATGAGGATAATACCACATTATTTCACTAAAAAATATTTGTTGGTGAATAAAAGATATCAGTTTTCTGGGAAACGTGAGGAAAACATTTTAATCACAGAAAGTTGATTTATTACCTAGGTTTTAACTAGTACTTTTTAGCCACCCACCATGGGGATCCTTTTAAACACTGAATGAATTTGCCTTGCATTGGGGCCTTGGCTTAGGTGTCTTAAAAATATGGAAAGCATTTTACAAGGCCTATTATTATTTTTACTTTCTAGACATGCTGCTTACTTCGAATATTTACATCAAAGCTCCAAACATCTGAGTTTGCCTCAGATGACAATGCAGTTTGTCTATAAAATTGAATAATGTGGCTTCAATCAAGAATAATACCTTGGTCCACTTTTTTTCTGTTTAAAGTGATTTACAGTGGGCTGAATGGCTACTTTTACATATCTAATTACTTTCTTCGACAATAAACCTTTCTCGAGCATTTTCTGTGCTTAGACACCTGTTTTTCAAAGATGGATAACACTACATATTTTGCAATTTGTAGAGGGGAGAACTGTAAGCAGACTATTTGAGTGGCAGTCTTGTGACGTGATGCTAGAATGCATAGGGTGTTGTGAGTACTGGGAGGAGGGCTCTTTAGCCCTGCATACTGAGAGACCAAAAGGGATCCTCTTGGGAAAGATGACATTTGAGGAATCAACAGCATTTATACATGTAGGAAATAAGTAATAAAGATTAAAGAAAGGAAAGAGCCTTACAAAAGATGAGGGTCAATAAACCACAGTTGGATTATGCAAGATATTGCCAGTAGATTTGAATTAGAGGAACAACATATCAGAGGCAAGGAGGAATGGAATTGAATCCAGAAATAGAGGGTCTGTGTTAGTTCATGGAAAGCAGCATTTGACAATACAAAATGCCCCTTTGTGGCTTGAATTCCATATCGCTGGCTAAGAGAAACAGGTATATATAGGCAACCTATGGAAAAGCGGGGAAGAAGTGTGTTTCAATTACTGAGTGATTACTTCAGTCTAAAGAGAGTTAGAATATTTCAGGAAATGATTAAGTCTAGCCAAACACAGAACAATAGAAATGGAGTCATGTCAAATTCCAAGCAGTAGGAGACTTTACATAGGGAATTGGTAGATAAATACTGGTACATAAATTAATACATAAATAATATGCATGCATGTTTATACATACACACCTATAAACATACATGTACATAGACATATATGTGCATTTATGTTTTAAGAAAACAAAACCAAGCAGGAATATTCTTACATGTTTAATTTTAATGTTTGTATTATCTTGGTATTTCCATGCTAGAACAGATCATTTAGATTACCTACAGAGATGGAATTTGTATAAAAAGAGCCCAAACATTATTATCCTTTCTCAAAAGCATTAAGTGGTGATTTAAACAAAGAAACAAACAAGCAAAGGAGCAAGGGAAAAAAAAATACAATGTAAAACAGGTGGCCACAAATATATGTCATTTGTAATTTAACTAAATAATTAAAATCAGGATATATGCTCACCTAGATCATACCGATTTGCCACTGTTTAATCTTTCTGTAGACTTCATCATTTTCATTTTGGACATTTCAGAAATACTTCACTTAAATTCTTTGCAGGCTTTCTTGTAAAGAGCTGGACTACCTCTTTCAATTCCATTTTCCTCATCTCTATGTATATTCCAATACTTTGAACTTATTTCTTCTTCCCAGACCCGTAGGGATTGCAAAACTCTTTGAGGCTTAAAGTGATCATGTTAAGAAGTTGTCAGGCAAGGAATGGTCTCAGTGATCCACTGTTTGTTCAGATTTTCCCTTTTAGCCACTAAGACAAAGAAACTGATTTTAATTTTTATTTTTCCTTTAACCAAGAAATCCTAGAATTTGTGCTTTGGTTAAATTTTAAAGTGATTTCTAGATTTTCACATTGTCCATTCCATTTGTTATGGGTTGAACTGTGTTCCTCCCAGAAAGATATATTGAAGCCTGAATGCCCAGTACATCACAATGTGACCTTATTTGAAAATAAGCTCTTTGTAGAGATAATCAGTTGACAGTGAGTTCATCAGAGTGATCCAAAATCCAATATAACTGGTGTCCTTATAAAAGGGAAATTTGGACATAGGCACACATAGGAAGAATGCAATGTGGAGGCAGAGGATTATAGTAATCCTTGGCATCTATAAGCCAAAGGTTGCCAAATATGACTGGGAAAACAGCAAATCTAGGAATAGGCAGGGAATTTTGTCCTTACAGACTTGAGAGGAAGCATGGCTTTGCCAAGATCTCAGTTTTGAACTTCTGGCTCCCAGAAGTGTGAGATAATGAATTTCTGTTGTTTTAAGCCACCAAGTTTGCGATATTTTGTTACAGCAGCCCTAGGAAACTAATACATGGTGAAAATATTAAAAGGCCAATTAACTAGGACTTTTGCAGTTTAGTTTTTCAAGTCATAACTACCTAATAAAGAAATCAATTCATCTGCTAGCACATGATTTTTTTTTAAAGCAAGAAATTCAGGGGAAAAGTAGGAAGGACATACTTTCAGAATAAGAGAAAATCCTTTCAATTTAGCCATTTATAATTTATGTACAATAGTGTGTTTGTTCATACCTTTATTTTCATCTCAGAATACAGCAGAGTTAAACACCTGGCCCATATTTCAACAACTTGCCCAGGAGCCAGATATTTGTAGACTTCTGGTACAGGTGGTAATAGAATGGATTTCTAGAATTTATTTTCTTGCTCAATCAATAATGCCATGCTCTCTGGGGCATTCCATGTAAATGGAATCCCAACTCTGGAGTTGTTGGTTCTAACAATTCCAATTGTTTGGAATTGGTTCTAATTACTTTAGAACTTACTCAGAGACCAAGTCTGAAGAGTATTGAGAAACCTGACTTCTTGCACAGGCAAGCACCCTAGGCATTCATTGTCTTTGGAAGAGATTTCGCTATTTAAGTCCACCAGAAGCAGGATTCTGATCAAAACATTTGAGTTAAATTAAGTCCCTGTAATACTGATTACAAAGTTTCTAAAATATCCAAATTAAACACTGGAATCTTCTCTACAGGGCATTATTAGTGTGATCAGTCAAGATTCACTCTTTTCAAAGAAATTTAATATTCTTTTGGCTAGAAAAAAATACGTTGCAGAAAAAGGAAGCCCATCGGTGACATGAAATCACCTTCCCTTCCTTTTTTTTTTTTTCTCAGACTCACTCTGCCACTTCAGGGTATAGCTTTTCTCATTTATAAACTGAGAAGTTTATATAAATTTTAAATATATTCTGAGTTCCAGAGAAAGGAATGAGAAGCACAGGCAGGGCATATGAACATGTGTGAAACATGGGCCCTACCCACTGAAAATACCATGAAGAGATAGTTTCTAGAGTTGTAACTGGGTCGAACTTCCATAACAGAGAAACAATTTCATATTTACACTTAAAAATATCAAAATGCATGTATCTGTGGCCATTCCATGAGAGGGCCATGATACATTGGTTAAATGTAATTTGCATGGTCATATAAATTATTCTAGGAAAAATAATGTCATAAGATCCCCTCAAGCTAATCCACCCTTTACTTTGAGCTTTCTACATGTCCCTTGATTAGCCTACTCAGAGAACATTAGGAAAAGTAACTGCAGAGAGCTACTGACAATGAAATCCCTGACATTTGGACATGGCTTTGCTCACTTAAGTTCAAGTATTCATTTCCTGAACAAAATCATCTTCTCCTTAACTGAGCAGAGGACTAGTATGGCTGTTAGCCTTTGTCTAGGAAGATCCATTGTGGAAAAATGATCTCATGTTGGCACATAAAGAGTAGATGAAAGAACCTATCGACAATGGCTCTGTTGCCTAGATGGTAATAAGTTATAGGCAAATTATGCTTGGTATCTAGATTACACTCCTGGAGTCTATATCCTACATCCCATATTTATCATGGAGTCATTTCTCATATGACTTTGCTTCTAACAAACTCACTTCACCTCCTATGCGTAAGGTTTCCTTGTGAATCCATGTTTTCTCATTGCTATTATAAATACCATTCCAAAAATTGTATTATGTTTTTGTGTTGGGTTTTAGTATTATTCAATTTATCTATCAACTCAAAAGACGTGTGTTGAGCCCATGGTAAGAGAGAGCCACTCTACTAATTGCTGAGACAAAGAACAAGGGGACCCAGCCCTGCCTTGACTTAAGTATGAAGGGAGAGACAAACAAGTCAAGGGAAATCTTTGATGCTCTGATTGAGTTTATGCTGGATAAGTGGGAGGCCTTAGCCCATTTGAAGGAAGTCCCAGCTAAGTGTCCTGAAAATTTGAGTTCTGAAAAGTGGGTAGGCAATAGTCAGGGGAAGATGCGATCGAATGCATGGGGAAAAGAGTTTTCAAGGCAGAGAAAGCGGAATGTACAAAAGAATTGAAGGTTGATGCTTTGAAAAATGGCTATGCCTTTAATGTGCCTGTATGACTTATATGTGTTATATTTCCTACTTGATTTAAATCCACGGATATGGGCATGACTTGATTAATGAGATTCATGGGAATAAGCCTACCTCCAGTTGAATGAATTTCTTTGTTGAATCAACTCATGCACATCCTTGCTATTTGGCAAAGCAGAAAAACTATGAGATTTGATATGTATCTGCATTCAGCACCCTCAAATACCCCACTCAGAGCTGTGTATTGATCTTGAGTGATTGGTACTCCTGTTAAATTCCCTACCAGTCCAAATTTCAAAGAAAGAAGTGTAAAGGCATCATCCCTCAACTTATTTTCACCTGTGGACAATCTATTAAGGGATTTGCTTGTCATCTTTTACTTTTCAATCTTTTAAAAGAAATAAAAATTATGATATTTATTTGATAATTTGAAAATTATGATATGATATGATACAAAACCCACATTCACCCAGAATTTTACAGCTGTTAATATGTAATTGCTTTTGCTTCTAGTTCCATAGTGAGAAGAAATGTAATGTTATGGATAGAGCTCTAGTCCTCTATAGCCACTGTCCCAGTCACATTCTAAGATCCCCAAAAGACAACTGTTGTGAGTTTGGTATGTACCCTCCCTTCCACTTTGGTTTACATACTCTTAGATACACATGTTTACATCCACAAAGACTGTGAGTGCACGCGTGTGTGTGAGATTATTGTTAATTTTGTCTTATGGAGTATGTCAAGCATGTACAAAACTAAAATAATGTAATGAAAACTCACATAGCCAGCACTTACCTTCAGTAGTCTTCAACTCAGGACCAACCTTCATCAATATCCTCACTCACTTAGCTCTCAAATATCCTCAATTATGTTGAAGTGAATCTGAGCCATAATATCATTTCTTCAGTGTATATTATACTGTGTATTTCTAAATGGCAGTGGCTTTTTTTTAACATAGCTATACTATTATCACACCTGAAAATGAAAAATAATTTCTTATGATAAATATCCAATTTTACTTCCCCCTGATTGTCTTCTAGTATTTATTATACAGTTTGTTAGAATCAGGATCCATGTAAGCCCCATTGTTTGGAATTGATCGCTATGTCTCTTAAGTGTCTTTTTTTTTTTAAGATTTTATTTATTTGAGATAGAGACAGTGAGAGAGAGCATGAGAGGGAAGAAGGTCAGAGGGAGAAGCAGACTCCCCATGGAGTGGGGAGCCCGATGTGGGACTCGATCCCAGGACTCTGGGATCATGACCTGAGCTGAAGGCAGTCGCTTAACTAACTGAGCCACCCAGGCGCCCCTCTTAAGTGTCTTTAAAGTTATAGGTCTTCCCATTATACTCTAGCTACTTATTTGTTTAAAAAAGCCTGATATGTGTTCTGTTGTTCCCTACAGTTTGGAATTTATTCATTTTATTAATGTAGAGACTTCTTTTAATTGAAGTATAGTTAACATATATTAATCTATTAGTTTCAGGTGTGCAACACAGTGATTCAACAACTATGTACATTATGAAGTGTTCAGCTCCAGAGATGTAGTCACTATCTGTCACCATACAGCGTTGATACAATCCTATTTCTGTATGCTGTACTTTCTATCCCCATGACTTGTTTATTTTATAACTGGAAGTTTATACTTCTTAATATCTTTCACCTATTTTGTCTGGTCCTCCTCTTCCTTCTGGCAATCACCTGTTTGTTCTCTGCATTTATGAATCTGCTTCTGTTTTTGTTTATTTATTTGTTTATTCATTTTTTTTTGTTTTTTATATTTCACATATATGCGCTATTTGGTACATATATGTGTATATGGTATTGGTACATATATGTGCTATATGGTGTTTGTCTTTCTCTGACTTATTTTTCTTAGCATAACACCCTCCAGGACCATCAATATTGTTGCAAATGGCAAGATTTCATTCTTTTTTATGGTTGAGTAATATTCTATTATATTTATATATGTGTGTGTGTATATACATAGCACATCTTCCTTATCCATTTGTCTATTGATGGACACTGAAGTTTGCTTCTTTATGGTGGCTATTATAAATAATGCTAAAATAACCATAGGGGTTCATATATCTTTTCAAATTATTGTTTTTACTTTCTTTGGGTAAAAAGCCAATAAGTGGAATTATTGGATCGTATGGTATTTCTATTTTTAATTTCCTGAGGAACCTCCATACTTTTTTCCACAGTGGCCACACCAATTTACATTCTCACCAACAGTGAATGAGGATTATCCTTTCTCTATCCGTGTAGAGGCTTTTACCATATTCTTTTGTCCCTGTATTTCCTAAGAATGGGTAATTACATCTAGAGGTTTGATGAAATGCAGATTTGTTATTTTGAGCATGACTTCCTCACAAGTGGTTTTGAACTTCTTCAAGAGATTTCTGCTGTCTGGTTGTCCCTTTTTTTTTTATAGCTATAATTGATGACCATTCCTAGATACATTATTTCTTTAAGAGGTATAAAATTATGCTCCCCTAATCATTCCTTCTTACTTTATCTATTGACTATGCATGTGTGATTTTTGTGTGTGTGTCTGATGTCATATTGTAGATATTCTGATGCATTTTATTTTATCTGCCATTGCTGATGAAGAAATATTTAACTGATTTCTTATAACATCTGTATGATGTTCCATTTTATAGCTCTTTGACTATTTACCATTGGCTATTTATTGTTTTAAAGTTTTTACTGATACAAACAAAACTGCAGGGAACTTCTGTGTAATAATCTTGTAGTGCACATAAGCTGGAGTTTCCTGGGAGGATGAATGTTTAGATCTTATGTTCTATTTTCAGTTTTACCAGATGATGGCAAGTTTTTATGCACTTTTTCCAAATCCTTGTCAATACAAAATATTGTCAAACTATTTTTGCTCCCTCTTTGTTATTTTAAACTTTACTTCCAGAATAACCAATACATTTTACTTTTTATTGACCATTCCGATATTCTCCTCTACAAATTGCCTTTTAATATGCCTTGAACATTTTGGCTTTGATATGTTATCTTTTAGAAATCATATTGATTTCTAGAGCTCCTCTGTGTAGCCAAGTACATAATCTTTGATCAATATGGATGTTGTAGACGTTTTCTTCCCCCATCACCCCCCGTGTGTGTGTGTGTGTGTGTGTAAAGATATATTTTTTCTTTTGCTGATGAAAGAAATCTCACACAGTATTTAAAACTATGAAAATGATGGTTTCAGACTATCTGAATTCGGACCACTGTAGAACTGCCTAGCTGTGGAATCCTAACTCAGTTAACTTCACGTCTCTGTATCTAAACATTTGCATACATAAAATGGGAGCAAAAAAAAAGTATCTACTGCTGTTCTTCATGCTTAATTTTGCTGTGAACTTAAAACTCCTATAAAAAATAAACTTTATTAAAAGGAGAAAGCAGTATTTTCCTTGTGGAGATACTGTGAAGACCTAATGACACATTATGAGGCTTTATTGACAGTGCCTCGCACATGTAAGTGCTTCTTTAAAATTAGCTGTTGTTGGGGTGCCTGGGTAGCTTGGCTGGATAAGCATCTGACTCTTGATTTTAACTTAGGTCATGATCTCAGGGTGGTGAGATCAAGTCCCATGTCAGGTTCTGCCCTGGGAATGTAGCCTGCTTAAGATTCTCTCTCTTCCTCTGTCCATCTCCCCTGCTCTCTCTCCCTCTCTAAAAAAAATAATAATAAAATTAGCTATTGTTATTTTTTCAAATGTAAAGTTTATTATAGTTAAATTTATTTTTTCTTGGATCATTTTAGGTCACTTGGACCTTTTAAGGCATTTTTCTACTCTTTTATTTTCTTCAGTTTTCTGCTTCTGGAAAGAAATAGTGATGTTTATTATCATTACTATAAAATAATTGAAGAAACACCTTTATCTAGTGCTTTGTATGTGACAAGCACAATGCTGGGCTCTGTATACACTTTATATAATTCATTGCACATAATAACCCAGCATGATTATTACCTCATTTAGAGGTAAAGACATAGAAGCTTAGAAAGATTAAAATAAAACAGCAAATAAGAGCAGCAACATTTTAGACTACATCTTAACCATTTGTTACTTCCTACTTGGAAGGAAAGAGGAAGGATTAAACTTGCTATTATATATTATAGCTACAAGAACCTAGAAATGGGATGTGGAGAATTGGTTTGTTGTCATTTTCTACTACTAGTAGAAACATCTCTGGGCTTTAGTGGGCTTGTCAGTAAAATGAGAAGGCAAAATCTGATCATTCAGATTTTTTCCAGTTCTAAGAGGCTGTGGTTCTTAATGAAAGTTGCACCCATACAGATGATCTGGGCAGTGCTATTTAAAATTGTGACAACCTAAATATTCAACAACAGAGAGTAAGCTAAGTAAATTGTGGTACAATTAGTTAATGAAATGATATACCACCATTTAATTGGTAAATATGAAAACGATGTTTAAATGAAAGTATTCTTGGGGCGGTTGGGTGGCTCAGTGGGTTAAAGCCTCTGCCTTTGGCTCAGGTCATGATCCCAGGGTCCTGATATCAAGCCCCACATCAGGCTCTCTGCTCAGCAGGGAGCCTGCTTCCCTCTCTCTCTGCCTGCTTCTCTACTTGCTTGCGATCTCTCTGTGTCAAATAAATAAATACATAAATAAATAATCTTTAAAAAAAAAGAAAAAGTATTCTTATGATCTACTGTTAAGTAAAAAAAGAGAAAATATACTATATTATGCTTACAACTGTGTAAAAATGTGTTCAAAAATACAAAGATGTACAATTGTTGTGTAATAAAGAATTTGGCTATCTTTGTCCTCAGTTTTTAAATTTTAGGTAACCTGTAAAATCTTGGAATTACCTGAGTGATGAGTGGCTTTGTGAATCTTGCCCACTTTGGATCACATCTGAGTTTATGCTAATGAGATGACTCAGGATGGGCATTAGTCACCAGAAAGACTAACCATGTGGTTAGAGGATTGGGCTTTGAGCAGGTAATGTCAGTCTGGACCTCCAAGAAGGGGAAAAGGAGCTAAAGATTGAGTTCCATTCATTTTGCCAATGATTCAATCAGTCATGCATATGTAATGAAACCCCATTAAAAGCTCCAGAGAGCAAGGGTTGGGCAAATTTCTTAGCTATGAGGGCTTTGGATATAGCTGTAGGTTTTGGAAATAGCTATATTTCTTAGCTATGAGGGTTTTGGATATAGCTATAGGTTTTGGAAATTAGGATATATCCTAATTTCTTGAGGAAGGGATATGGAAGCTCCATGTTCAGGATTCTACCAGATCTCACCCTCTAGAACTCTCCATTTGATTGATCCTGATTTATATCCTTTATAATAGAAATAGTAACCATAGGTATTATGTTTTCTTGAGTCCTGTTAATCATTCTAGCAAGTTATCAAGCCTGCAGGAGTCGTGGTAACCCCCAAATTTATAGCCATAGTCAGAAGTGCAGGTGGCTTGGGAACTCCAAATTTGTGGCTCCATTCTGGGAACCTTCTAGATTACCAAACATGTTCTATATGTTTATTGGATGGTGATAACATGGAAGTATGCACAGGTTAAAAAAGTCAACTAATTATGTACTTAAGATGTATACACTTTTTAACATGTTATACATCGATTTAAAAAATTAAAGAAAAAGATCAACATTGCACATGTTTCAAATGAACAAATTTGTGGCAGGCTTGGGATAATTAGGATTTTTTATTATTGTTTTCTAATGTGTGACTATAAGTAATATAAACTCAAATTTTTCTAATTCATATTTGATGTAGTAAATCTACCAGGGCTTCAATCAAGTGTCACTGAATACTAGAGTTACAAATGTCCGGGACAATGAGTATCACAAAGCTCAATGGTGGTACCTGAGGGAGACAGGGGCCAGAGTGGACGGTTATGCACCTTAGCTGGTTCTGCCACTTAGGTCCTAACTGAAATGCCAGGAAGTTTAGAAGTTCAGAAATATGTATAAGTGTCATTTCCATCCTATCAACTTACCGAGAAACTCTCATTGCCTACTATCACACTGTGATAGCAGACGAGTGGCAATGAGAGTTTCTCAGTAAGTTGATAGGATGGAATTGACACTTATAACCATAAAAACACTCAGTAAATTCCTGTGAGTGTAACCTTTAGAGTTATTGTTACTGGCCATTGTTACATAGAAATACCAGCTGGAAAAGACAACCTTTATATTTCTGAACTTCTAAACTTCCTGGCATTTCAGTTTTTAGTCTTTGATTTTAAAACTGAAAGACACAATAATAATAGGAACAGAAAGAGAGGAAGTCTCTTAGAGTGGGAAAGGTAAACTCAGGGCTA
Source organism: Nasua narica (assembly GCA_028533885.1). Lineage (NCBI taxonomy): Eukaryota > Metazoa > Chordata > Mammalia > Carnivora > Procyonidae > Nasua > Nasua narica. The sequence continues at coordinate 71,888,290 of CM052799.1, forward strand.
ACCCCCATCCTCAGAAATTACAATGGTCATCCTAGAGAAGGGAATCTTGAGCTGTAGCTGTCCCTTGTATACTCATTTACAAATCAATTTAGCAGAATGCCCAGAGGAGAGGTGAGGGAAAAACAAGACCTGAGATAGAAATGCAAAGATCCTTAAGCTTGAAATGAAGATAAACATATTCATTTGGCTTTAAATAAGGCCATAGGCTGAGTTGGAAATTGAATTTTAGGCTAGCGTTTGGGTAAGCATTTCAATAGGTAGTGTATCATTCTTACTTTTGTTTGTTTGGAGGGTTGGATAATGTATTTAGAATAGCCCACTTTAGAAATTAGATAAATATGTATTACAATATCATGTAGATTTTACCATTTAATTTAGTTAATTCCAGGCTGTCGAAGTTAAGCAAAATGTATCAAAGCTTTTATGGATCTGATTTCTCTGTGTTACATTTTTAGTTTAGTGTCTTTACTTTCTTTTGAAGGCTTTACATTTCATTCGTATTCTTATGTTGGTTTATATTACTGGATCATTATTTTCCAAATTGTATGCATTGGACAAGGATGCTAAATTTAAAAACAAAGAAAACAAAAGTTTTGGCTATATTATCTTAAGAGATTATTTATTCAAAACAGATTTTTTTTTACAAGTCATCTCAGAGAATTTAATATTTTATTGTGTACTGTGAATGTCTAGGCTGTAGTATCCAGGTTTCCTGTAGTTTATTTGACCCAAGAATCCCTTTTTCCTACCTACACATATTGGCATCTCTTGAGACAAATTTTGTGGAAAAACTCCTAATGGTAATATGCATACACACAATAAGGTATCATTGTTTTGACAGATCATACCTATTGTGGGCAAAACCAACACATATGACTTTCTTTTTAAACAAAATGTTTGATTATAATGGCAAATAATGGTATGTTTAGACAAAATGATCAAAGTGGCTCTGTGTGTGTGTGTGTGTGTGTGTGTGTCCCCTTGATTGATAATAGATGCTACTTTTAGTTACATACCATGTGGTATCATTTAATTATCTATTAACAGTAGAAGTGGTTATCATTGAGATTTGCCCTTTCATGATTCTTTGTTGTAAATGGTTTTACTTATAGATGTATATATTAGAGAGATGAATATGATTCATGCTCATTAATAAAGGCATTAAACTTAACATTTTGTTGGCTGGATTTCTAAAATGATAAAGATAATTACTTTTGTTGGTGTAACTATAGTTTGTGAAATCTATCTTCGAAATATAATTCAGTTAAGTGGGGTTTTTTTAAAGTATACTGGGAAATAAAATTGTCTCTGAAGAAAAATACACTACTTTGCATTTTAAAATTTGATTTTCAACTCACAGTGGTCAGAACATCATTCAATGCAAATAAAAGAATTAAATCTAGAGAATATGCCACATTTGCATTAAGTGTCTAGTTCCAAAACACCTCCTACACAAATTTGGATTGAATATGGTCACTGCTTTCCCAGTGTTCCTGAAAGACCAAAATAATATGCTGCTCACTAATATATGATAAAAATTCAGCACTATTCATTTTCAGAGAACATCTTTAATATAAATGCATAATTTATTCTTATTTTATAGTATCATTATAAGAAGACTTCTTATAATAACCCATTCCTAAGTGGGTTATAGACCTAATTCACCTTATCTCCAAGTAGAAATGGGCCCCATTTATGCACCGAACAGATGCAGCAGCATATGATGAAGCACAACTACCTCTAAGTCAATGACCTCTTTCTGCTTTTAATTTTTCTTTAGCTTTTGGCTAAAAGGCAAATTATCCCCTACTGTTCACTGTGATTGTCGTCTGAGAAGCATTGTGATGGCATGTTTAAACAAGTATAAAAGTGATCCTGGGAAGCAGAATGAAGGCTATTGGAGTAGCCCAGATTCACACACTTGTGTGGCTCTTGGCTTTCTCAAGCCTATGCCTTTTCCATTTGGGCTCTAAGGAAATGGGGGTGAGATGGGGTTGAGGCAGGTTTGGAAGATTAGCTGGGCTAAGGGTAAGGGACTTGAAAGAAAAATACATAGAGAGAAAAGAACTGTATACTATGGCCTATGACTTTTCAAACTATTATTCATACTACTGACAGTAGGTCTAGGCTAAGAAAGAGACTGTAATTTTAAATTAGTTTTTAATGTCTGGATTAAGATGCTGAACTGAATTTAGGAATGAGCTTTAGACTGTGTGTTAAGACTTGAAAAGATAATAGAATTTACTGGAAGCAATTCACATATTCATCAGCTGACAGATAAACACATTGTCATATATCCATACAAAGAAATACTACTGAGCAATAAAAAGGAATAAGTTACTGATACATGCAACAGCATGGATGAACCTTAAAAGAATTATTCTGAATAAAAATATCAGGCACAAAAAAACACACGTGCTCTATGATCCCCTTTATATGAACTTCAAGAAAAGGCAAAAATATAGTGACAGAAAGCAGACTAGTGATTTCAGAGGTGGGGAGTGGGAGTCAGGTGTTGAGAGGGGCAAGAGGAAACCCTCCCAGGTAATGGAAATGTTTTGTGTAATAACACCACTGTATGTATTTGCCAAAGCTCCTCAAATTCTACACGTAACATTGGTAGATGTTATTATATGTAAATTATACCTAAATAAAGCTGATTAAAAAGAAAGAATGATATGATAAAAAAATTATGATAAAATTCACTAGTAAGGAGAGAGGGGATCCTAGTGTTTACTAATACCTGAAAATGACCAGAAAAATAAGGGATAGTTGAGTTTCCTCCAGAATCAGGGAAAGGATTAACATCAGATAAAAACTGTAAAGTGATGATGGAAGATAAAAATGATTACACCCATGAGTTCTTCTTGTTCATTGTAACTATTTAATATATAAAACACCTAGCCTAGTGCTTAGCACATAGAAGACACTTTTAATAAATGCTGTGTGTTATTATTTTTATTGTACATTAGGAGTGCCTAGACAACCTAATAGAAATTGTGACTGTATAGACAGAAGCTTTCTCCTACCTATTATGAAGACAACCTATGAGTGAACTGGTTCTGATAATTTGAAATACACAAAAGGAGGTGGAATTTATCAATGACTTATTTAGGATAATTTATAAACTACAGTGTATCAAAAAAGCTGAATATTAGAGCATCATTTCACAGATACATTCTTTGTGGGGTTTTTTTGAATGTTATATTATTTCTGAGCTATCTAAAGTCATTGTGAGAACTCTCAGAAGAACTTCCTATCTGATGAGAGTTAAAGTTCGAAAGTTTGCAGGCATGCAACAGAAGTCATAGCCATATGTGTACCATTTGATTTGTTTTGAAATGTTTCTTGGCCATGTGAGAAATTAGTCGTGTGCCAAAAAAGATTATAGGATTGTGAGGCTCAAGTTAACTCTGATCTTCACATGTGCTGTGATAGAGAAAATATAACAGTCAACATTTACTGACTTCTTAATGTACTTAGCACTAGGTAGATTTCATGGTTAGGTAGATTTCATAAATTATCACTTTTGAACCTCATCACTACCTTAGGAGACACAGATAAGCAAAGAGGTTGCACGGTATTAAGGAGATCAAAATTTTTATCTGACTCCCACAGTTGAGAACCACTGATGTGGATGGTAGGACGAAGCTGGTGAGTTTTATCAGAACCACATTGCTGACATTTTGTCTTTGGTGTCACTTGACCTATCCTGGGAATATGAGATGGAGAGAAATAACTGGTCTGGTCTAGACTATCTGAACCTCAAATAATAAGTCCATAGGATAGCAGGCTATATTAAATGGTCAATAAATGATTTTTAATGAATAGATAGCTCCATGCATTTGAATTCTTAGGAAGTAGAATTTGTATACTATATTCTCAACATAGAAAAGATACCAAAGGTAGCATAAGGTTAATGTTGGATTATGGTGCATAATTTATTTTCAGAACTGCTCATCTGACCAAGTCTACTTACAAGTCAATTTGGGGCAGTGGCATAGACTCACTTCTGTGTAAGATTGCTGGCATTTGCAATAATTTGAGTTTTGATAAACCTTTAATTATATTTTAGGGTTATCAAACTGAGACAATTGTTGATCGCAAATGAGAAAAACAGTATGCAAACTCTAATGGGTACATTTATCATTTTCTTATCATACTGAGCTTTGAGCTTATTGTCTATTTTCCAAGAAAGTAGAAATGCTGTTTCTTAGAATAAAAATGTTTTTTATAATGTGAGCAGTAGATTCAAGCTGCACAGATTGGCTCTTTAATGAAATAGGCAACATTCCAATGGAACTGACAAGCTTTATTTCTGTTTGTTGTATTTTCTTTCTCATTACAGATGGACCCGATTCAGAAAGCTGTAATAAATCATACATTCGGGGTTCCTCTTCCTCATCGAAGAAAGCAAATCATATCATGCAACATTTGCCAGTTGAGATTTAATTCCGATGTAAGTTTACCATTTAGTATTCACTGAAAAAAAAATGTATTATGCTGTTCTAATCTTGCAGAAGAGATTTCTTAAACATTTTTCTCCAATAACTGAGCCTGTCAAAATTCAAAGATAACATTTTAACTCCTTATGTCCTTTAATTTTGGCATTTATTTTATTATTTTTGGTTGTTTGCTATGGAAACATCATACATTAACAGTATTTTATACTTGCAGTTTAATAGTATTTTTTTTTAGTCTCTTGGTAATGCTGAATTTAAGTAATTCACTTTCCTTTTAGGGAATAGTCAAAGTTAGGACCAACAAGACTTTTAATGAATTGTACCTCTGATATAAGATAGGTCCCAAATTATCTTTCAGGGCCAACATTTTGCTTTGTGATTTTTTTAATCTGCCTTGGTGGTCCCCAATTCCACACTAGCCATTGTGTCCTTAATGATATTTGTGTTAGAGTTCTCAAGTTATTACCCTGGAAGTATTAGCATTTTAATAGGAAGTCTTAAAGATCTCAAAGCACTCAAGCCCCTAATGAATAAATCTTAAGTGGAAAACAAGACAGAAAAGAGACATTTGTGGACCTGACCAGTGCTTGGCAAATTATTCACAGAAAGTTACTCACATCTTCCACACCTTTCTAAGGATCAGAAAATCTCTAGGTTCATCACAGTGAAGCTCATTTTAGGTTGTGGCCAATGTGAAAAATACTCCTGCCTTCCCCAGCCTCCTTTGGTGTGGAGTTGGTCCTGAGAGGTACAGAAAAGAGAGGGAATGTTGGTTTGGAAGGACTAGGAAGAGAATACTTGCTCTAGGCAAACAGAAGACCCATTCTGTCAAAGTGGCTTGTTCTCCGAGGTGCCATTATCTTGCGCTAAGTGGATATGCTGTAGGGAGAAGACCAGAATGATCTGGATTCTGGAGATCGTTTGGCCTTTCAATATTTAATCTTTCTAGGCAAGTAGGTCCTTTAGGTGTTCTGGTAATGAGGAGACCGTGTGAGCTAATCATGCACAGAAAGGCTGTGACAAAAATAAAATGTCTTTTTTCCTTCTGTGAGAACATCTCATTTTGTTTAAGGATTGCTACTGTCTTATGACCTCATACCTACTAGTACCATCATCAGGTAGTTTTATAACATTTCTTCTGTTGGCTTAAAAAAGAGTAGATTAGGTGCCTGCGTAGCACCTAAAACAGTATTTGTTGATATGAAAAAAGAACAAACTAAACATATGGCATTTTATTTAAAGAGAGCTTTTTGGTTTTTTGTTTTGTTTTTGTTTGTTTTTCAATACTGAGTGCTTTGATTTGATTTGAATTTTAAGAAATTTGCTGTAGTTTATTAACAAAAAATCTTTTCAACTGATAAATTTCATATAAAAATCTTTCAGTAAAAAAAGTCTTCTCCACCTTTACATTAGAGTTCTGAACTCAATAGTTGCAATTTTGATCATTTCTAAACATTTAGTGAACAATCATATAGTTCTAGTTTTAAGTGGATCTTTTTGATTTCTTTCCTTCTTAAATCTTATTGATACTTCACTTTGGAACTGATCTGATAATGATGCAAAAGTCTCCCAGGAGCTGTGCTGTCAGCTTCTTACATCTAATGGGGGTTATTCCAATATCTCCTCCTGCCAACAATTTCACTGTCAATATTTTCTCCTCTGTGTTAAGTAAACATCCTGTAAACCGGGAATCAGAAAGAGACTTCAAGCTCATTGCACCTAATCTCCCACTAAATCTAAGAAAACCATCTGCTACATCTAGGCTAGGTCCTTGGTTGGTGATCTCCCGTTATGGATGGATCACTTACCACTTCAAGGCAACTGTTCCTTTTTTTTTTTTTTTTTTTGAGTGTTTCTAATCCTGTTGATGGATATCAGTCATGCTTAAAGTCTTAAAGAATTATTACCAGGTATGCATTAACATTAACATAGAGAACATTTATGTCTTTTATAAAATGTAATCTTGTTTTATTTCCTTGATAGAGAATAGCAATTTATTTTGCTAATGAAGTTTCAAGTTGATATAGAAATCAATATGTATTTATCGGGCACAGTTGCTTCTCATTCTCACAATTGTGCTTTCAGGTGTGTCTGGCATGTGGTATATGGAAACTGGCCAAGGTGTTTGGAGAGTTAGACTAATTGATCTGGGTCATAATGGTTACTGCATTAATCTTCAATTGCTGTTGTGATAAGTCATGGCAAACTTAGTTTTAAACAACATAAATGTCGGGCACCTGGGTGGCTCAGTTGGTTGAGCAACTGCTTTCGGCTCAGGTCATGATCCCGGAGACCCGAGATGGAGTCCCACGTCGGGCTCTCAGCTTCACGGGGAGTTTGCGTCTCACTCTGACCTTCTCCCTTCTCATGCTCTCTCTCACTCTCTCTCTTTCCTAATAAATAAATAAACAAAATCTTTAAAAAAAACCATAAATGTAGTATCTTATGGTTCTGGAGGTGAAAAGTCAGAAATGGGTCTCACTGGTATAAAATTATGTTTCTTCCAGAGGCTCTAGGGAAGAATTCAGTTCCTTGACTTTCTTGTCAAGCTTCTAGAGGCTACCCTTCTGCTCATGACTCCCTTCCATCTTTAGAGCAAGCAATGGCCAGTGGAATCCTTCTCACATTGAATGATTCTGACCCTCAACTCTTCTGCCTCCCTCTTCCACATTTAAGGACCCTTATGATCACAATGAATTCATCTGGATGATCCAGGATAATTTCTCTACTTCAAAATCAGCTGATTAGCAACCTAATTCCATCTACTAACTTAATCGTCCTTTGTGATATAATGTAACATATTCATAGTTTCTGGGGATTAGCTCTTAAATATCAGTATTCTGTCTGCCACGGATACTCATTTGGATGTTTGGCTTAGATTTGAATTTTATTTATTTATTTATTTATTTATTTATTTGTTTGTTTGTTTGTTTGTTTGTTTATTTATTTATTTATTTTAAATTTTTTCTTAACATATAATGTATTATTTACCCCAGGGTACAGGTCTGTGAATCATCAGGCTTACACATTTCACAGCATTTGCCATAGCACATACCCTCCCCAATGTCCATATCCCTATCCACCCCCCCCACCTCCCAGAAACCCTTAGTTTGTTTCGTGAGTTTAGGAGTCTCTTATGGTTTGTCTCCTTCCCCATCCCATCTTGTTTCATTTCTCTTCCCCACCCCCCCATAACCCCCTGACCT
>CM052799.1:71896458-71938958 GCA_028533885.1 Nasua narica
TTTCATTTTGTTTCTTCTGTGCATATTGACTCATGTGGAAGAGTGAACATACGTTGAGGTGGCTAGTTAGAGGTACACCATGGGTTAAGAGAGTTTCTAGTCTAATATTCAAAGTCAAATCACTGAGACTCACTTAGACTACAAACTTTTCTCTGCTATATACAAAGCCAAGCTGAGAGAATAACAATAAAAAACCCAAAGTGAATGTATTTTCCCTTTTCTAATTCTTTACCAATTAGAACAATTTCCCTTTACTAAGATTCTAATGATTCTTTGAATTGACTTGCAGTTATGCAATAATCATTCTCCATGCCTAACAAAACAGGAACAGATCGAGACATACATTTTTCTGTTGCATTCACTCTGATGGTTGCCATAGATGAAATCTTCATAGATATTGCACAAGCCCGAGTTCCTTTGGTAGCTCAATAGAATATGAAGAAACTTCCTAATAACCAGGGGTGAATATTTTGTAAGATTTTGTTCAACCAAAAAGATGAGGATCGAAGCCATGGAATGATTCAGTGAACTCTTAGGGATTAGGTGTTCTAGAGGGGCACTGTTCACTGGCAGTTAAATGAACAAAAAGAAAAAGAAAGACTATCGACTTTATTTGATAATTCATACCTACAGTAACAGGATTCTTCAGAGACAGAGGCCGTGATGGGTGCTGACCTCCTGCCTTCCTTGACATGACAAAAAACTCTAAGCAAATTGTTACATACCCACTGACTTATTCTTTAGATGATTTATCCTAAAATCAAGGAGTCCTAGATACTAAGAAGACATTATCTGAAAGTTAGTCTACACATGTGTCTTCTGATCTCAATTTTATTTATGTGGAAAAGAGGGTTGAGGCAGATTGAAACACCTGGACCCTCATCCATGGGGCTCTAATTCCCCGGATAGAGGCAATTGCTCAGAAGAAAACAAATAAACACAAATGGCAGCTAAATATTTCTTTTTCCATAATACTAGAAGGCACAGGGTTGTCTTTCATGAACTATTGCTTCAAAAACCATCCATCACTGCAACAGTTTTCCCATAGATTAAGGACTAGATTTGCATTCTAAATTAGTCCTTCCAACAGCTGCTGTAAGATAACTTGGCTGGAAGTTAAGAGTTTGTGTTTGATCATCTGCCAGTGAAGATCATAAAATTCAGCTTGGCAACAGAATTTAGGAAAAGAGGTCTCCTCAGCCCAGCTGTGCTTATCCGAGTGTGTGGCAGGGGTAAAAGCACCAGCTCTCTCCTTCTCCGGTCAGTGCGTGAGTGATTTGCTGCTGAGGAAGGTTGAGCTTAGTTCCAGTTCCTATGTATCAGGGAGCTGAACCACCTTTTGTTGGAGTTTGGAGAGGGGCGAAAGAGGGAAGATTATATTAAGCCTGCTATAGTAAACATTCTAGAGTGTTGACGCGGCAATCCATTCCAATCTTTGGATGATCCCTTGATAAATCACCAAGACCATCATTTCAGCTTTGCACCTAGTCCACACAATGCAAGTTCAGGTGAGAAAGGAGTTATTTTCCAGGTTATTATTTGCTCCAGATTCATGAAATGGAAAGACTAAGGGACTTGGATCAGGCTAATCCTGTTTTAGCACGTATTCCTTGTGTGATTTTGAGCAAGTTTGTTTAACTTCTACACATCTCAGATTCTCACTTCTGCAATGAAGGGGATAACACTACCATGCAAAGATGTCTCTGAGGTTTAAAGGGAGTATTGTAAGCAAAGTAGTAGATTCGCAGTAGGTATTTAGAGTTAATTTTCTTTCCTTCTTATATTCAGTATTGCCATAAAACACAGTCATGTTTTTCATATTCGTCTTTCCAAAATTACAAACTATGTATCTGTGACAAGGATTGCTAGATGTCCAATTCCTTTTTATCTTCCTTCATCAATAGATAATTGCATATTAACTGGGCTCTGCCGATGTATTCTACCCTTTGGGCCAATCCTTCCTTCCAATAAAGCTTTGAGTATGCATAGTCACTAAGTTTCTTTTTTAAATATAGGGAGATGGCAGAAATTAATTCTAGGAGCAATTTACAGCTTAACTCGGTAAGTGACAAGTTGATTCTGGGTTTTCTCTTTCTCACTTTCCAATCCTAAGCCACAAGATCTGGTATAATAAATGCAGGTTTGACCTAACATTTTTCAAAAATGATATCCAGTGAACTGCTATTCAGGTATAGACCGTTGGCATTTTGTACCATATAGATGGATAATAGATGCACAGCTATAGTTATACATAAATAAATGTATATGCCATGGACAGATCCACGAAGTTTTGCTGCTGTAGGATTTAGTGGAAGATGACTAGAGTTCAAATGCTTAGTGTACCAATATGTTCCTCAAAGAGAGCTGGCCTTTATTTCCAGATACAAGACTGTTAGTGTGTGTGTGTGTGGGGGGGGGGAATGGAACCCAGGCATTGTGCAACTGATAAGTAATCGCTTGGTACTTGTGGTTTTCTAAGTAGGGAAAAGTTTCTTATGTCAGCAATTCATGTGACAGGCCAGTGATGAAGTGACTTCCTCTGCTCCTGTTAAATGGCGAAGTGCTTATTTCCCAGTCCATTGGGAAGATTTAGAGCTGCAGTGTACAGGGCGAGGGCCACCTGTCCTTCCACTCACCGGAGGCTTGGTACTACATCAGTAATTTCAGGGGCCTGTGATGGCTTGTGGCCTTGTTTGTCACAGTCGCTTTATGCATAACTCGTCAGTTGATGGCAGTGATAATATCCATCTTCACAGAATACAGACTCAGGGTCTGAATCACAAGATCGTTAACCCTTGAAGTGCAAGACCCCGTGCGAAGCAGTTGCACAAACTCCAAAATCGGGGGTTAGCGATACTTTTGGAGTGTCGCGTAATGGATTTTAGGGGCTATTTTTCCTTTGTAAAAGGTTTTGATTTACTACCTTACATGTGTTTTTGAATTAACAGCTCCTAAATCATTTCTGGCCATCCTGGATATTCAGTAAGTGTTGGAAAAACTGAGTATGTGCTGGAATGAATTGGTGGAGGGTAAATAGAAATGCGAAGAAGAACGTGACGCTAGAAGTTGCTGCGTACGTTTCAATTTGGAGTATTTAGTCAGAATATTCTACTGTGAACAACAGACAGATATAGGCTTCTGTACAAATGCTGCCTGCACTTGTTCCAGATATGGGGTACAGATGATTTCATTTTAAAAGTATTTTCCATTAGGCTTGACAACTCATATATTGGAGCTATAGCCAGAAGGAAGCCAAAATGTTCCATTTTTAAGAATATTTTAAAATCTAATTATCAGAAATCTATATTTAGTTAAATATGATGTTGAAAAGAGTGAAACTTTTGCAGCATGTACTATTCATCACTGGGTTCTCCTTCCCACATACATCTTTCCATGCACCCCCCCTCCCCTGTGCTGACATTAAAATGAACGTGTGAAATTACCGATTTTATAGGTCAAAATGTGGTCACATGTTGGCAACTTAACATGATTCATACATATGTGCATGCAAATGCATTTTGGTTATTCTGACAGCAATCTAGTGTGGGAGAAGCACACTTCATCTGAAAGCGAATTGCTCTTTTTGTTGTTTTCCTTTTAAACGGAAATCTAGAAATCTCCGAAAAGCCCCATAACCTGCACCATGGTTGTTTTATGTGTCATAATGACAGTGTCCTGAGCAATAATAGATAAAACTACCATGTATTGAGCACTTAGTGTTTTTAGATTCACTGACTCCTTTAATCCTTATTTTTTTTTAAATTTTTTTAAAGATTTATTTATTTATTTGACAGAGAGAGATCACAAGTAGGCAGAGAGACAGGCAGAGAGAGAGAGGGGGAAGCAGGCTCCCACTGCGCAGAGAGCCGGAAGCGGGGCTCGATCCCAGGACCCTGAGATCATGACCTTAGCCAAGGCAGAGGCTTTAACCCACTGAGCCACCCAGGCGCTCCTCCTTTAATCCTTATGATAATGCCAAGCTCACCAAGGACAGGGACTGAGTACCCCCCCCCTTTTTTTCCCACCACCATAGCCCCAGCATCTAGCACAAAGTTTAGTACATGGTGTGGGTTATAGCAATGTTTGACAGAAGGATGAATGAACAGGTAATCACAGATTGTTACTTCTACTTTGCCAATGAGAAAGTTGAGCTTTATTTCTTTTTTTCTTTTTTTCTTTTTTATTTATTTGAGAGACCACAAGCCAGGGGCAGGCAGGAGTGAGGGGGAAAGGCAGAGGGAGGGGGGAAGAAGACACCCCACTGAGCAGGGAGCCCAAAAATGAGAGGCTAAATTCCAGGACCCCGGGACCATGACCGGAGCCAGTGCTCAATCCTGAGACCCCAGCATCATGACCTGAGCCTTTGAAGGCCAACACATAACTGACTGAGCCATCCAGGCATCCTGAAAAACTTGAGTTTTAAAAAGGCTGCATAAATTCCCTGTACCAGCAAGCAGAAGGGCTAAGATTGGAACCAGGTCTTCCGAACACAAAATCCACACATTTCATTAAGTACCGTGCCTCCTTGTAGCCACCACAAAAAGCTACCCTGTTTTCTCGAAAAACAGGGTTTGGGAAAATGTGACACAGATCTGAATTACAGAGCAAATGGGAGAGGGGAGTTGAAACTAAGTGTGAAGGCTGTCAAGCTGGCATGTAATGAAAAACATAAGACAACTCCGATGCTTACCAGAGGGGAGGTGGTTGTAAGGGGGTGGGTGCAATAGACCATGAGGATTTAGGAGGGCACTTGGGGTGAGCACAGGGTGATGTGTGGAAGTGGCGGATGACTATATTGTGCACCGGAAACTGCTATAACACTGTGTGCTAACTGGAATTATAATAGAAACTTAATAAAGTTATGAGAAGAAACATTAAAAATGAAAATAAAGATAAAATAGATTAAAAAGAAAGAAATGAATAATAAAAATGAACAACCAAAAAACCTTATTTTCCCACCCAAAGTTAAAAGAAAAACAATAATTCGAGAATGTGTCTTTTCAGGCAATTTTAACAAGAATTAAAATATTCGAGGGAGAAAAAGGAATGTCCCCAAAACACTGTATAACTTGCTCCCTATTTCTTTAAATGTACCATGATGAAGGCATATACTGTTTAACTGTTTAAATATGAAGTACCTCTTGAGTCCTGAGGGTCCCAAAGAAAGTTCCCACTAAGCATCTGAAAGGGGAGGAACTGGCATCTGTAAGGGGGAAAACCAAAAATTTGGGACTTGTTTTCCCACCTCTTTCCAAGCAGATCTTCTGTATTCCATGTTACAACCAAGTAAGAGTGATTTCTTTGAAACAATTTTTAAGAACATAGCTGTATTAGTGCTATAATACAGCCATAATATTAGGATTGGAAGATCTAGCCCCTTGCCAGTAAGGAAATCATATATTAGATGACTACACATGTTCACAAGTTAATTTTTCTGTCTAATCATCTGTCAGTCCCTGAAATGATCCATTAGTCTCTTTGGATGGGAATTAGGGGTGCCTTCCTCCTTTACCTCCTCATCTCCGTTTACTATTTTACCATTCTCTTGGTCTACTAACACACTGACAAGTTGTTCTGTTCATTTCCCCCAAAACTGACTCTCCATTATTAGCTTCCATTCAGTTTTCCTTTAGCTATATCTGCAGTAAGGAAGGGCAGCTTTTTAGATCTTGTATCCTCTGGGCTCTGGAGGGGGTACTTAGATTTCTCAAGTTCCTTAGGATGAAATACCTATGAAACAAATATTTATTTTTCGCTAGTGCTGAGGGTCTGTTTTAGCATAATTTTTCTAAGTTATTATGAAAACACTCTTAACATCTTTTTTTTCCTGCCTTCTAAGACTGCTAATATTCTCTCCTTCCATTAATATAGCTTGGAGCTGTTGGGGCAGTTAGTTGAGGTTCCCAAAAGGGTGTTAAGTCTGAGAGTTGAACAGAGAAAAGGCTCTGCCTTCCACAAAAGGGTTCTAATATAATGAAAAGCAAGTTAATCAAATACCAGGATGGAGACTCCAGAATTCTCATTCAGATTTAGTTTTTATTCCAGGCACTAAAGTTTTGCTTTTCTAATTTGATCCTCACAAAGTAAAGAACACCTTTCCTATAATAATTTTGGAAATGAAGATACTGAGTTTTAGAGAATAGTAGCTTGCTTAAAGTCACATAGTCCATGAATGGAAAGCCACATTTTAAATTCAGGACCATTAAATCCAAACTTAGTTTCATTCCATTTTACTTAAAGTAAGGCTTATGCCTAATACTTAGCTTATAGACCTGGGACTATGATCTTCTTGGTTATAGTAACATTTATACAAAGATTTATGTACTTTTTTTTTTGCATTTACACACCTATTGTGGAGCACTGCTTCTTATGTTCTTTACCTGAAGATAGTGAAAATGAATGGATGCTTCCAAAAGGAACTTAAGGTCTATAGCTGAAATTCATGTAAGATTGAAAAAAGAAATCACAAGATTACCCCGGTATCTGCTGAAAATATATTTTTTTAAAGGCCTGAGTAAATTATTTTTTTTCAGCCTTCTAAGTGTGTGATGAGAAAGGACAGCCAGGAAAAATGAAGGCACATAAAAAGCTGTGGATTTGAAGGGTTCCTGAAATAAAAGTAGTACTTATTTTTGAAGTGCATAATGTTAAAATTTCGGGTAGTTTCATCAATCACTTGCAGGACTCTTTAGGAAGGAACAGGATCTTTTGATTTATTCTGTCAAAATCAAATAGGATATCAGAACCTGAAATTCCATTGCACTGTGGTAAGAACATATTACCTGGCTTCAGTGAAAAGTCTGAGAAAATCCTCACTCATGGTTCCAACTTTGGTTTCAGGTAGAGCATTTGGGGAAACTGGGTATGCCAATCATACCAAAAAATATTGATTTAATAAGAATTGATAAGGAAATATATAGAAAGGATGATTTGTGTCTGTTCAGTCTACACTTTAACATCATTTCTAGGCCTTTCTTTACTCTAGGCTCTCCAAAGAAATACCCAGAGAGGCCCAAAGAAAGATACATAACATTCTTGCTTCTTTTAAAAATCATATAATATGCAGGTTTTCAGAGTACTTTGGTCCTCATTTAGTCAAAGACAAGCTGAAAAACTAAGTTTGAAAACTTAATTGTGTCTATCTGTTCATACTTTGGCTCTCCTTTTCCTTGGCTAGGAGCCATACATTTATTCAGATTTAAAGCATAATAAGACTGTAGATGCATTGGTTATTAGTTTAATGTAATTCTGGTTGTTATGTAAATCAGTAAAAAGATGGTAATAGCTCTAGGTATCCTTAGGTGGCTCAGTCCATTAAGCATCCAACTCTTGATTTCAGCTCAGGTCATGATCTAGGGGTCATGAGATAAAGCCCTGTGTTGGGCTCCGTTCTCAGTGCAGAGTCAATTCGAGATTCTCTCCCTCACCCAATGCCCCTCACCCTAGTATCTCTCTCAAATAAATAAATAAATAAATAAATAAAATCTTAAGGATGTATAATAGCTCTAATAATAGCTATTTTAAATTTTCCTCTGTAATACCCAAAATATGTGTACTCCATTCACGGGCACATCTCTATCAAGTGGTGATTCAGAAATCCAGGTGCTTTCGTCTTGTGGTTTCAACATCTTTGGTGTGTGGTTTCCAAGCTGGCTATGCTTGCTTGCATCCAACAGGCAGAAGGGGAAAGAACCTGGAAAACTATGCTTGAAAAGTTTTAGAAACCGAGGCTGAACATATTGTTGGTTACTTACATTCACACTCATTGTCTATCACTCATCCACATAGCCACTTAGGTATAAGAGAAGTGTAGTCTGCCTGTTTGCCAAAGAAGAAGAAATATGTTTCTTCTATGAGTCCCTGACATTGTCCTCCAGAAATTAGACCGTATATTACAAAAAATACTCTGCTTTGTTTCTATGGTAAAGGTTGGGGACCATAGGAGAAAATAGGAAATCTGTTCTATCAGAAAGGACTTTTTCAAAATTTTTAAACTTCTCCCCCCTTCTGGTTATATAGTTTTTCTTTTTCATTTTCCTAAATATCTAAATTAAAGACAGAACTCTTTGAAAAATATTTCTTGTTGTTTTGGAACGATCATGAGTTTTGGGGACCGGAAGACCTGGCTTCAAATGTTTCCTCTGTGGCTTACTCCTTATGAACCTTGGGAAGGTCACTTAGACATTATGAAGTTGAGTTTTCTCATCTGTGAAATGAATATAATAAAATCTAATTCTGAGAGAAAATGTGAGCTTTAGGTAAAACCTGTTCAGTAGTACATAGAATATATTCATTGGCAAATATTTGGTAGCTATTATTATCATTACCAGAGCACTTTTATGTTCTTTCTTCCTCACCTGAAATTCTGTGGGAAGGATTTGATTAGTTATGTTCATGCCAAACTGCCGTAACAAATAGAATTTAAACCAGAGAGACTTGAGAACATAGATGGTTATTTCTCTTTTACTAATTTTTCTGCAGTGAACATTTCTGGTTGTCAGGCACCTCTGTTCCATGTGGTTTTGGTGATGTAGCAAGTCATGGCCACTGCAGATATGGAGGATACTGAAGACCAAAGGGTAGCTTATTTAAAATACTAATCTACAGAGGCAATCCTAATATAATATTCCTATGAATAATTAAGTTTAGACTCTTATTTAATCTTTATTTAAAAATTTCTCTCCAAGTAACAAATAAATCTGAAAGGATTAACACTAGATGGCCTGTTTATAGGTTATTTTACAATATCCCTTCTCAAAAAAAAAAAAAACAATATCCTTTCTCTTCATTTGAACTTTTAAGATTTTCTACTCCAAGGGCTTTGTTAAAAAGAAAAAAAAGTGAAAGTATTTTGAAATAACTCATTGATGTTATTGAAAATATTAACTCATCTCTGTGCTATTATAAATGATAGAATCAAAATGCAGGTCTGTTTCCAGATATCCACTTATAATATGGAAACATGCATTAGTAGAATTAGATAAGATAATAGTGCTCAGTTCAGCATGATAGTGTCAGATGACAAAGTTTGCATCTGGAGACACTTAAGTTGGCAACTCCATGACCAAGCATTCAGAAACTTCACCCAATCCAGATCTTCCCCAGATCATTGTTTCAATCAATTGACTAAGCACTAAATTATCCCATCCTGTATTACAGTCACCAACTCTATATGTTGTAAAACCCAGTGGACACTTCCATGCTCTCCTTTTTTTGTTTTTTAATATTTATTTATTTATTTATTTGAGAGGGAGGGAGAGAGAAAACAAGTGGGGGAAGGGACAGAGGGAGAGAATTTCAAGCATACTCCCTGTCCATCACCGGGCTCCATCTCAGGATCCCAATATCACAACCTGAGCCAAAACTGAGACTCAGATGCTTAACTGACTGAACCACCCAGGCGCCCCTCCATGCTCTCCTTTTATCTGACATGGAAGCAGTAGTCAGTGCTGAAAACCATTCCCTTCCAGAAGTTATCTCTCTTGGTTTCCGTGATACCAGATTCTTCAGGATTTTTTCCTATTTTCATTGCTACATCTTCTTCATCTCCTTTTCCTAGTCCAGTTCCCATAATGCCTATCTATATTTGATATGCCCCGCAACATAAATACTTGTTGTATACATAAATATTTAAATAAACAGATAAACAAATAAGTAAATGCAATCTTCACCCTTAAGGCGTGACACTAATAGCATTTCAGGAAATGGGACCACAAGGAGCAGAGGAGGCTGTGGAACCCTTCCACTTGAAAGATTTCAGGACTCACCATTCAAAGGTGAAAACACAGCTTTGGCTAAACAACCACAAAGAACAGAGGCTCCACAATTCCTTATTGAATGCTGAATTTTGGAACAATTTTTGCAAACTTCATGCTTGATTTTTCCTTTGGTTTCCATGCAGCTTGAATCACTGACTCATTCTTGAAGTTCTTTTGTTGTTTTAATACATTAAATTAGCTCATTACAGCTGTATATGTAGTGGAAAATAGCATCTGTTTACACTGTAATAATATAAAAATTACTTACTAGTAACAGACTAAAGAGCAATTTGCAAAAGCTAATCATATTTGTGCACTTGTCTGCAAAAAGTAAATTGTTAATGTATGCCCAAGAGGGGAATCACTTGCTGGTTTAAGCATTGGGAGCAATGATATTAATAAGCATTACTTAAAACAACTCCTGTATTTAAGATTGGATCCAAATATTCCAACCTGTCATGAAAATATAGATGCTTATTAATTTCGTTTTGACCCTGGTAAATTCAAACAAATTGGAGATTCAAGTAATACTATAGAAAATCCAATGGTTAGAAATTTCTTAGTATTTACAAAGTCAGAGTTTTAATGTCTTATTTAGAGAACACTCTTTTTTTTATTTTTCTTAGTACTAATCACAAATACTATTAGAAAAAATAGGTCAAAAGCAGTCCTATACATCCCCCAAAGCATTAAAATTAAAGATCTGTTCAAAAATTGGTAATTAGCACTTGAATACATTGAAAAATTAGGTAAAGATCTTAGATTAAGTAATATCATGGAGTTGTGGGTTTTTATTTCTTCACATGTACAAGCTAGAAAGTACTTAAATTTTATAATTATTGACTTTTAAATGTTACATGTATACAAATTTTTAAAACATGACTTACAGAACAAACTCTTTTTCCATTGGTTATAATAGATCGAGACAGTGTTAGGTTTTTGGTTTGGTTTTGTTTTTCACCCACATTTATCAGGAAGAAAGAAAGAACTCTAGATGAAGTTAATCTTTAAATTACCTTTTCCAGATGCCAGGATGAGACCTATTCAACTAAGATGGTCCTACTTCAGACATGTTAATAATATTCATTAAGCACAGTTCTCTCTTACGTTTAGTCAGGCCTTGATTAGTAGTCCCATCCTGCCTTGTTGCTTTCAACCTACCCTTTAGTAAGGTTTCTGTAAATGGCTAATTCCATCCACTACAATTTTAACTGAGAGAACAGCCTACTGCCCTCTCTGGAGGCCCCTTATTGTAGCCTTCAATAACTGGACTTTACCAATCCTCATTTTGCTGCTCTAGTGATAGTACTTTTATCCTTATGAATCAAGCCTCTAGAGACAAAATGCCGAGATATGATATTCTATATACCAGGGAGAAACATCATGTCATTTATTTCTAGTTAACTTATGTTGGTGTGAAGATTTAAAAAGGAATGATTCACTCTGTGGCTGAAACTTGAAAATTTTAAGCACTTTAAGGAAAGACTTTTTTTGAAGCTAAGTGATGACGTATACTTTAGCTCAGGGAAGAATTTGGAAATATGTTATCCCATGCACTATCAGCTAGAGTCTTCATTCACTCATTCAAATGTTGCAGCTGATTAAGGATTGTGTTTCAGTGGTTAAACAGGAAAAAATCTTTTATTTGCCTTTCAAATGGCATTTCCCAGTGGCTTCAGTTACCATCTGTTTCTGATAACTCCCCAGTTTAGCTCTAGCCTAGACTTCATCTCTCAGCTCCAGACCACATAGCTTAATTGCAGAGCCCGCACTTTAGATGTTTTATAGAGTCATGAACTCAACATATCCCAACCCGACTAATGCTCTTTCCCCAAACATTTGGACCTCTTTCACCATCAACAATTCTAGAAATAGAACCTCCAATCATGTGTTTGTAAGAGAGAGAAATCTATGAGACATATTTGAGACCACCTCTCAAAGTTCATGGTCAATTCTTGATATTTTTAACTCACATATTAAGCAAATCTGTGCATGCTTCTTTCTCTGTTTTTGCTTTCATCATCTAATTCTTAGCTATAGCCATCTCTTCCTTGGACAACTGTAATAAGAATCTGACCCTCTGCTCCTTTCTCACTCCAGCCCTCTTCCTCCTCCTATCCAGTGTTCTTTGCTCCTGCCAGGGTGATCTCACAAAAATGCAAAATGTTTGTGTTTTTTGTGTAGCCTAAAACTGTCAAGCAGCCTTGCCTTTGAACAAAGAGTAAAAAATACAGTCTTTAACCGAGCCTACAAGGCTCTCTGTGCAAGAGCTGACTGGTGCCCTGTGATATTTCCTGATGCCTGAAGGCTTCACATTTTGGGATGTAAACAAACATCACATAGTTTTCCATACTTTGTTTAGAACATCAACATTGCTTTATTGGAGCTGGTATGGAAAGAACTGAACTAGGTGGACCTTCAGAATGATTCTAATAATAGTATCTAAAGCATGGGCCTAACACTAACGATGAGTTAAATTATATGAATTAATGGCCACAAAAATCGAGAATAATTTCTTGTTCATGAGCTTAATATCTATGCACTATTTAGCCTTACTTATGTCCTTTGCAAGGTGAGCTACTATGAAGTTATGTAATTAGGTTGTCCTCCATGTTCCAGTCTCTTTTGCACTGGCAACAGGAGCTATGTGTGTGGTCTTTGGAGTTAGATAAGTGCACACCATGCATTGCCCTTACTATGTGGTTGAGTGGCTCTAGCTTTCCATCTCTCCATTTATAAAAGTTAAGTGTGTAATTCCCTCATAGGTCTTTGCAAGGAATGAGTGAAAATGTTCATATAAAGGTTTAAACACACTACCTGGCACAGGGGAGCATTCCACAAATGCCTCATACAAACATCCACTGTGTAAAAGAACAAGAGAATCTCCTTCATGCATTCATGACACACTGAGCTCTTCCTCTAAGCCTCAGTCAGGATAAAAACCCCTCTGGCCAGAATTCCACCAAGAACTACTGATAGCCCAAAGGGGACACGGTGCAATTGTGGAAGTTTTCTCTAAGCACTAAACTCATGGGATTAGAGTTGCTAACACAACTCATGCACCCCCAGTCAATCAGGGAAAATAAATATTTTCTTATGCAAGGGGAAGAAATTGTGGCATAACAAGAAATCGGGCATTTACACACGCCCAGGTAACTCAGTCTTCTAGAGTCATGGCCACTATCTATTCCCAGCTCACTCTTCTTGCAAAAATTCATCCAAGGTCAAAGCCATTTCTTCCTGCAACTTTGGTTATAAGTTAAAAACAACAACAACAAACACTGTTTTCTGTCCACCAAATACTTTCCTAAGTCCCAGAGACCGTTATTTGAGAGGTTGGGTGATTTTGCTGGGTTTTGCCCACAGATTGTCTTACCTCACTCTTCTTTGGTCAAAAGAGTGTCTTGAGGTGGGGTCCAGTTAGCATAACTTCTCTTATTTAAAAATATTTTCTTCTCTCTTTCTCCTAAACCCACAATTTCCACAAAATGAGAATTTATTCATATTTTTTTTATTTCCATAGTTCTAACCTAGGCACCAAATTGATTTATACAGATGAACATTAGCTTTCTTTTATTTTGACCAGAGAAACAGGCCATTTGTTCTCATTACTGAGCCCCCATTCCATCCCAAGAAACCTTAGATACTTTCAGATGATTTTATCTCATTGAATTGTTTGAAGGCTTTGCCAATTTTTCTAATCATTAGTGTGTTTTTTCTCCTGATTTTCTAGATATTCTTTATGTAATGTGAAGTTTAACCTCTCTACAGTAGGATTTGCAAGTATTTTTCATATTTTTTCAAATCTTTTTACTTTGCCTTAGGTATTTTTTTTATAGAGAAGATGTGTAAATATAATTTATCAGTCTGACTTGTTTCTGCTCTATTCCCATTACTACAATAATGTCTGGCTACAGTTCTGTGAGTCCTCTGTGAATGAATGGACAGCAGCTGGAATACAGGTTGATTATGCCTATAAGGGTCTAAGTTCTTGAGGTTATTTGTCATCTCATTCTTCATCTTTTCCCAGTATAGTCAAGGTACTTCAGAAAACTGTTATGGTGCTTAACACTGACAAAACATCTATCTCAAATATAAATAGCTATTTTGTGAACCCAAGTAATCTAATTAACAATTGCATATCTTAAGAGTTCATCTTTGGGACAAGTTCATTAAAGTTGCAATCAGAATAATTCTCAATTTAGGAATTAGAGATTAGAAATGCTACAAAATAAAAAAATAAAAATAAAAAATAAATAAAAAATAAAAATAAAAAAATAAAAAAAGAAATGCTACAAAATAATAGAGGGAAGCCCTTCCTTATAGAAAAGTAGGGAATTTAATTATTTTCCCCAATAGAAGGTGCTTTTTTTCTCAGCAAATGCACGGTATATATTATTATGTGGGTTTTCAGGGAGGAAAGTGGGTTAACGATGTCATAATTAATTTCCCTGTATTGTTTTAGAGCATAAAATATTCCATTTTGAAAGTTTAAAGAGTGTTAACAGAGAAATAGCATTATCCCAAATACTGAAAATCCTTATATAAGAATTTAGTCTTTCAGAGAAATCTTAAATTGCAGAGTCATCACTGGAATAATTCGTTGCATTTCCTGAGTTAAAAAAGAATTGTTAGTTATTTATCAAAATTTTTAAAAAGTAAACAATCTCCATATTATTCCTTTGCTATATTCCACACAAAGAGAGCTCCTGTAAATAGCACAATTTGCAGTTGATGATAAGCTCTCTCCCTGAGGAAAAAAAAATAGTTTGTATTTGTGCCAGATGCTTTTCCAGCATTAAGTGCCATAAAAATTCCCTAACGTGTGTTCAACAGATAAGGCAAAGTGCCAAAGAATGGCAGAGAATTAAGTTGAACCCTGTTCACATACAAAATCCATTGAGACACCATATGCATATTTCCATTTTGAAATCAAAATGTAAAATTAATTCAACATACATTTAATAGGCACCTATTCAGAGATCCATACTAGGTTCTAAGGACAGAATGATGAGTAACACCAGGTCTTTCGCTCTCTGCTGAGAGATTGATTCTCTATTAGAAGAAACAGACATTTAACTCTTCTTATGGAAGTGACATAAGTGTTATAACACAGAGATACCCAGGACTCCATGGAGGAGGTGACACGTGATGAGTAGATATCTGCCAAACAAGTAATGGTTCTCCAGACGAAGGGAAGCAGTCACACAAAGGCTTGAAAATTATTTCTTCTTGTGGTATTGTCCTTAAGAGAATAAAAGGAAGGGCTCTGGCTCCCTGAGCTACATGGCAAGCAGTTGTTCTCCCTACAGAGCAGACATAGTGACTCAGGGTCAGGACTTTGGGGTTGTGCCGGGAGCAGGTAGGTTGCCTGGAGGAGGAAGTGGGTGGTTATTTAAAGGAAGCATGCATGTCATGCCGGGAGATAAAGCCACTTTTCTCTGTTACTAATACCAATACCTACGATGGCTTGACCCTCACATGTAATTAGATTCAACACTTCTAACTCCCCTCCCACATTTTAAGTGGTACGTGACCATCACACACTGAGCAGAGTGTTAAGCTATGGGTGTTGTGACAGCATATTGAACACTAGTTGAGTAGTTAGACAAAGTGGTTTTTCTGGTTTCCATACAAAACGTGTTTGTGATTATATTACTGGAGTTAAAACTAATGATGCAGATGCAGTACAAAGAAGGCCACATGTATCCCAATGTTCATAGCAACAGTGGCCACAATTGCCAAACTGTGGAAGGAGCCAAGATGCCCTTCAACAGATGAATGGCTAAAGAAGATATGGTCCATATATACAATGGAATATTATGCCTCCATCAGAAAGGATGAATACCCAACTTTTGTATCAACATGGACGGGACTGGAGGAGATTATGTTGAATGAAATAAGTCAAGCAGAGAGAGTCAATTATCATATGGTCTCACTTACGTGTGGAGCATAAGGAAAAACATGGAGGACATTGGGAGAAGGAAAGGAAGGGTGAATTGGGGGAAATTGGAGGGGGAGATGAAACGAGAGCCTGTGGACTCTGAGCAACAAACTGAGGGTTTTGGAGAGGAGTGGATGGAGGGTTGGATGAGCCTGGTGTTGGGTATTGAGGAGGGCACAAACTGCAATGAGCACTGTGTACATGAACAATGTACATGACAATGTACATGAACAATGTACATGAACAATGAATCTTGTAACACTGAAAAAATAAAATAAAAGTATTTGGGGGAAAAAAAAACATTGGAAGTATCAGGTTTACTGAAAGCTCCCATCAATATTGACCAAACATAGGCAAAGCCAGCATTAAGTGCCATTTTGGCTTTATTACATCATCTGCATTCCATACGTACATCATACATCCATACCAGAGCCCACTGTGACCCAGTGTCCCCCAGTCAGGACCCCACCA
This sequence comes from Nasua narica, assembly GCA_028533885.1. Classification (NCBI taxonomy): domain Eukaryota; kingdom Metazoa; phylum Chordata; class Mammalia; order Carnivora; family Procyonidae; genus Nasua; species Nasua narica. The sequence continues at coordinate 71,912,632 of CM052799.1, forward strand.
AGAGAGGTCAGTAAGGCAGCTGTTTGGATTCCCAATACACCAAGAAACAGTGGTTTCACAGCAGGAACAAGGCAGGACCTCTCAAATTAGCTTCTCTCACTCAAATAAGTCCTGTACTTTAGCACTCACTTTAAATACTTGAAAACATTAAATACTCAACGCTTTAAAGTCATGAAGTCTGAAGATGCATTGAGAAACTCTGAAAAGATAAGTGAGTCCGTCTAGATTACTTTTTTCATGACTACATAAGTACTTAGTGACAAGGTATTTTCTTGGCTTATAAAAAATCAAAGAGTTACCTAATGTATCTGAGAAACTGTGACATTCTTCTCTTCTTTTCCTTTGTTTATTTAGAATTTCTTTCTTCCAGTGGGTAGTGGTGGTGTATAAAAATTACTCTAGTCTTGTGGCATTATCTCTTTTGTTCTTTTTTTTTTCAATTCCTGCAACTCTTACCATTCATTTCTGTATTGAAAAGTACAGAAGACAGGAATACATTTAAAATAAGGCATCAATCACTTGAGCTCAGAGAACACTCTTAATTGAATCATGTTTTTCACTTCGGGACTCAGTGCAAGTGAATTTTCATTTTTATTCGTAATGCAGTCATCTACTTACATGTTAACTACACCATCAAGTGTTAAAATAAATTATTAAATATTCTTTATGGGACATGTAATTAAGTGATAAAAATATCTATCATGTCATTTTCCCCATTATGTAAGAGAATTTGAAAGGTACATGTATTCACAGCAGTAAAGCAAGTGTAAAACAATGAACTATTCTGTCTTTTAAATTTCTTCTTCAAATATTTCGTTAAATAGAGCAACAGAGGAGGCACTCTCTTAGCTTACCAGAATGGTCTTTATTTGTCTGCCAGCTAGAAGTTTCCCTTGGTACAGAAGCCCTAAGTACATAATGAAAGAAGCTAGACATGACTAACACTAAGTCAGTTCTATACATGTAAAATAGTAGATTAGATACTTGTTACGGAATGTTTAAGCATTGTGCACAGGGCTTGATTTTTATTTATTTTTTTCATAGAGCTGGGGCTGTCCCCAGGTCCCTGAAAAATAAATCATAGCAAAGCATTCAATATAAAGGTAAAATAATCTGGTCAGAGAGTCCTGCTGCAACAATAATTAGCTTGAAAAGAAAAGGTAAAAACTGGAAAGAGAAAATTTCAAGGAGTTGGGAAGCACTTCTATGGGGTTTTAGAATTGTTTGGAGGTTACTAAGGTTGATTTGCTCTTTTGCATCCATCCCTCTTTGATAGAAGTTCCCCAGATACCTGTGTATCAGAGTTATTTTTTATTTCTTAATATGATTTGTTTTTAAGGAAAGGAAATTTTGGGTTTTCTTGGATGATATCCATCATTCACATTTAGTAAATGTTAAATGATTAAATATTAATCTTTAAAAATTGAGACTTTGACGGATGCCTGGGTGGCTCAGTTGGTTAAGTGATCGACTTTTGACTTAAGGTCAGATCTCAGGGTCCGGAGATTGAGCCCTGCCTCTTCCTTGGGCTTCGCACTCAGCGAGGAGTCTACATCAGATTCTTTCCCTCTGTCCCTCCCTGCCCCTCTAAAATTAAATAAATCTTTTTAAAAAAATCTGAACTTTGACTATTTATTAAAGAAGGGGCCATCTTTGAAGAAAATGCTGTAACATATTTAAGATGTGTGGTTCTGAAACTTTAGTATGTGCTATAAGCACCTGGAGAGGTTGTAAAACCCACTTTGCTAAGCCCCCCAGCTCCATTGTTTCTGATTCAGTAGTCTGGGATGGAGGGTGAGAATTTGTATTTCTTTCTTTCTTTTTTTTTTTTTTTACTGGGTAAAACCATTTTTTATTAACTGATGAAAACACTTCATTTTGTTTTCTGATTTGAGGTAAAGCCATTAAATACGATTCACAAGAAAATAAAAGGACTACTCAGCTACAGTTACAAGAGTTTGAAACCTCACTAGCTGTTCATATAATACTTTTACAAATTCATACAACTGTACAGTCTACTTACATGAAGTTTATTTTAATCAAAAGACCAATATCAAAGACCTAGACGCCTGGCCTGCTACTCTTGCAGTGGCTATGGTTTTGTAACAACAGAAGAATAACTGTTTCCTTAAGGAATATACCTTAAAAACCCCTTGGCTAGTGATGCATGCTCTCTTCACTCCTGGGGGGGTGGGGGGTGGAATTTGTATTTCTAGCAAGATCCTGACTGCTGCTGCTGCTGCTGCTGCTACTGGTCAGGGGACCACACTTTGAGAACTAATTCTTTATTTCTATCAATGATAATGAAGCTGAGAGTTGATAATAACAGAATTAAGATACAATAAGGATAGAATAACAATAATAAAGAATAAGAATAGAATAGAAATCTCCTACTGGTATTTACAAAAGTGATATTCAAAAGTGATATTCAAAATATTCAAAATATTGGCTGCTGACCAATATAAAATGCACACTGTCCCTAACCTGTAGGGCTGAGTCTATAAACACTGTCTCAGTATTAAAGTTGAGTGAGTATATACAACATAACAACAACTGTACATGGATAAATCAAAATGGCGAACTTTTTCCTGAAGTAATTTTTAATAATTCTTAAAATGTAAATCTTAAGTAAGTGTTGTAGAGTTTAGGATACTATATCATGTTTCATCATTTTATTTTCTTCTTATCTCCAAAACAACAATCTAAGCTAGAATTAAAAATATCTAATAATTTTAAGAAAGAAAGAAAGAAAGAGAGAGAAAGAAAGAAAGAAAGGAAAGAAAGAAAGAAAGAAAGGAAGGAAGGAAGGAAGGAAGAGGGAAGGAAGGGAGGAAGAGAGGAAGGGAAGAAAGGATAAAGAATTCCTCTGGCCCAAGTATTAACTCTCCCCTCCTCAAAAATGATTATAACTTGTCTAATAACTACTCTTTCTTTTTCTGATATTTCCTTTTAATATGATAATGTTCATTTAATTTTAATGCAATTTCATATATGGCAAAATTACATGATATTGCAAGCTAACAAAGGCTACCATATTCCTTTTGAAATCACATATGTGTTCATGAAAATGAATTGGTTATGGGAACTAGATGTGTGTGCTAACAATAAACTTAGTTTTTATTTTTATTTTTATTTTTTTAAACTTAGTTTTTAAAAATCATATTAAGACACAGCATATTAAAGAGAGGTAGGGTAAACATGTACAATGTGTTGGTCCTAATGAGATAAAATGATAGATCAATATTAATCTATATGAATAATAATAATTTCAAAATTATTCAGTGAGTTTCATAAGATAAAAGTGATTTAACAATTGGCCTCTTACTTAGATAAGTAAAATAAATGTGTGTGTGTGTGTGTTTCAAAAGAATGAGATTCCTCTCCCAATTTGGGCCATTTAACTATTATTTTTGTCTACTTTGGGACTTCAGTTGCATTTAAACTTGAAGCCATTTTGAAATGCTAAAGATAAAATTTGAAGATGAGAAAGTCTGACTGGCTACTGATGACTGGGATGTGGTGATGACATTTAAAGTGGCATCATTCTATTCTACAGAAATGTGTGTGCATATCTTGAATGTCAGCACTTGCTTCTGGGATGACACTTGTTAGATTTCATGCTGTCATGTGCTATTTCAAGGTCGGTGGTAGTGATGTTTATTATACAGTACCCTAATATCACACCCATTATTTAAAAGGAAGTTGTCAAAGCCCGGTTTCTGTTGTTCTGCTCACTTCTATGTGTACTATGATCACCTGGTTCCGTTTCAGTTTTAAAATGCGGAATGCTGAGATGTGCCATAATGAAGTAGTATATTTATTTAACCTTGAAACCATTCTTGTGAAAAATAATGTTTTGCTTGTGTCTGATGGTTCCCAAGTTTCTGGGAGTGACTTGATTCAGAGACTGGCTAATAATAGGAAACAATCCTAGGAGGGAATATGGGGTGGTATGGGGCATCCAGTGCCTCTCTGCCCAAAGGAAAAGCACCTGAGATCCAAAGAAATATCTCTGGCCAACTGCTGCTTTTTAAAAATCTCCCAGCAGGACTCCAGCTTTGTCTGTAGTTACAGAAATATTAGACGGGGCCGAATAATTTATTCAATCCAGGAAGTGGCCAAAAGGGGTAAGAGAGCTCACTGGTTGTACTTCCTTCATGCAAAGAACACACCTTTATAGAACCCACCTGTATCAAGATGGATCAAAAGTTATGGGGTTAACATGCATAGACTAGAAAAATTTATACCAGTATAACCCAAGAGCAGTTTAATAAATTCTACAAGCATTAAATAAAAGTCTATGACAAAGGAAATGTGAAATATCCAGAAAGGGTTATCTGTTTACATTCAGTTTCCAACTTGTATGCCCACTTCCTCCCCCAACACATATGCCCTTTATCATCATAATCACCTCCGGGGCTATCAACCCCTGTATACTTTATATTTCTCCTAAATTTTACATGGCCTGATCTCTCCGTAGCACTTTGGATCTTCATTTTTTTTCGGATTTGGGGAAAGCTTAGTCACCTTTTTTTCTTTTAAGTCAAATGACTTTTAATTAAAATAATTATTATCAAGATGCTTTGGGACTATTATTCAATTAACAAGTGAGTAAGCATTTTTTATCATGTTTTTAATGGATCAGGTGTCTCACTTGAGAGCCCACCAACTATTGCTCATTCTATCACCCCTTTCTCCTCATGACTCCCTGAGCCATTTCACTGGTTGGAAGCATTGGCTTAGCTGTACCTGTGCAGAGAATATTTTGGGGGGTGTAAGTACTTTACTTGCAGAGTATTTTGTTTTGTTTTGTTTTGTTTTGTTTTGTTTTGTTTTGTTTTGTTTGGAGTAAGTTTCTTAATATCCAAAATAGCGACATTTACCTGGTCCTATAGTGTGTTAAAACAAAGTCTTGTCTGATTTGAAATACAACTGAGAATGAAGATTTGCTAGGAACCCTAAAATGTATATTTTGGTGGTGAAGTGGACATAGCACTGTTAATCTAAACCCTGTCTTTTAAGATGCATTATATATAAAACATTCACTTTTACGTCAAAGGTAGGAATGCTGACAGAAGAGAAGAACTTCACTTTAAGAGAAGTATATAGCCAGCTGCCTAGAGAAGACGACTGTTTATGTTGTAGATTTAATTGAATATAGCATATTGCCCTCAAAAGATATGGCCAAAGGACTTGATTTATTAAAAAGGAGAACTAGGCAGAAAAATGGAGGTTGCCACTCTGTCCATCAAAGTGGCATTCTTTATGTAGAATCAACCCAACCCAATCTATCACTGGTTCTTCAATTAACTATAACAAGTCTTAACTTCACATTTTGGCTCACACTATGTCTCTTGATGTTATGTGTTGTTGGAAAACTTGTAACTGATGCATGAGTGTCCTCTCTGTTCAAACTGTTTCTAATATAATTTCCTTGTCCAGTGTTCTTTCAATAAGGGTACCTAGTCTTTTGAGAATACTTGACAGAATGATGCAAATGAAGGTGTGGATTATTTACTTATCTATTTATAAAAAGTTATTATACTGTAACCCTACCTACCACAGTTGCTATGACAAAGAGGACAGTATGGTTATTATTTTTTTGGGCAAAATGGAGCCAGAACATAGAGTGGAACATGGAGTTTAAATAAGTCGTGGGAAGTGGTGGGTAGTCTAACCGATATGGTCCTCCACTGAGATTTCTTCTTTGTGAGGTGACTTTTTAAGGGTTTTGAGCTGATCTAAGAATCTCTCTGCCCACTTCCATCCCACTCCAAGCCACCAAGTCTTCTTTTTTTCCAATAAACATCAATAAACACAGAATTCTTTAAAATGGTTTTCTGTCTCAATTAACGTGTCTCTAGTAACAACAACAACAAAATCGTGTTAAGAAAATGTAACCTTGGGAAAATGCATATTACTGTTGAAAAGAAAATCCCAGAAGTTGTGGATAAAAGAATACTGTTGGCCCCATTAAGTAGTCAAAACACATTGGAGCCTCCTGACAGTGGACTAGGGCATGAGAGATCCACATGTTTAAGGAATGCCACTCCTTTGAATTTCTCAGGCTACCTCTGTAGGAAGCAAGGAGAAAGAAAGAATCAGGAAACTGCCCAACTTGTGTGTGCTTCATCTGGACTTAAGCAGTGCATTTGCTTTTGAACGCTCCAACTTCAATCTTAGTCTCCAGGGTGCCCACTTCCCTTGTTATATGTGAACTTTTCCTTGTAGACACCTGTTGGGGATCATGTTAATAAGAAACACTGTAGAAAGAGAAAACACATTTTCGGAGCCAAGAAGGTGAGAGCTACTCTTTTCTGGGGGCCCTTGTTAATCTTTGGGAACCCAGCATCTTCTGTGGCAAAACAAAAGCAATATGGGTATAGATTCTTACTTTTTTTTCCGCTCCACCAAGAAAACATTGTCGACGTCTTAGTGTTCAGCTACATTTCTCTTAAGAGGAACGATAGAATATTTCTTCCTTCAGTCCAGAGGTTTCAGAACTTGATTCCCATTACTTTCTAGCATCATTCTAAATAGAACCCTACTGTTTGGCCACCATCAGAATTAGCTTGAATGGTACCTATTATTGAAAGGGAGTCTGTATTTGCAGTAATACAGAGAATGCCAGTTTAGAAATGAGCCTGATTGCATGGTTCATTTTGTTCTCCTTTGTAGAGCCAGGCTGCGGCCCACTACAAAGGCACGAAACATGCCAAGAAGCTCAAAGCACTGGAAGCCATGAAAAATAAGCAGAAATCTGTAACTGCCAAGGACAGCGCAAAGACTACCTTCACCTCCATCACTACCAATACCATCAATACCAGCTCTGACAAAACAGGTTAAGCGATGATCTTTGTTGTTGTTGTCATCATCGTTGTTTGGGGGTCCCTTCCCTTGTCTAGCCCCATGTCTGTTTCCTTATGTTCCTGCCGCATCGATCCATGCTTGATCCATCTTTCTGCGTAATGGTAATTGTTTCCCCTCATTTTCCCAATACCCTTAAGCAATTGATTGAGATAATTGCTAGTTATATTGCAGATTTTACATTTGCAATGGTCCTGTGGCTGCTTTAGAGAGACACGAAAGCATAAAGACACTTGAAGCCATGTTGCTGAGAAGTAAACCTTTTCACTATGTATCGTTTATGTCTTGTATGCAGCACCTTAGCCTATAATCGCATGGCAGATTTGATATAACTGTGAGTACACTGCAACGTATGCCAAATGAGTTGAGACGTTCCCAATAAGGGCATTATTACTGACAGGACTTATTCTCATAAATCCCAAACACTGCATTGTTTTAAGTAGTGGCTGTGTGATTCTGGGCTTGTTATGGCTGGGTAACCTTCCCTCTGCATACACAGGTAAGTGTTACTGATACCAATTATTCTTTTTAACAGGGTCTTCACAGTGAAATAATGGCCTCTGAATGGCCTCTTGGGATAGTTCCTGCAAACAACTAGTTTATTCATGGCAGGAGAAGCCAGTGGGGTTTCCCTAAGCTGGCATTTTAAAATATAAGACCACTGGTCCTCAATATTTACATAAAAAGAGGTCCTGTGTGAGTCATAGATGTATCATTAATGCATCGATTTCTAGAACATGATGGCTGGTACCCATCGGTTGTTTTCTAATCCCCACAAATGACAATGGTCAAGAAGCATTTATGTCTTCATCAATAGTACTATCTTAACTAGAAGAGAATCTTCCGGCCATAACTGATGAAAATGTAAAATGCTACAGTGAACAAATAAAACAGATTGAAGGAACTTGATTATACATAGTGGCATCGATTAGATACGTATATACTCTTCAAAGGTTCTGGAGAGATGTTTGCTCCTATGTTGTAAGGAATAATGATGGTCACTCGGAGTGCGCAGGACACACGTCACCTCCTTTACCTAAGTATTATTGGTAGGTGCATTGTGCCCCCTACTCCCTGAGAACCTCTCTGAGGCTGAGTGTACCTGTCATCTCTGTACCCTGGAACCGGGTCTAGCATGGTGTAGGCACTGAGTAAAACATCCATTGAATGGCTGCATTTTCTCTCACTCCTTTGGTTCTCTGATTCATCCAATTTTGTGTCACAACATACTAAAGGGAAAAAAGTTCTTTTCATGTTCAATTCTTTAGTATCCAGAGCAAGAGCTGGATTATGTCATTTTATTAATTCAGATGTAAAACCTTATCAAGAAAGCATTAATCTTTTCACTATTAACTGAAAATTCACTGCCTTATTTTGGGGACTGTCAGGAAGTGGAGAGTAATGAAGCAGGTGAGTGTAATTTCTGCTCCTGGATATCAGGGTACAAATTGGCATCTCTAAAGCCATATCACCAGGAAGAATTTTTTCTTTTTTTTTGCAAAAAGATAGGAAGTAGGAAGAACAAAAGAAATTAGTTTGATATAAAGAGACAGGGTTTAATGTAAAGTTTTGCTTGTCCCCAGTCTTTTCTGTTCTTAGATATTTTTAACAATTGCTATTTGGGTTACCTTGACTCCTCTTTAAAATGAAAAAAAAACTATTAAATTGAGGGTTCTCATCATTTAAAAATATATTTGCACATGGTGGCTAATACTGCTATCTTGAGTTAGGAACGTCTCCTGTGTATATTGTCTCTGGATTATTTTTATTAAGAATGCTTTTGTAAAATTAGTAAAATGTCATTTAATGCATCTGGATCTTTTATGTATGGATAAGTCCATGAATCACAAAACAACCTTGCATATTAAGCAGTAGGGTTGAATTTTTTATTCTTAAAAAATACATGATCTTTGATTCTAGAATCTTATTTCTCTCTCCTTCTGCCTCTAAGTATTTAACTATTCTAGGAAACTAGAATAATAAATGAGTTATGAATACATAACTCCATCCCTCAATTTTAGACACTGATATGGAAAGGTTGGCATCCATCAAGTTTCTGTCCTTTTAGAACTTAAACGGAAATAGGTTTTGGATTTGGCTGTGGGAAAGACCCTACATTAAATAAATAAATAAATAAATAAATAAACAAATAAATAAATAAATAAATAAATAAATAAAAATAGATTCCCAACAGAGAGGCCAGCACTTACCTAATGGTTGGAATGGTGTTGAAATGGTGAAGGACCCTTTCAAGATGAAGCTAAGAAAATTCCAGAAGGACAGAAAGGGTAGCAAAGTCTGTAAAGTTAGTAAAAATATCGTGAAGCCAAAGGAAGAAAGTTATGAGCATTCAGAAGTACCTTGCCTTCCTAATTCATGGGAACTTATACCCTGAAAAAAAATTATATAGGTTGAAGACTAACAATTTCAGCACACTCATCAGATGTTTTACATTGAATTATGTCCTTAAATTGGGATTTCGGCAAAACTACCCATGAGAAGTAGCTCAAGAGAGCTCCCATCATTTTAATAGCCTTTCTACTCACCCATTTGTACTGTAATGTAAATTAGTTGCACCTATGCTGAAGAATTGGAGTTTTCTTAAAACTATTAGTTGTCCTTTATTACTGTCTGTTTCTTTGTACTGATTAGGAACAAATACAATCTGAAAACAAGATGGGTCTCTGAGCTAGTTTCCTAGAATAGTTAAATACTTGGAGGCAGAAGGAGAGAGAGAGAAGACTCTAGAATCAAAGATCATGTATTTTTTAAGAATAAAAAATTTAACCCTACTGCTTAATATGCAAGGTTGTTTTGTGGTTCGTGGATTATCCATACATAAAAGATATAGATGCATTAAATCACATTTTACTAATTTTACAAAAGCATTCTTAATAAAAATCCAGCTATATATAAAAAATTCCTTTTAAAAATGCTAAGTCTACAATGATTTGATCGATGAGCACCTTAAATAAGGGTAGACAACAGTAGTGAAAAAGATAAGAAGCGGTGTGGACTTGAATTAGAGCATTGATTTGGAGGTTTTCCTAGAATTCTCTAAAATACAAGAAGTAGAATAGTCATAATAATAAAGTTTCACTGCAGATCTACTTGATAAAAATAATTTTGACAGACGATTTCTCTTAAATTCCTAAATCATATATTATGGGTTTTAATTGGTGCCTTAGAATAACAAATATGTCTACATGACCTGCGAGGTAAGTTCTTATTTACGAACTATAATTTTAGGAATTTTTTTTTTTTTTTTGTCATGGCTTATGTCAGTCTGCCTGCTGGGATGGTGAGCAAAAGATAATATTCAGTGATCAACCACCAACTGCTCACAGAAAGCCTGGTTCCCCTACCTCTAAGCAGAATGAGACTCCCTAACATTAAAGCATAATTTTATTTCTCATAATCTAATGAAGAGTGTTAGGTTCGTGAACTGACACAAAGAAAAATTTCCAGACAAAAATAATATCTTTAAAAACATATGGAACACTCAAAATTGTTGGTACGTAAGAATCGTTACTAATCATTAGAGAATAATTCAAAGAGCAAACATTTCCAAATAGGACCAGAATGATTTTGTCTCATCTAGCAAGTTTTTTTTTTAATGTGAGGTTTTTTAATCCAGAAAAAGTAATGAGAAAAATTAAAAAGTATTCTCAAAGTAACTTAGCAAATGTAGTTCATTCTTCTTCCTGTGAAATGACAAATTCACAAATGTAGAATTAAGTCCCAGCCTTGGTCATCTTCCGATCTTTCTTTAGTTTTCCATTTTGGGTAATCTTGTTAATTCCCATGGTCTATCAGTTAAGTTAGGCTAGCTTATACTGCAGTCATAAACAACCTCTAAATCCTAATGACTTTTACAACAACTAATTATTTCTCACTCACACTACATGTTAGCTGTGGTTTTTTGTTTTTTGGGTTTTTTTTTTTCCAGATTAATTTAACTGCAAACTAAGCTAATGAAGGAGTTGCTAGCTGGACATTACCAAATCTATAGCTGGGGGAGAAAAAAGATTGTGAATCAATAGGCTCTCGAAGCTTCTTCATGAAAGTGACATATAATATTCTTCTCACTTTACTTTGTCAAATCTCATGGTCAAGATTGATTATCATGGGCAGGGAAGAATAATCTCCAGGAAGGAGAAGCAGAAATTGGTGAGCAGTAACACAGCATTCCTCCATGGCTTCAATTATCACTTGTGCCTAGATGGCTCAGCATGACTTATCAGTCACTACCTTGGATGGCTTGTCAACAACTATGTTTTATAGGTTCACCAAAAAAAAAAAAAGGTCTGACCTTGACCACCGTCCCCAACTTTGTCTCCATCCTGTCTTTCCTACTTTTAGTTTTGGTCTTGCAGTTCACAGAGTTGAAACTTCCTAGGTGTCTCTGCCTCTTCTGTCTCAGTCCATATGTCTGTTCAGGTGCTGGAATCCACTCCCCTCCCATCCTTTACTCGTTCCATCTTGGTTACTACCCTCATCCTGGCCTCCTGCGAGTCTGTGCCTTGCCCATACAGTTGCGCTAATCTCCGTGCAAGTCCAGGTTTCTCCGTGCAAGTCCCAGTGTCTCCATTCTTGTCTCTTGACAACCATATCCTTCATTCTCCTGCCCATGTATACTATACAGGGCAGATTATAACACCTACCCATGCAGAAACCTTCAATGGATCTTCATTTCTACCTTTCCTACTTCTCTTCTGTTGCTCACCTGCAATTTTCTCCACTAGAAACACACCTTATTTTTGTTTCACCTTCATTTTCTGTCTTATTGTTCTTCTAAATTTCTCTCTTAAAAGTGTATCACTTTTCTTCTCTCTGCATCTCAAATCCCATAAGAATCCATACCTAACTACTCTATCATATTCTTAAATACAATTTTTATGTCTTTACCTCCTCCTATTGTTGGATGACATATTCATTGAGAGTATATACTTGTTTATTTTTTACAGAGTACTATTTATATAAAATATAATAAATAAGAAGTTTTAAAACTTGAGGCAGTCAGGGGCGCCTGGGTGGCTCAGTGGGTTGGGGCCTCTGCCTTTGGCTCAGGTCATGATCTCGGGGTCCTGGGATCAAGCCCCGCATCGGGCTCTCTTCTCAGCGGAGAGCCTGCTTCCCCTTCTCTCTCTGCCTGCCTCTCTGCCTACTTGTGATCTCTCTCTCTCTGTCAAGTCAATGAATAAAATCTTTAAAAAAAAAACAAACTTGAGGCAGTCAGCTTTGTGTTTTTGTTCTTGAATGTGGGAACATTGCAAAGCTTTAGACTTTTATATTTGTGCTTGGATGGTTCCATGGAAGAACAACGGTCCTCATTAATCTAAGGAATTGTGGGATATTACTCATCAAATTTCAGAGTTTTCATAAAGGTAATCAATTCTAACCCCTAAAGTTTGTTTGCTTATTTGTTTTGAGATTCTCTAGTTGCACAGGTAAGGAACACTTGACATTTCTAATGTCCCCTCAGTAACTATATATCAGGAGTTAATTAGCCTATATATTGAGTATAGAGCTATACCTTAGTCATCTAACTATTAAGATCTGAGAACATTTCTTCTGGTTCTAGTACATAATTTTCTTTACCAAGTCTCAGTGAATTGCAAATATATTCATCAGATAAAGCCACTATGTTATTTAAATTTTCATTATTCATCCTTATGATTTAGTCTTCTTTGTATCCCTTTTTGCCTCTCTTTCTCTTTTTTTAAATTTAAAATTATAATCCAGGGATATTGTACTCATCTGACTCAAAGGTGCTGAGAGTGAAATGTTTTTGAATCTATTGTTGAGAAGCTCTAGGAATGCAAAGGAATATTTGCTTGCTGTGGGTTAATAATTGACTCCAAGTGTTTATTTGAATTCATATTATTTGATCAGGCACTGGAGTGATAAAGAAACTTCTCTAATGACAAAAAAGATTTTTGAGGGGTGCCTGGGTGGCTCAGGCAGTTAAGTGTCTGCCTTCAGCTCAGGTCATGATCCCAGGGTCCTAGGATCGAGCCCCATATCAGGCTCTCTGCTTAGCAGAGCCTGCTTCTCCCTCTACCTCTGCTGCTCGCCCTGCTTGTGCTCATTCTCTCTCTCTGTCAGATGAATAAATAAAATCCTAAAAAAAAAAAGATTTTTCATGTAAAATGATGGCCAATGACTGAAAGCAAATACATCAGGAGACAAAGCCTCTTTTGGAAAGTCAATCAGTTGTAAAGTCACAAAATCTGGGTTCTTTCCTAAGACTTACCCTCTAGAGCCAGCTATTTACAATAGGCCCAGTGCCAGGCAAAGATAAGCACAAACAATTTTTTCCCCTTCCATTTTGGTAGAAGCCAAATCATGAGAATGGCAAACTAGAAATAGAAGTGGTAGATGAATATTTTGTTAGGAAACCCTAATTCCAGTGTAATTTAGGGGATAGGTACACAGTTTTTAATGGAAGACAAGTGGGAATTAGCTTTGTTTTGTTCTTATAAGAAGATGGGAAAAATTTGTTTTTCTTGATGTAGTCCTCAAACAAATATCCTAAATGGTGAAAATAATACAATATAAAAGCTGGGCTTGATATCAGAAAGTTATGTATCTTTGATATTGTATTATGTATTTGTATATATGATATAGTATAGTATATATAAATATAACTATTAAACACACATTTATTTATACACAAGACTCTTTCATACCTGTTCCTGAAATATCCCAGTATCCAGGTCTTCATAATCAGCATTGCCCGCTTTCTATAAGCAGAGAAGCAAACATTTTTGTGGCTTACATATCCATAACTGTTGAAATTTAAGAAGAAATATGAAGTCATTTGAAAAGGGACACATTTCTATCAGCCCTTAAAGAGCTGATGCAGTCATGTACAAATGCCCCTCCTGGCTTAGTGGAAATTGTGCTAGCTCCTGGGGTCTTTCTTTTCTGACCCATTCTTCCAAACAAAACCTCCCTGGGACAATCAGTGCTATGATAAAGGACCTCATTGCATGCCTCTTGGGGCAGGAGTTGAAGTACCATTGTTAGAACATTTATGCCTAAATTGCTTTTTCTTTTCTTAGCACTGGCTCATGATGTGCTTCAGATTGGTCAAAGATAGAGACTTTTATCAAGTGTTCCCTTCTCAAGATGTGTGATAAGTGCCAGCAGAGTATGCTGGTAGCAGATCTCTAGAGAGATTGAAAGAGAGAAGGGAAATTCAGAAGGGGAAAAAAAATCTAACACTTTATTTGAATATTGTGGTTCCAGGATCTTTGTATGTGAATCAGTGATGACAAACTGTATATTAGAGATAACTTGGAAATAACACAAGATACTCTATCCTGTTCTTCTTGTGCATGAAGAAGTCAAGATGAATAGTATTTTGCTGGTCATTTTAGGCTGATAAAGGTTTTGTCTTGGATATACTACATAAAACTGCTTCTTGGATCACAGAAGAATTTTACATTGAATTATTCATCTGGACAAGAACATGTTGTCTTCCTCAACATAATGAATGAGTGAAGCAGTTAGAGATCTAAACTTTGTAAAGGACCTGTCGTTGAGCTTTGTTTCGGTGCAGGTGTATGGTGTGCAAGATAAGAAGGGAATTAAGACTAACTTGAGGGGTGCCTGGATGGCTCAGTGGGTTAAAGCCTCTGCCTTCAGCTCAGGTCATGATCTCAGGGTCCTGGGATCAAGCCCCGCATGGGGCTCTCTGCTCAGTGGAGAGCCTGTTTCTCTCTCCCTCTGCCTGCCTCTCTGCCTACTTGTGATCTCTCTCTCTCTCTCTCTCTCTATCAAATAAATAAATAAAGTCTTTTAAGAAAAGACTAACTTGACAAGCTAGTGTATAATTTTATGTTAGAGTCTAAAGCAACTGGGCCTCTAACTTGCGTGCATACATGTGTGTATGCACACATGTGGTGCGTATGTGTACAGACTCTGTATACGTAATTGTCTTTTTACCAGAAATATCAAATCATAAAATAAGTTATAAACTAAACACCTAGCCAGTATCTATGAAATACCAGACATCTGGATGAATTTTAAAAATTAAATTAAAACTCCCAGTGGCTTTGCCTACAGATGCCACACGTCTGAAAACATCTGTGTCTGTGTGTGTGTTTGTATGTGTTCTTCTTTTTTTTTGAATTCATGGAGGCATTTTCCCCCTATTTTTGTGTCCTTAGGAATTGAGTAGATACATGCTTATATAAAGATAAACTATTTCAATAGCAAGATAATAATTCTTTTTTTTTTTTAATTTTTTTTTTTAAAGATTTATTTTATTTAATTGAGACAGAGAGAGAGAGAGAATGAAAGGGGAGAGGTCAGAGGGAGAAGCAGGCTCCTCTCAGAGCAGGGAGCCCGATGCGGGACTCGATCCCGGGACTCCAGGATCATGACCTGAGCCAAAGGCAGTCGCACAACCCACTGAGCCACCCAGGCGCCCCGCAAGATAATAATTCTTAAAGGTAGAATATCTACTATAACAAAAAAAGTTGAACAATGATCAACTATGACGGTATGTGAAGTGAGCACCTGTAAAAACATGTGGACCAATAGAGAACTTTGTCTTCAAATTGGGAAAGTGAAGAGTTTGCTGTCTAAAAGTGATAGACAGGAAATGTGAAACAAAACACCTCAACAGCATACTTCTTGCTGTCAGGAGACATAAAAGTTCTACTGAATTGTATATAACCCAAACTGAAACAGATATTTAAACTAAGAATTACACTTTTATTTATGTCCTATGAATGCCAAACTTTTAAGCCTAGCATCAAAACTTTTTTGTAATCTAGCTCTTGCCTACCATTCTGTTAGTCATCCATATCTGTCCTTAGTTCACCCCAACAAAATCACAGGGTTGCGAGCAAGATGTGTATGTTCTTTTGCTTGGAAAAATCCTTTCTTATACCTCACTCTACTCAATGTATCACATACTGATGCACGGAGGACATACATGTTATATGCAAATATATACATGCATGGACGCCTACAAATGCATACAAATGCATTCACACTCTGCCTGATTGATCCCTATTCCAAGATTCTATGTAAGTTCTATTCTAGCACTTATTGAAATTGTTTCTCTTCCTACTTGTCAACCCCATGAAATTTTCACCTCCTTGGTAAAACATACACCTTTACACCATATATCTTTGCCCAGCAACTAGCACTTCAAAAAAAATTATTTATTTATTTGAGAGAGACAGAGAGAGAGCACACATGAGTGGTAAGGGAAAGGGTGAGGGAGAAGGAGAAGCAGACTTCCCACTGAGCAGGGATCCCAACATGGAACTCTATCCCAGGACCCCGAGATCATGACCTGAACCAAAGGCAGACATTTAACCTACTGAGCCACCCAGGTGCCCAGCAACTAGCAGTTTTATATTAAAAATATCAGTAGAGGCACCTGGGTGGCTCAATTAGTTAAGCCTCTGACTTTTGGTCTCAGCTTAGGTTTTAATCTCAGGGTTATAAGTTCAAGCCCTGGATCAGGTTCCATGCCCAATGTAGAGCCTATTTAAAGAAAAAAAGAAAAGAAAAGAAGAAGGAAAGAAGAAAAGAAAGAAAGAAGAGAAAAGGAAAGAAAAGAAAAATACATATCAATAAATAGTGCTGTTTTAATTTTATTTTCAGGAAGATCATCCTAAGAATTCCTTTAATGGTGAAAAGTAACACACTCCGAAATATTTAGCAACAATTTGAATGCATATAGTCAATAAGTTTTACTATTGAAATCCATCACATTTAACTACTTTATAATACAAATCAAAGATATTAACCAGTGTAACTCAGAATTTGAATGTGCAGCCCTTGGGTTGAACATTTCCTAAAGACAGCATAAAATTAAGTTACTATTTTAATGATCGTAATTATAGTCAGATTCATCATGAAATTACTGTGCTACTCTGGTTTCTAATGAGAGTTGGGAACATTTTAAAAAGCTCTACAGAATCAGATTGACTATGTACTAACTTCAAGTTCTGACATTGGCATCAAGTTAAATTTAAGGGCAAAGAGCTTATTTAAGTACGTGGGGTTGAATCCGTGCCACTCTGCCAGCGTGCAGCCCGTGCTTGTTTTGCTTTGCTTTTGTTATGATTCAGTTTAGGGGCAGCCTTGACATTTTACACTTAAGTGATTGTTCAAATCAATCACACTCAGACTAACAGTTGGTGCCTGGCCAAACTCCAAGGTGAAGCTCAAGACACACAATGTGTAGCAGTAATGATACTGACCCATTTGAACCTTATTTTATTTATTGTCCTGCTTTCTGTTTTCCTGCCAGCTCTCTAATGGAATTAAGTAAAATAAGAAAAAAAAAAACAAAACAATATGCTTCTCTCATGCTGCCAAAGTAGAAAGAATTGTGGGAAATAAAAATTCCTCCACCCCTCTCCAAAATGGTCAGATATTGGAGAGTCTGACTCATGAACTGTGGGTTGTTTATTTGTTCTTTCGTCCATCCATCCGGTCAGACCTACTCATTCAGCTACAAGTATTTTTGCAGTAGGTATGATAAGGAAGGAATGAAAACCAAGATGCATAAGAGGAGTTCTACCTTAAAGTTCTTTAATCTGGTTGAGAAAACAAGAAATAAGCCCAAAATGTAATCCAGCATAAGATATGATTTGTCAGGAGAAAAGAGCAGCTAATGGTACCATGAAAGTCTAGAGCTGTTGGAATGACTCTTTCATATGAGGAAGGTAGAAGGGTGAATATTAACTGGTGTATGCTAAACTTAATGTCTAGAGTATGTCATCTTTAAAATGACTTCTTTGTTAAACGTTGCATTTAGCCAACATTTAGTAAGTATTCAGTATTTGCTGCCTTTAGATGTAACTCCCATCCTCTAGTGACTCATTTAGCAAAGAAGACAGAAAAAAAGGCTATCCCAAGTGGTTTAGAACTTCTTTGCTAGAGGCTTGCGAAGGTTATGGGGAGTACCTGACTCTCAGAAACAAACTTTCTTAATTTGCAGATAAAGAAACCACATTCTGAATTGAAGAACTTGACTGAGGTCAACATATTTGTAAGAAGCAGAGCTAGAGTTCGAACACAAGTTCTGACTCCTTTTGCCTTGTTGTCTTCTCTCGGGCAGCAAAACACAAAATCCTCCCATAATCCTTGTTACCACTTGTCCCAGTTTTGGTTGCTAATTGATATCACCATGGCTGTGGATAACCCAGGATATTTCCACTTATTTCACAAAACATTCAACACTCCAAAGACCGCTGCTATATATTTGTCTATGTGTAGCAGTCCTTGGACCTGTTAAAAGATTCTAATGTGTGTGTCTACCCACATTTAAGCTCTTCGCATCTGTATTGTGGTTGTGAATGGAAGCTGGTAAGAGAAGATAAGGTTAAAGGCCAAAGCTTTGTGTTGGTCTACATTTGTTAATGAAAACCATACTGTTATTATTTTTCCAGACAGGAAAGCTTCATGTATATTGGAAAGTAACATCTTTCATCTCCCTATGTAAAATTTATAGCAGATAATTTAGGAGCTGCATGTGAAACCATTGCAGCCTTAATTTTTCTGTGCAATTTTTTTAAGGCTGTCTACACAATGACAGAATTCTCTGCAAGAACAAAACTACAAAGGAAACAAAAGTAGGGGGTTTTTTTTCAGTCAAACGTTAACTTTTCTAAATGAATATAACAAAATTATCGAATAAAGATATGCGATTACCTGCTTTGCAAAAAATTAGAGTTTCATGGGACATGTATCATATGTTAGGAGTTTCTACTTTGGAAAAGTGCTTTAATTCTTTCAGACAACTAAAATGATATTTAGTGCAGTAATTCTAGTAATTGAAAATCCAGTAACCCAGAAAGGATTGGTTCAGGGTCCATAAATGCAAGCTTCCTCCTATGTTACTAAGACATTTTAGATTAGCATATGGTGATATTTAAAAATAAGGTAATGTAATCTAGAATTCAAGGTCATAAATAGTTTTCCCTATAAAGTTGGCAATTTCAAAAACAGGGTAGTTTTTATTTATATAACTTTTAAGTTTTTGATATGCCATCATTTTATCCTCATACAGAAAAATTAAAAATGAAAAGAGCTATTTCTAAGTTGTTAGCATCCTTATTTTAAAGAATTTTCTTGATAGAAAACTATGTGTATCAAATGGGACAGATTTATGCTTACCTCTCTATTAGTAGAAACATTTCATAAATCTCTCATTTACCAAATACTATGGAAAAATATGTTAGTGATGTAATATCTGTCTTTTTGTTTTTTCCAGGTCCTAGTATGTGTTAACTTTTGTTTTCAAGGAAGGGGGGCCCGAAAGTATTAATTACCCTAAAGGATGAGTGGATTTTGAAAGATTTTTGAAATAGTAGGTGAAAAACTGTTTCTTAGTTTAGAGTAATCCAAGTTCCCAACCAGATTATGTGTCTTTGTGTTAAAAACCACTGATCTAATAGCTGTGGTTGGGACATTGATAGAATAATTTACTTGCCGTGTTTGTCAAATCCACTAAGTATTTCTCCCCACTATTAGTCCCTTTATTCAAAAGGGTAAAGGTAACATCTTCCATCAAACTTGCAATTAACAGGGGAGGGTAATATAGTTTTTTGTTTTTTGTTTTTGACTTGTATGCTGCAGAAATTTAATTTTTTATAATACAAAGAGTAAAGAAGGAAACATGCCAACCTGGCCTTGATTGACAAAACAATTTTTCATGTAGAACACACTTAAGATCCATAAATCAGGCCTATTCAGTGTGTAGGTATTTTGTCATGAGATGAATTAAGTTTAAATGTTGGCTTTTAAGAACATTTACCTTTAGTTAAAAACCTGAGAAAGCCTTTGTTTTATTTTCATCAAAATCCACCCAGTATGAACTTCTGCAGTCAGGAGTTGCCAGTATTATTTGCAGTTTTCTTATTCCAGAAAGAAAAATGAAACATTTTACCATAATGTGTCACACCCCCCGATTTGGTCAATGAGCATATTTACTTTTGGGTTCCTCAATTCATATTCAATTCAACATTACTATTATAAAAGCCACATGTATGAATATTAAGAATCTCTGTGGTGTAGTTGAGTTTAATGAAAGTTTTACCAAAATGCATGAGTGTGTATGTGTAGCTCTACCTTTTGTGTGCAAATTAATATGAAATTTTACAGAGCTGGATAGGAAATAAGTGTGCAAAATGATAAAAATCCAAGGTCAGAAGTTTTTTAAAAAATGGAAAAGAAAAGTTAACCAGTTGTCTAGATCAGGGTTCAGCAAACTTTTGTAATGAAGCCAGGTATTAATATTTTAGCCTTTGTGGGCCATGCAATCTCTGTCACGGCTACTCAACGATGACACTGTCACATGAATGCAACATTGGCCATATATAAACAAATGAGCTGGGTCCCAATAAAACATTATTTACTAAAACATGCAGCAGGATGGATTTGGCCTACTGGCCATACTCTGCAAATCCCTGATCTAGATGCCGCTGCAAATTCAGCTATTTAATGTGGGTTTTTTTCCTAATTATCTCTGTATATGAAACAAACCACTCCAAACTTAGTAGTAAAAAAAAAAAGAATCATTTACTATCAGTATCTCTCATGATTATTAGTATCTTATTAGTAGTATTATTAGTATTGTATTACTACTATCTCGTGATTCTGAGATTAAGTGGGCAGTTTTTGCTTGGGTGGAGGAGTAGGGAGTGCTATCTTCTGAAAGGTTGCAGTCAAATGGGAGCTTGGGCTGGAGTGATTTCAAGAACTTCCTGACTCACATGTCAGGCTACTGATATTGCCTTTAGAAGATTTATTTATTTATTTATTTGAGGGGGAGAAATTGGGGGAGGAGTAGAGGGAGAGAGAGAATCTTAAGCAAGCTCCATGCTAAGCCGATGCAGGATCCATCTCCTGACCCCGAGATGATGACCTGAGCCGAATCAAGAGTCAGACACTTAGCCAACCGAGCCTCGCAGGTGCCCCGGATGCTGCTTTTTGGCTGGAACCTCAGCTGGGGCTATCTGCCAGAACTGATAGATAGTAGGTTGCCAGAGGCCAACCTACTAGTGGCCTCTCCATATGTCCTGGGCTGCTCACGTTGGGGTTCCAAAACGACAGCCAGGCTGAAGTTTTATTCTCTTTTATGATCTACCATCTATAGTCACAATATCTGTCTTTCATACTCTATTGTTCGTGACAGACACAAGGGAAGAGGGCCTACATTCCACCCAATGATGGCAGAATGGCAAAGTCACAATGTAAGACAACGGTCCTGTGAGATGAGAACCATCTTCGTAAATGAAATCTGTCACAGTGGTATTCTATTTTATTCTATTCTATTCTATTCTATTCTTACAGCTGCAATAGAAAAGTCAGGACAAAATTTAGAAAGCAAGAGAAAAATTGGGGCAATAAAAGGAAGGACATATTGATTATGATGGCTGAGGCAAGCAGGAGCTAAATCCAACTTAAAATGAGGTTCAAAACACTGGAGCCATGAGTTGAAGTAAAAGAATTTTATGAATATATATAAAAAATGAATGGATAGCTTCAAGTTTTCAGAGGAAGGTTGTGAATCTAAATCCAGACAAACAAGAAAGGAAATCAGAAAGTACTCTCCATGACCATAAGAGTGAGATGTCCTTAACATTCAGGCTACATTCTGACCAATCGAGGACTTCATCATCTCCTGGAGGTCAAGGACATTGGGTGGGACAGGCAGATGAATGTTCTTAGGAGGCAAGGGAAAACAAAGTGTTGACTGTGAAGTTTAATTGTGACAGCTATTAGAAAAGCAAAAGTCTCACGAAAATGACTACATCGATGGGTTGTTTTGACATCACAAATCCAAAATAGATGAAACAGCCCATCTGGGAAGTGCAAGAATGAGAAAAGTCTTTAAAAGTCCATCCCCTAACTTCTCTCATTTTTGCGCTCAATAAGCCATTTTCCCCATTAGAGCCCCCGGAAGAGCCCTTCTGAGCATGCACCTTGATATGAGAGCCCCGAGACATCTGTTGTGCCATTTTAATCCTCTCTCTGCTATACTTGGCTCTCTCTGTCTGTGGACCAAATGTGCCTATTTTTTGCTCCACTGATTTAATAGCCCCAGGAAAAGTTGATAATGTAATCATAGTTCTGTCTGAGTAAAACATCTTGAGTTTCATCTTCAGACTGTCTGTGGGGCTCCTCGGGCTCTCCAGAAGTCTAGGCTTTGATCCATTCCAGTTACTTTTGGTGTCGAGCCTATAGAACATTAATCTCTCAATTGTGTGTGTGTCTGTGTGTGTGTGTGTGCTCCTCTCCTTCTGTCAACTGCAAGAAAAAATTGTCTTATTATTTAGCAGCATTTTAACAGGTTTCAGTCCATTAAAAGCAAAAGAGAGCATTAAATAGCATTCTTCAGCTTTTAACTGGTGAGCTTTCATCAGTTTATTAATAGACTCTAACTGCAAATGTGTTTGTTACATGCTAGGGCTTTAGGCCGACTATAGCAGCAACAGTGGTGTCCTCTGGGACCAGAAATCCAATTCTAAGTTCTGCCTTCAGGTAATGCTTTTGGACTGCTTTAGAGAGATTAAACAAATAAATGCTGAAACTTTCCTTCCAGAGAACTGAAGCTGACTGGATTTATTCATGTTCTAAAAACCCTGGTCTAACAAAACAGCCAAGTCTCAAGTAGCAAACTGCCCCATGGGCCCAAACCTATTCTACTTGCAATCTCCTGAATGTCATTTCTGTCCTATTTCTACAGCACTTGTGACATTGGATGAACAGAAGTTTGAGAATCAGGATAATCAGAGGGATACTTTTGAATTCCTCTACAGATAGTCAGATGTACTAGAATAAGATTAGGAGTTTTCCTTTGTAGTATGATAGAAGGTTCTATTCTAGATATGCAGATGTATACAGGTGCCAGGAAAGCTAAATTGATATTAGCTCTCTTTGGAACTGGCCTACTTCTTGCTTTTTCATAATGAGTTGTTTCCCTTTTTGCCTTGACTGTCAGGAAGATTAGAACAAATTTTATGAACAATTATAATCCTCCTGAAATTAATCGAAGAGAAGAGGTAGGTCAAGCGCAGGAAGAGAAAGAGACAGAAAATTTTAATTTTGCACCATAGGGTTAAAAGAAATCCAAAAGAGGATATTCAACCTGTACAGACTATGATGATATAAATACGTAAGTTCAGTGTTCTAGTACATTTTTCTACCCTATTCCAGTTTAGCATGAAGGAATCTCTTTAGGAAGATTGACTTGGTTTTAACAAATATAGAAATTGTGTTTTTATTGCATAATTTATTATAACAACAACAATAACATAGGTATCTCTAACACTATGGGCCAAGCAGTCTATATATTATGGATGAACACTGATTCTGATCTTATTCTCTTTTTGTGATGAAGACACTGAGGATCAGAGAGGTTAAGTACTTGATCGGAGTCACACAGTCCAATTCCATCCAAAATTGGAATCTAGCAAATCTAACCCCGCAGGCCTGATCCTGAACATGAGGCATGTTGCCTCTGCAATGCAAGGTTGTGATTCAGCCATGTGTGTTATATTTTCAGTAAGCATATTATTTAACTCCCTTTCTTAAATCAAGTCTTCTCCATTTTATTGCTACATTTACATTGTTATGTATATGTATATTATATGGTTTGTGTGATTACATTTGAAAGTATGGGTATACGATTGACAATCAGGAAGGTGATAGCACATCGTTTTTAATCTACCATCACAATGTTAGGTGAA
The DNA here is from genome assembly GCA_028533885.1 of Nasua narica. Lineage (NCBI taxonomy): Eukaryota > Metazoa > Chordata > Mammalia > Carnivora > Procyonidae > Nasua > Nasua narica. The sequence continues at coordinate 71,936,229 of CM052799.1, forward strand.
ATTTGGAATTTGCAGTAGAGACAGTGTTGAGTAAATATCCCTGTATTCCCCTCCAGGTTCAAGCCCTCTTGCATTTATATTGGGGTCATATAATTAATTGTAACAAATGTGATGATAACCAAAGGTGATAGATTAGCAAAGGAAGCAACCTAGCATATAGGACCAAAGTAGTGAGTGAAGGACCATAACATGTTGTCAAATGTGAAAGAGTTAAAACCATTCTGGAGGCATTTGTCCTGCAAAAGTTTTGATGGGGAGATCCTCGTTACACTTAATATCCGTTGTACCATGTACAAGACTGCTGTCTTTTCTGTATGGCATGAAAGTATACAACTAGGGCTAATGGATGAAAAATATAGAGGAACTCACTAGGTTCACACTATCACACTTAAAAAAGAGTTTATTCTTGTGCAGTTTTGTTTATTGTCTGCTACTTCCAGTAGAATAGACATTCCTTAAGAACAGGGATGTGTCTTTTTTGTTCATGGCTATTTTCCTAGTGCCTTGCATAGTCTTGGCTCAAAAAAAAAAAAAGCATGACAACTATCAAATGAATGCATGAAAAATGAACAAAAGAACTTCCTATCAAAAAAAGCATCCAGATATTTTCCTGACTATGGAGGAATTCTGATAGAATCCATAAGACTAGTTGCTAGGAATGTTTTGGAGCAAGCTCTAGCTCTGGATTATGGTTATAATAGCTGTGATGTAATGTCTTTTCCAATGCCCAGATCCCCTGATTTTTATTTCTTTACATTTGAGCTTTCCTGATAATTAAAGCCTTCGGCTCTTTTCTCCACGGAATAAAAAATCCAGACAAGATGTTTGTTGTTGCAAAACCACTGGGAAATATTGCAGGCGCTTCTTTTAGCCCTACCTGTTTGTGAGGACATTTATCATCTTTTGATAACATGTCATCATGTTCAGAGAAATGGACAGTGTGTACTTTGTAATCAGGACAGGAGGCTGTGGCATGACTGATGGGAGCCTTTATCAAGTATCATCGTCATATATGAGTCTCTGAAATGTGTGTATTTGAAAGGCTTGTACTTGGATTTGTGACACTTGGCTCCATTTCTTCATATGTAGCTATAAATTACTGCATACAGTGACACCTCTTTTCAAGTTGGATGCGCATAGGCATGCATGGTCAAATTTTGATTATCAGTCAGATTAGCCTCATTATTCACTGAGCATCCCTTCCACTCAGCTAGTCATTGGCTGGATTTGTGACTCTCTAGATAAATTCTTTTAATCTCTCTGCTAAGTCAGTTGCTAGAGAGGGACAGGCTCTAAATTGGCAGCTATGGAAATCAGCAGCCACTCAACACCTGACAGGATTTTGTGTCAGTTCAGTGTTTTAAGACCTAAGGTAATTCACTTCCATCAAGGAGCTTTCAGTCTTGTTTAGTAGATAAAACCAGAATGGAAATACAACAATGTATTACCTACAGGTACAGGCAAAAAAGGGGGGTATAGATGTGGCAGTAGGGGGTTAGAGGCAAAGAGTTGGTTTGGGCAAAGTAGAAGAGATTTGGAATCAGACTCTAGTTTTCTCATCTCTACTATACCATTTATTTTCTTCATCAAATAATGAATTGTAGTGAGGACGATCAAAAATGCAGTTAAGGCAGGTATCATAATGCCTGGCATAGAGTAGATATTCTGAAATAGTAGAAAGGTTATTCTTACCATTTGGTGTTGTAATCATTATTATTATCATGTTTTGTCATTTTGAGATGGGAGTGGGATTTTCTTACTCCTCTGTGATCCTCACAAATAGAAAAAAAAAATGGGAGAGGGAAAGATTAGAAAGACATCCTCTATAAAAAGGAAAGCCCAGGGACGCCTAAGTGGCTCAGTTGATTAAGCTGCTGCCTTTGGCTCGGGTCATGATCCCAGGGTCCTGGGATCGAGTCCCACATCGGGCTTCTTGCTCAGCAGGGAGCCTGCTTCTCCTCTGCCTCTGCCTGCCACTTTGCCTGCTTGTGCTCTCTCTCCCTCTCTCTCTCTTACAAATAAATAAATAAAATCTTTAAAAAAAAAAAAAGGAAAGCCCAGGGTGCCTCGGTGGCAATGTCAGTTAAATGTTTGACTGGGTTTTGGTTCAGGTCATGATCTCAGGGTCATGAGATTAAATCCTGGTCAGCCTCCATGCTCAGTGGCAAGTCTGCCTAAGATTCTCTCTCCTTCTCCCTCTGCCCCTCCCCCTGCAAGTGCACAGTCTCTCTCTCAAATAAATCTTTTTTAAAAATTTAAAAATAAAAAAAAATAAATAAAAAGGAAACCCCATGGAGGAAGCCGATAGCCAGCAAGATCAGAAATGATGGTCTAGCCGAAAGAATACCAAGGCATTCCTGGACCTTTGATGGACCTTTGTTCCACAAAGGTGAGAATTGATGATGCTGAACGTCAATTTGCTCCCACCAGCTGGTAGTTTAGGATGATTCAAGTACTTTCTTCATCAGTTCCAATATTTAGTAAGGCTTGCCCTTCATAATAACATGGGTATCTCTTTAATGCCCGCATTATGCCCCATCTTCAGATTGAGCAAATAAGAAAACTTTGCAGATCAGGATAAGCATTTTTTAGAATGAATCTTCCTGAGCCAGCTGAACATGACAACGCCATGGCTCAGAAACTCCTACATATGGACCAAGCCTTGACATGCTCTCTAAGGAAATAAATCAATTTAAACATAGGCTATAGAGAGTGTCTGGTTTCAGAGAA
>CM052799.1:71941458-71945916 GCA_028533885.1 Nasua narica
AAATCATACTCAGCCACAGTTTTTAAGGTCTGGATTTGCAGGGAGGCTGTGACCACAAAGGGGTAGCATGAGGAAGTTTCTCTGGCCGGTTGTAATAGTCTGTTTCCTGATTGTGGTGGTGATTACAAGAATATACACATGTGATTAAATTTTCAAAGAAATATACACTTAAAAAAATTACATGTTAAAACTGCAAAATCTGAATAAGATCTATAATTTAGTTCATAGTATTGTCCACAGTCATTTTTTTCTGGTTTTGATAATTTTGTTTATGTTATAGAAAATGTTATTGTTGGGGATTCTGAATGAAGACTTCATGGGAATTCTCTCAGTACTATTTTTGCAACTTTTTTGTTGGTCTAAAATTGTGTCAAAATAAAAATTAAGTGAACACAAACAAATAACCACAACAATAACAATAAAACCCGAACTAAGTGAAGGATGTTAGAAGGGCAGGACTAAGGCAGTGGTTCAGATGTCAGGGATTACTCAAAGCCACACCCTTGAGTTTCTGAGTTACTTGACCCAGTTTGAGACCCAGAAATTGGCATTTTTTTTTTAAATTTCATAGATAATTCTAACAATTGCAGAGGTTGGGGAAACACTTGAAGGAATTATAAGGCAAAAAGTTAGTTATGTCTAGGAGGGAGTAGTTTTCTTGGTTCCCTTGGGTTTGTGATGTTTGGTTGTACTGCTAACATTGGCATGATTTTTTTATTTAAGAGAGAGAGGGTGGGGGTGCCTGGGTGCCAACTGGATGCCAGTTGTTTAAGCGTCTGCCTTTGGCTCAGATCATCATCTTAGGGTCCCAAAATCAAGCCCCACATCAGACTCCTTGATCAGTGTGGAGTCTTCTTCTCCTTCTTCTCCTGCTCCTCCCCCCTACTCATGTTTTCTACCTCTCTCAAATAAATAATAAATAAAATCTTTTAAAAAGAGAGTACTCTTATGAAGAGGTGGAGGGGAGAGGGACAGTGGGAGAGAGAGAACCTTAAGTGGAGCCTGACATGGGGCTTAATCTCATGACCCTGAGATCATGACCTGAACCGAAATTAAGAGTTAGATGCTTAACTGACTGAACCACCCAGGCACCCCTATGTTGGCATGAATTTTAATTGCCACTACCCAAGGATCAGCAAACTTTTTCTGTAAAAGACTGGATGGAAACATTTTCACCTTTCATGCCATACAGTCCATGTCATAGCTACCCATTTCTGCCATTGTAGAGTGAAAGCAGCCATATGTAATACATAAAGGGATGGCTGTGCCTGTGTTCCCATACAACTTTATATACAAAACAGACATAGACCAGAGTAGGCCTGCAGTTTACTGGCTGCTGATTTAGAGGATTGAGTGAACCACACATTTTAGTAGAAGTCAACCTACTCATGGTCTTAGACCATGAGTTTTTGCAACCCTACTCAGAACGAATGAGTCCCAGACTTAAAGAACCAAGTGGTTCTACTTACTCTGCTTTTGTCAAACTGAGCTTAATGCATTGCCCTTAGTTCTTATCTTCTCACTTCAGAAAAAGTCTGTGAAATCGCTTGAGGCTAGAACTGATCCTTAGGAAGGTAAAAGTTCTAGAAACCACACCAAGAGAGAAATACCTGAAGCAACTAGAACTCTGAACCTGACGAAAATGTTGAGAAGAGGGTCCAAATACTTTGTTATTTGGAAAGAAAGATTACGAAGTTTATGACTTCAAAAAAAAATAGGGTTTTTAATACATACATTCATCCTACAACTGTATATCGAACACTTAATACATTCATGTGCTATTCTAGGCCTCAGAGACAGAGCTAACTTGTCCAGAGCTAACCAGACAATGGAAGGAAGCTGTAGAAAGATGTATTTCAATTCAATAAGAAAGGCTTCTCCAAAATTTAAAGCTATCTAATGTGGACTGGGTTACCTTAGGAAGTGATGAACCCTCAGTCTTTGTAGTTGTCCAGAAACAATCCCATAAATACAATGAGCTAGCCTGGGGCATTTTAGTCAGTATGATTGGGGCAGTGGTTCACAAACTGCTATATGGACCCAAGATTCTGAGTTCCATAAAGGATTTGGTTCATGGGCTAAGCTTACAAATTTGAACAAGTCAAATATCAAATATCATCAGTCAAACAACCTACTAGTGAATCAGGCCATATGTGCTATGCTTTTAAGTGATCATCAAAGTGAACAGGAAATCCTTCACCTCCTGGATCTTTCCTTATTGAAAGGAGCTGCTGATCTAGACGGATGTGATGAGGACAAGGGAGCAGTTAAAGGAAGGGACCAACTGGAGGATGAATTGATACTGAGTGACAAATGACCTTACTCTTACTGTGATACCAAGTGGCCCATCCTCCTGAGATCCCCTTTTCTCCATACAAGTGAGGATGTTATCCTTTTTTTTCCTCTTTTTGTTGAATAAATATATGAGTCCACCATGTTTATTATATGCCATTATGTCTGCATATTGCTCTTTTAATACAGGGAAATGATATTAATGCAAAGCATATTTAAAAAGCAGATATTTCTAATTTCTGGTGGCTGTAAATTTTATTTCCACTTTAAAAAGAAGACCAGAAGGAGTAATCTGTGTGTTTAAATAGCAATAATTAGCATAGATTCTACTTGCATTACCACTGTCTGAGTACATTATGAAGCATTTGTCATAGCTAATGCATTTCTGTCAAATCAAGTGATATTAGAAGGGGGTTTTTGTAATGAATATTAATGTAAGAGACAGCTATAAGTAAAGCAAATTATAGAGGCAGGTAAATGTAGAATTAGCTGCAAATGCAAAGTAGCCTTTCATTACAAATTAAGTTCTTATGATGTTAATAAAAGCGTAAGGTTCTAGGTAGTCATCTGGAGCCTGCTGAACGCTGATAGGAATTTGGAAATGCTTTTCTAGTACTCTTCAGTCCAAATCAAAAGCCTTACATAAATTTGTCATGCAGAAGAATATTTGCATGTCTTCATTTTTTATTCTTGCCCTTAAATAAATCTTATTTTATAGAAATCTACTCTTTAGTGGAGTTAATTTAAGTCCAAAGTTAGTTCCAGATGCATATGTTTAGAGAGTAAATTAAGTAAATAGAGTACTTTGTGTTCATTGAAGCTAGATGCTGTATAAATAAGAGATCATTAACACATCATTACATGTGTTAATTACACATGTTAAATTATGGATCAGGTCTGAGAAGGAAAATTTCCACAAAAGTTACATAAAGCAAAGATAAATTTCTCAAGTGGTATCAAAGATGAAATTATACAGAGAAATATGCATTTCCTGCCTGAATATTGAACTAAATTAATTTACAGCTCTAGAATCTTCTAAAGTTTCCTATGGAGGAAATAATATCAGTACTTCTAGGCTACCCATTTAATTATAAAAACATTAACTTGATAATTTATGTTTTGACCTTAAATAGTTAATATGTTCACAAAAATATTTCTATCCAAAGTTTACATGAAATTTATGGTCACTTTATCCTCTCATATATTTATTACTAATATTTTGATTATACATCATACAAGTTCATTTTGCATATTTTATAAGATGTATGTGGCCTAAAAGGTAAAAAAAAAAAAAAAAACAAAAACGACTTCCCATAATCCTCTCCACTTCAAATTTCTCCTGCTACCTCCTGCAAATTTGAACAAAAGTCAAGAGAAAAAATGAAGTCTCATCTCTTTTCCTGTTCCTTCAGTCAGTCTGTTTTCTGTGTTACTGGAGACAGTGTTTTTGTATTGAATATATTCACAAAATTGAATTTTAAAAATTGCCCTTTCCTTCTTTCTGAGACAATAGCCAATACTAGGGTAGAATAGTCCTACTTCAAATATTTGATTCTCTCTGTATGAAACAGCTTAGGCCAAGTTATATTCTAGTAAGAGATTACCCCCAAATCTCAATGGCTTACAAAGACTAAGATTTGTTCTTTGCTATGACTTTGCTGAATAAGCCTTTATTTCTGGGCATGGTCTGATAGAGTAGGTAAATCTGAGTATGGCCTATCTTACGGTACAGGGAAAAAGAACAAAATGGTAACCCATACATTATCTGTTAAATTATCTGTAAGAGATAACATGGGTCACTTCTACTCACGTTTTTCTGGCAGAGGAGCAAAGTCAGTCACATGATGAGTCCTCACATTGTGAGGTATATACAATTCTCTGGTAGGGAAGAGCACTGTGGAGAAATGTTTTGGATATTTTGAACAATGATAGTATCATCCCCAGTAAATATTTGTTTATCTAATACATATTTTGGAACATCTAATATGTGCTAAGGTTTGTGCTAGGGTTTAGGCTAGAATAATAAATAACATAGATGTATTTTCTCCTCTCATTGGTATTGTGTTGATTGAAATGTTATGTTCCTTTCATAGAGGCTACAAATACTACTTTCTGAAAGAAATTTCATTAGGGATAGGGAGCAAGAAATGGGCCAAGATCATTTCC
>CM052799.1:71946416-72012577 GCA_028533885.1 Nasua narica
GTCAAAAATTGCTTATAAAGTTCCCCTAGGTTCATACTCTCAGGAGGTAGGCTTTTCATAGAATTAACTACCTGGAAAAAAAAATCAGTCTGTTTTTTTATTTAATGGTGATGTATCTATAAAAACAAAAATGAAGCAAACGAAATGAATAAAGTATAACTACTAACTAGTCATAAAATACACATATAATTAATTTAGGTTTAGAATAAGATTGAGGGGTTCCTGGGTGGCTCAGTTGGTTAAGTGACTGCCTTCGGCTCAGGTCATGATCCCGGAGTCCCGGGATCAAGTCCCGCATCAGGCTCCCAGCTCCACTGGGAGTCTGCTTCTCCCTCTGACCATCTCCCCACTCGTGCTCTCTCTCTCTTTCTCTCTCTCAAATAAATAAAAATAAAATCTTTAAAAAAAAAAGAATAAGATTTAAAGAACTATAATATTTAGTAAAAGTAAACTTTTTTCATATTTTTACCTATAGCTTTTTTTTTTTTAAAGATTTATTTATTTGTCAGAGAGAAAGTGCACAGGCAGGGAGAGCAGCAGACAGAGGGAGAAGCGAGCTCCCCACCAAGCAAGGAGCCTGATGTGGGACTTGATCCTAGAACCCTGGTTTCATGACCAGAGCTGAGGGCAGACACTTCACAGACTGGGCTCCCCCAGGTGTTTCATATTTTTCCCTATAGTTTTAGAGAGAGAACTTCAATCTGTTGCTTAACAGAGTCACATTTCCTAGGTTTTACAGTTTGACACTTGAGAGTTCAAATTTTACTTTTTTTTTTTTTTCTGCATGACTGGCTTTTATCTCAATCTCTTTTTCAGCCTTTTAAAGTTAGTTGTTTGTTTGTTTGTTTGTTTCCCCCAAGAGTCTCAAAAACTCACTTTTTTGGACTATATCAGCCCTTTCTTCCTGATCTAGCGAATGGGAAGGGGAAAAAAAGGCATTACAGTTTCACCTTGATATGATTCCTGACATAACTTCCCAAATGCAGAAAATAATTCTGTGCATACACCCTATCTAATTTAGCTTGTTGGCCTTTGGTAAAGAAGGGATAGTGAAGAATTAGTGTAATTCTCAAATTAATTAATCACTTCTTTAGAGAATCTGTGGATCTTACAGCTAAGTTTTAATAACCATCCTGTTTTTCAAAACACGATATTATTTTAGAGCTGGAAGAGATTTCAGAAATCACAAAAATTGCTTATTTTAAAAAACGACCACTTTCTAAAAACCACTTAATTCACACCTGAACAAAACAAAGCAGACATTTTTAAAGAGATAAACACTGGCTTGGACATAAATGCAATCACATACAGATGTTGGTTCTTCCTCTGCCTCCTCTTACAATTCATTTTCTCTTTTCAAGCTTCATTTTATTTCCTAGGGTCTTCTGTTTGTTCATTCATTCACTGGAGAAATATTTGTTGGGAATCTATTATGTCTGAAGGGCAAGTCTAGATGCTAAGGATCAGCAGAGAACCAAAACACTAAAAACCGCTGCCCTTGGAGAGTTTACATTCCACTGGTGGAGATTGATAATGAACAGCCCTCAGGCTGTTATGTACCTCGACCCATATTTGAATGTGATTAAGTTCCGTAGAGAAAAAGAAAGCAGGGAAGAGAAAGAGGAACTGCAGGCCTGGATGCAGGCAAACAGTTTTGCCTCCGGTAATAAGATAAAGCCTCTCTAAGAAGGTGATACAGACTGGAAGATGGGGAGGGAAGAAATCATGTGCTTTCCTGGAGCAGAGTATTCTTGTTAGAAGGAACAGCAAACTCAATGTTTCCGAGGTGCGAGGGTGCAAGAAGGTCAGTGCAGCGCCGTTGTTAAGGAGGGAACCAGAGGGAAGGGTAGAAAAAGATAAAGTCAGATAGATTACAGAGGACCAGGCTATATAGGCCCTTCTGGCTATTGCAAGAACATTGGTTTTAAACAAACAAACAAAACATTATAGAGATAAAATTCACATAACATAATTCACTGTTTAACCATTTTAAAGTGTACAATCTAGAGGGTTTTAGTATATTCCCAATGTGCAACGTTATGCTAATTCCAGAATTTCCATCCTCACAAAAAGAAATCCTGTACCTCCGAATTTTCCCTCCTTTCCATTATCTCGCAACTATTAATCTACTTTTTTGTCTGGATGGATTTGGCTCTGGTCAATGTGGGGGTCTTTTGTGCCTGACTTCTTTTACTTAGCATTGGGTTTTCAGGAGTCACCTAAGTTGTGACCTGTGGCAGCGCCCGCTCCCTTCCTTTATATAGGCTGACTAGTGTTCCCTTGTATGGACATACCACATATGTGCATCCATTCACTAACTGATGAACGTTGGATTGTTTTCATTGTTTGGCCGTTGTGAAATGCTACTATGAGTGTTCCTGTACAAGTTGGTGTGTAAAAATATTTTTTCCTTTATCTTGGGTGTATATTTAGAAGTAGAACTTCTGAGTCATAGGTTAACTCTATATTTAACTTTTTGAGAAACTACCAAACTTTTCCACAGCCACTGCACCATTTTTTATTCTTACCAGCAACAAATGAGGGTTCTAATTTTTCCCCATCCTTAGTAACACTTGTTATTTTCTGAATGATTTTAATTTAATTTTCCATCATTATTATTGCCATCCTAGTCGATGTGAGATGGCATCTCATTGTGATCTTGATCTGCATTTCTCTAATGACTACTGATGTCAAACATCTTTTCATGTGTTTTTTTGGCTATTTTTATATTGTTACTGGTGAAATGTCCACTCAGACCATTTGTCCACTTCTTAATTAGTCTGTTTGTCTTTTTCTTGTTCAGTCTGTGGTTTGTTTTTATCACTTTTTTTATAATGTCTTTGACATGCAAGAGTTTTTAATTTTGATGAAGTCCAATTTATTTTTTCTTTTTATCTTTGTGTTCCTAGTATCATTTTTAAGAAACCACTGCCTAATCCAAAGTCTCACATATTTACAACTATATTTTCCTATAAGAGTTTCACAGTATTACCTATCACATTTAGGTTGTTGACCCATCTTGAGTGGTAAAGGATTTGAGGCAGGGGTTCCTTATGCATGTAGATATCCATACGTCCCTTTCCCTTTGAATGGTCCTGTCACCCTTATCAAAAATCAGTTGGTCATAGATGTACAGTTTTAATTTTGGACTCTCAATTTTATTCCATTTATCTATATTCTGGTATCCTTATGTCTTATTGATTACTGTAGATTTTTAGTAAGTTTTGGAATCGTGGTATGAGAACTCCAACATATTTTTCTTTTTCAGCATTGTTGAATATTGAGATACCTCCATTTCTATATGAACTTTAACTCGTCCATTTCTGCACAAAAGGTCATTGGGAATTTGATAGATTTTACATTTATACTGTAGATCACTTTAAGGAGTATTACCATCTTAGAATATTGTCTTTCAGTTCATGAATAGAGAATGTCTTTTCATTTATTTAGATATTTTAAATTTTACTTTAGCAATGCTTTTCAGTGTACAAGCCTTGCATTTCATGGTGACATTTATTCCTAAGTATTTTATTCTTTTCCATGCTGTGGTAAATGAAATTATTTTCTTAATTTTATTTTCATATTGTTTACTGCTAGTGTGTAGAAATAACAACTGTTTTTTGCCCCTTGATCTTGTATTCTGCAAATTTGCTGAACTCATTTATTAGCTCTATTTTTTTTTGTAGATTCCTAGGGTTTTCCATATGTAAGATTATGCTATCTATGAATTGAGATAGTTTTACATTTGCCCTTACAGTCCAGATTCATTTTATTTTTCTTGCATAATAGTCCTGACTTTTAGTACAGTGTTGAATACCAATGGCAAAACGGACATCTTTGTCTTGTTTCTGATCTAAGAGAAGGAGTGCCAGCTTTCAGTTAGACATTGGCTTCTACTTGAGAAAATACAGGGAACATTCTGGTACTTTGAGGAGAGGAGTGATACAATCTAACTCCTATTTTAGAAGAATATCTTTGTCTTTTTGATGTTTTAAGTGATTACCATTTCTAAAACGAAAGCTAGAAACCTTAGTTAATATGATAATGAGGTATTAAAAATCTGACATGGTTTATTAAATTTAAATAATACAGTAATATTGCTATACAAAAACATTTAATACATACATATATATCTTTTAAAGATGATAAAATTAGTTAAAAATGAACTATATAATGTGTTCAAGTCATACATATTGTCTTAACTATATCTCCATCTCCCTAGCTATCTATATTACTGTATGGTTCTGCAATGTCTTGTTGATATTATGCAATTTTTATACTTCATGCTTGCTAATCAAATATTTTCTACAACAATAAGCCCTAAAAAAAATCTTGGCAGTGATATGGCTTTCCTAATTAACAGCTACATGGTTCTAGCAAGTGCCTTTATAGCAATAAGCCAGTTTTCTCTTTAATAAGAACTCTCATGTCTCACAGAACTGTTATGAAGCTAAAAAGAGAAAAGTGTCCACAAAACTTATTTGAAAACTAAAAGGCACTAAAAAAATGTAGAGCATCACTATCATCTTGTATCTTTTAGATGTTCTTCATCACACATTTGTTCAATTTTGTAATTATTTAGTTTACCTTTGAAAGTGTCCACTGTCACACCTGATGGCTGATTCATGTAACAGTAATGGCATTTAGAATAAGAACCTATAAAACTAGACAGCTGTGTTACTGGACTTACTAGAGAGAACCACTCTATATCATGCAAAGTTTAAAATAGCAAAAAAATAATGAGACATAAAAGTAGTTGAAGAAGCAGTCTATCTCATTTTGAGTGATGCATTTGGGTATGTTATGTAACATATATCTCACAAAAATCAGCTGTAGACTTCTTGGCATTTATCATTCATTTGAGTTTCAGTGATATTCACATCAGAATTCATAAATCATCATATTTGGTGGCACCTTTTCCATTAGCATCTCAGAAATCTTAATAGGGCCTTCAATAAAAATGGAGCATTTGTGATGATGATGTGAGCTTCAAAGATCAAAAGAGAACAATTTCACCGAAATCCTATGGATTGGTCCATCTTATTGATCCATCTGGACTGACTGATGAAAATATCCTTTAAGAGGAGAAGCTCACAAAAGTACTCTCCTATAAAATCTGTAATTTAGGAGGTCAAATAAGACACAAGTCTTTCTTGCCCTTCTCTCCTGCTTCTTTTCTCTCTAGTTCCTTCTAATCTTACAAAAAAACAGAGCTAATAAGCAAATACAAATAATTTCTATCTCATTCACATCTATTCAGCTTATAATTAAACTTCTAGTCTGAGGAAACATTTATTAACCCAGATTGACAAGTCAGACAGAGAAGAGACTTTCATTGGCTTTGGAATTGTACTTTGAAGGTTAGGTACAGTGGAATTTTTCTCAAGTGTTAAGTAAAAGCAAATGACTACTGAAATTATGGCTTAGCAGTGCTAAAAATGAATATGTTACATATGGAATGAAAATAAAGTTGTGTGAAAATAAAATACATTATTTTTTTAATATCTAAGCATTTTTCAAGAATTCCCTGGATAGGGTGCCTGGGTGGCTCAGTTGGTTAGCGACTGCCTTCGGCTCAGGTCATGATCCTGGAAACCAGGACTGAGTCCTGCATTGGGCTCCCTGCTCAGCAGGGGGTCTGCTTCTCCCTCTGACCTTCCCCCCTCATGCTCGCTCTCTCTCATTCTCTCTCTCTCTCTCTAATAAATAAAAAAATCTTAAAAAAAAAAAAAGTATTCCCTGGACATTTACAATTAGTGTTACACTTAAATTATCTAGGTAAATTTATCTTGTGCTTCAATTTTGGTAAAAAGCACTGTATTTTTACAAAGCTAGACCTAAGCTTCAATGTTCTCTAGATGAGCTGGGGAGAAAAAAATGATTTCACTGAACTAGGTCATACAACTCAATTCTCTTAACGAACCCGCCCAATTATTGGTCACTTTTTTTTTTTTCTTTTTCCCAGCCAACCTGGAAAGTTTTTAGCTTTTTTTCTCTAGCAATGTCCTCAATTCTAGAGGAGCAACTCATGGGAGCCAATTGAAATCTCAAAGGGAGAGATACATACGTACATGCATTATTTTTTTTAGTGAGTTATTTTATTTTGGATGAGGTAGGAAATAGGTAAGTCGAGCAAAAGAGGAGACAGGAGAGAAGCTTGAGCCCTAGCCTCGGGCTTGCCTGCATGTTCATCCCAGTTTCCTGGAGTGGGACCCAGGGGCATAAAGCCCGAAGTCTCTGGACACACAACTACCATATCTTCCTTTGCCTCTTCCCAGTGTTTCTGGGAGGTGCAGATGGTGGCCATTAGTACTCTTTCCTCAATAAACCGTGACTGTGTTGTCCAAGAGGTAAAGCCTCCATGCTAAAAATAACCTAACAAGGTCACCACCTTGTCTGCCTGCCGTGGTCCTTAGCCATGTCCTTAAATACCCGAGAGCTGTTTCTTCTCACCCAGCCTGCCTTCTGGCTCTGACTTCTCTCCCCAGCCTTGTGAAGTGGCTGTCGACCTGGCTGTGATCTTGACTGTTTGGCAACAGCCTTCCAAGTGCCAGGCTTGGATGCGGTCTCTGCCTTGCACGCTCCCCATCCACTCAGACTTCTGACTTCACGCATCCAGCCCTGGACTGCTGGCATTCTTGGCCTGGCTTCCTCTCTGAGCCAGAAGAATTTGCCACTAAGGATGTGAACAAAACTAGCCACATGCCACAGTAAGGCTTTTTCCCCATTTCTAGAAAAACAACTTTAAAAGAACTTAATGTTGCTTTAAAACAGGCTACGGACAACAGGATACATAGAAAAGAAAACTTCCTGTCTCAAGAGAATTAATTTTCAAAAACTGATCTATACAGGAAAGTGGTTTACTCTAAGTGCAGGCTTTAAATTTTAATTGTCATGGTTGGGTTTTGGTAAAAGTGATAGAAATAGTGCTTATTAACAATAGCTAAAAAAAAAAAAATAGCTATACAAATATGTATCCTAAATAAAATCATGACTCCTTTCTAAGCCTGGATTAAAAATTATATTTTAAAATTATTTTATCTAGGGGCCCCTGGTGGCTCAGTCGCTTAAGCATCAGATTCTTGATTAATACTCAGGTCATGATCTCAGGGTCGTGGGATAAAGCCCAGCATTTGGGCTCTGTGCTCAGTGCAGAGTCTGCTTGGGATTCTTTCTATCCCTCTCCCCACTTTCTAAATAGATAGATAGATAGATAGATAGATAGATAGATAGATAGATCATTTAAAATTTTATTTTATCTAAATTAATGATGAAATTTCAGAACTTTTATTCATATCAAATGGACTCTGATATGGTATTCTGATTTGACTCATGAAATGAGATCCCACAAAGTGAAATGGAATAGAAATGCCATCATCCTTTGAGAGGTCATGTCTCATGGGATAGATTTCTACCCTTTCATAGCTATAAAAATATTTAGCATCCTACAGGATCAGAATGGCAGTACTGACTGTCACAGATAATTTACTTTGAAATTAATTCACAGGCAGCATATCCTTTATTAACACAGCTCTACTTTAAAAATATATTTATCTTAAAGTATTGAATGTAATCTTTGTTGATAGAGCTAACCAAAAAGTCTTTTTTTTCCCCCTAAGTATATACTCAAAATAAATAATTGGATTTGAAGCTGTTTAAATAATACCAAAATAACTGTTCTCTTAAGTAAGCCCTAAGGAAAATCAAAATGGTTACTCTGTATTGTTTAGACAAAAGAGAGACTATTTTTTTAAAAATATTTCAGTCAGGGGCGCCTGGGTGGCTCAGTTGGTTGGGCAGCTGCCTTCGGCTCAGGTCATGATCCTTGAGTTCTGGGATCGAGTCCCACATCGGGCTCCCAGCTCCACAGGGAGTCTGCTTCTTCCTCTAACTTTCTCTCCTCTCATGCTCTCTCTCACTTTCTCTGTCTCTCAAATAGATGAATAAAATCTTTATAAAAAAAAAATTTCAGTCAGTGTTGTGGTGAAATGGCAATGCAATTATATAATGAAGGTATTCTCAAAAACAAAAAGGTTATATGATGTGGTAAATTTTTGTGCAAGAAACATTTTTCTGTAACTTGGGTTTCTGGAAAAGTATGATCATTTAAGGGAATAATAGGAGAGTTAATTTTATATCTGGAATTTCATGAAAATCCAGTTTATGTGGCTTCTGTAGATAAAATGAGATTCTTACCATCTTGGAAAAAGGTCTGTTGACTCTGCTGGGGAAAAGAGGCATTTGCTCTCGAATTTTATTATTTTTCCAAGCAGTTCTATTAATTTCTCAGCAGCCAATCTTTTAGTAATGAGTAAAATTCTCATTTCTTTTGTTCTATTTTGATGTGTACACTTCCCTTAATTTTTATGTGCCCCCACTAACTCTTAAAAATCGTCTTGGCTGCAGTATATTAACATTACAAGGAAACGACAACTTTGAGGAGAGAAATTCTATCAAAAAGTGATTGTGTTATATGATGACCTCCCTTTTGTTCCACTTTCAGCAGAGGGGAAAATAATAATAGATTGTTGTCTTGACTGAAATGACTGGAGTTTGAGTCTTGAGACAACATAGTTTATGTGAAATGATTAGCAGTTATTGAAAAGTTGTCCTTAAAAAGATATATGTAATATGTTTCCTTCATATTTTTAAAGGTCTTCTCTTTTCCTGTGTCTTTCCCCTTTGCCAACCATTTTCTATAATTTGCCCGGTAGAACTAAAAACACCTTTCCTGATCTCTTGAAATAAAAAAAAAATCCTTTAACTCAGATGTTTTAGTGTGGCATGTCACATCATGTTATCTTTGGTGATTAAAACATGGTCTGACTCGTGATTCCATGAAGCACTAACATTGTAACGAAAACTGCTAGGCTACTCTAACATAGGATAAACCGCCCAAGCCCAGATGGGAAAAGATCATAAATTATCCACATTAAATATTTTATCAGTATGCCAGCCATTATGAGAGCTTGTTTTCTTTTTTTTTCTTTCTTTCTTTTTTTTAAGATTTTATTTATTTATTTGACAGAGAGATCACAAGCAGGCAGAGAGAGAGGAGGAAGCAGGCTCCCTGCTGAGCAGAGTCCCGACACGGGGCTCGATCCCAGGGTCCTGGGATCGTGACCCAACCCAAAGGCAGACGCCCAATAACTGAGCCACCCAGGCGCCCCGAGAGCTTGTTTTCTTTGCTTCAGGACAGATCTATGGTATAAAAACAAACAAAGAAACAAAACAAAAATCCTGAAAACTGAAGAGCTGACAATTATAACTTTTTAGTCTACGGGCTACCTAACAGGATTCTACAGCAGGGAATCTATACTGTATGCTAAGTGGCTTGGCGAAACTATCTCCATGTTCCCAGTTCTCTACACATTCTAAATTCACTAGTCAGAAGGCATGCTCTCTCTCACTTTGTGTTCACTTTCAATTAGTAAAAGCTTTCAGGATTCATGATTTATCGTGTCATAATTTTTAATCGTTAGCTATTATGGAAGGATACAAGGCAAATCCTTACTTTTTACCTAAAGCCCATGGCCAGAAGGAAGACTATGGCTTTGTATATTAAACAGACAAACTACCAAAGGCAGCTGCTGAAAAATCACGCCTTGACTTTTTGCCAGATTTCAAATCGAGTTTTTGAGTATCCAGACCTTCTCATTGATGAAATGGGAACTGCTACTGTGGCATTCAGCACTTTTCCCGCTGCATGTCTTGGAACAGGGGGATTGCCATTCATAGATTAGGAAATATTTTTTTTTCTTATTCCTTTAGAAGTCTAAATAGGCAGCTTCCTAATCTAGTGGCATCCAAGTCACTTAAAATAGCTCTGAAACAAACTGATTTTCTTTTCAAAGTCTCTTTTTTTTCCCTCTGTAAAATTTATCAGAAAGTTCACAAATTCTGACAAAATTCACCCCTTCTTGTTGGTGCCTACAATTATATGTCCGGTGGCCAGACCCACTCAATGGACTCTACCAAGTCCTAGCACTCCTACCTTATGATTAACTTAGTTTTGAAAGAATTGACTTTAGATTAATCTGTGTTTGGAAGGGATGAAGCAGACGTCCTGTGGGCAATATAGGAAATGCACAGACTGTGCATTAAGGAGAGAAGACTATGTTCTCACAAAAGAGACTCTGGTTTAACTGCTAAATGGAAGGTTAACTAAGCCCCACAGTTAGGTTTCTCTATTTCAGTGATCTGAATGTGTCTCCATCCTCCCTCATTTATTGTCACATATGTCTCAAAATACATATATATATATGATATATATCATATATGTATATATGTTCATTGCTTGCTTTAGGTAGTATCTATGTTCTATCTAATGTTCATTGCTTGTTTTAGGTAGTATCTAAAAATATATTTTTAGGAGTCATTTCCTAATTTATCCTGCATTCCCTTTTAGGGTGATTGGCTTGCCCTGACTTGCGGGGCCCTTCCCTGTTCCGGTACTCAAAGTCCCGTCTCAGGAAGACCCTTAGTCACAGGCAAAACAGGACAGTGCTCACTTGATCCGTCATTTCCCCTTTTTACATCAGTGGTTTTCTATTTACGTGGTATTATAGCTGTAAAGCTGAGTTAACCTAATTGACAGATCTGTCAGTCGCGGTTCTTGACTTGCTGGCCTCAGACCAGCAGCAGCAACAGCAGCAACACCTGGGTACTTGTTAGAAAAGCAGATTTCAGGCCCCAACCCAGACCTAGGAATCATAAACTCTGGGCCAGGAATTAACAATCTGTTTTATCAAAACTTCCAGGTGATTCTGAAATAGAATAAGTTTTTTGCAACCACTAAGTTTCCAGGAAGAGGTTTAAAATAAACCTTGATTCACAAAAGTTTTTTTATTAATTTTATTTTATTTTTTCAGTGTTCAAGATTCATTGTTCATGTGCCACACCCAGTTCTCCATGCAATACATCCCCTCCTCAATACCCACCACCAGGCTCAGCCAACCTCCCACTCCCCTCCCCTCCAAAACCCTCAGTTTGCTGCTCAGAGTCCATACTCTCTCCTGGTTCATCTCCCCCTCCAATTTCCTCCAATTCACCCTTCCTTTCCTTCTCCTATGTCTTCCATGTTTTTCCTTATGCTCCACACATAAGTGAAACCATATAATAATTGACTCTCTCTGCTTGACTTATTTCACTCAGTGTAATCTTTTCCAGTACCGTCCATGTTGATACAAAAGTTGGGTATTCATCCTTTCTGGCATAATATTCCATTGTATATATAGACCATATCTTCTTTATCCATTCGTCTGTTGAAGGGCATCTTGGCTCTTTCCACATTTTGGCAGTTGTGGCCATTGCAACAAAAGTTTTTAACATCTTAGCTTCATTATTACACTTGATCTTAGCCAAAAGGCCGAGAAGCGATTAGCTTCATTATTATTGGATGTTGTGAGAGCCAAAGGAGCATAGAGAAAATAGAGTGAAAGAAGCAGTGGTTTAAGAATTATAAGATGAAAATGAGGGCTCCTGGGCAGTCGGTGAAGCATCTGTCTTCGGCTCAGGTCATGATCCCAGGATCCTGGGATCCACTCCCACGTAGGACTCCCTCTCTGTTCAGCAGGGAGTCTGCTTCTCTCTGTGTATTCTCCCTCTCTCTCATTTTCTCTCTCGAATAAATAAAATCTTAAAAAAAATGAAGATAATTAAGGATGAAAACTTAGGTTAGCAGGTCAGAGATTTTCTATTTTATTGCTATGCTAATTTTCAGTCTGGTACCTTACAGGGATATGACCTCAACTTTTGAAAGAAAGGCATGTGCCTAACAACAAATTTATTGACAGCAGCCTCTATATGTATCAATTATAAAATATCTAGCAAGCTCTTTCTGGTTGTATTGCAGGGTATGTATATATACTAAAGGAGTATAATATATCCCCCTGATTTTTAGAAACTAGGGCTCCAAAATGGTAAGACATTGATAGAGATTGTCGAGGTGACTATTATCAACCAAGAACATCCTTGAGATATTAATGAACATGATACTTAGCTGATAAGACATGCCAGGGTTCCCAGGGTTTCTGTGCTAGAATGAGCCCCTTCTTGTGGACCAAAAGAAAAGAATGAAGGCAAATTGTCTGGTAAAGAAAAAAATAAAATACCAACTCTAATCAGCTTATCTTTCCTCCAAGTAGAGAGAGAGAGAGATCTTGTCTTATGAGGGAGAATCTAAGTCAAGCCGTGTGACCAGAGTCTCTGAACCTTTGTAGAAATGAGCGTTTCTGGAAGCACAGCCACTGTGTCCCTAGAGAACCTTGCAAAACTGGCAGCCCACAGCTCAGATCAAACACAGAGATTTTGGCCCAGACAGAATTTTATACGCGCGCGCACACACACACACACACACACACAGAGTTCTAATGCTTAAAATTTGGAAATTTTAAATAAAACTTTTTGGTTTTTATCAAAATAATAATCAAAGCTCCGGTAAAACTGGACAAGTGTTTCTAAAACGACAGGAACTGACCCAAGTGATAGAATGGAGTACCCCTTTCCTACGGAGCTACATGCTGTCCGGTGTCCCACAGCTGCTAATGCTATCATTGTCAGCTGCCCTGCTTCACTCATTTATGGCTTCTGCCGCCCCGGGGGGGGGGGGGGGCCGGGGGGCGGGGTGTGTGTGGGTGTGCATGTGTGCACATGTATGACTATTGCCTAGTTTTATGCCTGTTTCTACTTGGTGAGATCCCATTTCAAACTAGAGAAGTCCATTTTGAGGTCAAAGACATTTTGGAGATTTAAGGTTCGGAGATAATAAGTAGATCTCCGCTTTGGTTGCCCAACTGTTCCATCCTACCTACCTCCTCAGGGACTTGGACAGTTTCTGCTGAGCCTCCTGAGCATCAGGGGCCTCTGGTGTCCCTCCTGCTTGGCCTCTTCCTCCCCCGCTTCCTCCTCCTAGCTAGCTGCACTTATGGTTGCCCAACCCAAGTCAGTCCTTCTTTGCTTTCGTCCTAATCATCACTTCCTTTTGAGGGCTTCTGCAACTATGTGCTAACCTGGCAACCTCCTTCCTTAGCTTCTTACTCCAAAATTCTAGTCAGTGATAGGAATAACCTAAATTTCTGATAAATTATCCTGTGAAAGTTAATTTAACATTACCCTCTCAAATCATAGATGCTCCTAAAAAATGGCCATTCCCAATGAAACTAATTGGTCCTAGTTTCAAGAAGCAAATCCAAAAGTTGAATCACCTATTTTTTTTTAAAAATAATCTCTGTCTCAAATATATTTCATTAAAATAGTTTATGTTCTAAACCGCATGTGATATACATGGCACAAAGTAAGTTCAAGTGAGTTCAATAGATAATCATTATCAGTGTCGGAAACTACTCCTGATGTAATTGCCTCAAAGAGATCATAGATTGGGTAGCTATGAGAAGCATTTCAAAAGTTACTGTTTGAGGGCCACCTGGGTGGCTTAGTCGTTAAGTGTCTGCCTTCAGCTCAGGTCATGATCCCAGGGTCCTGGGATTGAGCCCTGAATCGGACTCCCTGCTCAGCGGGGAGTCTGCTTCTCCCTCTCCCACTCCCCCTGCTTATGTTCCCTCTCTCGCTGTCCCTCTCTGTGTCAAATAGATGAATAAAATCTTTAAAAAAAAAGTTCCTATTTGATATTTTGTTTTGTGAGTTTTTGAAATCTCTTGCCTTTCTGTAATTTCTAATATGTGCAAGGCATGGGAAATCTAATTCAAATACTGTAAATGCAGAAAGAATTAAGAGTTTCATTGAGGTCACTGTAGTACAGAATATGCCACGCAATTTAAAAGGTACAGGGGATCACTTTTTGCATGGCATTTGCACTGTTGAAGTCATGATAAAATCAAAGTTTGAATTGCAACTTATTTTTTTAATATTTTCTAGTGACACTTCTTTGTGCTCATCCTCCTCAAAGAGAGAAAATCCATTGCCCCCTCTCCCTCATCGTATTAGCGCCAAATCACTCTTGAGTGTACAAATTTTACCATATTTATTTCTCCAGTGAATAGCCCAGGGTCTGACATATGAGGGTTCTTTCAGGCTTAGCCCCAAAGTTTCAGGGCCAAGACCAGAGTGCAA
Source organism: Nasua narica (assembly GCA_028533885.1). NCBI lineage: Eukaryota > Metazoa > Chordata > Mammalia > Carnivora > Procyonidae > Nasua > Nasua narica. Next base: position 71,960,487 of record CM052799.1, read on the forward strand.
ATGAAGACCATATGTCATCCAGGTGAATACTGACATGTTCTACCTCAGGCTTCACCTAGCAGCCCCACAGCCTGCACCCCAGGGATTGCCCGCATGACCTGAAGGATAAGGGGTCTACTCGCCTGTGTCAGACCTAAGTCCTGACAGATCCTTAAGGGCAGGACAGAAGCTGCTCCCCAAGCCAAGATTTTTGAATGATGATTGCATCCACCCAAATCAGGTAGCCTGTAGGGGAGGTACCCCTTCTCCCCACCCTCATTTTGTAAGCTCAGGATTTTAGGCAGTTTGAAGCCCTTCTTATGCCATCCCAGCAGAGGAGAGGGAGGGAATTTGTTGGGGGAAGGACTTTGTCTACTTAGGTGATTTGATGAAGCCAAGTATGAACAAACTAACCTCTTCCTCTGGTTTCCAGATATTTAGCTGCGATCTCCTTCTACCTCTCCCCTTCCTTATTTATGTATGTATGTATGTATTTAATTTACTTATTTACTTATTTATTTATTTAGGAGAGAGAAAAAGAGCAGGAGCAGGGGCGGGAGAGGGAGAGAAGGAGAGGGAGAGAGAATCTTAAGCTGGCTCCACACCCAGCACGAAGCCTGACAAGGGGCTCGATCTCATGACCTGAGATGAAATCAAGAGTCAGATGTTTAGTCGACTGATCCACACCCCTGGCAACACACATATACACATGCCCACACACAGATCCAGGCATTCACACACACACAACTGTGTAAGCTCTGACACTGTATGCGGCCTCCAAGGTACCCATTCCAGCTCTCACTTCCCTTTCCTATCATTCTCACTTGCTCAGTTGGTTATCAAACTCTCTGAAACCTTTTTTACAAGGGACGCCTGGGTGGCTCAGTCAGTTGAGCATCTGTCTTCTGCCCATGATCCCAGGGCTCTGGGATGGAGCCCCATGTCCTGCTCCCTGCTCAGGGGGAGCCTGCTTCTTTCTCTGCCTGCCACTCCCCCTGCTTGTGTTCTCTCTCTCTCTCAAATTAATAAAAATATTTTTTTTATAAAAACCTTTTTTACAAGGTCAGCAAATTCAAAAAATAGACTTTCATTTTATGGCCTTGTGAAATGTGAAGCCTTCAAAAATACGACACTCTATGAAGAGGTCATTCCTGCCTGAGTCTAATGGTGTGGTACTGTGCTCAATAAATGCTAGTTAAATTAAGTCCATAGGAAAGAAAGCACCAGTAATAATTTATAAAAACTTGAAGGGTTTTTTTTTGTCATGAGGCACCTTTTCATACTTCACAATGTCAGCATATTTAAGAGGAAGCAGCTCTTCTGCTCACTTGCTAGCAAGCCTGGGTGAGACTTAAATTCACATATGGAGGAAGGACGTAAATTGTATATAATTCTGAATCTCTAATCTACAGGAAAACATAATGAGCATCTTTGGGTCATCATATTAATTCCTATCACCTGAGAGGAAACTTAAATAATTCAACTCTAGTTGTCCTACTTGAGTTATGAGGTCTGTGTCTAGGAGAATAAATTTCTTACTTAGACCATGTAACTTGGCTGCTCTATTTTGTTATCTGGAATTCAAGTCGTTGATATTTTCTGAGATCTTTTCTTATGTTTTACGGATTTTAAAAAAGTATTTGCAGAGTTTTTGCACAAGAACGAGGGCCACAGATGGGCTACTCTGAATACTGACATTTTCTTTTGTTCTCAACTAAAACCCCATCCCACAAAAGTATTAGCTATTGGCTTGATGCCAAAACCAAATACTGACAGTTGCAATAATGAATATTTGCTCCAGGATACTAGCAGAAAAACTGCACAGAAATACAGATGCAAACCATCTCAAACCTTTTTCTTCCCACTGAATAACACCCATTATTTTTGACTCCCTGTGACATATATTGTTCTTAGAGGGTCATTGGTTGAAGAGTGTAAAGAAATCTGACTCAACCTTTGGGGAACATTAGGAAAGGTGAATCATTATTCCAGTTTCCCATCTTTTGGGAAGCAAAGAAGGAAAGGAAAGGGAGGGGAAGGAAAGAAGGGAGGAAGGAAGAAGAAAGAAAAAGAGGAAAGGAAAGGAGGAAAGGAAGGAAAGAAGGAGAGAGGGAGGGAGGAAGGAAAAGAGGGAAGGAGTGAGAAAGGGAAGAGAGAGAGAAAGAAAGAAGGAGGGAGGGGGAGAAGGAGAGAGGAAGGAAGGAAGGAAGGGAGGGAGGGAAGAAGGAAGGAAGGAAGGGAGGGAGGGAAGGAGGGAGGGAGGGAGGCAGGGAGGGAAGGAGGAAGTAAAAGAAAAGACCTGTAGTTTCCTTTTACCATTTTGCACAAGAGGTTATTTGAGAGCTGTTGATTTTTCTTTTCTCTCCTCTTCCCGAAATGATTCCAGTAACTTAATACTCAGCATAAATGGATGATTGGACATACATGATTGACTCTAGCTCAGGCTATGTTTAGTTTCTTTTAAAGTCAAATTTTTAAGATGCTATCTTCAAATGTGCATAATAAATCATGACCAATATGAATTAGCTGAAGAAGCAAAAAATGAATTAGCTGAAGAGAATGTACTCAGTTCTTTTATGAAAAAAAATCAAAATTTTAGCAATAAAAAATAAATGAAGAGCATATGCTTCTGAGCCAGACTGTCCAAATTCAAATCCTTGTGCTCCACCTGGCAGCTCTGGCTTTGGGCAAGTTCCCAAATCTCTCCATACCTCAATTTCTTCTCAAGATGGGGATAAAAATGGTGTTCCCCTCATAGGTTTCTGTGTGAATCAAGTGAATTCCTACCTGTAAATGCTCTAAAAGTGATTCAATAATCATTAGCTGTAATTGTTATTCATTCATTCATTCATTCATTCACTCATTGTTTTCTTTTAATAAATATTTGAGTGTTTTTCTCATGCCAAGTATAAGTGCAAGAATATAGCAATGCACAAACCTGATTAAAGATTTAACTTTACTATTATCATTTCAAGTCACCATGAGATGTCTCATAAACCATGATGGATTTTTATTGGCCTTCTCATCCTCAGTGGTTTAGTGTATATAGAACCTTGAATAAAATAGCTGCTTAATAAATGTTGATGGACTCAAGTTTGAATACATGAGTCATTGCAACACAAGATAATAAGCACTTAAGTTAGAATTGGGAGGTGCAATGCCAAGTCCCAGTTTCTACCCTAGAGCACGATGTGACCTTGAAAAATTTACTGAAAAATTTTAATCTGAAAACTAAGAAAGCTATACTATGAAACCACTAAGATTTCTTTTGATCGTGATTCTACCGGGTTAACTGGCATGATGCACTATTTGTTGACTGGTTATAGTTCTGTTTTCTTAAATTTAATGAACTTTTCATCTTGGGATAGTTTTAGATTTACAGAAAAGGTGCAAGAATATTACAGAGGGTACCTTATACCCTGCATCCAGTTTTCCCTTACTGTTAACATCTCACAGTGTCATAGTTCATTTGTTAAATTAATGAACCAATAGCGATACATTATTAACTAAAGTCCATGTTTCATTCAGATTTCCTAAGTTTTTACCTAATGTCCTTTTTTTTTTGCTCCAGAATCCCACCTGGCTACCACATTATATAAAATCATCACATCCTGTCTCCTTAGACTCATCTAGATTTGACAGTTTCTCAGATGTTCCTTGTTTTGATGACTTGAACAGTTTTGGGGACTATCGGTCAGGAATTTCATAAAACGTCTTTAAATTTAGGTTTGTTGAATGTTTTTCCCACGCGCAGACAGGGGTTGTGAGTTTGGGGGAGGAAATACAGAAGTAATTTGTCTCATCTTATCAAAGGTATATGCTATTAACAGGAACACCCATTGAAGATTCTATTTTTCTGGTTGGATAAAGAATTATGTATAATTGGTAACTTAATGTGCGATATTAAGGAAAATTTCTTGACTAGATACAATTTTCTAGGCAATGTCTAACATAGTTGATTCTCTCTAAATATGATATAATCTTAAAATATACTTACTTTTTTCCATGAAAAAGTTTTCTCACCACTGATAAATGAAAAGAAACTGAAAAATCCATGTCTTGTTATAAATTAATAGTAATCCTCCCTATGGAGACAAGATTTATATATTAAATTTAAAGTGAAAAATATAACTGTTTGTATTTCTTTCAAATTAACTGCAAAATTGAGAAAATAACAGATTTGTACTCAGCTATGAGGTCTAAAGCACCAAACCAGAAGGGCCAGAAGTTAGGTGTTTTGATGCTAATTCCCCTAAACCTGTCTCATGCAAAGCACTTGCCTCAAGAAATGTTAATACTTCACTAAGCCCTAGGCATAGAGAATCTGGCGTTTCTAATCTTGTGGCATCCTTGGTCTAAATGTACATTATCCTCTGAGGTTAGGAAAAGTACTAATGTAGCTGTCACAAGGATTAGAAGATCCATGGCTTTGTTTATTCTATACTTCTGTATTTCGCTATAAATAGGAAAGTTGGTTTAAGATTACTATGATCTATGCTATGCACAGTTTTCAGATCAAGATGTAAAATAAACATAGTCAATTCAGAGGAAAAGTTGTTAGAAGTTGGGTATTACTACAGATCCTTAGATTTATAAAGTTGTTTTTTTTAAGATTTTATTTATTTATTAGAGAGACAGAGAAAGTGAGAGAGAGCATGAGAGGAAAGAAGGTCAGAGAAAGAAGCAGACTCCTGGTGGAGCTGGGAGCCCGATGTGGGACTCCATCCCAGAACTCAAGGATCATGACCTGAGCCGAAGGCAGTTGCTCAACCAACTGAGCCACCCACACGCCCCCTTCCTTGGATTTAAATGAAATAAATAGAGTATCACACTGGCCCCAGCATGTAGCCACACTAAGTTTAAATATATCTATATTAATGGTTGTCACTCTCCATGGAGCTGATCGTAAGACCAATTTAGTAGTTTTAGTCTACTGCTGTTTGTCACCTTACTTTGTAACCTTACCATGTGTCACAGTCATGGCCAAGAGTATCATCCACAACATTTTTTTTAATCCCTGATTTTTTCAATCTATAAAATACTGTCCTGACTCACCATATTCTATTTCTGTGACCTTGGAAATGTCCTTAATTTCTGGAATTTCCTCATTTGTACAAGTTTGTGTGAAGGCTAAATGAAATTATGTATATAAAACACTTAGCAAATTAATTGGGCACTTTTTATTTATTCATAGACACATATGCATATACTTTCAATCATTTCTGGTTTGTCGAGAGCAATGAATAGCTACTAGACTATCTTAAAGTTGGCATTGCCTATGATGCCATATCTAGGTTCTCATAAATATTTTCTAGCTATTACCTGATATTTTAACATTGGTACCTCAAGAGGTAAGTAAAAATTAATTAAAAATTAATTAGAAAATGGACGTGTCAATGTTCAAGAGAATAAATGTATTCTGGTGCAAAACTTGGTATTACAGTAATTTTATTTATTTTTCTCTAGCCATGAAAAACTGATGAGCAGACTCTTTTTACATGGTTGGAGGGTATTCTTCAAAACAGTAAAAGAGGCTTACTTGATTATCTTAGCAGTTAAAGAAATGATTAAACATGTATGACGTATCAGGCAAAGGAAATAAGATCCAGATGAATTGTTTTATACAACAACCCTCAACAAGAGCCCATTTCTTTTCTTATTGACTAGTGTTTCTGATACCATGTTTGGGAAAGAGCCATAACCAATCTCACCTAAACTCCTACCTTTATATCTGGATCAAAGGAGATATCCAAGTTAAAGGGCATCCTGTAACTGCAATCAACTCTTGATTATGTGATCTAATAAGAAGTAAGCATTCATGAGGACAACATTTCATTGTAGGCAGACCACTGTCCCTTATAACCACTGACTAATTCATTTATTATGAATTTTTCAGTGTGACATTAATGACCATGGCAGCATCTGGAATGAAAAACAGTTCCAAAGGCAGACAGGTAGCTAGAGAGACATCCTGGGAATATTTTGAATAGGAGGTTAAGAACCAGCCAGCTGGGAGACGGAGGAAATAGTAGAAAAGTAGAAAGGTTAGGAGCATTAGAGATCCTTTGCAATTTGTTATTGGATATAGCAAACATTATTAATGGTAATTGGTAATTGTCATATTCAGAATGGGAGCTGTGTATGACCAAGTGAAGTCAGAATAAAGGACTTTTGCTTTAGATGTTGACCTCTCCAGATTTAGTATCAAACTTCGGAGCCAGAAGGATCGTAGGGTTCCAGTACATCAACACTTTTGTAGTCATCAGACTCTTAAAACTATGATGTGACATTAACATGGTGTGACCAGTCTGTGAATTTCTTGTGGAGTGGCCATTGATGTTTGAATACTATGTAACAAACTCACTAAACAGAGCCTGGTACAGAGCATGCATTTAATAAATATGCCAGACCAGAGTTTTTGTACCCGGCATTGAATATACAACTCTTTGTAAATAGGACAATGATTTTCTAAATAGTTGATCTAAACAAACCCCTATGTCATCAGGGTTTCATTTTTTTTTCCTTTTTTTTTTTTTGCACAAACCTATAGAAAAGGATCAGTACTTATATTTTAATTAAAGAAATAAATGTAGAAGGAAATAGAAAGACAAATAATAAAGAAAAAGAAAAATATCTTAAAAGTGTTTATCCTTTATTTTTTAAAAAGCCATCTGTGTAGAAATAGAGGCATACAACATACAATGCCTTGTAAAGACTGTTTTACTAAGGCCATATGTTAACAAGAGAAATCTGTGGGTATGTTTATTTGCCCCACAGAAAAAAAATTATATGCGTATTTGAGTGTATTTTTCAGAATCGTCTGCATGTTGTCTATCAATATAGGCAACTACACGTGGCCATCTATGCAAATTTCTTCATGAGATGATTGACTCATAGTCGAGAAGCAGCAATTGCTGGCTGCTCTTATAATATTAGCAGAATGTTATATTAGTGAGACATTTCTAAATAGGAAAAAATAATACCACTGTTTTTCCGTTCTTTCCTATGCTATTTTGAATGCAGACAGTACCACAGGGACACCAGCAATATCAACAACTGTGGAAATTCGCAAAAGCAGTGTTATGACAACTGAGATCACCTCTAAAGTAGAAAAAAGCCCCACGACAGCCACTGGCAATAGCTCATGTCCTTCCACGGAGACTGAGGAAGAAAAGGCAAAACGGCTTCTTTACTGTTCACTATGCAAGGTTGCCGTCAACTCCGCCTCGCAGCTGGAGGCGCACAACAGTGGTGAGATGCAGTGATTTCTCTTCTGTCTCAACAGCTTGCAATTATCTTCCTCTGAATGGATTAGATCTTTTGCAGCAGGGGACAAAGGGGTGGCAGAAAACTGACAATTATTACATGGAAGTCATTAACCATTAAAAAATAAAAATGACATGCAAAGTGTCATTTACATGGGTGCAAGAGAGGACTTGCAGGGCTTCCTGATGTACTTGTGTTTGTGTTTACGGATATGTGTCTGTGTGTGTGTGCACACGTGTATTATTAAACATTAGGAGATAAAGTACAATATAATTCTAAAGTATAAGCTTTGCATTTATTTGATTTCAAAACTGCTATGTACTCCCACGCATTGGGTCCTAAATGAAGTTTTCTAAAGTTTTGTCAATACTATAGTTGCAAAATTTGGTTCTATAATTCCATGGGCTTTTAGCTGAAACCTCTCCATAATGGTTTTTATGGTAAATGACGCGGTTTGGGCTAAATCTATATCACCTGAGCAATTAACTGTAAGGTGCTTATTATGGGCAACCACTGAAGTGTGTTCTCTACGTGTAATAATTTATTTACTGTTTGTGACAACCTAAAGATACTATTCTTGCTATTTGATTGAGGCTCAGGCCAGGCACATGACCAGCTAAGTGACTGAGCCATGATTTAAACATAGATCTTTCTAACTTAAACGCTAAACTTGAACATATCATAACAGAACATACTGATAGGCCAGCATGAAATGCTTGCCCGATATACTTCAATTCTATCTATCTACTGTATATCTATATCTATATCTATAAAAAGATATTATATAGGTATTATGTATCTATACCTGTACTATCTATCTAGATAAGTAGATACTAAAAGACAGTCCAGATCTATATATCTATATCTGTATATCTAAATTATATCTTTGTATCTATAATTAAATTATATATAGATACAGATAATTGTATATATATCCTGCCTGAGATTTTAGCCAGCCCTTTGAGCCTAGATTGGATTTCCTCTAAAAGGCTGGGTTCACTGCCAAGACCCAGTCAGCCATCACAATAGGAACAGAATCATTTGTAAATCAAACCCTGGGTTAATATTGCAGCTTTATGTTGTCTGTCATTGGCCAATCACTGTGCTGCATGGTAATGCTCAAGTATTGACTTCAGTGTTCTATAGGAGTGATTGCAGGTGGAGAGCAATTTCTTCAGCACACCTCTTCCCCCCTGCATGCAACATTAGTTGTCGTCCGGGAGTTCATGAGTTCAGAGGCTGAGAAACGCAGAAAAAGATCTGGCCCCAAGTCAGAATCTATACCGTGCAGACGTGCCTCATGTTTTACTCATGCAATTACATTATTCAGGGATGCCAGACTATTGGAGAGCAAAAGCATCATTGAAAGTCCATTTATTTCTCAAGAATTCTTGATCGTTCTGCATAGTGACAGAGAAACACATTCATTTTGAGGCGGGGGCATCCGCTTTGACAAATAAACAAACCATACCTTTGAGGCGGGAGTTAATTTATCAAGAATTTGGATGGTCCTCTTGAATTCTTATCAGAAACATCTGATTAAGAAGCAAAGAATAATTAGTTATTTCATTATGTCATACCAGGATATATTTTTCATATTCCAATTCTACAATCCTCATCTCTGCTGTGTGTGTGAGAAATACCCACAAAGCTTTAAAAGCACATTCACCCGTGTCACTTTAAGATATATATATATTTCTTATATCCAAGGATTCTGATTTATTATACATCCAGGCCTAGAAGCAACAGTGTTTGGGAAAAGAAAAGAAGCAAAAACAAAAAACCTCACAAGTGTTGTGTAGGCAGAGCTGAGAACTACTGGAACCCATCTTATTTGGGAGTTTAAGGTGGTAAATGCATGAAACCTTATAGGAAGCTCTTTATTGGGGTGTCCTCTCCAAACCTTCATCCGGTCAGTGGACTATAACCACCCCCCCACACACACCTTCCACCTAAGCTTGGCTTCTTCATCCCTGCATTTCCCTTCCTACATCAGAGATCTTTCTCCAGCGTCCAGGCCGATGCTTATTTTAGGCCTCCCATGAGACTTGCACTAGCCAGTTGGGCCAGAACTGGAGGTGGCAAAGGAAGAAGAGAAGATACACAAGTAGATCCTCTTTATTCTCCTCTGCACACCATTTTTGATCTGCAAATCAGCTCTCTTTTAACTGAAGCAGCGGTGGGAAGCTCTCGTTTATCTGCGATGTTCTCTCCCTGGGGATAGCGAATGCAGTCGTTCCCATAGTCAAACAACTGCCCCTCATGCCCTGGTTCCTGCGTCTTTCCCTATGGATCCCATATGAGGAAACCTGGGGCAGGGAGTGTAAAGGAGAGGGGATCTCTAGAGGCTCACTTGCCTGTCACGAAAAGAGTAGCCATTTTAAGAGTCATCATAGGATTGGTGTGGTGTGTTTTAGTTTGAGTTCCATTAGAAGCAGACTCTGAGACCAGGATTTGAGAGCAAATGGCTTTTATGGGAGGCCAAGGGCACAGGTGAGGAAGTGGGAAATGGGAAGGGGAACAGGGAAGGGAAGCAGCCAGTGCTGTGTGTGGCTCTAGGCAGTTAGCAACATGGGCGACTGGAACTCGCCGAACAAAGCCGTGACATCGCAGGGTTCCCACTGCGTTCCACTGTTTTAAACATAAAAATGTCCCGTGGTCACATAGAATGACAGAATGGAGTTAGCTCAAGTTCTGTCGCTTCATCTCTACATTCGCGGTGTTATCATCTCATTGTTCATTTATGATCTACTGTTTACATTAAAAATACAGAGTACCGCAGGGGTTGAAGGCAGGAACTACAGCCTTTGTGAGCCTGAATGATTTCAAACTGTTAGGGACTTGCTAATGAAACAAGAGCCTGTGGCCGAGTTCCTGCGTGTCTGTGGCCCAAGGTATAATGGAGAGGTCTACAAATTAGTTTCCATGTGGCATATGACGTTTAGTGTAAGGTAAGTTAGACAATGGGCTAATTTAATATATGCTAAAAATCGTAACAGTAAAAACAAGGATTGTTTAGAATATAGACAAATTGTGGTCTAGGAAGCAGTCCTTTATCACGGATGTCAGTTAGAGTTGCCAGTTCCTGGTGCTGGTGGAAAGCAGACTGTCTGTTTTAGTCCATTTAATTATTTTCTAGTTCTCTTTCATGGACCCCTGTATTACCTGCACCCACAGCGGACCACAGTCACTGTCTGTGTGCTCCATTGCCCCCACACTCACCCCCACCTCCCCGGTATCACTAGCAGAGTTCTCTGCTTTCTTTCAGAGCTAGATATTAGGAAACCACTGTGAAGATTGGGTCTTTTCTCAGGGAATCTGGTTTGAAGGCCAATTTTGTTTAGAAGCAACCAGGCTGTAGGGTGGGGAGATGTGCCTTTGCATCTAAATTGTAATTCTAAGTATTTCTCTCTTTTTTTTTTCCTCTTTCAGAAACACATTATATGCATGGCATAAGGCCTTTAGTTCTGAATGTAGAGTTGTGCATTTGTGGTTTTTCTTTTTAATCGTAAACCCAATTTTGAGACCATAGCTTCCATCAAACACAACCTTTTGTATGTTACAACGGAATGAGCTAAGAGTGATCAGACTATTTCTACCTCAGATCCACAAATAACAATTCTGTGTGAACCTGGGCAAGTTGACTGTCCTCTTTGGACCTCTCTCTCTTTAATGGAGCTAAGAGGCCATATGGCACCTCATAAGGATGAATTATTATGGCACGATTATTAGTGTGACCACAGTTGCTGCTAGCATTATTTGAGGATTGGTTGTGTTATTTCATTTGCTTTCTCTTTTCATTTTTCACTAAAGTTACAGTTAATGGATTTATATTCTATAACGTTGGAATGCAGGATTTAAATATGAGAATTCCTGCTTTGCATTTTTTTTTTTAGAATTTGAGAGAAGTAGATATCATAATTTACTAGCATGATTCACAAAATAGTCTAAGAATGTTTAAAACAACCTAAGGGGACATACTCTTTTCAAAAGATATGGAAGTCTCCATTTAGTTCTATGTTATAGACACAGATAATACCAAAAAAAAAAAAAAAAAAGTTTTGTCTTTTTTCTTGAAAGAAATCTCCCCCAAACATTCTACTAAGCATTGCTTTGCTTAGCTGATTTGGATGGTTTTTTTCTATGTAATTTAAACAAACAAACAAAAAACCCTTTAAAATGTTTTATAGTTATTGCTTATTACAAATTTGGTTAAATTTTTCTGTCAATAACTGAAGTGGTAACATTTGATCATTTTCACTAGGCTCATTTGAGCTTTTCTATCCCTAGACAGAGCTTATTCTATCCCTCACTAGGTTTTAATATACAGACAAGGCAGTTATCAAAGGATAGACTTTACTAACTTTTAGAGATTACTAAATTTTTGCTTAAACAAAACCAACACTGTTAAGAAGGAGGACTGACTAAAATTTACTGACAGCTTATAGAAGTGCCAAAAGTAATCCTTAGAACAATAAATGCCTTTAATGCAACACTTCAGTAGAGCAGATAATTTCCTTTTTCACAGCTGAGGACACTGAGGCACAAAGAAACACAAACTACACAGCTAATGGAGGCAAACTCCGACTCCTTCCATTCCAGAGTCTAAGCTCACAATGCTCTTCACAAATATTTGTTCATTGCTCTTTATTAATATCCAATGCTTAAGCTGTGTCTACTATGGGTTAGGCACCGAGGATACAGTATGAGCAAAACCCCGGAGTTGCCTTCAAGAAGCCCACGTCTAATTCGTGCTTCTGTATTCAGGAAGAGAATTAGGTAAAGACTTCTTTCATCGGGACATGTGTTTCACGTTTCAAGGGAAAAATTCATTTGAGCCAGTCACCTATGGTCAGTGCTCATAGCCTTATTATTATTAAGGTCCAAAGATTATCTGCCACTCCTATTCAGCTTCTTCTAGGGTAACGGTAAGCCTCCCGATTACGGAAGATATTGGGCGGATCAAGAGTCCCTCCAGACAGAATAAGAGCCGATCTCCTACTGACTGCTTCTTAAGCATTGATAAGCCAAACCAGCCCAGGAATGCTTCTCAGTTTGACTGAAGAAGCTGTATGGAAAAGAAATATTTTGATAAGATCACCTGTTTGGATAAAGACGGCTGGACAACCATCCAGATACACACACACACACACACACACACACACACGGACACAAAGTATATATATACGTATATAGATCTCGCTCCCTGGAGTATTGTTTTGCCCTACACTGACTTACACCATCTGCAGAGTAAAAAACTGTGTCTATTTTGCAAGGGAAGGGGCTTGCAAACTGCAAGAAAAAAAGCAGAGACCCCTCCCCACCAGCACCACGGGCAGACTGCAGCTCCACATTTCAAGTCCTCTAGTCTACTTCCAAGGTGTTGACCTTTTACTCTTGACTCAATATGTTGGGATATGAACATTTTCATAGCTGTGCATAAGAATATGACCTTCAACATGGAGAGTCTACGTTGTAAGAATGTACATTTTTTGAATATTGGATTCAGTAAAGTTGCAATCAATCTGAAAGAGAAACGTAACTGTAAATCTGTCTCATGTATTCATCACCTCTTATTTAAGGCAGTGGTGATTGGCACTAACCTAGTGTGCCCCTCAATGTGTTTTCCTCATTAATAGTCAGTGGTTCTGGGAGGCTGGTCCAGGAATCAGAAAATTGAGTCTTATTTTTTATGCTTCCAGAACTGATAACAGTCTAATAAATATAAGTAGGAAAGAGAAACCACTAAAAAAGGATTTAAGCAACTGGAATGGCAGAAAGGATATAAATGATGATGAGGGAAAATTTCATAGCAAAACCATATGGCTAAGTGATAAAAATAAAGAATAGTTATCAACACTAAGAAAAATAAAATTAGGGCGCCTGGGTGGCTCAGTTGGTTAAGCAACTGCCTTCGGCTCGGGTCATGATCCCGGAGTCCCGGGATCGAGTCCCATATCGGACTCCCGGCTCTGCGGGAAGTCTGCTTCTCCCTCTGACCTTCTCTCCTCTCATTCTCAGTCTCTCTCTCTCTCTAATAAATAAGTAAATAAATAATCTTTAAAAAAAAAAAAAAAAAGAAAAATAAAATTATGAACAAAATTTTGAGAGATAACTCCCATTCATGAACTACCAGGCTAAAAAAAAAAAAAGCGAACAGGTGTTAATAACTGCAGTTAGACTAGTTATGAGTGAGAGGTCAGAGATGTTATTGGCTTATTAAAAAGAAGCTTTTGTGTATAGCTTAACTTCTTAGGCTTTCACTGCTCGTCTTCTTGGTCATTTGTTTTTATATTTGAAATAATATGACCAATCAGTTTGGGCTTCACTATCCTAATAAGGCTTTTTTTTTTTTCTTGCATTATACTCTTGCTCTTCCTTTTTGAACCAAAAACACATAGCCAAGAAAGCTTGTTTGTATTCTGTTTTGAAAGTGGGTCTTTAATTAGTGCCACCTCTGTGAACACACCATGTTTAAACTGATTACATTTGTTACACATCACCTCCAACTATACCTTGAGCAACTAAATCACTCTTCCTCATCTGCTATCATTTATGTCTTATTAGCATCAAGAGGAAATGAAACAAAGTCACACCCATTTAATTTCATTTCGGGACTCTAGAGTGTAGGTGCTCTGTTAATGGTGCTGGTTTGATATGTGGGACATTGTAAAAACATGAGTAATTAACTAATGTTATGGAAGGTGGTCAGAGCACATTGTCTTCTAAGTTAAGCATATCTCAGTCATAATCCCTAGAAGAACTGCTCTAAACTAGACATCACATTTTGTTACTGTATCATTTCTCAAAGGCATATAATAGCTAAGATTTTTGTGTGTATTTTTTTTTTCTAAATCTCCCTGGCAGGTACTAAGCACAAAACCATGCTAGAAGCTCGGAATGGAAGCGGGACTATCAAAGCCTTTCCTAGGGCAGGCGTGAAAGGCAAAGGACCAGTTAATAAGGGAAACACAGGTCTGCAAAACAAAACGTTTCACTGTGAAATCTGTGATGTGCACGTCAACTCGGAAACACAACTTAAACAGGTAGACAGCACATATTCTAGAAATGATAGGGGACATCCTGATGAGCAAATGTGTGTGCTTCCTTTGTTGCCCTTCTTTCCTGTTTTTCTCTCCCATTCATCCATCTATCCATCCACTTATCTTCTACTCACTGCCCTCATTTATTTATGCCTAGTTTAGTTGCCAAGGAAATAGTAAAATGTAATATTTTCTAAGTCCTTTCAGAAAATGTCTGAAGTGAGTTTGTACTATTCTTATTTCTGAAGAGTGGGAGGAAAAAGGGTATTAGATCTTTTCTCTACCAGGTTTCCCACTCAAAAGTGTTGATTTTCTTAAAAGGTCAAATTGCAATGTTCCAATTTTACTTGTTTAGATATTTACATGTTACAACTAATTTTATACTGTTCTATTCTTTTATGTACTTTATTACATGGTGTTGTACTGTATTGCTAAATCCTGCAGCCACCTGCTAAAGGGATGACTAATCCTATTGCATTCACTTTTACTGTGAATAGCCTTCCAAAGAGATCAGTTAGATGTTGCCAACTAAAGGCCCAGCCCTCATATTATGTTGTATTTTATATGCATGTGTGCAATATTGTACTCATTTTATGCACCTTCGTTATTTATCTTTAGAATTTAAGGGGTTGACATTTGGCTGTACAAATGTGAGGATAAATATTAGTATGGAAATAAATTCATGCCTGCCTGGGCATCTGTGTTTATTTGCACATAAAATTCCTTTAGACATTCCTTTCCTTTGTACACTTTTAAAAAGGAGATCTGTGCAGTGATAAAGAGAAAGGCTGGGAAAAAGAAGAGCCTTCTATTTGTTAAAAATATACTAAAATGAGTAACATAAAAATATATATCCTCAAGCCATCAGAATCCAAGGACAAAAGTGCATGCTCTTTTGTTTTTGTCTCTCTGCAACTTGTATGAAATAATTAATATCCTTCCTCAGGTTAAAACAGTATTTATGAGGGGGGTTTGGGGATTTTTTTTAAAAGCTGTCATTTTTAATTGCTTTTAATAGCACATTAGCAGTAGAAGGCACAAAGACAGAGCTGCTGGGAAGCCCCCGAAACCTAAATACAGTCCTTACAACAAACTACAGAAGGCAGCACATCCACTGGGGGTGAGTGTCATCATTGATTCCCAAACAACAGTGATCTTGAATGTCCCACTGTCTGCTGAACTTGATTTTTTTTTTTTTTTTGGTCAATTATTACATGAAATAAATGGAAGGTACCTTAGTTGTGATGAACAATTGATTGGAAAGTCCCAACCCCCACTCCAACAATAGAATTATTGGTTTTGTGAGTTGTTTGGGTGGTTTGCCAGGCTTAGCCACAGTCTGGTAGCTTTATCTTTTGGAGTTGGGCTTCAGTTAATGACAGAGCATGGGGAAGGGAGTACAGCCAAACTTTTGAGTCAGGTAAGTAAAATCATGAAATCTGATCTTGATATTAGTGGATAATTTTAGGAAAGTTCCGTGAAAAACAAGTTCTCGTATCTCCTTTTAAGTATCTTCAAGGGACAAAGCACTGGTGTCATTCATACCCGTACCCTCAACAGTTTTGGATTTGGAATAGCACAGTCTCAAGGGCATGACTAATTTTATTTAATTATTATACCAAGAATAATATTGGAGGCCTGGGGAAATTCTTCCTGGGAGATGCCTTCTTCCCATTACCCCAAATATACTTTTTGATTAGTGAACATAATATTAATGTCCTGACCTGGAATTTTTTTTTAGGAATTTAAGGGAAATCTGAAACCTAACAATCTCAAACTAATATTTATGACCATATGGTTTTTTTTTTTATTTTGTTTTTGTTTTTGTTTTCCTGGTTGAATTGACCATAGCTTTCATCAGGGAGACCCAGGGCTCAACGAAGAGTTAAGAACAACTGATCTATAGTATGTGCTGAATTGTGCATTTTGAAATCTGTTTTCTTCAAAATAGATCTTCTTAACAATTGGTGCTATTGTATGCTGCTGGCATGAAAATATAGTTAAAGGAAAACTGCAATCATCTATTATGAGACCTCAGTAGGAGTTGACCTAATTAATTTAGTAGCATCACCCATTTTTATGCAAATGAAGTCACTTTACTCTTTTGTACAGAAGCAATTTTAGCTGTATTGAAAGCCTCTGAATTCTGCACAGAGCTGATGTTTCTGCACCACTAGTCATAACTTTGAGCGCTATTTCTGACCAGCATAGATGCAGCTTTCAACAATCAAGTGAATGGTTCTTAAATAAACAGGAAAGTCAAATTGTGTTAATGTTACCATCCAAAACCTCTTTCCTAGCTCTCACTGTGTTACTGTTTCCATATATGGGAACATTCTTTCTGTGAGAAGAGCCATCTTACTAATGCTACTAGCCAAAGAATGAACTGGTTTTGTAGAGTAGGGTTGAGAGAATGCTGTTACCATTTGCACAAAGAGGAAGCAGAATGTGGCAGAATTGGGGGGAGGTAAGTTTCTTCCTTGAAACTGAAATTTTGTTATTTTTTATTTCTCTTCATTAATACCTCACACCTTGCTGTGCTCCCCAGATTACACACTTGGGTAGCCTAATAGTAGCTGACAGCATTAATAAATCTCTCGTTTAAAGTATCTATTCCGTGACAGTTATGTGTGTGCATACGGTAGAGTAAAAATTCCATACTTTTTTCTCAACTTGAATACTTTCCTCAGGTGTTGTATTTATGAAGAAAAATAAAATAAGGTTGCTGAGGACTTTTCTGGACCAACATCCTAAGCTGGTCATCTTTGAGTGATCTTCTAGCTCTTTCAAAGGAAAAATGTTCTACACTTTCTGTTATTTTATTGACCTTCCCAGTGTGATTTTATCTCTGTAGTTGTTGCCTGCTACATTTTAAAAACTGCCCATCATTTTGGATTCTATGGGTAGATTCCCAAACTCCTGTCCTTCTGCCTTTTTTTTTTCTCTCTCTCTCTCCCTTGCAGGTAAAATTAGTATTTTCGAAAGAACCTTCAAAGCCATTGGCTCCACGAATTCTACCAAACCCACTCGCAGCTGCAGCCGCCGCTGCCGCAGTGGCCGTGAACTCCCCCTTCAGTCTCCGAACTGCTCCAGCGGCCACACTGTTCCAGACCTCGGCGCTCCCTCCAGCACTCCTGCGGCCAGCTCCTGGACCTATTCGGACCACCCACACTCCTGTGCTGTTTGCTCCTTACTGAGTCCCAAATGGGAGTACTTGTACTGCAATAATTTTTCAAAAAACAAAACAAAACAAACAAAAAAAAAACACCACCACAACAACAAAAAAATCAAACAAAAGAGAACTATGCAGTGTTTATTTATAGTTTAAAGTCTATCTGAAGAGCCAGGACTTTTGATAGTGAATTGAAAAGAATATTTAAAAAAAAAGGGGGGGGGGTTTGGGGGTGGGAGGGGTGGGGTGGTATTTTCTCCAAATTAAAGCATTCCTCTTGAACATTGATTGTTTTAGAAGTGATCTCCAGCATTGACTTGTAGTGGTATCTAGAATTTCTGAAGCCTTTGTGACTGTGCTTTTGGGCACCTATTTCCCTCTGCATTGTCTTTCCTGCTTTATGAAACAGCTATACGTTGTAAGGGCATTAACTGGTTCCAGTGTATATATATAATAATTTACTCTGTAGATTAAGATAATATGAAAAAAAGAAAAACAAAAAACAAAACAAAAAAGAAAAAAAACAAAAACAAAAGCAACACTGTGAATAGTAGTACCCGTGCTGGTCCTCTTGCTATGACAGCAATTACTGGGTATTTATCCAAACAAAAGTAGATACAGTAGATGTCTTGTAAAACAATAGTGCTGTGTCTCAATCTATGCCACTAGGTTTTAAAGAATTGCAAAAGGTAGAATGAACAACTATTTCATGCCGGCAAGCAGCCAAATGATACGCAAACACCAGAGGGTTTTGTGGAGGTCTTCCTGGTCCACATTCTCTCCCTCCTATCCAGCTTGTAGATGACTTTAAGTTGAGGACAAGAGAGCGGGACTTAAGCGTAGAGGTAGGGACGATATTAATAAAGGTCATTTCTTACAAAGTACTATTTCCTCACCCTGAAACAGTATTGCTGGAAAGAGGTAAGGCTTTGTAATGAAACTATATCTGAAAACAGGTAAACCCATGCATCGTGGGTGTTCAGAAAGAAATCAGTACAACTGTTCCATTTCATGGATAAGGAATGATCATAACCTAAGATGATAGTGCAAAGTAAAGATTTTTCATGTTAGTACACATCCAAAACAAAAAAACAAACAAACAAAAAAACGCAACAGAGAATATTGCATCTCTGCAATATCCCCTTTATATCATACCAGTAAGGTTGTCTCTTAGGTAAAGATTTCTGCTTTGAACATGATGATAGATGTTAGCTATTGTTGTGGGCTTTTTCTTGTTTTTTGTTTGTTTGTTTTTGGTTTTTTTTTTTTAGATTTCCTACTG
Source organism: Nasua narica (assembly GCA_028533885.1). Classification (NCBI taxonomy): domain Eukaryota; kingdom Metazoa; phylum Chordata; class Mammalia; order Carnivora; family Procyonidae; genus Nasua; species Nasua narica. The sequence goes on from CM052799.1 coordinate 71,979,229, forward strand.
ACATGATATAAACAATTAATATATATTTAAATGTTAGTAAAATAAGAAAAATGAATCTGAGGTGATTGCAGACCAAGGATATAGTGCTGAAAAAATTCTGGTAAGATGCACTTGACCATGATTTCTCTACTGGAGTTATGAAATAATGGCAGCCTTTGATATTCACCAGAAGGCTGAAAGGAGTTGATGTTTTACCTTTAAAACAAGACTTATCAGGGGTATATATAAATATATGTATATTGTATATATGTTAGAAAGATTAAGAGAATAACTTATAAAAAGAAAATCTATATAAAATAATTATATAACATCCCATGTTACATGTTATCATTAAGTTGGTAACAAATGGCATAAAAATAGCTGTGCCTTTAATTTGTGATAAAGGCTATTTGCTTTTTCCCATAGAAAGCTAACGTATACCTATCACTACGATGGGATTCGATGCAGCCAGTCTGTTGCATTAAGAACAAGGACACTCAAACTTAGAACAGTGTTAAAATATGTACAAATCAACCCTACATGATTTAGGTTTAGAGAAAAAAAATATTTTTGAAAAGGTTTTGTAAAGACTATTTAAATCTATAGGGAAGGGCTGGGTATGGCCTTCCTGAAACTGCTCTTATCTAAACTGTAGTAACCTTTTTGAGAGGTATAAAGATTCCAGATGAAACCATTTGAGAGATAGGTATTTAGCATCTGTCATTTTATATTTAAGAAACACCCATAGTGTGCTTGGTGCTCAACATTGAACATGGTCTTTGGAGTTCTTCTCCACCATCTAGCTATAGACATTCGTCATATAAACATATCTTTAAAACAGTTGGCTTTATATGTCTTTTGTTAAACAAACAACAAAATGGAAGGAAGGAAGGAAGGAAGGAAGGAAGGAAAGAAGGAAAGAAGGAAAGGAAGGAAGGAAGGAAGGAAGGAAGAGGAAAAATGGAAGAGGGTGGGCAGATAAGAAAGACAAAAGACAATAGTATTTCATTGGTCTTTGGTAAAAAGAATTTCAAACCACACATCTCTGGTTAAACATGTTGGTTAGTATTAAAGTTTGTTTTTTGAAAGTATCTGGTGATTTTATATTTACCAACACCTCTACTCTCTGGTGTTAGCAGTGTTTCCTTTTTTTCACACACAGACCCTAATGGTTCAGCCAGATGGAAAGTTGCTCCTGAGTTTGTTGTTTGGGGCTCTGTCTATATCCTGTGTGAGCAGCTTCTCAAGGATTTGAACTTTGGTTGCCTTTTTTCTGCTTTGTCAAATATTTTGATCTTTCACTGTAAGTTAGCCTGAATCCTTACCCAACAACCTTTACACCTGATAAAACCTCTTTCTGTTGGAGAACTTATTGTTATTTAATGCAATCTCACTACTACGTGCTTTTGCTGTTCTTCCCCATTTTCACCGAAGTGAATCAGCCAGTCCACTAGAAGTCAGGGCCTGTGGGATGCAAAGGGTACTGGATCACAAGGTGTTACTAACTTTAATGATTTGCTGGGAACAAACAAATCAGCCATATTTTCTCCATCAGCCATATGAGAAAACTCAGAAATACCTAAATCCCTTCTGCCTCACTTCGTTATGGAACCATTTTTGTTTAAATGGTCTCTTAAATTGGAGTTGTAATCATCAGTTGTCTTTTACTCACTACCTAATAAAGGATGAAGCCTAACTATAGAACTTACAGCGGACTTTCTGTGAATTGCTTCCCTCCACTCCACATTATTTATCAACACCAGATCAACATCTATTATAGTTCGGACTCCTGTAAAGCTCTATCTTTTCCCTCAGGGAACTTTTTTCATGAATAAAGATCAATAATTCAGATTGGTCAGCGTTGGTGCTCTGAAAATCCCCAAGGGTTGTCCGACTTTATGGTTATATATCCCTTCCCGTGCATCACACCCATGGCAGGGAAGTGATAGAGAAAGCATCTCTGATTTCATTTGAAACAAATATAAATGCATTGCAAGAGGCAAATGCCTCTGGAAGAAGCATTGCTGCACCTCATCCAGATCATCCAGACAAATGGGAAACAGTCGTTGGGGAGGTACTGTAGTTCTCTTTTGAGAAAACAGGTGATTACACATGACAAATTGGTCCTCTCACTGGTCCTAATCTTTGAAGAGTGGTGGTTCTTTCTATTCACATAAGCAAACACAGTTGGCTTTTGGTAATTTATATCATCCCTGCCTCATCTGTAAAGATTGCAATCTTTAAGTACTGTTAGGCTTCCCTTCACTTATTGTAATAATTCATGCCATTATCATCAGAGCTATAATTTGGTTTTTTTGAAAGGTGCTACGTATTTTACTGCCAAAGAACTATTTAACCAAGAAGGTGTTCATACTCACTTGCAAATTAAAAGGGCAAGAAATCATAAAACAAAAAAATTAAAACACAGCAAAGTTTTTAAAAATAGGATTCTTCAAATTTATTGTGGTTGTGCCCATGTAAGTTTCTAAGGCACAGGACCAATACATGGCACATGTGGCATTAAATTTCACTTACAATTAAATGTTAAATTAATACTTTGCCCCCATACCCATGTAACAGTCAACTTTCCTGAAGAAATCCGATCCCAAAGCTAAATAATTCAAGTGTTCTAGAGGCCTCTTCCTTCAAATACAAATTAACGTAGAGGACTACCTTTCTGTACATTAGCACAGATGACATTATATTAATAACTCTTTGTATATGGGAAAGCCTTATAAAGTGGTGGGGAAAACAATGAGCTGAAGGAAGTCAAATTCTATTGTAGACTTTATCTCTGACCAGCAGGGTAATAATTAGTCGACTAATGCTTTGTCCCCAATTTCTTTATCAGTAATATGGCTGAGTTGGTTTACTGTATCTGCATTAAAAGACTACTCTTATCCTGTCAAAAAATAAAATTGCTTTCTTATAGTGGACCATAGAGCTACTCAAATATTTGCATATGTTCAGAAATGTCTTCTCTATTCCTCTCCATCCTGAGTTTACACCACAGTGTAGGTCTCTGATCTAATCAATCAGAATGGAGACTTCAACAATTGTCAGAGGAGTTGCTAATTCACAAGGACTTTTCACAAAGTCATAAAGGATGCCCTGCATCTCTTTTCTCAACCTAGAACAGCATCAATTTTGAACAAAATAAACCCCAATAAAAGAAAGTTGTCAGTGTGAGTGTGGAAGGGAGCAACAGCTATTTAAATGCCTCACCCTTATTCCTTTTGTTGTGTTTTCTCTCCTCAGCAGAAGGGGTCTCCCCATCACTAATTCTACCCTGAGTTTGCCTGTGTTTTAACTAATGGGCACCTTATTAAGACCCCTTTGTCCACAGTCAAAGGATATCAGTGACCCTCTCATCATTGTCACAGCAAGAATTATTTGAACTGTGTCCTGACAGTGAGTGTTTTACGTATGATTTACGTATGTTTTCACTAAAAGGGTAGATTTCTTTCTAGAGCATCTCTTCTGCTCTTTGTATGGCATGCTTTAATAATGACAGAGACTACCACCAGGAAGTGAAATGGATCACTTTTATAAGGCAAGTCTTCCTTGTCTACTTATTAGTTTTGAGAGTGGTATCAGGGCTTCCAATGAAAGACGGAAATGTTGATACATCATCCTCAGGTGGCCTACACGGTTGTTACTTTCAGGAATAGGTTTATAGCTTACCAGAATTATGAACGGTAATGGAAGGCCAGTTCGGCATTGGAAAAACCTCCTGTGTGCTACTTTTATTCAAAGTCCAAGCAGGTTATGAAACATCACAGAGTTTGAAGAATTCCTTGGCTTGCCCAGGTGTCAAAAGACCAAGAACTATCTTTAGTCTGATCATCTTCTTCCTGTTTTCAGTGACCGAAAGCATCTATCTTAGATGGTCACGTTGACTCTACAAGCAGCCAAAATGTATTTCAGGTCAAACCTGATGATTAATATGTACGATCTAATAGAGTATCTTAGAATGTGGTCAAATGTACTCAAACCACCGAGAATGGGCTCATGTTCTTTTCATGACTGACAAGTCAACTCTAAAAGCAATTTTCCAAAGAGTAGGGCTAAAATGGTTCGTAAGCAAAAGAGTCGAACTAACAATGAGTAGCTGAACGATGAACAATTCTAAGGTTAAAGTGTATCTATATACACATGAAATGATAGAGAATTCATCCTTTTATGAAGCCATGGACATACCTTTTTTTTCCCCCCAATGATCAAGTTGGTTTTACCTTAAGAGAAACTCTATTTTCACATTTGGGAATCAATAAATTTAGGGCATTGGAGAGGTTGACAAGTAGATATAATATCAAGGTACTGTGCTCTCTACTAACATTATTATACTAGCAGTTTGAGTTGGATAATGCAACTGTAACATTTCATACAAGCTACTGACTTTCAATATAGAGGTTGAACCTTTATCAAATCTTCTTTAAAACCAGGTACTGTGCAAGACATGGTAAAACGGGGCTAAAGAAAATTAGTGAGGAGATAATCTTTTTTTTTTAGATAATCTTTATTGGGGGCCTGGATTGTACTTTTTTCAGGAAACAAAATTTATTAAAATCCTTTGGCAAATTTGATTATCTAAATCTAGTGAGATATAAATCCACAGGGAACTGTGTTATGGCATCTTTAAGCCATGGTATAAGTGTATGGAATTTTATTAACTAAAAATAACAATGGGGGTTTTATTGGCTACTTCTCAACTCAATTTAAAATATATCATTGTATAATTTCAGCATAGGACACCAGGGTGAGACAAGGCTAATATTGGGTAAAAGACCCTCCGCTAAATGTTTTGTGTCTATCATGACCGTGAGTTAAAATTGTTAGATACAGAAAAGAAATAAAGGTCTTGAGATTCTGAAAAGCTTAGCTTTCATGAAACAGTCAAGAAGAATTTCCTGGGATAACATCTGTTTTTTAAAGTGATTATGGAAAAAATGTGTGGAAGTGGTGGATTTTGTGGAAAAACCTTGCTGCAGAGGGATCTAGGCATAAGATTGATCATCACAGAACAATGGGCATGTTTTCTGGCTTCAACACAAATTATCTTTGAGCAATCTGGGCCAATTTACTTAGTATTTTGATGACTTCCTTCTGAAAAAAAATTTGGAGTAGCAATGTTACTACAAAGATATGTTAAAAAAAAAAAGCTGAATTTAGTAAACACAAGTCACTTGCCTCTCAAAATTGGTTCCGAAATCTAAGCCTAATTTCTATAAATTTCAGTAAAGTTGTTTTTAAAATGCATCTTATGCTTACAGTGTTCATATTCCTACATATTTGAAGTAGAATTGATCTGACTCCAAACCAAAGTCATTTGTAGCTATGTTCGACCCTCAATTTTGTTCTGAAAAAAAAAAAAAAAAAAACTCGAATGATTTTATTTAAAACATCCAGTGTTAAACACACATGGAATTCTGTGCTAAGAACATTGTCTTTCCTTGGAAATTTGTTGGTCATTTTTTTCCTTTTATCAGTCAAAATCTTATGTCAGTTCAACTAAGGTTTCCTTTCTTGTGGTCTATCATTTCTGCTAGTAATATTTAATTTACTGGAATTTTACAGTTACTTTTAAATTGCCTCCTAAAAGGGGTCAAAGAAAAATTTATTATTAGCTGATGTATGATGAGATATTCAACTCTCATGAAAACTGGAGTTTTGGCGATTTTTAAGTAGTTATTCTTAATAATAGAACTTTAAACAGACTCTATCAAATAAATTGAGTGATGGCTATGCCTATTTACTGACAGCCAATTTGAGCCTTAGACTTGGGTTCTAAAAATAGCGAATCCACATGCATTTAGTGACACGAATTGAAGGCAGTGTTTGTTTTTGACAACCATACTTCTGATTGGAAACTTTGGCATTAACATTCAAAAAAATTGAATAAAATTTTGAAATTTTAAAAATAGGCTATGGCTTGTCCTACATTTCTGTAACCCTGCAAAAAAAATACTTAGGGGAAAAATATGTGATTTTTTTTCACCTTATATTCTCATAGTTTAGAAAATATAGGCAGGGCTTCGTCCACTATCAACCACTTGGCAAAAGGCTTGAAAAAGTTCTACCCAATAACAGTAATACCTCATATTTCAAAGAGCATTACCACAAACACCAGAGGGGTACAATATGCATAGCTTTCTTGATTTTACAAAACGAGAAAAAGAAAAGAAACAAATCAGGGATCAAAGAAGTTGCCCTGCCTATAATCACACAGATATGGCTGTCAGCTAAAATGCTGCTGTGAAGGTGTGCAACCAACAGCTTCCTTCATCTGCACCTTTGGGATCTTAACTTGAGCAGCAGAAGCCAAAATGCTCAGGATGCAAATTTGTGCTACCGTATAGCCCATATGTTCAGTAAATCACTTTGCTCTTTTCATCTTGTCAAATCATGCTGAATGACTCATAGTAAGAGGTTCTAGATGTCCCCATGTGGACTTGGACCCTTGAGGTGAAATTTTTTGTGTGTTTTATGTTTTAGTACTTGAAATATGATTATTTGTGTTGTTGTTATTGTTTACTTTAATTGAAGACTCAAAGAACTCCCATTTGTGTGCCAGTAAAGTCTTAAATTTAAATTAATGAAATCAGGACATTTCATATAATTTGTATCATGCCATTCTTCTGTTTTAAGTCATGTAATAAAATCTCCCCATATGCTAATAATTTCCCCAATGTGAAACAAAGCTGCTATCAATTTTATTGACTCAGAAATGTAAAATGTAGAACATTTTATCCTGTCTCTGGTCCTGTACTAAGTTAAACTTTCAGCTGTGAACAAATTAATCTTTATTTTTATCAGGAATTCTTTAAGAACTTTTCAGTTTCAATAAAAGAAAGACACTAGTAATATTTTTATGTGATGAAATCTCCCTGGGTCCTTCAGCAGCCCTAGAAATGTCCTCAGCCATTATCTCCTCTCTCCTCAACAGTATCAAAATTGTCCAGTACAAAATATTTCAGATGGTTTCAGGAAATTGGGACATTTAAGTCCTTAGTCTTCACTTAGTTCATGAGATGAAGATGGTCGCTTATTTACTTCTCATCCACAAATAATCCATAGGTAATGTATCCAATTTAGGAAACATTTTTCTTTCTTAGTTTAAGTTTTAAGGCTCTTTGGAAGAGGAATATTAGAACAAATTTGGTGTGCATTTTATATGTTCTACTCTATTTGTTTGTAACAGTTTACCATTCAGAGAAGTCCAAAAACAGAAACAAAAACTGCATGATTGTTCCAAGTATCAACTAAAAGTTTCAGCAACTCACAAACATGTGCCTCATGACTGTTTCTCAAAAGAGATGTTTGAGGGTGTGGGGAGAGTAAAATATTTTGTTTTTATCCATCTCTGAATGTTACCTATTCCGTTGGCCCCTCTTTCTCCCTTGTTAGAAAGACAGGAGTTCTTATCTTTAAATTGATCTCTTAGTACATTTCATGTAAGTATAAGGCAGAACAATCATTTTACTTGTAACATTGAAACCTGTGGTTGGTCCTTGCTGAAATGAAATTTCAGTGCAGACAAGAGGTTGCAAGATAATACACCGAGTCTCCATAGGGTTGAAAAAGTTTTTTGCCTGAACAGTGTTTTTTAATTAGGTCCCAAACATCTCCCAAAAAGCTTTTTTTTTTTTTTTTTTTTTAATTGGAAATTCTGGTTTCTCTTAACAAATCAGAAAACTCTGAGAGTCATAGTGCTGCCTTTCCACTAGGCTAATATTAGCTGCAATTGTACTGTGACTGCCCCCTTTGGACAAAGCGGAGTTTTGCAATTGATTATGATGTACACTTGGAGACCATAGTAATTGTTTCCTGCCAGGCCACTGTAATCATGTGGTTTGCAAACTCCAGCATAGCTTATTGATTCTCAATCACCACCTACACTTTTGCTAGCTAGTTTTCAGCGTTCTTTTCAACCCTGTACCCTCTCCCTCAATTTGTCATTTCTGGGTTCATATTGTAATGCTTTTTGATTCTCATTGTAGATAAGCAGTTTTCTAAGGATTAATGTTTTGCAAGCATCAATTTCAGTAAAGGCTCCCTTCACTAGAATATGATGATGGGAGCATGTGAGATTTTCTAGAGTTGGCACCCAGGAAAGAACTGATTCAGGCAACGAGTGTGTGACTGCATTCAAGAAAAGGATTCTGCCATTCTCTTCACATTTCTCTAAAGGATGGTTTGGCTTCAGCTAACAGCAGAAATTGGATTTTAGGAAGAGACACCAAGCATATTTCATATGAAAACAAGTCCTTATTTCTTCTATTCTTTCTAAATAAAATATGAAGAAAAATTCAGAAATAATGTTTCTGAGCATACCTTTGCTGAATACATTTTGGTTTTCTGTTTCCGTTTGTTTTTTTATTTTTTAGGGCCATAGACAACTTTCTCACAAAGGCATATGGACTGTCAGATTGCTAATTTGAAAAAAATTCGTACCAAAGTATTTTTATCAATTTTGAAATAACCCCCATAATATCCCACATTTAGGATCAACATTCAAAATGTTGAAGCAGCCATGGCATGCAAAATATCTATCTTATGTACTGCCTGACCCATTGCCATTAACATTAACGTCTACGAGTCTTAAGTTGTTAATTATCTAAATGCAAAGGTCTCTTCACGTTGTTTTGCTTAGAAGTAAAAACAACAACAAAAACAACAGCCACAGAACATGGCTGATCATGTTTCTATGGAGTGCTCCCAGCCAGGAGCCTAAGCCAAAACTACATTTGGAATCTTGACTAACATACAACTTCACATTTTTCAAAGTGTGTAACCCAGGCATTGTGAATAATTTCTGGCCAAGTCCTAGGAAACTGCTCGTGGTCTTTCTAAACATAGACAGGGAATTGTTATGCTGAAGCTAAAACCAAATGTCAGCTAAGGTCTGATGCTGGGGAAAACAATTAGAACCTTACTGAATTACCCTCCTGTTAAAGAGTTCACCTTCAAAAGCTAATTATCAGTTTATCATGTTTTATTCATTAACCAGAATTATTTTCAAAAGTGTCAGAGCATTTCAGGTGGGCTGAGTTGGGTTATAATGGGAAGGACTATATAAACATACCCTCTGTGGGTTGGTGATTTATTTAGACGCAGCGCTTCATGGGAGCAAAATGCTCTACAGGATAGGAGAAAATGAAGCCTATTTTGGCCACTGTTTGTTTTTCTCTGGATTTCCTCTAGGTAAGAAGTGGGATGGGCAGGGGGGCACGATTGCAAGCAACAGCTGGTATCAAAATGGTTCTGTCCGATATATGAAGAAAAACCCAGTTGGGCGCCTGGGTGGCTCAGTGGGTTAGAGCCTCTGCCTTCGGCTCGGGTCGTGACCTCGGGGTCCTGGGATTGGGTCCCGCATCAGGCTCTGCTCGGTGGGAAGCCTGCTTCCCCCCCCCCCCTCTCTGCCTGCCTCTCTGCCTATTTGTGATCTCTGTGTGTCTGTCGAATAAATAAAATCTTAAAAAAAAAAAAAAAGAAAAACCCAGTTTATGCCAACTCACTGCCGCTCTATACTTAGGTATACGAATTTCCCAGGGCTGCTGAAAAAAATTACCGAATACTTTGATGGCTTAAAACGACAGAAATTCATCCTTTCAAAGTTCTAGGGGCTAGAAATCCAAAATCAAGGTGCTGGCAAAATTGGCTTCTGCCTCGAGGCTAAGAGGAATGGACTGTTTTGTGCCTTCTCCTAATTTCTAGTGGTGGCTGGCAGTCCTCAGTTTGGGCACGCACACCCCCATCTCTGCCTGCTTTTTCACATTGGGGTTCTCTCTGTGTGTCTTCACATCACCTTCCTTACAGGCTTATGTCTCTCTCTTTTTTTTATTAGGCTACCAGTCATGTTGGACTTAGGACGCACTTAGGACTTAGGACGGACCCAGTATGGCGTCATCTTAATTACATCTGCAAAGATCCTAGTTCCAAATGTGACCTTATTCTCAGGTTCTGGAGGTAGGACTTAACATACTTTTTTGGGGAGAGCGATCGACCTACTTTAAGCTTACCTTACCTTTCCCAGAAAACTTCTACCCACAATTCGTACCCTTCCCTTGAAGGGGTTATTTTTAACCCTAGGGTTTTCCTAGCTCTTGAGCCAAACAAGTATGAGCAAGGCCTCCACTTTTGTCCGCCAAGTTGGATGTGGTACAGAAGCAGGAGACGACCCTGAAAACTACCCACAATCAATCCTGCTCTCTTTAGTTTGGGCCCTCATATCAGAGCCTGAAATGAGATTCACCTGGAAGTTGTTTTTTTTTTTTTTTTTTACGAAAGGCGTGCTTTCAGGAGCAGAGGAATAAGGGAAGCAGGGTAGTGCCGGCGGGGAAAGCTAAGGAAAGCTTTAGCCTGGTCTCTGGAAAGCTATGAATATTTTCAATAATTCTTTAAGATATTATCTGATCATTAATAGAATTCAAGGATAAGCTATTACAGGGGCAGGTATGGCCACAAAGAATGCTGAACTGAGTACAAAAAAAGATAGCTAGTATCAGTTCTCTGGACCATTGGCAAGTCTTTGGCCATCTTTGGGTAAACTGATTAGAAATCCCAGTTTGCCTGGAATATTTGCAGTTTATACTAGTTGCACAGGTGTAATCATTTATAGTGCTCCATTGCAAGCTCCATGTCCCGGTGTGGTCGATAATTGCATAAATAGTTTGTTTTCGACCCTGCTTTTCCCAATTTATAAAATCAGTGGGTTGAAATAGGTGATATATAAGGATCCTTCCAATAATAAAAATGTCTGCATAGTGCCTTGTGTTTAATAAAACACGATGCTTTTTTGATAAGGGGAAGGTAACTAAAATATATTTAGTGCCAGGCTCTATGCTAAATTATATGCTAATGCTATACAAAAGTATAGACTTTTTGTTTTTAAATTACATCCTCACAATGATCACAAGGGCAAAAAATTACTATCCCCATATTATAAATGTAAAATAAGTGAGATCAGAGAAGTCAAGCACCTGCCCCAAGATAAACAGTAAGTAAGTTTTGGAGACAATTTTTAGATGAAAATCCAATGCCTAATTTTTTTCTACTGTACACTGCAAAATGTTTCATCAGGCTCTTTTGTAGAGAAAATAACAAAACTTCATAGAATCGAGCTAAAGAATAGATAACCAGAAATCGTTTGTACTGCAGGTTTGTACACAGCTTTTAATTAAACTTGTTGAGGAATAATAATTTTGACTATGATCGCCAAGATAATGACAATGATGGCGCTGATGACTCGGAGCTCATTTGAGACTCAGAGCACTTCCTTGATCACTGTTTCTCCTTTTAGAGTAAAGCGATCGAAGATGTCCAGACCAAAGTCCAAAATCTGTGACCAGCCACCAACCCTTTCATGGCCCCTGGCAATACCTATTATATTCATATCTCAAATCCCATTTATTTAGTCTTCAATGTGTTGTAGTCACTTTAACACACCAATTAAGATGGATGTCAAAAAGGTCCTCAATTACACAGTATCAAAAGGAGACCTTTCTAAACCTGATGAATTCCTTAGCAGCAATCAGAAATCACTGAATGCCAGGACTTCTCCAGGAGGCATTTTGCCTGTCCCCACTGTCTCTAAGCAGGAGTCCAGCCACTACAGGTGAAATGTGTGACAGGAAATGGACATCTTAAATGTCCATTTAAGTAGAAAAAATTACAAGACCAAATCTGCCTTCCTGATGGCACCCTGAAATCTCTGAGGACTCAAATATCGCTATCACTTAATGAAGGATCTTTTTATAATCCACAGTGTGTCTGAGACTAATTGCCTTCCAAATTTTGGTATAAGAATGCCTGTGTATCTTAGGATCTTGGGTAATGACATAAGGGTCAAGAGATCATTTCTATAATTTTTAACAGTTTTTGAAGCATATAAAAAGAGCTGAATGATATCAGCTATTAAACAACTAAAGGTGCCCCCAAGCAGTGTTTGCTCAAGTGTGGTACGTAGACACCCTCATCAGAATCACCAGGAAAGCACATTATGCAAATTCTTGGGCTCTACCTGAGAGAGAATCAGGATCTTTGAAGAAGTTGTTCTCCCTGTTTCAAACTCTCACGGTGATTCTTTTGTACACTAAACCACTGTCTGTAAGAGCTACTAGTTCTGGCATTCTTTAGTCACCCTCCTTTATAATCTTTGGTATGGTAAATAATGCAGGAGTAGTGTCACCACTGTGACTAGGCTTTTTCCCCAAAGGGAAATTTTCCACATTGGTATAAATCTTCCACGGATACCAGTGTATGTGATTACATAGCTGAGGTACATTCTAGAGAGTTTACATGCCCCAAATACCACTGCCGTCCACTTCAGGGACAAGCCACACACAAGGTATTGCAAGCTCCAAATCCAAAAGGCACTCAGAGCACGTATGCCGAGTGCTCTCGCCTACCACCCACCATGTCGGAGAGTCTTGGAACTTCAGGTGCCAGTGGACAGCAAGTAATAAAAGGACTGTCTTCAGGGAGAAAGTGAAGAGAGAGTTCGAACCACGCATAACTGAGACTAGCATAGTATGTTTCTGCAAGTCATTCTTCTTTGCCATTATGTTTAGTCTTGTTAAGGTTGGGTAGATTCCGTTCTACAAATACTGAATAGCTTCTGTCCAACCACTTGTTTCATAATGAAGTATCTTCATAGCATTGCTACCTTAATCAATTTGCCCAACAGGGGCTTTTTACAAGCTGTATGAGCTTGGGCCCATTATATAATTACTCTGTGCTTAAGTTTATCTGCTTGTTGGATGGGGAAACTAACAGTACATCTACATCATAGTGTTCTTGTGTCCATGAAGGAACCTAACATAAGTGCTTACAACAGCCCCTGGTACAAAATAACCACAATATAAATATTACTATTATTATTATTCCTTGTACACAAGCAACAGTTTCTAAACCAAAATTTATTTTCAGGGAACAACAGACAATTTGTACTCATGATCATGTGTATGTGTGTTTCTGATAAATCATCTTTTGATTTGAACATTAGTATTACAGAGGAAATGCCTATCCACACATTTATGTCCACTGGGAGGCCTTCAATAATTTTTATTTAAAAACAAAAATAGTGGGGTGCCTAGGTGGGACAGTGGGTTAGAGCCTCTGCCTTCGACTCAGGTCATGATCTCAGGGTCCTGGGATCGAGCCCCTCTCTGCTCAGCAGGGAGCCTGCTTCCCGCACTCTCTCTTTGCCTGCCTCTCTGCCTACTTGTGTTCTCTCTCTCTCTGACATATAAATAAATAAAATCTTTAAAAAAATAAAAACAAAATAAAAACTAAAAACAAAGTTTTTCAAGTATACAGAGGTTCTTAGGCTTAGAAATAATAATAGTTATCATTTATTGAGTACTTGTAATTGACCAGACCCTTTATTTACATAATCTTATTTAATTTTTATAAAAATCCTTTGGGGTAAATTTTATTAGGCTCAACTTATGCACGAGGTAGTCTTTTTGATCTAAGAAATTAAGCGATAAGAGCAAGTCCAAACAGCAAGTAGGTACCATTATTGGTATTTAAACCCAAGTCTTCTGGTTTTTAATCCAATTGCTCTTTTCAGTTGAATTAATCATCTCCTAAATCAATGAATGGTTTGATTATTGAGTCTTCAAGGTAGTGATGCCAAGATTTCTACTATTGAGTCTTATCATTTAATTCATCCATCCAGTCATCCAACCATCCCACAAACATTTCTTGAAGCAACTTGCTAAAGAATTTGGATTAAAAACAACAGAAAACCTAAACATAGCATCTGTCTTAAGAAGTTTATGCTATAGGGAAGCCTGGGTGGCTCAGTTGGTTAAGCAACTACCTTCAGCTCAGGTCATGATCCCAGAGTCCCAGGATCGAGTCCTTTATCGGGCTCCCAGCTCCGCGGGGAGTCTGCTTCTCCCTCTGACCTTCTCCCCTCTCATGCTCTCTCTCACTTTCTCTCTCTCTCTCTCTCTCAAATCTTAAAAAAAAAAAGTTTATGCTATAGAAAGTAAGTGAACATGAAGACAAATAAATGTAGATTATGCCAGCAGGATACATAAAATGTTACACAAATCAAAAAGAGAGAGTACCTAACTTCTGGGGGGAAAGGAAAAGGGAGGTCAGAGAGAGCTTGCAGTTGAGAGAATTTCAGAATAGTGAAAGATGAGCCAATGTCTAGAGCCGTATAGGAAGGGATGACTTTCTAAATGATGAAGTTCTTGTTTATGAAGACTGGGCAGGTATTTTTCCCACAGGTAGAGGCATTTCATATAAGAGGAGTCTTTGGCCTATGTTAGGCCACTCCCTGTAAATCATGGAGGACGGAAGTGGGGTAGGGCAAGGTGTGAGTGAAAATAGAGATATTTGACATTTCAATAGAGATCATTGGAATTAAGCCTGATTTCCTTGGTTCAGTTGCATCATTCCATATATAAACTTATGTATGTAAAAAATTATGTAACACTCTACCTTGTAGTGTATGTTTTGTTGTTGTTACTCCACTCCACTTCACCCTTCCCCCTAAACTACAAGGAGGAGTGCTCAAGACATGAACTGAGTGGAAATAAAATCTGAACATCTCCTTTGCCAAGTCAGTGTTCTAGGGGTAGATACAGAAATGATATCTGATAGAGATTCTTCCTTTTAAAGCAAACTCTCATCCTAGTTTCTCTAATAACTCTGGAGAATTTTGAAAAACATTCAAAATTTTTACCATCCCCTGAAAACCCAAGTATTTTCCACTTGTGATGATAATTTACAGAGGGGGAAGGAAGTTTGTGTGGTTTTTAAATTCAACACAGGAAGCACAGAACATCAAGTGCTATTTAGACTGAGACAAGAACCTGAAATCTCTCCTCAGTGAATAAAGTTATTTGGAGAACCATTTATTTATTAAAAATGTGCATGTTGCTATGATACAAATTTGCAGAAGGCATGTAGCTTCTCTAAAGATGCTAATTCCTGAAAGGCAGTCCCCATGCATTGTGGGTGTAAGGTAATGTGAGCCGCCAAGCTGGAACCCCCATTCCCACTGGAGCAGAGTAAATTTGGACATGCCTCCCCTCTCTTGCTGGCAAAGGACACCAGACTGACTCCTCTCAGAGAATAGGCTGAGAAACTACCAGATTTAGTGGATTGCCTCTATCATTACCTTCCATCATAAGAAAATCATCGATCCTTAATAGATCTTATTTGTTAAATTTAAGACAGTCTTTTGGTTAAACACATTATGAAAATTGTTTTCTCATTTTAGGTAGTATATGTTTTGCACATTCTCCCTAGAGAATGCTGGAACGAATTGTGTTGAGAAGTTAGCGAAGCAGGATCGTTAGGGTGGGGCGGATGAGGAGGGAGGTGGAGCTTCAGATGTGAGGAAGGAAAAAGAAAATTCTCATGGTTCAATGATGTGCATAAACTACTAATAACAGAAACTAAGATCAGTGGTTCAATTTCATTGACACAGTTTGGCTTCGAATAGAAACGGGCTTGCTAACCAACAGTGTTGTCTAACAACAGAGTCAGAGTACCAGCTGCTGACATGGCCGGCTTGGAGACCTAATGCCTAGGACAAGATCCTGGCTCGGCCGCTGCTCGCTCTGTCTCTTTAGGAAAATTATATAATCTCTCCGGACCTTATCTTTCTTAATTGTAAAATAAGGATAACCACAGTGCATAACGCAGAATTACTAAGTCAGGTACAATAATGCAGGTAAGCACATTGCCTTGCATATCGCCTTGCATGCAACAACAGTAAAAACAACTTCACAGTGTAGTTAACCTTTACTGAATGCTTCCTGGTTGCAGTCACATTCCCAAGAGTTATATGTGCATTACCTCCTCTAGTTCTCACTATAACCTTATATTAATGGGGATATTATTACTTCCCACTTTATAAAAGGAGAAAACTGAGGTGTTATCAAGATACAGAGGCCCAAACTCTCGCAATGGTAGAACAAGGATTCAAACCCTGGCAGTCCGACTTCAGAAGCCACAGTTAGAATCACTGATCATCTTCGAGGTTGAGAATGTGTCTGGCATATTGCAAGCACGACATGAATAGTAGCTATTCTTCCTCTTAGTATTAATAATGGAATAGATGCCTTGGAAGGCAGGGACTTGGAACTATTCAGAGTGTGGTTAATTACCCTCCAAGAATTCTGAATGACGATGACTGTATTTTGTAAAAAATGATCGTTTTCCTTAAACGACCCTTTCAACTCCGTGTTGGCTTTGGAAACCAGCTGGTAGAGATTAAAATACTCTCTCTGCCTCTTTCTAGCTATATGACCCTGTTGCTTGTAAAACCAAGACCGTAATATCAGGATTGTAAAGAGTAAGTGAAAATAATGTATATAAAGTTCAGCCCACGGTTTGACATATGGCAATTACTTGACAGATGACAGCAATAATTTCTAGTATTATTATAGTATTTATATTTATTTAGGTTTTTATTTCTCTGATCTGTTTTATTCTCTAATCTCATCTCTTTTTTTTTTATGTTGGGCTACTTAATATCTTACAGAAGACACATTTTTCAGAGGTCTCTGTTATTCCGTCAAGGGAAAAAACAAAAGTGGATACCCTAGATTAAGGGAAGATGGAAAAGGTTAGAAGGAACCATAGGAAATGAAAGGAGTGGAGCTAAAAATAAAGAATGGAGGATAGGTAGGAGACTTGTGTCACTGGCTTCTTGTTTTAGCCTAAATTTCATGCCACTGCTGAACACAATTAACTCTGAGGGTGAATTAAAGCAATGGCTATCCACTGGCCAGTACAAAATGCCCATATATACCCAGCAATAATGAGAAGAGGAAATGGCCCCCCATGAATCAAGCAGGGTCACTGTACTTAGTTACACCTGCAGAGGTGTGGCCCACCCCAGTTATCTCTGGCTCCACTGTGAGAGAACCGTGGTGAGTTTTATATTGGTCTATACGACAAAGCTGTGATACTTAATCACAGAGATAAATAGAGATTAATAGAGATTAATAGAGATATTAGAGATAATAGAGATTAATGACCCTGATTGGAACATATCAAGATGAATACCCCCCAATGCGAAATATTTAGATAAATATAATAGGTTCAAGTTACACATTTAACTCTTTAAGGTTGACCCCAAAGTCATATTTTTTATAAAAATATTTACCCGATCCAGAAGAATTTAACATCTTTTCTTATAGGGAGGGGGGAGAAAGGAATTATTAATTGATCTGTTTTTATTTTGAAGGGTTTCTATCCCTTTATAGGTTTTAGGCCATGCATAGGGAGGGAGGGGGGAGGGCATTCTAGGCAGAGCTGAGTATCACAAAAAGAATGAAATAGAAGCAGAAAATTCAGGCTCCATGTGCTTCTCACACTATAGTTAGGCTGTCACTAATGTGGCTATTAACTTTTCATGTTCAGATTTATTATGCTGTCATTATGGCACTTTTCTTTGCTGATGTATCAAGCCACTATTACATATTTGTTGGCATCTCATCTATTTAAGGGAAACAAGTGATTACCCGTTGCCAAGGAGACTAATAAGGAGTGTGCAAGCAAAGGACTACAGAGTTCTTGTTGGAAGATAACAAGTCACTGGTATTTTATTTTCAATTAAATCATAAAAGACCTCATTGTTTGAGGAAAAATCACCTTCTCCCTCCCATTAAAAGAAAAGAAAAGCTAGAGCACTTTTCAAAGAATAATTCTACAGACTTCTTAAAACACAAAATAAATGCACATGATAGACATAAAATATTTGGAAAATAGTAACTTCTAATAAGCTTCCCTAGAAACAAAAGTTACTTCTGGGATTTTTGAGAGTTTTCACCTCCACCAGTGAAACATAAAACAGAAATATGACCAAAATATTTCTAAAAACAACGAGACACAAGGTTATAGATAAAAATTGCAGATATCTGCAGACTTTGTGACCCATGTTTCAAGCAGGTAATATGAACTTTGGAGTTAGGCGGGTCTGACTGTTATTTCTCATGTTGGCTGTCAACCTTACCTGCATTACTTGCCATCTTATATTCCCTTTTCTTGCTTATAAAATAGAGGAAATGATACATATCACAAGCAATGTTGTGATAATTAAATGAGATAACTTTTATAAATTACCTAAAATGTTATTTCCATGAATGTGGAACTTCAGTCCATCATTCACTGAATTCAGGCCCTCATTCAATACCTGCATTAACTTAAGAATACCAATATGAATAAGACACAGCACTGTCTCTAAACTCAGAATTATTACAGCAAATAAGTGATTCAGGTTTAAAGAAATATAATTTCAATACAATGTTTTCAGGGTAATTGTAGACCACAGTAACATTAACTGCTATGACTGATAAATCCCTAAATCTCAGTAGTCTAACACTTTTTTTTTAAAAAAAAAGAATTTTTTTTAAGATTTTATTTATGTATTTGATAGCTAAGAGGGAGATCACAAGTAGGCAGAGGCAGGAAGAGAGAGAAGGGAAGCAGGTTCCCCGCAGAGCAGGGAGCCCGATGCGGGGCTCCATCCCAGGACCCTGAGATCGTGACCTGAGCCGAAGGCAGAGGTTTTAACCCACTGAGCTACCCAGGTGCCCTTAACACTTTTTATTAATGATCTCAACATATGTGTTTCTAATGGTTAGGTCAAAGGTCTTCCTGGGTTCACTTGGTACCCAGGATCCTTTCATGTTATGACTTCATCCTTTTTGGAAAACATTTGTTTAACGTTTAGTGTAAATGAGTGATGGAGGATTGTACTAGAAATGTTCTCCAAGGCCAGACTGGAAGAGTCACATGTCACCTCTCCTTGAACTCCATTGGTTAGAAATCAATTACATAGCCCCACTTTAACTGCAAAGGACACTGGGGGACACTACTGAGCTATGAGCCTGGAAAGAAGAATGTGGTCTATGAACATCCATCCAGTCTCAGTCTTATCTGAAAATTTTTCATTCTTACCTGAATCTACCCATTGGTAGAAGCTAGAAAATTGTGAGCCTCTTTCTTAAGGGCACAACCCTCAGTAAGTAGTTAAGGAGATGTGTTAGATAAACTCTAAGGCATTTTCCTGGAGTTCCCTGCTTCTCTACATATAGTTTCCTCTTGGCATCTTAATTCTCTGCAATTTTTTTTTTTGGTGTTTTCCCACCAAATCCCTCTTTCATTCTTGTTTCAACTTCTGTGTTGTGCAACCCACTAATGTTATGAGGAAGGAAATTACATTCTAATAGCTGACTGTCAAGTATTTTTAATATTCCAAAGCAAATAGAATATCCAAGGGAACATTCTACCCAAAACAACAAATGAAAACTCAGTATGTTTAGCCTGACAGATAGTTTTTCTAATTACAAATTATTTACATGAAAAACTTAGAAATGCATACAAATAAATATTTAATTGTATAATTAAATTGTCTTTAACCATAATATTTATATTCACTTATTGTACACTGGAGAATTTTATAGAGGTTTATAATATTTCTAATTCTAATAGAAATAGTAGATATTCTTATCTAAAATTTATATGAAAAAAGAAACCTGAAACTCTAAAAGAAGTTTTTTAATATGCTCAAAGTCTCAAAACTAAATGAAGTCTATGATGTTGCCAAAGCCATAATTCTTCAATGAGACCAGCAAAATTATCATACATTAAAATATGTGATATTCTGATATATATATATATAATATATATAATTTATCAAAACAGTTTAGAAAATATTTAGGCTCCTCACAGAATAGAAGCTGAATTTTGCTCTTTTTAATAGCAAAATA
Organism: Nasua narica; assembly: GCA_028533885.1. NCBI lineage: Eukaryota > Metazoa > Chordata > Mammalia > Carnivora > Procyonidae > Nasua > Nasua narica. The sequence goes on from CM052799.1 coordinate 71,998,956, forward strand.
TACACATATAACAACCTATATTCATATGTTATACTCAGAATGAACTATATACATATTTATAATGAAAAGTGAAAACCATAATGAATCTAGTAATTTTAAAAAGCAAAAAAAATTTTTTTGGTTGTCCTAACACCATCCACATACACATTTGACTAGTAGATGTGGATCATTTATTTAGTTTGTTGTGACATTCGATGATATGAATGGTTTGAGGCAATCTCACAATACTATCAGTATCTCCAGGTGGTGGGTGTTCACTGCCCTATATTCTTCATATCACATCCTGTTACTGAAATATATATATATATATCTATATATATATATAGATATATAGATATATATATATATAACTCCTGGGAAAACTGATGGGATAAGTGCAAGTTGTCAATCCTTTCCCCTACTACCACCTTATAGCAACTGACCAAAAGAATAAAAAAGACCAATTGGGAAAAATTTAATAGTTGCCCTACCTAAGAATGGTCCAAAAAACACCCTCTTATATAAAGGATTTTTATGCTATATATAGAACTTATTAGACTGTTTTGAAAATAGACATCAAGGGCCAAAACATGTGTTTTTCCTCCAAAAGAATAAGTCATTGCTGTAATTGCATAGTTTGAACCAAACATAATAAAATTCCATGATTCAAACATATGTGCTGAAAGATTCTAGAGAAGTGAAGAGGCAATTAGTTTGATTCTCCTTTCTGGACACATTCTGACATATATTTTGTTCTGAGTCAGATACTGTTTGAAGGTGCTGGTGACAGACATCACCGTCATCAAGGCAGACAAAGCCTGGGCTCTAACAGATCTTGTGTTCTGGGGGGGAGACAGAAAAAAAAGAGAAACACACAGATTTATAAGCTAAGATGCCAGGTAGTAAATGATTAGTACAATGAATAAAAATGAAATAGTTCAAGAAGTTGGAAAGAAAGAGAAAATCTTACAGAAGGAGATACTAGGGAAGGAGTTTCTGAGAAAGTGACATTTCAGCATGGCTGTGAATAAAACGAGTGAGTAAACCATGTAAATATTAAAAGGAAGAAAATTCTGGTAGGAACAGCAAGTGCTGAAGGTGGAATATGATTGATACAGTTACAAAAATCAATAGTACTTCAAGTTTATATTTGCAGAGTTGAAGAGAAAGTATATCTCTATGCAACTTTTTTAAAATTTACATTTCTTAATAATAACTTATGCCAGTCCCTTACAATATTAGGGGTAATTCTAAATCTGAGAAAACATGGTCTAGAGGTTAGGAGAGCCCATAAGAAAATAGGAACAAACCAAATTAGTACCATTTTTATACTTCCAACCTAAGAGTTCTTGAAGTATCTGCATTGGAGAAAACTGTATGGCCTTATCAAACCTAATGTCAATAAATCACAAAAGTGTTTTTGAAACCAATACCTTACCAGCACAGCTGGTCCAACTTGGCAATGGGGATAATTTCCAGAAAAAAGAAAACAATCTCCTAATATATTTTTTAAAACATGACCCAACTCTATGCTATGTATAAGAAACTCATTTCAACCCAAGTAGATTAAAAATAAAAGGATGGAAGAAAATATATCATGCAAACATTTATCAAAAGAAAATAAGGATAGCTATATTAATATTAAATAAAATAGTCTTTTAAAAAATTACTAGAGAAAGCGAAGCACATTATACATTGATAAAAGGTTAATTCAACATGAAGCCATAGCTATCCTCAATGTGTATGCCCCAAACAACAAAACTGTCAAATATGTGATATAAGAATTGAGAGAACTGAAAAGAAAAATAGAAAAATCCAAAAATTTTTTTTTAAAGATTTATTTAATTGAGACAGATTGAGAGAGAGAGAGAATGAGAGGGGAGAGGTCAGAGGGAGAAGCAGGTTCCCCCCAGAGCAGGGAGCCCGATGTGGGACTCGATCCTGGGACTCGATCCTGGGACTCCAGGATCACGACCTGAGCCGAAGGCAGTCGCCCAACCAACCGAGCCACCCAGGCGCCCGAAAAATCCAAAATTTTGAAGAGAGGCTTTAACACCCTTCTCACTAGTGATAAAGCAACTAAACCAATAATTAGCAAGGTATGAAAAAACTCAGATCAGCAACTCAAAGGATTGAAATTATATTTATAAAACATCCTACTCAACAATAGCAGAATATACCTTCTTTGCAAGTGTGTCATACTGTGATTTTAAGGAATATGTATTTGGTCTTTGTGCCCTTTTCTGGCACAGAGCTCCCCAAAACCCTTGGAATTTCCCAAGTGATGGGGACAATAAATGTCTTTGTTACGTTAATGTGGTGACTTTGGGCTGCCACCACCTGAGGGTGGAGCTGGTTATCAGTGGAGCCAACCTTGTGGTTAGAGGGTTAGAAATTTCTGTCCCTCCAATCTTCCCGCCCCATCACCTTCAGAGACAGGAACAGGGCTGAAGATGGAGTTCAATCACCAAAGGCCAGTGATTTAATCAAGCGTGTCTTTGTCATGGAGCTATCATAAAACCCCAAAAGGATGGGGTTTGGAGAGCTTCTGGATTGGTGAACACATGGAGATCTGGGGAGAGTGGTATGTTCAGAGAGATCATAGAAGCTCTAAGCTCTGTACCTTGCCCTATGCACCTCTTCCATCTGGTGGTTTCTGTGTTATATCCTTTTATTACCGACCAGTAATCTACTAAGTCAAATGTTTCTCTGAGTTCTGTGAACCACTCCAGAAAATTGATAGAATCCAAGGAGGAGCTTGGGGGAACCTCTGATTTATAGCCAGTTGTTTGTTTAGAAGTGCAGAAAATAATCTGAACTTGTGATTTGAGTTTGAAGTAGAGAGAGTGGGAATGGTCTCATAAACTAACCCCTTAACCTGTGGGATCTATCACTGGGTAGATAATGTCAGAATTGAGTTAAATTGTAGAATCCCCAACTGGTGTCACATCCACACGTTGGAAATTGGGTTCAGAATCTTTTTAAAGTGCCTGTGGAATAAATACCAAGATAGGCGTAACCTGCACCAAAAACTAAACCTCAACAAATTGAAAATATGTAATTATAAAAATTGTGTTATTTAAGCACATTGGAATCAAAGTGGGAAGTAAAAATAGAAATCTAGGTGGAAAATTTCCAAACATTTGGAAACTAAATAATACACTTCTGGATAACTCTTGAGTCAAAAAAGAAGTCTCAAGGAAAATTAAAAATACAGTCAGTTTGAATAAAAAAAAAAAACAAGATAAAATTTGTGGACATAACTATAGCAGTGTTGAAAGAGAAATTTACAACATCAAATATATACATTACAGGGGCACCTGGATGGCTCAGTGGTTAAGCCTCTGTCTTTGGCTCAGGTCATGATCTCAGGGTCCTGGGATCCAGCCCCCCATTAGGCTCTCTGCTCATCAGGGGGCCCGCTTCCCCCTCTCCCTCTGCCTGCCTCTCTGCCTACTTGTGATCATCTCTTTCTCTCTGTAAAATAAATAAAATCTTAATATATATATATATAAATATATATGTATGTGTATATATATGTATGTACACATTACAAAAGAGGAAAAGCCTCAATTCATTGTGTGTATATATATATATTTATACACATACACACACATTAGAAAAGAGGAAAAGCCTCAATTCAGTAATCTAAGCTCAGACCTCAAGAACCTAGGAAAAAAAGAGCAAAATGATTCCAAAGTGATTAGAAGGAAGAAAATAATAAAGATAATAGCAGAAATCAATAAAATTCAAAATAGAAAATAAAGATAAAATCAATGAAAGAAAGATCTGTATCTTTGAAATGTCAATAAAATTATCAAACCCTAAGCAAAACTGAAAAAAGACCAAAAAAAAAATGAGGAAACACCAAATTATCAACATTAAGAATGAAATGGGGAATATCACTACAGACTGTATGGACATCAAAAAAGATAATAAAGGAATTCTACAAATAACTCTATACCCATAAATTCAACAACATAAAAAGGACCAATTTCTCAAAAAAAAAAGTAAAATAGTATAACTCGCACAATAAGAAATAATTTGAAATACCTGTGTTAAATTTATAATTAATAAATTATCCAAAAGAAATATCTCTAAGTCTAGATGGTTGCATTGTAGAATTCTACCAAATGGTTAAAGAAGAATTAACAATTGATCACAGTCTCTTTGAGAAAATTGAAATGAAGGGAGCACTTTCCAATTTATTTTGTGAAGTTAATATTACCCTGATAACAAGATCAGGCAGAGATAGTACAAAAAAAGGCAAATATAGACCAATGTAACTTCTGAGTATAGGTGCAAAAATTCTTAACCAAGTACAAGAATTGCAAAAAAAAAAAAAAAAAATTTAAATCATAACCAAGTAAGAACAAGAAATTAGAACAAATGACAAAACTAGGACCATAAGCAGGTCATGAAAACATTGAAAATGGAAGAATATAATCAATAAACCAAACACACAATTATCAGTTTATATTATAAAACAAAATCCAATTTGAGCTGTCTATGAGAGATTACTGGAAAATTGATTTAACAAAGATATGCAAAAAGGATGGGCAAAATTATAACATTTAAATGTAAACGAAAGTAATTGGGATTCTTAGAGTTTCAGTTAAAAAAAAATGAAAGGATACTTAGCAGAAAATTTATATGGAAAATATTATGGTCATAAACACTTAGGATAACCTGCAATCGAATATACATAGTTAAGAATTTTTTAAATCATAACAATAAATTGAAAAAATACAGTAATATAAACTTTAATATCTTTGTTCTTGATTATTTAAAGTAAATATAGAGGATTGTGTTATAATTCTTTTGTATGTAAGTTATAGAAATTAGTTAAAATTCTGTAATTCCAATATGGAGTCTATTAATGAAACTTGAGAGATAGGATTCAGACATCTTTTTTCAATGATATTATTACTAATATCTCTCTCTTTCAGTGAAAAAGTTCTCTCTTGCTTTCACTAGGCTCTGCATTCCTTTATTTCTGCTTTGGCTCTCCACAAGTAGCTGTATGTTTACATCTTCTGTATGACTGGCAATACAAATATAAAAAGACCTTATCTTTCCTAACAATTCTAGCAAATAGATGTGGCTGTATTTGCCTGTTATAAGTCAAATGAACTTTTGAGATGCAGTCCTGGTAACCAGATAAAGAATGTTCTGATTGGCTAGTGCTAGTCACGTACTTAACTCCAGGACTAGGTTGGGGGTCAGTCTCACTCAAACCACATGTCTAGAATGATTCATGTAGGGGAAGTTATGGTATTTTTTTCCAGAGAGGAAAAGGAAGCTGGGCAGGAACAAGAAATGTATGTCCACTACAAGGATTTGAATATTGTAATATTAAGGTCAACCTTACAAATACAGACATTTGCATGTCACCAACCTTCACTCTCTTTGTGTGCAAATAAGGTCATATTAATATGTATATTGTGTTTTTTCCTGGCTTGCAGCTCCTACCTTTTTTTTATGAAGGAAAAGAATTATCAATTTTATTAATTAAAATTTAGAACATGTATGACAAAAGATTAAGTCAAATTTTTTTTTCTCCCCAAATATGTTTATTTTAATTTTTCACTGTTACAAGATTGATTGTTCATGCACCACACCCAGTGCTCCATGCAATATGTGCCCTTCTCAATACCCACCACCAGGCTCACCCACCCCCCCACCCCTCCCCTCCAAAACCCTCAGTTTGTTGCTTAGAGTCTACAGTCTCTCCTGGTTCATCACCCTCTCCGATTTCCCCCCATTCGCCCTTCCCTTCCTCCTCACGATGCCCTCCATGATTTTCTTTATACTCCACATGTAAGTGAGACCATAAGATAATTGACTCTCTCCGCTTGGCTTATTTCACTCCGCATAATCTCTTCTAGTCCTGTCCATGTTGATACAAAAGTTGGATATTCATCCTTTCTGATGGAGGCATAATATTCCATTGTATAGATGTACCACATCTTCCTTATCCACTCATCTGTTGAAGGGCATTTTTGTTCTTTCCACAGTTTGGCTATTGTGGCCATTGCAGCTCCTACCTTTATAGTGATCTATTCTCTATCCTCAGGTCCTGCCCCACCTGTGCAAGTTCTTTAGGGTTTCTTATTCCTACTAATAGTTCTAGGGGTCTGCAAAGGTCTCACATGTTCTGACAGGTAACTTTTAAGTTATCACTGTTACTGCCACCCTAACTATGTAAAAGCCGTCCTTTGTCATTCTAGTTGGGTAGAGACTTGTTGCCTCACCTATGATTAACCTCTTGGTCTACACCAACCTGTCTTCAGCAACCTGTTCATATCATTTCCTTTGAGCCTCAGAGCCAGCAGATGCCTCTTCCTGACTTTCATCCTGGGATATGTAGAGTATATATTCTCCTCTTTTCTACCATTTTTCCTACCACGCACACAGTCCCTCCCCTGTTTCCTGCAGTACTGCAGAAGGCTGATAATATGTAATGGATTTTATTACATATCTGAAAATTACATTAAAAACCATGATTTATGGTGTATACTTCATGGACTTGGATAGGCTGTTGTCATTTACTAATTGGGTCTAGCACAGGTGCTTCCTTGACTGGCCATTAGCCAGTTGCCTTCAGAAAGCCTATGCTTCATAGAATGAAGTCATATAGGGTGACCTTATGTCACCAGCCAGCTATGATTCAGCCATATCAGAACAAAAATATCATAATAATATATTAAGTAATTATCTACCATAAGTTATTACTTTAACATACAAATAAGAAAAATAGATGTTTGTTTGAAATTATATATTATTCTGTGTCGTTTTTCTGTCACACAAATGCTATTATTTAAACACAGCAATAGGACTAAGTAACAGTGGTAATTAGTAGTAATTAATAGTAGGACTAATTAAATAATGTGTATGAAAAATATAACAATAATTTTATGTTCCTTTGTGTTCTTTAATATAACAGCTTAACTCTTAAAATTCTTTAGATGTTTATATTTTATAGGCTGTACTGTATATTCTAAAGATACATAAATTTAAGACCTTTTAAAGGAGAATATAAATATGGGCTAATTAAATTAGCTAATTAAACAGATATTACCTATATTCAATTAAAAAAATGTTTTGTTTTTCTGTTTGATGATAGAATAGGATACTTTTACTCCTTCTGTTTCTTTGCCTAGTAATACTTCTCTAAACCTGCTGTAGCCTGTAGGACCACCTTTTTTTCTTTTATGCAGTGGCAAAATTGAATTTGGTTAAATATAAAATGCATTTTGACTTACCATTTTGCTCTTATCAAAGCCACAATGCACTGATTCTTGGTGCCAGTCCAATATGATAACATCAAACTAAATATCCTCTGAACAAAAGCATGTGGCCATAGCTTACTTAGGATTTTACTTCCCAGAACCAGCAGTCCTTTTCAATTTGTAGGGATTAATTTTCAATTTTCAATAATGCCATCCAGAGACTTCTGGTTTCTGGTCTGATATGTAAAAAGCTTAGAAGTTGTGATGCCTAGCCTTAAAATAAGAAAAGGGCCAAACTGAAAATCACCCACTCTTCTTAAAGCCATCAAAGAATTGAGGTCACAGATCAAACCACTACCTTAAAACTAGAGAAACAGGGAAAGAGATCCAAAGCTCACTGGAGCAGAAGCACACAACTAGAACCAGTACCTGTGGGATGACTTAAACCTTGTTGGATGAATTGCTGGAAGTTCAGCATTAACTAGCTTAAGAATTAAAAGCTCCAGGGGCTCCAGTTCTAAGGGGTTCCCCACACTTTTGTGAGTTTCACGTCTAAGAGTCTCACCAGGTTCTCAGGGTAAAGATCAAAGAAAAATCTCTTGTGCTCCTGGAATAGGGAAGGAAAAGCAGCAATTTTGAAGTAAGCTCAGAAAATTCTGTTCTTTATAACAAAATTCTATCCTAAAGGTCAACTATTTTGCCAGAGCCTAAGGGACCTGTGTTTTATCAGAGCCTAACTGACCTGGGAAAAGTGGAATACCCAACTTAGGTCTCCTTTAGCTTTCTTGTGTGACCTAAGAGGGTAAAACTAAAGGTGGAGAAGTACTTGTAAAGGTTACAGCCCAGGGGCCTAGGCTCACTAAAAGACTAAGACCTAAAAGAAAACTATAGAATGCTTCCTCTTCTCCCACAATTTATCCCCACATAGATAGGGCTTCTTTATAGTAACTAAAGTTTACAGCTGAAGAATATCAGCCTCAGGCCCTATTGAAGTTATCTCTAGGAAAATCCAAAGATCACAGCAGAGACCAGAAAGGAGAAAATTTAGTCTTTGACACCCTTAGCTAGAGCAAACAAAACATAACCTACAGCTAACATCATACTTAATAGTAAGAAATTACATATTTTTTCCCTAAAATCAGAAGTAAAGCAAGCATGCCTCCTCTTACCATTCCTTTTCAACATTGTACAGGAAGTTCTAACTAATGCAATAAGACAAGAAAAGGAAATAAAAGGAATGCAGATTGGGAAGAAAAAAATTAAATTGCTTTTGTTTACACATGTCATGATTGTCTATGTAGAATATCCCATATATTTAATAGCAACAACAAAAATTCCTAGAACTAATAAGTGGTTATAGCAGAGCTTCAGGATACACAAGTTAAATACAAAATCAATTCTTTCCTATTTACCAGCAGTGTACATTGGGAAACCGAACTAAAAAATACAGTACCACTTATATTAGCATGTCCCAAATTAAATATGCAAGTATAAACCCAACAAAATATATACAAGACATACGTGGAAAAAAACTACAAGACTCCAGTAAAAGGAATCAAAGAAAAACTAAATGGAGAGATATTTCATATTTATGGATGAATTCATATGGAATATGGAATTGGAAATCCATATGGAACATGAAAGACTCAAAACTATTTATTTTTATCTTTTTTAAAGACTCAATACTATTAAGATTTCAGTTCTTCCCAATTTCATTTATAGATTCAACACAATCCCAGTCCAAATACCAGCAAGTTATTTTGTGGATATCAACGAACTTATTCAAAAGTATAGGTGGAAAGGCAGAAGATTCAGAATAGCCAACACAATATTGAAGAACAAAATTGGAGGAGAGACACTCCCCAACTTCACTTATTACAAAGCCACAATAGTCAAGAAAGTATGATATTATTGAAAGAATAGAAAAATAAGTCAATGGAACAGACTAGAGAGTTCAGAAATATACCCAAATAGTTGACAAATATAGTCAACTAATTTTTAACAAAGACACGAAGATTTCTGTGAATACACCATTAAGAGAATCAAAAGGTAAGTTGCAGACACAGAAAACATTTGCTAAAAACATAACATAAAGGACTTATATCCAAAATATATAAAGAATTCTTAAGACTCAAAAGTCTTAAGAAACAAACAACCCAATAATAAAATATCCAAAAGATCTGAACATCAGAAAAGATATAAGCATCTTGAAAAAATGTTCAGTACTTTATTAGTGAACTGCAAATTAAAACAATAATGAGAAACAACTCTGTACCTATTATAACTTAAATTATGGCTTAAATCAAAAACACTGACAACAATGTCATTCATTTTGTATCTATATGCTTGTTTTGGTAGCTGAGATATTTATCAGTAAGATCTTTTACATGTATAAATTCACCATATAAATTATCCATATCCAAAATGTCCATCATTTTTGAGCATTCAGAAGCACATTGGATTTCATCACAATTTAAATCTCTCCAAGAAACTGGTTTTAATATATAGAGATAATCTGAACTTGTGAAATCAAAATTAGATTCCAAATAAGTTATGGCTTTAGTAAAGATATTGAGAAAGTCCTATTCAATTTGGCTTTCCTTTTCTGTAGACATACTTTTGGATTCTTAAGCAGTCTTATTTCCAAAATAATGAGTCATGTTTTTCTCTGAATGAGTTTTTGTTGCAACCTACATAGAGCATTAAATAATTCAGATACAATCAGTTCAACCTTTTCTGGACTCATTATGGCCCTTCAAAGATGATCAAAGAGTTTTGGAGAAACAGCATATAAGTTTCTATTTTACTCTAATCCTTTTTTTCCATTTCTCATCTTAAATGTATGTCTTTTTTTTTTTTTTAAGATTTATTTATTTATTTATTTATTTGAGAGAGAGAAAGAGAGAATGAGGGGGGAGAAGCAGACTTCCCGCAGAGCCGGGAACCCGACAAGGGACTCGATCCCAGGACTCCGGGCTCATGACCTGAGCCAAAGGCAGTTGCCCAACCAACTGAGCCACCCAGGCACCCTTAAATGTATGTCTTAATTGGAGAATATTCTTCTTGTCCCAAACTTTGAAAATGTAATTTTACAGTAGGCCAACATTTTCATATCTTTCCTATGACTGAGCACAATTAAAACCATCCTGTAGACATGTGAAAGGTTATCTTCTTTTATTTCAGTAAAATCAAAAGTGCCATAAGGTGTTTATGCACATTTCAAGGAAACCGAAAAGTGATAAAAATTTGTCATTATGAAATCCTTAATATCACAGATAAGTAAATCATATCCTTTTTTGCACCATCATGTATAAGGATTGCAGGAGATTTAACAGGTAAAATCTTTTCATTTTCCTTTGTAAAAAGTTCATAAACTGAATGAAATTTTCCAAAATTTACATTTGTCTTGCCTAATTTTGCAGATTGTAGGCAGAATGTGGAGTGCATTTGGTCAAGATGTCAACAATCTTTATGTTGCATTAACTGATGTTTTATTAACATCTGCATAGAATTTAGAAAATGAATTTGAACTACATTTTTTCAACTCAAAATATCTAATAGCTAGGGATAAAATTTTTTTGTTTTTTTGCTATTCAGTGTATCTCTTGATATACTGCAGAAAGTGTGACCATTCCTGAGCTCTGACAGAAAAAGCTATACACTGTAAGGAGCCAACGTAACTATTTTCAAAATCTCTACTTTTGTTGACCCACAAGACATTTTAGTTGCAGTCTCTGAACCAGGAAATGTAACTTTACTCATTTTCATAGAACAATAATGGGAACAACATGATATTGTCAAGAGTTTAGCTAAGTTAACACATGGTGGTGTTTTCTTGGCATTCATTTTGTTTGGCCAAGGGGGGGCCTTAAACTAACATTAGCCCCTCACGGTGACTCATGCCCTTGTCAACCCAATTAAAGGGATATACTAGGGCAAACCCCAATTACCAGAAATCGAGTTTATTTGGAAATAGCTGAGGAATTGCAATTTGGGAAATGTCAACTGTAGCAAGCTACAGGTGAATCCACTGAAAGTCTGGGGCACGCTCTATTTGTGCTCAAGGAATTGTGAACAAGGGAAAGGCTGGCCGGAGTCCAAACAGTAAGTTCATTGGCTTGTAGAGATTCTTGGCGGATGTTCATTATTACAAAGGAAAGTTCCATTTTCTCCAAGTCCGACACTTAGGGGAAATCATTCTCTTGAGACCATTCTTACTGTTTGTTTTTTTGAGGGCGCATGCGTGACATTCTCCGATTCAGGTGCTCTGGTTCCGTTTTATTTTTTTTAAAAGACTATCCATTTATTTGACAGAGAGGAAAAAGATCACAAGTAGGCAGAGAGGCAGGGGGAAGCAGCCTCCCCGCTGAGCAGAGAGCCCTGCTTGGGGCTCCATCCCAGAACCCTGAGACCATGACCCCAGCCGAAGGCAGGGGCCTTAACCCACCGAGCCACCCAGGCGCCCCTCTGGTTCCGTTTTAGATTGAAATCCTTTTACACCTTATGTAATGGGCTGTGCTGTCCACAAGTAAATGTAAGTTTTTGATGTGATTTTCCCAGTTGTCCTTGTGATAAAGTGTCCCCTGCTTCCCAGAGCCCTCCTGTTGTTGCTCCTTTGATACAACCTCCTTACTAAACTTCACTCTTTTTGGTTTAAATTGACCAATCCAGCCTTAGCCAGGAAACCCCAAAGCACTCCACCTACTAACCCCAATAAAGGCATGTGCACCAGTCATGTGTGTCTCCGCCTATATGCTGTCTTGATGGTTTTGTATGTCCTGTTGAGGCACACCATGAACTTCCTCCAGGACCTGTATTACAGTTCTCGATTTCAGTTTCCCTATCTTGTGTTGTGTGGAGGCTCACTATCAGATACACCAGGGTTTCATTACCATATGTTAACTTTAAAAAGTCACAACAGTATATGTGTTTATTTATGAGGAATGCTAGAACTAATTCAGCGGTTGCTTTTTTTTTTTTTTTTTGACTAAGCGTTCTTATCCTTTTGGGAGATTGAAAAAAACCAACCAAACAACCTTTTACTTGATTTAGAAGTACTTGCCTATCTCATCCCAAATTTGGGAGATTCAGTCTCAATATGTGCTTTCATATCTCCTTGTCCACCTTGCCCATTTCCAAATTCTTTCCAACATATTATTTAATATGCTCTGTCGTGATCACTTACTTCCTTAGCCCAGTTGTGCTTCCATTTGTTATTAAAATAATAGACCTTGAGCCTTCTTTTATTTGTGATGTCGGGGTCATGTTAACATTGGTATTGGGATTATTCTTATTTTCACTATCTAAACTCTTAGAAAACACGATCACAATATTTACAGTGTTAAAAATTAAATTTGCATTATCTTAATACACAGCACAGCAGGAATCCACAAGCAAAGTCAGTGATGGACTGTTAAAACTCATGCTTATGATACATTTTGTTAATAATAAAAGTATTTTTATATTATCACATTGTTTAGGCCTTACAGCCACAAATGCTCCAATATTTGAGTTTTTATTATGGACTTTGCTCTATGTTTCCATAAGTAAATGGTTCATTCAGGTTCTTTTGTAATACCTGATAAACAGTATGCCTAAAGTTCCCTTTGAATCTTCAACTCTTGTCAGTCCTTTCAGTTTCTACTCTTCTAATGAATAGTTCCATTTTTCAGTCAAAGCGAGGCCTCTGTTTGCTGTGCAAACTGAAAATATGTCTGGAAATTCTGTAGGTGGCAAACTATTTGATATAGTATAACTAGGATTAAACTGACTATTTAATGCATTTAAAATAAAATGATGGTGCAACAAAATGGGAACACGGGATCCAAAGGTATTAATGAAATACAATAACCGCAGGATAATTGCATGTCAGTCAATCAGATGGCGGGAAAGAGAAGAGAGGCATGTAACAGTTAGGTTCAGATTAAATAATTATATTGCAGAGGATGGCAGACAACTCTCTCTGAGTTTGTATGAGCAGGAACAAGTTTATAATTTTCCCCCAAGGAATAGTAATGAGAATTTCAAAGACTCCTCCTGGCTAAATGTATTTTACATAAATACATAATGTAAAAGCTGAAGTCAGACAGGTACATTCTAGTGATATTCAAAGGCCAAATTATATGGCATTTGAAAATCTGTAAATATATACAAGGCATTTCTCTCTCTCTCTCTTTCTCTACTTTCTTCCCTTCTTTCTGCTTTTATCCCTTACGCTTTCCCTTCCTTTCTGTAATCCTTCCTTCTTTTTTCCTTCTTTTAGTTCTGTGATGCAAAATTTCTTTTGTGACTCAGGGGAAAGCTCTCTGATTTTGTCTGCTCGACATCGACAGAAACCCATTCCAATCTGTGAAAGCCAAGCTGGGGGTTCCCTATTGATTCACATTAGAAAACCCTATAGGCTGATTGGTG
>CM052799.1:72013077-72030035 GCA_028533885.1 Nasua narica
TTTTTTTTTTTTTCTTATGCCTTTGTCTTTTCCTCTACTTTTAGCCCTTTTATATCATTATCTTTTAGGTATTCTCTAAAAACACATAGAGGTAGATTTTACTGAATGACCCGGTTTGCAAATGTCTTTCTTTTAAAAGAAACTTTTGTTGTAACTGACTTATTTGGTCTCAACTGTGTATATTATTATTTAATAATTACTATGTTATGTTATATTTACTGTTTTTTTTTCAATATTTGGTGTGTCTTCCTTGGTTTAATAATTTCGTTTGGTAGTTTGAAGATTTGGATTTTTGCTTTTGTCATTGTTTGTTTACATGTGTACCTTATCAAGTGCCCTTGATCTCCCTCTCTCTTATTTTTTACTGTCTGGTTGGCTGTGTTCATTAGTATTCCTACGCAACAGCCTATAACTTATTCTACTTTCTTTTTCTCTCTCTCCTATCCTCCCATTTTTAAGTTTTTAAATTTTAATTCCTATATTGTTAACATACAGTGTTTTATTAGTTTCAGGTGTACAATATAGTGATTCAACAATTCCATACATTACTCAGTGTTCATCATGATGAGTGTTCTCTTTAATTCCCCGTATCCTCCCATTTTTTAATTACATTCTTTTTATTTTATCAGAGCACATTGTATATACATATTAGACTTTCAATTTTTGTTTTAGACTCCGTTCTATAATTAAATACATGAAACACTCACTAGTGGTCTGTTTGCCCATATTTTCCCAGCCCTCTCTTGGTTGAATAAGGCTCAGCTCTGATAAATTGCTCAAGAAGAGCACATGAGCAAAGCATTCTCTATGCTTTAAGATTGTTTTCCATTAGGCTTTGTACTTACTAGAAATGTTTAGTGACTCTGGAAATGCACCTTGCAGAAGCGGGAGGAACCTGGGTCTTAAGGCTTTCCATCTAGTGCATTCTTCATTACACAATGGAATTAATTCTATGTTGGTGTTCACCTTAGCTCTTTGAGAGCTTTGAAGGTTCCTGTAACCAGGGCCCTTCCTAATATATAAAAATTGTACCATAAGCTTCATGCTGTGGGAGCAGCAGACTGGGGAGGAGGGTAAAACTGTCAGGTGATAGCAGAATAAAATTACTGAAATTAAGTTGTCATAAGCATAGACATTCCTCCATTACTTCCTATCCATCACCAACATGTCCCTTCATTCTCCTTCCCCACTGACAGCCTCCTACCTCTTCCTTCTCATACTGCCCTGGATCTTTATTTAAATTGAAATGACATGGTGGTTTTTGGCTTCTCATTTTTTTTGTTTATGTATATAATGTATTATTTGCCCCAGGGTACATGTCTGTGAATCATCAGGCTTACACATTTCACAGCACTTACCATAGCACATACCCTCCCCAATATCCATAACCCAGCCACCCTATCCCTACCCCCCTACCGCCCAGCTACCTTCAGTTTGTTTCATAAGTTTAGGAGTCTCTTATGGTTTGTCTCCTTCCTGATCCCATCTTGTTTCATTTCCCCCACACCCCCCACGACCTCCCGCCCTGCCTCTCAAATTCTTTATATCAGAGAGATCATATGATAATTGTCTTTCTCTGATTGTCTTATTTCACTTAGCATAATACCCTCTAGTTCCATCCATGTTGTTGCAAATGGCAAGATTTCGTTTCTCTTGATGGCTGCATAGTTGGCTTCTCATTTTAAGATTCTCCATGATAACCTGCAAATATGGCTACATTTTTTCCCACCTTTGTTTCCCTTTCCTAAGAATTCCAGAAATATTTGAAATGTGATAACCTCCTATTGGATTAGGTCATGTTTGAAGAATCAGAGAAGTAAGTTTATACAATGGTGTAGTTTAAAATAAAACAGAAAAAATTCTCTTTTAAATTTATTCTGCAAAAGCATTATATGATAGCTTAAAATTAAAAATTAAATGAGCTGCTTAAGCATACTCCTTTGAGCTGTTACTATTTGTATACATTTTAGTTTGTCTTGGAAACCAGTCTCATTGTAAGAAAAATAGAATTTAACTTAAAAATTCAACTTATACTTGTTTTTATCAAAGCAATTGAGGAATCTACTCAGTGCCTAAGTTTTAGACATCTAATCTTGATTTTATTTCATTTATTTATTTTAAAGATTTTATTGAGAGCTAGAGTGAAAGAGAGCACAAGTAGAGGGTAGGCAGAAGGAGAAGGAGAAACAGACTCCCTGCTGAGTAGGGAGACTGACGTAGAGCTGGATCCCAAGACCATCTCAGGTCATGAGTGGAAGGCAGATGCTTAATGGACTGAGCCACCTAGGCACCCCTACTTTTGATTTTAAAATGTTTCCTTTGCCAGTTTATAGATAGTTATATTGGCCAGGGTTATCCAACGAGAAACAGAACCAATAGGAGAGATTGAGAGAGAGTAAAAGAGATTGATTGTAGGGTCCCTATTCATGTGATTATGGAGCTTGAGAGGTCCCATCATCTCCTGTGTGCAAGTTGGAGACCCAGGAATGTGGGTGATAGAGTTCAGAAGCCTAAGAGCTGGTGAGGTGCAGGTATAGATTCTACTCAAAGTCTGATGGTCTCAGAACTAGGAACACTGAGAGCAGATTGATGTTCTAGCTTGGGGTCAGAGTGAATTAGCTCTTCCTTGCCTTTTGTTCTACTCTGATTTCAACAGATTAGATGATGCCTACCCACATTGGGGAGGTGTATCTGCCTTACTCATTCTACCAATTCAAATCTTAATCTCTTCTGGAAACACCCTCAAGAAATACCCAGAAATAATGTCTAACCAGATATCTGGGCATCATCCAGTGGCCCAGTCAAGTTGACACATAAACTTAACCAGATTTTTAATTTTTAATTTTAATTATTTTCAGTTTCAAATTTTAAACATCAGTGCTTATAAAAACATTATCTTGGATTTATATAATGATATATATTGGCACATACTTCTCTCTAGCCCCTCATAGGGATTAATATCAAAACAGATTTACATATAATTGTATCTCCTCCTTTTCTCCTCTTACCAACCATTTAATTTAGAAATTCCAGTCTAGTTCTGGGTGAATGGAGACGCAGAAGTTTTGTGACTTGCACAAAGTCTCATATTAGGACAGAGAGGGAAGAAAATAACTGCATTTTTGCTATTGGGGGACTTTTCACCTTGGTGGTTGTGAGACTTTGGAAGTTTCAGCATGTGTTTACCGAGTGGTACACATTTAGAGACAGCATGTCTTTTCAAACTGGTAGCAAGATGAAACAAGATTTTCCACACAACTACCCATTTAAACTAGCTAAGAGCTTATACTTACTTTTTTTTTACTGATTTTTTTTTTTTAAGATTTTATTTATTTGACAGAGAGAGATCGCAAATAGGCAGAGGCCGGCAGAGAGAGAGGGGAAAGCAGGCTCCCTGCTGAGCAGAGAGCCCGATTCAGATTCGGGGCTCCATCCCAGGACCCTGAGATCATGACCTGAGCCAAAGGCAGAGGCTTTAACCCACTGAGCCATCCAAGCCCTCCTACACTTATTTTTATTGAAACAATTATCCAACCAGGATGGAGCAGGAGCTGGTGAGATCATGGCCAGGAGGGGTGGGTGGACTTCCTGGCATCAATCGAGAGCTTACAGATCATACACAATAGATGTGCAAATTTTACCCAAACACATAGTTGATGGAGGAATTAAAATGCCATGCCCTCATACTTCAGGCATAGGCAATAGGACATAGAGCCAAATTTCTGTATTAAAAACATACAAATAGTTAAAGGCTTCTAAGTGTCTTGCAGTACAGGGTTGTTAAAGTCAATTTACATGGCAAACTATATACCAGTAAATGAATACTAATGCTCTTACTGTCCAAATGCAGTGAACTGCGGACTGTGGATTCTATTTTCTAAATAGAAAAATTTCTTCTGTTGAATTTTCATTTTAAAAAAGAACCAAATTTACAATTTTCCACATCATCTTCTATTCTTGAGAATTTCTACTACGCCACAGAAATTGCATGTCACTGACATTTAAAACAAATAGGAAATAATTTAATCTGTAATGCACCTAAACCCTTATATTATTTTATATTGGAAAGTGCTATTTATTACATTCAGAGACACTTTGAATTTTGACCCAGAGAAGAGGGGCAGGGACTTTGAGCAGCAGTTCTATGGAAAAATAGTTGAAACACATCACCTTTGCTTTCACACATACAGCAACCTTGGTCCTTTAGCTAAGGGATCATAAAGGCTCCCTGTTTCACTTATCTTAAGTCACTTAGGGACTTAAAACAACTGCTGTTTTTTTGTTCACTCTTCTGAGAATCAGGAATTGAGACAAGGCAAAAAATGGCTTGTCTCTTTCCTGTTGGTTAGGGCTTCAGTTGGTGAAGTACAGGTAGTCGGGACTGCCTGTGGCTCCACCATCGGTGTCATATACCTGGGGTCTCAGTTGTGGCTGTTGGCTAATTTCCTTCATTCTGTCACTCGGCCCCTCTCGGTGGTTGAGTTGAGCTTCCTCATAGTTATGATCATCTCAAGAGTGAATGTTCTAGGTAGGGAAATAAGGGAGATATAATGAGCAAGTGCTTATCAAGCCTCTGCTTGTGTCATACTTACTGATGTCCCATTGACCAAAGCAAGACACATGACCAAGTCAAGAGCCGGTGTGGGAGGGGACGGTACAAGGGGTGAGTATGGGAGGCATGGTTCGTTGGGGGTCACCAATGTGACAATATATCTCAACTTCATAACCTTTGGACTGAATTTTTATGTCCCCCCCCCCCCAACCAAAAAAGTTTCATGTGTTGAATCCTAATGCCCAATGCGATGGTTTTAGGCAGTGAGACCCTTAGGAAGGGCTAAGGTCATGACAGGGAGGCCCTCCCGAATGGGATTAGTGCTCTTAGAAAAGAGAGCCCATAGAGCTCCCTAGCTCCTTCTGCCATACAAGGACACAAGAAGTCAGCAGTCTGCATCTGGGAAGAGGGCCTTCACCAGGACCCACCAATGCTGGCACTTTGATCTTATGGTTCCAGAAATTAGTTTCTGTTACTGATAAGCCACCCAGTCTGCAATATTTGGCTGTAGCAGCCTGTACAGACTAAGATAGAAGTTAACTCTAGCTTTGGTTTATAACAGTCTATAAAACCCCAGAATTAAAAAAAAAATGACAATCTTTTTGAAAGCCCAAATACCTAAATTTGGACAGTGCAAGTGCTGATGTCCATGAAAAGAAGCAGGAGTTGAGGGAGCCTATATACATGTCCCATCCTCAATGAGTGTATTACTTGATGTACCTTAAAGAAACTTCTAGGTTTAGGGAGCAAGGTCAGATAAACCCTCTTCTGTGTAATGTCAATGATGTAAATGCCTCCCAACATAAAAGTCATTTACTCCTAACTTGCAATCACTATCTTCTCGGGGAGTTCCTCATTTTTCTGCATACCTGAACTCTTATACTTTGCCTTCTGCCTCATAATAGAGCAAATCTTTAGAACATCATGATGGTATTTTGCGTTCTGTTAAAAAAATCTATCTGTGGCTTTGGGCATTATTTCCTGATTCTCAGAGAAGATTCTTAATCTATCCCAACCTCAGCATTCATTATTCTAGGGGACTGAATATAAAAATCAAAAGAATTCTTAGCAATTGCTTAAGGATATTTTTTGAGTCTGCCGATTTTCATGTCATTGTTTTTCAACCATTTATGTAAATAGAAATGCCTTTAAAATTGAATGAGAATCCTCTCCACATCTGGTGTCCAGGACCTGAAGCTTTCATATAATCTAATTGATTAGTAGCCGGGACTATCAGCCACACCACTCCTTTTGGTAACAAGTACTTTGCAATGCTCCTTTACTATCCTGAAATGAAAATCATATATTTACTAATCTATACACATTTAAAATTAATATAATACTTGGGTACCTGGATGGCAAAGTTGATTAAACGTCTGACTTCAGCTCAGGTCATGATCTCAGGATCCTGGGATCCAGCCGGGCATTAGGCTCTGCACTTAGTGGGGAGTCTGCTGCTCCTTTTCCCTCTGCCCCTCCCAGTGCCCCCCATAAAAATAAACAAAATCTTTTTAAAAATTAATGTAATTCTCAAATTATAATGTAAACTTAAAAGGAATGTAATTTAGAGTAAAATAATACATTTTTCAGTACACATGCCCTGTGGTACTTCTGTCCTAGAAGACAAATTAACTAGCCAGATGTTTCCACCTAATTGTAGAATTCCTGATTTGTGACAGGTACGAATACAGATTAATATAGGAGTTTGTGCTGTAGTCCCAGATACCGTGAACAGCATTGCTGTTGTCATGTACTTTTCTGAAATAGCTAACAACTCTACATAAAATTCCTTATAAAACAAAGCAAGATCTTGACTCTATAAACACAGTAGTTACACATCTGCAGCTTTCAGTATACATTTCAACATTGTTAAAATACTTTGAGTTTATTATGAAAAGGTGCTGTTTTTTAGGCACAGATAAATAGAATCAGGCTTCTTACCTACTTGACTGGTGGGTAATTCTTCAAAAGTCATGCACAATACAGAATATTTCTTTTGTTTAATATTTTTATTTATTTATTTGACAGAGAGAGGTCACAAGTCGGCAGAGAGGCAGGCAGAGAGAGGGGGGAAAGGAGGCTCCCCGCTGAGCAGAGAGCCCGATGCGGGGCTCGATCCCAGGACTCTGGAATCATGACCTGAGCCAAAGGCAGAGGCTTAACCCACTAAGCCACCCAGGCGCCCCAACAGAACATTTGTTTATTGTGCCAGGTGGTCTCAAGAATTTCAAGATGTCCACAGTCATATATTCCCACCCAGTAAATGCCTATTTGTATCCGCCAATCAACCTATCAATTTAAAAATGTCCAATTTCCCTGCAGAGGATGATACTGCTGCACTAAGAACTACCTATCAAGTTAAAAAGTTTGTCAGATTCAGGTTGGTGCTTCCAAGGGAGGCTAGGTCTAGCACAGAGAGAAAGAATTCATCTTTTGAATTGATCTGATAGATCAATTCTTAGATGGCCAAATCCCCCTTATTATTTAGAACTGTGTAAGTATTTTTCTGAGCATCCATCCTGTTTTCAGTGTTTACTCACACTGACAAGAATTCTTATGTTTAGCCTAAATCTTTCTTGGTTTAGCTAAAAGCAGAGTTCCTCCTGTAGAACTAAAAATCATCAGTGGTATCTTAAAAGACGCATCCCCATATTAAAAGATGGATTTGGGGGGTGCCTGGGTGGCTTAGTGAGTTAAAGCCAATGCCTTCGGCCCAGGTCATGATCTCAGGGTCCTGAGATCGAGCCCCACATTGGGCTCTATGCTCAGCAGGGAGCCTGCTTCCCCCTCTCTCTGCCTGCCTCTCTGCCTACTTGTGATCTCTCTCTCTCTCTCTCTCTCTCTGTGTCAAATAAATAAATAAATAAAATCTTAAAAAAATAATAAAAGATGGATTTGTCTCTTAGATTTTACTTTACCAGAGAGAAAATGTAACTATACAGTAGCAGGCCACCTTAATAGTTGGGCCTTCTTTATCACTATTGCCCCATTGACAAAACAGGAGCTATTTTACTTAAAAATAATTAAGAGAACCATCTGTTATTTTAGTGCCACATCATGTCCTTAAAAGTCTTTATTTTCTAGCTCTTTTTCTCCACTCTTGGGAGTGAGGAAAAGATGATGGGAGCTGAGCATTCCTGGGGACATATACCTCCAAGACTAATACAAGATGATCAACTTCTATGTGACTATAACCCTTCCTCTCTCAAAGGTTAACATAAGTACAGAACTGTAGGGAAGGGGGAATTTGAAGATACTATCAGAGTCCTGAGTCATTTGTCCAGAAAGAGGCCCTGGATTTTCTTTCCCCTTTACAATAGAGCAGTTTGTAATTTTGCTTCAGGCCGTGGCATTAGTACGTGGGTTTCTAATGAGTTCAGTGAGTACCTTGGAAGTAGCCATGTCGTGCTGTGACTAGGCAGAGCTTTGAGAAATTATACATCATACCACTAGTGGCAGAAGAGGCTGCAGGCTTGGCCCAGAGAATGGAAGAACGGTGGAAAGAAAGGGTTTACTTAGACTGACTGGAAAGATCTAGAATCAGGAAATGGAAGTCCAAATCAACATGGCTGAAGTCAGTTTTGGTGAACAATAAAATTTTTTCATATTTGTATATCCCTAAGTGCATCCTGCTTATGAAGTTGTCTGTGCATAGACTGAGACATCAATACAACATTAATAGCAGATTTTGTGTGGACTCTGAGGGACCTGACTTCAATAAAATGTTTCTGCTATATCCCCTTCTTCACTGAAATATTCACCGTGAATCTATTTTTATACTAACATTTATGTACTCTCCATTACAGAATAGCATGCTTGTCAGTAATTGGTTTTTTGAACAGTGATTCATAAAAATGCCTAAATCATCTTGCCATGTCTTGTTCAAAGTCTAATACCATCCCTGTTTTTCTGTCAAATTGCATGGTAATTTCTGTCTTTGATGTTCTGTGTCCAATAAATATTTGTTTTTTATATCTCTGTCTTACTGTTATTTCTCTATCTTCAATATGACATTTGCTTAAGGGGAGTTGGTTCTTTTTTTTTTAATTTAGGTGCATGTACACACAATCACACACACACACATGGTCACTTTGCGCTTAACAGATTTTTTTTTGAAAGTTTTGGGAGAACTTTTATATTGGAGAAAGGCAAGTAATTGAAAACTGAGTATTTAAAATCTGTTTTTGAATGTCGTTCAAACATTCTATCGAATTCTGCTGTTTATGGAGTCAGCTCTTCTGTTCAGAAGTCAAAAGAGACTGAAACAAACAGATTCTCATTTTCATATCCAGAATAGTTCAGCCCCCTCTAGAACTTACCCTAAAGCTCCTTTTGTGAACCTTTTCATATATAGCCAGTTATTCCCTGTGGATCTTATCCCATACCCATCCCTTTCCCCAGAAGCACACACTTGCGCGCACACACGTGCATACACACACACACACACACACACACACACACAGTTACCACTAGTATTAGCAAAGGGCCCAAGAGCAGTACATTTTGTTTAATCATAGATATTAGGCTACTAGCCTATCTCTAAAAGCTCTATCCAACCTTTTCTTGTTTCAGAAAAATTCCTAGAAACTCCTATTTTTCTTGGTTGACCTTTGATTCCCCATCTACAAAATGAAAAGTCTGGATCTCCAAGATTCTTCCATGTCTGTTTGTGATACTGTGACTGATACTTTTTCCCTCTTCTTTAACTATGGAGTAAAAGACCATGCACTTCTTAAATTGTGTTTATCTTATGGCAAAGCAGTTAAGGGAAATATTCTGAAGGGCCGTAAGTAACTCTCCTGAAAAGACGAACCACAAAGACTTAACCAGCTATTCCCTCCATGATCTTGAGTAGAGTTGGTGCAAGTCCTGAGGCAGTCTGTGTTCTTAGAAAATCTTCATATCTTTAATTATGATGATGACAATAGATCCTTCCCCTTTCCCTCTTTAATTATCACGTCATTCAAAATTCCAGACGTTTCCCCTCATTCATCACACTGAGGGCCATAAACGTCATACAGAAGCGCTCGTGTATTAATTATCATTTCCTTTATTTGTGTTAATTAGGTTAAAGATCAGAGCTTAACACAAACTTATAAACATTATTTTGGAATTGTTTTGCATTTGATTACCAGGTTGAAATAATAAATCCTTTATATATAAAGCCAAAGACAAACTTTACTATTACGTATTTCCACTTCATTTTTCTATATTTGTTAATTAATTTATTTAATACTCTTTAGTGTATAAAGAGTATTACTTACTTCCAAAAAAGATCTGATGAAACTCAAAAGATTATTTGTATATATACATATATATGTATATATATATATTTTTCTTTTTTAAGGAGTACTTAAAATGATTAAATAAGAATTCAAGTTTAAAAACATGTATGGAAACTGCCTTTGGTTTGGGCAATAGGAATTTGGATAATATGAAATTTTTTACAGAGCTATGACTTTTTCATATGGGGTTTTTCCTATTTTTTTCAGTACTCATTGTGACAGGAGGTGCATTGTATACTTTGTTGGCAATTTTTCCAGTGGGCTCATCTTCCATGAGAGCCAAAATGCCATGGATATGAGATAAATATTCTCATTGGTATTTTTCTCTTCCCAGTAACCATATCAAATCATAGAGCTCAAAGGCAAAACCATTTACATTTGGCATCAAACGGTTGACCCTCACTGATACTATAACATTTCTATTGGCTTTCTCTCTTACTTAAATCCTATTAGGATTTTAGCTTTTATGTAAGTAAAAACTGTCTTTAGATTAGGAACTAATTTCTGTAACATCCTGAAATGGTAAGATGTAGATTCTGACCCATCAAAACAGAATTCACTGTAATCAAGCTGAAAGACTGTGTCAGAGTATTCTAGGCACAAGAAATATCTACTGCGCATACCTCTATTAAGTGTTCTTTGTGTTACAGACATTAAAACTTTTAATTTTAATTCTACAAAGCTGGTATGTATGTATGTATTAAAGATTTTATTATTTTTTCTGAGGCAGAGAGAGAAAGCATGTGCACAAGCTGGGGTATGGGGGTGCAGCAGAAGGAGAGGGACAGATAGACTCCCTGATTGGGGAACCTGACACAGGGCTGATCCCAGGATCCCGAGATCATGAGCTGAGCTGAAGGCAGACTCTTAATCTACTGAGCCACCCAAGTGCCCCTAAAGCTAGTATTAGTTTAAAGCTGAAGAGAAGAAGGCTCAGAGAGAATAGGGTACTCTCCAAGATTCTACATTTTATTTTTTTTTAAAGATTTGTTTGTTTGTTTGACAGAGAGAGAGAAAGAGAGAGATCGATTATAAGTAGGAAGAGAGGCAGCCAGAGGGGGAACCAGGATCCCCGCTGAGCAGAGAGCCTGATGTGAGGCTTGATCCCAGGACCCTGGGATCATGACCTGAGCCGAAGGCAGAGGCTTTAACCCACTGAGCCACCCAGGCACCCCAGATTATACATTTTATAAATTAGTAATTTTTATTAACTGTTAGCAAATACAATAGAAAATAATTTCACATATTAAAAATATTCATTATTGGTATATAGAAATGCAACAGATTTCCGCACATTGATTTTATACTCTGCGAGTATGCTGAATTCATGTATGAATCCTAGCAATTTTTGGGTGGAGTTTTTGGGTGTTCCACATATAGTATCATGTCACCTACAGATAGTGAATTTGACTTCTTCCTTGTCAATTTGGGTGTCTTTTATTTCTTTTTGTTGTCTGATTGCTGAGGCTAAGACTTCCAGTACTGTGTTAAATAGTAATGGTGAGAGTGGGACATCCTTGTCTTGTTCCTGACCATAGGGGAAAGGCTCTGTTTTTCCTCATTTAGGATGATAACAGCTGTGGTTCTTTTGTATATGGCCTTTATGATGTTAATCTATGTTCTATCTATCCTTACTCTGTTGAAGTGTTTTATTAAGAGTGGATGCTGTAGGGGCGCCTGGGTGGCTCAGTGGGTTAAAGCCTCTGCCTTCAGCTCAGGTCCTGATCTCAGGTTCCTGAGATGGAGCCCCACATCGGGCTCTCTGCTCAGCAGGGAGCCTGCTTCCCCCTCTCCCTCTGCCTGCCTCTCTGCCTACTTGTGATCTCTCTCTCTCTGTCAAATAAATAAAATCTTTAAAAATAAAAAAAGGATGCTGTATTTTATCAAATACCATTTTAAAAAATATTTATTTGCCAGAGAGAGAGAGAGAGCATCTAAGTAGGGGAAGAAACAGGCAGAGGGAGAAGCAGGTTTCCTGCTAAGCAAGGAGCTAATGAAGGACTTAATCCCAGAATCCTGGGATCATGACCTGAGTCCAAAGCAGACATTTAACCACTGAGCCACCCAGGCATACCTGTCAAATGCTTTTTCTGTGTCTATTGAGAGGATCATATGGTTCTTTTCCTTTCTTTTATTAATATGGCATATCACATTGATTCATTTGTGAATATTGAACCACCCCTGAATGGAATGGAATAAATGGAACAATCCCACTTGATCGTGGTGAATAATTCTTTTAATGTACTGTTGAATTCAATTTTCTCATATTTTATTGAGAATATTTGCATTCATGCTCATCAGGGATATTGGCCTGTAATTCTCCTTTTTAGTGAGATCTTTGGTTTTGGAACCAAGGTAAGGCTTCATAGAATGAGTCTACAAGTTTTCCTTCCATTTCTATTTTTTGGAATAGTTTGAGAAGAATAGGTATTAACTCTTCATTCAGTGTCTAACAGAATTCCCCAGAGAAGCAATCCAGCCCAGAACTTATATTCGTTGGGAGAGGTTTGATTACTGATTGAATTTCTTTGCTGGTTATGCGTCTATTCAAATTTTCTATTTTTCCTGGTTCAGTTTTGGTAGTTTGTAAGTTTTTAGGAATTTGTCCATTTCTTCCTGGCTCCCCAGTTTTTTGGCATATAATTTTTCATAGTATTCTCTTATAATTGTTTGTATTTCTGTGGTGTTGGTTGTGCTCTCTCCTCTTTCAATTCTTATTTTATCTATTTGGGTCCTTTTCTTTTTGATAAGTCTGGGTGTTTATCAATTTTATTAATCCTTTTGAAGAACCAGTTCTTAGTTTCATTAATTGGCTCCACTTGTTTGTTGTTATTGTTGTTGTTTGTTGTTGTTGTTCCTATATCATTTATTTCTGTTCTAATCTTTATTATTTCCCTTCTTCTGTTGGCTTTAGGTTTTATTTGCTGTTCCTTCTCTAGGTCCTTTAGATATAAAGTTATATTGTGTATATGAGACTTTTCTTCTCGAGGTAAGCAATTTAGTATTGGTATATACTTCCGTCTTAGAACTGCCTTTCTTACATCCCAAAGGTTCTGGGCTCTTGTGCTTTCATTTCCATTTGTTTCCATGTATTCTTTTATTTCTTCTTTAACTTTCTCATTAACCCATTCATTCTTTAGTAGGATAGTCTTTAACTTCCATATATTTGAAGTTTTTCCAAATTTTTCTTGTGGTTGACGTCCAGTTTTGTAGCATTGTAGTCTGGAAATATGTGCAGAAAGTGGTTGCATTTCTATACACCAATAACGAAGCAGCAGGAAAAGAATTCAAGGAATCATTTCGTGCATTTTCAATTGCACGAAAAACCCTAAGATACTTAGGAATAAATCTAAAGAGGTAAAAGATCTATATTCTGGAAACTATAGAACACTTATGAAAGAAATTGAAGAAGACACAAAGAAATGGAAAAACATTCCATGCTCATGGATTGGAAGAATAAATATTGTTAAAATGTACATACTACCCAAAGCAACCTACACATTTATGCAATCCTTATCAAAACACCATTAGCATTTTTCACAGAGCTAGAACAAACAGTCCTAAAATTTGTCTGAAAATGCAAAAGACCTTGAAGAGCCAAAGCAATTCTGAAAAAGAAAAACAATATTAGAGGCATCACAATTCCATACTTCAAGCTATATTACAAAACTGTAGTCATCAAGACACTATGGTACTAGTACCAGTATAAAAAAACTAGTACTATGGCACTGGATAGATCAACGGAACAGAATAGAGAACCCCAAAATGGATCCACAACTATATGGTCAACTAATCTTTGACAAAGCAGGAAAGAATATCCATAGAAAAAAGACAATTTCCTCAACAAATGGTATTGGGAAAACTGGACGGTAACATACAGAAGAATTAAACTGGACCATTTTCTTACACCATACACAAAAATAAATTCAAAATGGATGAAAGACTTAAATGTGAGACAGGAAACAATCAAAATCCTAGAGGAGAACACAGGCAGAAACCTCGTTGATCTTTGCCATAACACCTTCTTAGATACATCACTGGAGGCAAGAGACACAAAAGCAAAAGTGAACTTTGGGACCTCATCAAGATAAAAAATCTTCTGCACAGTGAAGAAAATAATCAACAAAACTAAAAGGCAACCTAGAAAATAGTAGAAGATATTTGCAAATTACGTATTTGATAAAGGTTTAGTATCCAAAATCTATAAAGAACTTATTAAATTCAACAACCAGAAAATAAAATAATCCAGTTAAGAAATGTGCAGAAGACATAAATAGACATTTCTCCAAAGAAGACATCCAGATGGCTAACAGGCACATGAAAATATGCTCAACATCACAGATCATCAGGGAAATACCAATCAAAACCCTGATGAGATACCACCCCACACCTGTCAGATTGGCTAAACTTAACTCAGGAAACAACAGGTGTTGGTGAGGATGTGGAGAAAGGGGAACCCTCTTGCACTGTTGGTGGGAATGCAAACTGGTGCAGACACTGGAGAACAGTTTGGAGGTTCCTCAAAAAGTTAAAAATAGAACTACCCTATAACCCAGCAATTGCACGACTAAGTATTTACTCAAATGATACAAAAATATAGATTCAAAAGGGTGCGTGCACCCCAATGTTTAGAGCAGCATTATCAACAATAGCCAAATTATGAAGAGAGCCCAAATGGCCATCCACTGATTAATAGATAAAGAGATGGTACACACACACACTGGAATTTTACTCAGCCATCAAAAAGAATGAAATCTTGCCTTTGCAGTGATGTGGATTGAGTTAGAGTGTATTGATGGAGGGAAGTGGGTAGAGAATGGGCTAGATGGGTGATGGGTATTAAAGAGAGCACTTATTGTGATGAGCACTCTGTATTGTATGTAAGTGATGAATCACTGAATTCTATTCCAGAAACCAGTATTGCACTATATGTTAACTAACAAAATTTTTTTTAGAAATCCACAAGTACGCAGTCTGTGATTTGTATACAGCCTCCAATAAGTCACCATATACTCATACTCCTTTTCTCCCTGCTCTGCCAACCAGTATACCTGACATTCATCCTCTGGATTGCTTCACTACCCAAAACTGTTGTCAGAGTCACGGAAATCCAATATTCCACTCAGAAAGCAAGAGAAACTCTGGGGGAGGATAGAGTTGATCTTTTGCAGCTGTAGGACTCTCTTTTAAATTCTTTTCTTGGATGCTCCCTTTCCCCACCCACCAACTCTTTAATAAGTGCTATTGGTCAATCATAGAATCATAGAAATAAGCGTGATGCTACTGGTAATTAGAAGGTGAAAAAGAAAAAAATTCTGTTTCTAAGGCAAAGTTAAAGATGGATTTGGGCAGACATTGAATAATCTCTACCATCTGCACTAAGATCCTGACTGTGCCACTAGAAAGTTGCATAGTCAGGAACTTAATCCAGATCTCATTGATTTACTGGCTCCTATATCACACAGCCTCTCACAAGTGACATAAGCACCTAGAATTAAGAAACCTAACTTAATTTAAAAAAAAAAAGAAACCTAACTTAAATCTATTTCATTTTGTGAACTTTAGAGTTTTAGCATAAATTGAGAATAATGAATGTCAAGTGAATGAATGAATACAGAAGTGCAAGAAAAAAGAGAAGGGCGGATTTGTGGAGTTGTATCTACTAGTAAGTCAGGTGGTAAATACTCCTATATAGTACTATTTTTATTTTATGAATGATTGAGGTAGAGCTTAAGATGAATTGGTACTGGTAGTGAGAAATGAAGAAACAAACTGAATTCTCAAGTTTGAATGTTGTGTATATCTTCTTTTTAACAGTTAACACTTGAAACATGTATGTAAAAATCTTTGAAACCTACGAGGCTCTAAAAAGCTACAGGCTTCATTTCATAATCGTTCTTTTACTTATTTGTCTGTTTTTGAACAATTCATCCACTGGTATGCAGAAATCTATTTTGTCTTTTAATCACTATGCATGTGATAAGTTTTTGATAGCTGAAGTCTCAAAATCTCTATTTTTAAGTGCAAAATGAGATTGATAAGTAAACCAATTACTGAATATTTCAGGAACATTTTGTTTCAATTATTATGAAAGCGATGATCAGGATAGTTCCCTTGATTTCCATTTCAAACATTGTGTTTGTCAGTGAAATTAAATCAACTGTTCAGCTCTTGATTATTCTGTTTTATTTTTCAGTTAAATACACACATGGACAGAGTCATATAGTCAACCTAATCTGATTATTTTATGAACTTTTCATTGTCTAGTGAGTTCAGTTACTCAGTGAAGGTGCTGAATTTGGCCTCTGTGGCTAGTAATAATTAGATGTATGGTGAATCCACAACATTTTATTTGGGGCAAATCACTTACATGTGAACATACACTTAAACTTCGCATACAGGGCCAAAAGCAGCAGACCGTTTCAAGCATACTCAGTTCTAAGGTGCTTGTACACGAAGAAGATTCCAGAATAAACCCATACCTTCTTAGTTTAATCCATCACAGTCAGGAATGCCATAAGACTGCCCACATGCCTTTAATGCAGGAACATTATGCTGTGTCAGATATTGCTGAAAATAGATGAGCTGCTGATTAGGACTTGGAAATGATTTTATAATGTGGAACCTCAGTTTATAGTGACATTTGTTGAGTAATAATCTGCCTTCTTAATTTGTTGGCAAGCTTTGTCCAAAGCTTCAAGTTTCTTTAATGGCTATATATGCCATACAAGTTATTAGGCCAGTTGTAAGGGTTGGAGTTGTTTCAAAATAATAACTAAAACTAAATGTGAATATACAAATGTAGAAATGGATTACCTAAAGCAAGGCAAGCGTATTTTCATTTCTGATAACAAATGTCACATGCCTCATTTTCTATTTGCTGGAGAAAATTTGATTTTGCTGGGAGAGAATATAAAAAGGGAAATGAACAAAAGGAATGGAATGCATGCGGCTGGTTCTGGGTAGCATGACACTTGCAGAAATCATATGAGTGTTAGGAAATATATAACAGGGCTGAGATTTACCTCCAAAATGCAGAGCCATCTCGTCTTAAAGTGGTAACAAGAATAGAAAGCTAGTTAATGCCTCAATCTCACTGCTCCTTTTACTGCTGTGTCGCA
>CM052799.1:72030535-72072838 GCA_028533885.1 Nasua narica
CTCACATTGAGGTCTTTTATCCATTTCGAGTTTATCTTCGTGTATGGTGTAAGAGAATGGTCAAGTTTCATTCTTTTACATATAGCTGTGCAGTTTTTCCAGCACCACTTATTGAAGAGATTGTCTTTTTTCCACTGGATATTTTTGCCTGTTTTGTCAAAGATTATTTGACCATAGAGTTGCGGGTCCATCTCTGGGCTCTCTACTCTGTTCCACTGGTCTATGTGTCTGTTTTTGTGCCAGTACGATGCTGTCCTGGTGATCACAGCTTTGTAGTAAAGCTTGAAATCAGGCAATGTGATGCCCCCAGTTTACTTTTTCAGCATTTCTTTAGCAACTCAGGGTCTTTTCTGGTTCCATACAAATTTTAGGATTGTTTGTTCCAGCCCTTTGAAAAACACGGGTGGAATTTTGATCAGGATGGCATTGAAAGTATAGATTGCTCTGGGCAATAGCCCAGAGCATTGTTAAAATAGCCATTTTAACAATGTTTATTCTTCCGATCCATGAGCAAGGAATGCTTTTCCACCTTTTTGTGTCTTCTTTAATTTCTTTCATGAGCATTCTGTCATTCCTGTAGTTCTGTAGTTAAAAAAAATTAAAATTTTTTTTAATTTTTTGAGGAATCTCCATACTGTTCTCCAAAGTGGCTGCACCAACTTGCATTCCCACCAACAGTGGAAGATGGTTCCCCTTTCTCCACATCCTCTCCAACACTTGTTGTTTCCTGTCCTGTTGGTTTTGGCCATTCTAACTGGTGTAAGGTGGTATCTCAATGTGGTTTTGGTTTGAATTTCCCTGATGGCTAGTGATGATGAACATTTTTTCATGTGTTTGTTGGCCATTTGTATGTCTTCTTTACAGAAGTGTCTGTTCATATCTTCTGCCCATTTTTTGGACAGACTAACTCAACACCCTAAAAACACCCATCTGTTTTTAGGGTGTTGAGTTGAGTTCTTTATAGATCTTGGATATCAGCCCTTAGATGAGGGCAATTCTTAAATGGAGCTGAGGGCTGTCAACTGGCAGTACTCTAAGCAGTTTGGAGAGTAAACAGACCTTCTAATCTATATAGATCATTTCGATGGTGTGGCATGGAATCATTACATATAACTAAGCCATGCACAATTTTGATAAATATTTTGATAAGTAGTCATAAATAGATATCCTGGTGACATGATTTTTTTAATTTAATGGCTTTATTTTTGCTAGTTCTCAAATTTGGTTAAAAGAAAACCTGCCTAATCCCTTTATAAATGAAATGTTTCTGGGTGCCTGGGTAGCTCAGTTGGTTGAGTGACTGCCTTCGGCTCAGGTCATGATCCTTGAGTTCCGGGATCGAGTCCCACATCTGGCTCCCAGCTCCATGGGGAGTCTGCTTCTTCCTCTAACCTTCTTTCCTCACATGCTTTCTCTCACTTTCTCTGTCTCTCAAATAAATAAATAAAATCTTAAAAAAGTTTCCATCAGAAGACATTCTTATATATAGATTTGTCCTCCAACCAAGTGTTTGAATTATCAAATTTTAAATGTGTCTTATCTGTTCCTACCTGGAATGGTTATACATTTTGATTGGCTTTAATCCTGGAATAAAATAAATTCCTGAGTAAAGGAATGGATTCTGTTTAAAAAATTGTATCTAATACTTGTCTTTGGTTTGAGACTATTACCCTGATTTTCTTGATCTGCCAGTTGCTAGCCAATAACAACATGTGGTTGGTTACCTGCTTCTATCTAGCAAGCCTTGTCCATTGCCTCAAGTTGATGTTTGCTATCTGTAGACTTATTGATTTCATGCATTAATAAAGGTTCTTACCATCTTCTATTCTCTCTATATATATGGATGGGTAGATGGGTGGATGGATGGATAAAGGATATAGATGTGTAGATATCC
Organism: Nasua narica; assembly: GCA_028533885.1. NCBI lineage: Eukaryota > Metazoa > Chordata > Mammalia > Carnivora > Procyonidae > Nasua > Nasua narica. The sequence goes on from CM052799.1 coordinate 72,032,430, forward strand.
ATATAAGCCATATAAGGAGATTTATTATAAGGAATTAGCTAATGTGATTATGGGGGCTAAGTCCCAAGATCTGTAGCTGGCAAGCAGGAGACCCAGGAGATCTGATGGTGTGGTTCCAGTCTGAATCTGAGTCTGAAAGCAGAAGACCAAGGTCTCAGCTCTAAACAGCTAGAGAGAAGTTCCTTCTTGACTCGACTTTTTTTTTTTTTTTTTCCTTTTTAGGGCTTCAGTTGATTAGATGAAGGCCACCCACTTTAGGAGAGGACAATCTGCTTTACTTAGTCTACCAATTCAAATGCTAATCTCACCCAAAACACCCTCACAGACACACTTAGCATAATGTTTGACCAAATTTCTGGGCACCTTCAGTCAAGTTGTCTGATAAAATTAACCATCATAGACATATCTTTCAGGTTTTTCTCAAATGCTTACTTTAATATGAGCTTAACATACCTTAAGGAACACAAAACCAAACAAAACTCTACCGGGCCCCTGGGTGGCGCAGTTGGTTGGGCGACTGCCTTCGGCTCATGATCCCGGAGTCCCGGGATCGAGTCCCACATCGGGCTCCCAGCTCCATGGGGAGTCTGCTTCTCACTCTGACCTTCTCCCTTCTCATGCTCTCTCTCACTCTCTCTCTTTCCAAATAAATAGATAGATAGATAGATAGATAGGTAGATAAAATCAATCTTTAAAAAAAAAAATCTACCATGATGGGTTGATTGCTTTTCTCAGGCAAGGTACCCCCTACACCCATTTTCAGCATATTTTTAGAATCAATCAGAAACTGAAACATAAACTATGAGAAAATGGCAAAAAGGAACTTTTCTGTTGTATATACCCCATGTTTTCTGCCCTCCACATTCCAACCAGGACACTAACACGATTAAGAGACCAGTAGAGAAAGTACCATTTTTACCAATTTTTTTTTTTTTTTTACCTAATGTGACTTCTTAAAAATAGTGTTTGCAAGTAATGTTTGCTTTTGTATAATGGGAACATTTATTATTATATATTATGTCAGATTATTATAAATGTCTTCTGTATTTTTATCCCATATATGAAATATATACTTATATTTTAATATATATCATATATAAAATATATATATGTGCAATATACATTTATTTTGAGGTCAAGAAGTACATGTGGAACTGCCTACTCAGTATCTTATTAGAATATCTTTTTTTTAATATTTATTTATTTATTAGAGAGAGAGAGAGAGAGTGAGAGAGAGCATGAGAGGGGAGAAGGTCAGAGGGAGAAGCAGACTCCCTGTGGAGCTGGGAGCCTGATGCGGGACTCTATCCCTGAACTCAAGAATCATGACCTGAGCCGAAGGCAGTCGCTCAACCAACTGAGTCACCCAGGCGCCCTTAGTGGAATATCTTAAAGAACCATAAATTCAGTGTGTGTCAACTTGAAGTTATCTCCTTCCTCAATCCTGCTGTTCTTGAAAACTGATCTCAATGTTTTCTTGAGTTGGTTATACTTTAGCTATTAGTAAAACCCAGGATATGCTGAGTTCTATTGATCTGCAGATTTAGTAGTTTTCTTCTATTATATTTCTAATGTTTTCTGTTTTACTTAGTTCTGATCTTTAAGAATTTAACTCTTCATTGTCTTCTATCATCTAAATTATAACAATTTTATATCTTAGTTCTTTACTGTTTGTCTTGTATTATTTTCCTTAATGTGTACATGTCACCAATTACATTTCAATTTGTTTTTATTTTGTCATCTTTCATACTGAAAAGTTGAAGAAGTTCTGTCATATGTAGATTTTTCCACAGTTTTTATACTCTGTGGTTTCAAAATACCTTCTTTGAATATTTCTATCTTTTTCTTGAGCTATTTCTCTGGAGAAAGTATATATTCAGAAATTTCTTTGAGAAATGAAGAAATATTGATACAATGTCTCCACGTTTCCTTGCCTAAGTCTTCTTGAGGGATGAGTCCTTATTTATATCTTGCATGTTTCTTTCCCGTTCTCCCCATTTTTCATCCACATTTCTGCAGCCAAAGTCTGTTATTCAAAATCCCATGTAATTACCATCATGAGCTAGAATTTCACCCAGTAATGCTCTACCCACTACTCTTCGTTTTCATTTAATTCTTGTTTCTCCTGTCCATATTGTAACAAACTTGTAAAAATTGTTCTGAGGTTTTCAGAGATCCAAAAGGACAAAAACTCTATCCCCAATAAATACAAATTATCTCTAAGTTATTTACTTACAATGATTGATCCATCTCTTTTGCAGGAGAAGTAGCCTTGAAGCTGGAACATGTAATGGAAGACTTCCCCCATGCTGATCACATTGCTGCAATCATGATTATAGGTACGTAAACTCATCAAAGCCTTGATTTACAGCAGTCAGGTTGTGCCTGTGAAATGTGATCCCATATCTCTTCGGAACATGTAATGTACTGTGTGCTTCATTTTGCAATTGCAGGTGTTAATGTCAATCTGGTCTTGCAGTTTGGCATCTGAACATGCAATTTCCATTTTATGATTCTGCTTGTGTTTGTGTTCAGGTGCAGCAGTAAATGTGCCTCTGAGAGGCAGTCACTCTGAGGCTCACCATGTTTTCACAGTCTGTTAGATAACAGACTTAAAATCAGAGAATGTGGAAAACCAGCAAAGCTGATGAATCTCTATTATTAAATTTACTTCTGTTGGTTACTGAAAGATCAAACATGATACATCTACGTATTAAATAACTATAGTTTACTGTGTTATTTTTCAATATGTTGCTAAAAGTCTAGTGGATTTAAATGAGTTCTCTTCAAGAAAAGGCAGTTTGAGTGTAATTCACACGGTAAGAGCGAAAATGCATCTTCTCAAAAAAATAAATGTGAGAAATAATTAAAATAGTGCACATCTATCTAAAAATATGTCAGAGAGCCTTAGCAAAGCAAACTAGAAAATAACCACTTTAGATGATAATGGAGAGCTTTTTAAGATTTATGTTGTTGTAAATAAGCTAAATTATATATAATATGTACGTATATACAGAGACTAATAAAGAGAAAAAAGTGTAGAGGACTAAATGAAAAGGAAAGCTTTTTGTAGCTATAACATTCTAGCAAGTGATAGATGAGTTATAACTTTGAAACATAAGAATTTGACAAGTGACACTCTATTTGAGTTTTTAAAATCAACTTTTTTTTAAATAGTTTTAGATTTATCAAAAAAAAACCCACCAAAAACATAAAGTACAGAATTCACATATACTCTATACTTAGTTTCTCCTATTATTAATATCTTATAATGTTCTGTTTTTCACTGTTTTTCACAATTAAGGAATCCATGTTGATATAATATTATTAACTAAAGTGCATACTTAATTCCAATTTCCTTAGTGTTTATGTCATTTTTCTATTCCAGGTTGTTATCCAGGATACTACATTATATTTAGTTGTCTTATTTCCTTAGTCTCTTCTTAGCTGTGATAGCTTCTCAGACTTTACTTGTTTTTGAAGACCTCAAAAAAGTTTTGAGGAGTGCTGGTCAGGTATTTTGTAGAATATTCCTTAACTGGGATTTATCTGGTGTTTTCTCATGACTAGACTAGATTGATGAGTCTTTGGAAGAGAGGTCACAGAGGTAAAATCTATTCTAATCATAACATGTTAAGGTAACATACAGTTAGCATGACTTTTCACTGCTGATATTAACCTTGATCACATGGCTGAGGAGATATTTGCCTGGTTTCTCTACTGTAAGATATGCTTCTTTCCTGCTTTCCACCATGTACTTTGTGAAAGGAAATTACTGTGTGTAACTCATACTTAAAGAGTGAGGAGTCATGTGCCAATTCCTTCTGAGTGGAGCATCTACATGAATTATTCGGAATTCTTCTGTAAGGGAAATCAGTCTATTACTCATTATTTACTCACTTACTTTATACTTTTAGGTTATAATACAATACTACTTTATTTTCTTGCTCAAATTATTTCAGCTTTGGCCACTGGGAACTTTTTCAGTTGACTCCTGTGTCCTTTTGACATACCTCATCATTGTGTTTTTGTGGGTTTGTTTTTTTTTTGGCTCTTTTTTACTTCCCTACCAAATGCCCCAGGCTCATCTTATATGTATTTCCTGCTCAGTCCTATAATCAACCACTTCTGTAAAGATCCCTGGTTCCTTCTATTATAGAATATCACAAACTGAGACCTAGATACGTGGTATGTACATTTCTACTAGGACAACATGGCTTCTAGGCCCTCTCAGCTGACATAGAAGGAAATATATGTTTGTATATACTAACCCACACCTGATATATATATCTACAAATATTTCTATCCCTTATCACTTTACCTGTAGTAAGCTAAACAGGAATTCATACTGATGTCTCCTACTCTGTTTTATTATCACATGGATTGTTCCGACTCCGTCCCTTGGTTATTTGTAATCCCACACTCCAATACTAAGAAACCTGCCCTCATCATCTACTACCCATGTACTTAATTGCTTAATTTCAGTATACATGTAAAATGATTTCAGAATTGTTTACCTGTATCCCCAAGGGACACGACATAATCAACTAGAGTAGAATGTCCAAGAACCTTCTAATTTTGGTTGTACAGGCTCCATTTTCAGTTACTTAGGTCAGTTCATTTTTCCTCCAGCCCCTTTAGGGAGATTATTTAATTTAATTTAATTTAATTTAATTTAATTTAATATATTTGTAATACAGCTATATTCTTTTGACACATTCTGCATTCTGTAGTGGAATATCTCAACTTCCTAAATATTTAAATTTAAATTTATATACATTAAGCGTCATTCTTTGACAAATTCAGTGTCATATATCTACTAGTAAAGTATCATACAGAATAGTTTCACTGCTCTCAGCAAATCCCTCTTCTTCACCTATTCACACCTATTCAATCCCCTCCCAATCTAAACTGCTGGTCTGTTTATTATCTCTATAATTTTGCCCTTTTTAGAATGTTATATAATTGGAATCATAGATGTATCGCTTTTTCAGACTGCCTTCTTTCATTTAGAAACATCATTTAACATTCATCTATATCTCTGTGTCACTGGATAGTTCATTCCTTTTTACTGCTGAAGAGTATTCTGCTGTACAGAGGTACTATAGTTTGTTTATCCAGTCATCTACTGAATAATATCTTGGTCACTTTCAGTTGTTGACAATAATAAAGAAAGCTCCTATAAATATTTGCATGCAAGTGCTTGTGTGGACATGAGTTTTCAAATCAATTAAGTAAATACCTAGAAGGATGACTGCTATGTTCGTCTTTGTAAGAAATTGCCAAACTGCCCACCAATAATGAGTGTGAGTTCCTGTTGCTCCACTGTCAGAAATTGGTAATGTTAGTTTCCATTAACATATCTTTAAGCTCACTGATTTTTTTCCTCAGTGTGTCCAATGTCCTGACAAACCTATCTAAGGTATTTATTCATTTCTGTTACAGTCTTTTTGATTCTTGGCATTTACCTTTCAGTCTTTCTTAAAGTTTCTATCTCTCTGCTTACGTTATTTATTATTGCATATTTGTCTACTTTTTAGCTTAGAGCCCTTAACATATTAATTATAATTATTTTAAATTTCCTGTCCAATTCTTTCAAAACTGTCATTTGTAAATTTGGCTCTGATCATTGCTTTGCCTCTTCAGACTGTGGGTTAGTTTGTTTTCTTTTGTTGTACCTTGTAATTTTCTTACTGGAAGTCAGACAGGTTGTTTTGGGTGATAGAAACTGATGTAAGGGTGTAAATAGGCCTTTAGTGTTGGGATTTGTATTGATGTAGCTAGGAATGGTACTGTGTTTAATGTTTGTGCAGCTGTATGTGCTTAGAGATTCCTCTAGTGTACTTGTGATTGTCTCCCTTTATGACTTCAGGCTTCCATGAGTACTCCTTCTCATGAAGAATCTGTGGCTTGTAGTTCTTTCAGTCTGTAATCCACTGTTACTATGCCAGAGTTCTGCTGGTGTGATGGTAAGGTACTGGGATAGGAGGCATTCTATAATCTAATGAGATCTCAGTGCCCTGATAGATCTGTGATGAGGTTGTGAACTTCACAAATATTTCTCCATCGGTAGAGCTCTTTCTCACCCTGTTCCCCTGCACCCATCTCTGGCTATAGTATTTCTAATTTATTTTCTTGAAGCCTAACTCTTGTGGACTAATGTTTTTTCCTCCTTCCATGAGACAGAAAGGCTGGAGGGGCTGCAATGGGAGGGATTTCCTTCCTCATGCTTGCAAAAGGTTCTGGCAAACTCTTTACCCCTGGAGACTGGGCCTGTGTTATAGAGAAGGTTCTGGGCATATTTCACTATGATTTTTCTACTCCTCACCTTGGCAGAGCCACAAGAGCATCTTTCTTGACTTTGCCATGTGCAAATCTAGTGAAGCTCCTACAGATAGCACCCATAAAAATATGGGAGTTCCCCTATAGTCCCCAGGAATTTATCACTTTACCAATACTACTCTGTACTCCAGCTCCAGAAATTTATCAAAATTATCTTTTAAGCATTCTTACCAGTAAGTTTATGTTTCCAATAACGGCAGTTTCAGATCAGCAGATCTCAGTTGCTGTATCTCACTGATGTTCCCGTCTCTGTTGATTTTGGAGTGATGGTTTGCCCTGCAAAACGTTAGTTCTCTGATGGGTCTAAGTATAGTCAATGTTTTTTAGCCTGTCAAACTTTTTCTTGTTTTAAGGATTGAAGCGACAAACTTTCAAGCTCTTTGGTGTCAGAACTGACACCCAAATTCACCTATGTGCTAGTTTTTGATACTGAGTTCTGAAAATTTAAACCTTCCCAATAAGTTCTGGGGAAGGTCGAACACTAAGATTTGTGACAACTTACAGTGATTTGAGAGTATATTTTAAAATGGTCAAAATAGCAATGTTAAATTCAGTAAGTGATGTTAGCTAAGGATTAGTGAGAAGGAAACCCAGTTAAACTAAAATGTCTATTTAAAGTGATTTACAGAATTCTCCTAACTCATTTAACTGTAGCTCTTATGAGAAGAGTCCTTCCTTTACTTATTTTTAGGATAACAGAGATATTATCTATCTCTCTATCTCTCTATCTCTCTATCTCTCTATCTCTCTATCTCTCTATCTCTCTATCTATCTTCATTCTCTGTTAGTAATTCTACCAAACCTAGCTGTTAGTTTACCCTGTTACCAGGTATCAGCGGTCAGTTGGTAATAGTTCTGTGTTACAAAATATAGGCAAATGCCTAAAGGGAAAATAGGCAGTCTCTTAAATATTAAGCTATAATAATTCTAAATATACAGAGTGGTAAACACATGGCAGGCACTGTCACTCTTTAAACAAGAAAATTCTTCATAAAAAATATTTTACTTAAAGTCTACTTGCCTGAAATGGCTCTATATTTAAATGGATTGCTTTTTTGGTTGAATTTTTATACCATTTAGTTGAGCACAACTCTCAATGTGGGTCTAAGAGTCTCTGAATTTTTCAGGATTGTATTAGAAATGCAATGATGATGGTCTGTTGATGGTCTTCCTCCCTGGCTCGGCTGGTAGAGTGTGCAGCTCTTAATCTCAGGGCTGTAAACTGAAGCCCCAGATTACGTAAAAAAAAAAAAAAAAAAGAAAAAAAAGAAAAAGAAAGAAAATGTAATGATGAGCAGTTTTTCCAGAGAGAGCATCTGTGGTTTTTATTAGTTTCTAAAGGAGATCTATAAAGTGAAAGTATTTAAGAATATGCATAGAGTTAAGTACTTAACTATGTGATCCTAATTTCTGAATTCCATTACAAAGAACATTAGTGACAAAATATATCTCTTAGAAACCTGACATTCATTGAATTATTACCTACAAAGATATTTTTGCAGTAGTACATGTCTACCAACAAAAGAGAAATAACTTTTCTTTCTGTCTCTCTTTTGATATAGTATCTGTAATTCATTAACAATTAATTCCTGCATAAGGCAGTTAGCAAATACCATATTTCAAAATTCTTTACCTAATAATTGTATTCAGTAGTAGGTGTTCTCATTATACAGGGATATTTCCTCAACTTAGTTTGAATTTAGATGTGTTTCCTCCTACCACTTTGGCTCTGTTTTTAAAGTAAAGGAAAAATTTTAAATTTCAATAAGCTGCTCTCCAGGAAAACTAAGGTTCAGAGAGTGTTTAGAATATACTATTCTACCAGGAAAAAGGTATATTAATTTGAAATGAGGAAACAAATGCTCTGATTTTATTTCCATTACTTTGTAGATGGGTAGCCTTGGACAAGTCATTTCACATTTCACATTTCACATAAAAACGTACTTTCTTCATTTCTAAAACATGAGTGGTTTTCCATTCCCTTTTGTTGAGTTGTGAATATAATAAAAGCACAGGTATACTTACTGTATGTGGAATATATTACATTGTAACTCAAGTTATATATTATATATATATATATAATCTTCTAGATGAAAAAGTACTAGAGTAATTTCAATAATCTCACTTTATTGACTTAGATAAACTGCTTACATAAATAAATGTTTTTAGAAAAGAAACAATAAAGCTCAAAACCAAAGCTTTATCAAAGGTCCTTCTTGTTTTTCCCTAGCTTTATTGAGATATAATTGATATAACATTGTGTTAGCTTAATGTATACAATATGATGATTTGATTCATGTATATATTGTGAAATGTTTATCACAATATTAGTCAACACATCTTTCGCCTCACATAATTACCACTTTGTTGTTGTTGTTATGGTAAGATCATTTAAGACTTACTCTCTTAGCAACTTTCAAATATGCAACACAGTATTGTTAACTATAATCACCATGGTGTACTCTAGTTTCCTAGAACTTATTCTTATTGTATCTGGAAGTTTGCACCCTTTGACCTATGTGATTTGAATTTTCTTACCTAAATCAAATTTTTTGGAGGGATGAATTGAAAGTTAAAGGACAACTTATTATCAATGTTTGATATTTACTTAATTTTAACAATGGAATGAGTCATCAACATTTCCACTAATACCCAGTTGAACTTTTGTTTTCTAAAAATGAAAATGGAATTTTAATGGTATTTGAAAATATTAACATGGTGCCATAGAAAGACAAACTATGGGTTCTGTTTATACTTGAATAGTAATAGCGGTTTCCCAAAACCCAGACCAACGTGGGCTCAAACACCTACATTTATGACACTAATTTCTGAGAATTAGTGTTCTGAATTCTGGTTGCCCAATGAAGTCTAGGGAGCTTTTAAAAGTCCTGATAATCAAGACAAAACTGACAAAATTTAAATCTATATCTCTGATGGTAGGACCTAGGCATCAGTATGTTTTGAGGGTGAATCCAAGGTGATTCCGATGTGCAGCCAAGTTTGAGAACCATTGTGTGTATTAAACCTAGAGACATGAAAGGATCATCACCTAACTACTGGAAATAATGTTGCAAAGTCCTTTCCAACCATTTGTAGATTTCTCCTTTCATACCCAGCAACCAAACCAACTAGCGTAAAACTTAAACAATTAACCAAACAACTATAAACTTGATAAAATATATTTGACTTTCCTTATTCCTAATTTAAGCTTGGACTTTCACTTCTGAAATATTGTTTTCTCAGGTGGATTTGTTTATTTTAAAACAGTGTTGGCAGAACAATTTTGAACAAAAAGCCCATCATGTATGTGTGAATGACTATGCATTTGGTATTAAGTACAGAATTTTTTTTCTTCAGGTTTTAAAAAAAGAATCTGATCTATAGGATGATATAAGTAGTCTTAATAATATCTCTTTCTAGCTAATAGTCTAATAAACAACAAAAATCACATACCCAAAGACAAACAATAGTAGGAGTACCAGACTCTAAAAATTCCTCCATCTTACCATCACATAATACATTATATTCAGACATTGAAGAATGACTGACTTTGATAAGTATCTCTCTTTCCTTTAGGCTGGTCTGACTCTCAGAAGCCATTTTTAGACAAGCATGCAACCCAGAAACTCCCTCACACAGGAAGCAAATATGAATGTTGGCAACAGAGCTGAGCATATGTCTCTCATCATTGGGTCAGACACAGAGACTCACAAGCTGAACACCTTATATTTAGATCACTTATTCCACATTGAGAGCAAATTTATGTTCCTATCCATTAGAAGGGAGAGATGATAAACCACCACCATTTTTTTTTTCTTTTTAAATCGAGAGTGATATAATGGCTACAACAGAATCAATTGCTTTGAAAGTAATGGGGTGAGGCTGTCCACACCATTACTTTCAACTTCGGCTTCTTGCCAATTCCATCCAACAGATATTGTAACTGAGTTCAGTGATTTGCACATTCTGTATTTGCAAGTTTACAGAGTTTTTTAATTCTTCCCCTTTCAGTGCCAACACACACACACACACACACACACACACACACACACCCCAGGAAAATAAGGAGGGCTAGAGATCAGCAGTTTCCAGAGGGAAATTTGGGCGCCACTCTACCTTTTGGAGCTTACGAATTTTAGTTGTAGGGGGCCTTTACACAAAAAGTCTCATTTCACAAACAGCTGCCTCTTAGGTTGAAAGTTGTGTTTCAGAAAGTCTTCTCCTATGGTGCTGGTAGGTCACTCATCATGACTGAGATTTAATTACCACTCTACAAAAAAATGCCATCAGTGGGGAAAACAAAACAAAACACCCTACTAGTTTGATTTAATCAGGAATGGGTCTGCTTTTCCTTCTCCCTCTGCCTGCCACTCCCCCTGATTGTTCTCTCTCTGTCAAATACAGAAGTAAAATCATATATATATATATGATATATATATCATATATATATGATATATATATATATATATCAAAATAAAATACAGCCATTTACCTATTAAGAGAAAAATTATTTTGTGTGGCAAACTATATAGAGAGGTAGACATTATAAGAAGTGGCAAAGATTCCTGGTCCAGCAAAAAATGGGAAGGGGTTAAGTTATTTCTGATTGGCCAGATCTGGAAAGCAAAATTTGGCAGGAGAAAGAAGAGAAAATATAGATTGCCCCAGAACTTATTCCTAAGTGACTTCCAAACTATTTAGATCTGTTCAATGAAAATCCAAAGGTAATTACTATATTATATTTCTGTTTTGACTTATTTTTAATTTCTTAATGCTTCAAAGTTTTGCTATATTCACACATTCTTAAAATCTCCTAAGAGATAAGCTCTGGGTCAATCAACATTCCTCTCCTCTTTCTTCAGGTTCAAAGACTATCTCAGCAAAAATAAGAAACAAAATAATAAACAGGTAAGAGAAGGAAGGGAAAAGTGGCTCTCAGTACATATCAGATAAAAACAGACAATTATCACTGTAAGTCCAAGGGAAAGAGGTAGAAGACCTTAAAAATTGTCTTTTCAGAAGAGACTTAGGAGATTAGGAGAAACCCTGCAACAAGACAGTCTGCAAAGTCAGCATTTTTCTCCTTCCTCGAATTTGTGAAAGACCTTACAAAACTTCTTCATCCCTAGTCTTCAAACTTTTCAACATCTGGAATTCACATTTTTGAAAGAATTGATTTATCAAATTACATTCAATGATAAGTAATAATACATTGCGATGTTTCATTTTATGTGCCAACTTGGCTAAACCATAGTAACCAGATAATTGTGCAAACACTAGTCTAATATCTTTATTATTTTCATCAAATGATGTAATGAATTATTATTCATCAAAGATACATGTGTTAGGAGGTAGAGAGAATGCATCTTCAACAACTCCTACATTAGCTTGACAAGATAGGGTGCAAAAGGAAAACTCAAGGACATAACAAAGATTCAAAAAGTAACAGCTAAATGACCCTACATGACTCCTATTTTGCTCCATGGGAGGGCGAGCAAAAAGGAGAGAAACAGAGAGGAAGAAGAAGGAGGGGAAGACAGCTGCCCGAGAGATGGTAGAGCGTTAACCAACATGCTATCATCATTTATCAACTGTTTGGTATAGGAGGAATTAATGGACCCAGCATCAAATCATGTTCAACATGGTGGGGAGGTAATCGAGGTATGGGATTGCTCCGGGTGTACAAGGGCATGGGGGAGATGGGAATGATTTCAGCAGCTCTTAATAAGTCAGAGGGCCTCAAGCTGACTGTTGCTTTCTTTTATTTTTTTTTTTTATTTTTTTTTTAAGATTTTATTTATTTATTTATTAGGAAAGAGAGAGAGTGAGAGAGAGCAGGTCAGAGTGAGAAGCGGACTCCCCATGGAGCTGGGAGCCCGATGTGGGACTCGATCCCGGGACTCCGGGATCATGACCTGAGCCGAAGGCAGTCGCTCAACCGACTGCGCCACCCAGGGGCTCCTGACTGTTGCTTTCTGACCATAATTATTACACTTACTGTTTAGAATAGATTTAAGTCCAGCTAATTCTAAGAAAGGATGATTAGCTACATGAGCATCTTCTTTTTCTGATGAGGTCAATTTCTTTTAGGCTTTTGAATCATGGCACATCCCTAGAAATTTAGAGTAGACTAGGAACATTTGCCCAGTCCAGCATCTCTCATCTTATAGACGAGGACGTGGAGGCTGTAGAGAAAGTTGATGTCTTTGACTGGGCTAAGTCACAGAGTCACTAAATAACAGACATTGATTTTCTGGTTTTAGTCTGTGTTTTAGGGTTTTAGAATTTTTGAAAATTTATTAATTTGAGAGAGAGAGCAAGAGAGAAAGTTCACGAGTGGTGGGGAGGGGCGGAGGGGAAGAGAGAGAATCCTTTAACATTCCCCGCTAAGCTTGAAGCTGGACTTGGGGCTCGATCCCAGGACCCTGAGACTGTGACCTGAGCCAAAACCAAGAGTTGGACACTGAACAGACTGAGCCACCCAGGCACCCCAGATTGTTTTTTTTTTTAACTTTGTAGAGTTTTAATATTCCTTTCTAAGGGAAGTCTTCATTCCTAAGTGGATGCAGGTACACAAGTTTCACATTTGACTTGTTCCCAGCTTTACCTATTCACTTTATCATAATTTCTTGGGACATTTTTTAAAATGGAAGATTTTGCTTTAAAAAAGTCCCCTGACCGTACACAAGTCAAATTATGTTTGTGGCTAGTAGAGACACTTAAATGCCGGCCACCTGTCACATCAGCTAACATGGTACATTGGTCCACTCTTTCGCTGATTCTCCTCTCTGTTCTACACGGAAATTGCTAACCATAAAACAAAATCTTAGTAAGGAAGTATGAGGATGTGCTACAAATTGAACACTGTGGCTGAAACAACAAGCTGGTAGCCCCACAGTATGCAATTTGTCCCTGAGATCAAAAGTAAAAAAGTTAATTATCTCAAAAATTCTTTTTCTTCTTTTCTCTTGAAAAACAGCACGAAAGCAATGCCCTCATTTGGGAATTAGAGGCCAGTTTGTGATTAAGACAATGGTTTAATCACGCAAGGAAGGATGGCCAGAACATTTATTTGTGTTCAATGAGCTGAGATAATTTCACCCCTCTTTCTAGATCTCCCAGAAAAAGACTTTTCAGAGCCATTCAAAAATGGAATGCCTTTAACACTCACCCTTTATTTTAAGGACTGAGAGGAATGTTTGAGTCATCCTAATTTCACAGAAATTTTCCTGAAAGGGGAGGAATCTGTCTCTTTGCTTTGCATGTCCTTGGCCTTAAATGTACTGAGTAGATGGGGGAATTTGACGGCTTTTGTTCTAAAGTTAGCCCTCATTCTCTATTTCAGACTCCATGGGGGAAGGACTGAACTTTGTAATTAATACTCAGGAAATTAGCAATCAGTAATGGCAGAGATTAAAAACGGTTAAGTGGACAGATCTCAACGCCCCTGACAGGCAAAGGCCAGTCAGGTCCTCACAACCACAGAGATTCCAAGAGCTGCAGAACCCTCTTATCAGCTTGTTAGGATTCCTTTAAATGTACTCTATTCAGTGTCCCAGAAGTTTAAAAGCAGGTCTCATTTTTGCCACTGTGCCTCTGGCTATTTACCTGGGAAGTGTTTTGTTTTGTTTTTGTTTTTGTTTAAGAGAGTAGTTTTTGCTGCATTGAGAAGTACTCTGATGAGTGAAAATTAGGTTCTACATCAGAATTCAAAAATATTTTTCTTCTTTTGCATAGAAATAATAGTACCTAATAATTAGCTTTTGATCCAGCAGGACTTGAGAGGACAGGCTATTTATCCCTACAATAAGGGGCCGTTGAAAAGGAAAATTGAAATTTTCTTGAGAGAGCAGTCTGTTTATTGGAAGAGTCATGAACAAGAGTCATCAGGAATCCTGCCTCTTTGGGACCACTAATATAGACCTTTATAAAAGGAGAACTTATTGGGAAGAACAGTAAACTCTTGATTGACTCTATCATATACAGAAGTGAGAGAATGTTCATAGAATTCTCGATTCTCAAGGAATTGTTTCTACATATAAATTCTAAAGAAATTATTTCTCTGTGTGTGTTCTCAAAAAGATAAGGAAAAACTGATTGTTCATCCACCTTAAAATTTAGAGCAAACAATTCATTGTGTGTCATCGACTCAGTTTCAGGGACTTCCTAGAGATCCTGAGATCTAACTTCTCTTACTCAATCTGCCTTTTATAGAATAAATACTCAGCAAACTCTTTTTGCCTACCAAGAGTAGCCAGGGTGCAAGAAAGCAAGAGCACCTCGCTCCAGGGATCCCAGGCAGACCAGGCTCAGCCAGAGATAAGTAGTGGTGAAACAAGTAAGGAATTTATTTCAGGGAGGCCAACACTAGGAAGACAAAAGACCAGCATCTTAAAGACTGTCTCCAAAGTGCTGAAAATCATTCTAGGTTTGTTCTAAGGAAAATATGGGACAGAGGTAGGCACCTGCAGTTGGGCAATGAAAGTCAAGTTGACTGTTGTTTTGGAGTCAGTAATGGGCAGGGCATGATGGCTGGCTCAGGGCAGTCCTTATTGCTTGAGGGGCGGTTTCCTTTCCCATCAGGGGACGCTTTGCTCTCTAGGTCTTTGCCTGAGTTAAGAGATGTGCTAGAAAGAACTTAATTAAAAAGTTTCGTGTCAAATGAAGGTAGTACAAGTCCTCTTCCATAAGTGGAATGTGAGACTCTGGAGCCGTCTTTGGGCCAAAGGCAATTTATGATCTCTGTGGGATTTTCTATTCTCTTGCCATCGTGTAACCTTTGTACTGTAGCCATCATGGCATTTGCCTTATTTCCGAGGCCAAGTGATCTGGGTCTTGAATGAAACTTTATCTTCCTCTGGGTTCTTTGATCAATCAGACTGTTGCCAGTTCATGATTTTTCCCTGGTTTCTATTTTATCTTAGACTAGCTCTATCACACTCATTTATACTATCTTCTTGCCCCTGTAGTCTCTTGAATTTGAAAAAATCTTTCTTAGGCTTACTCTTGATTATCTAAATGATAGAAATCATTAAGAAACTTGTTCCTAATAACTCAACAGTAACACACACCCAAAGAGAGACTGAAATTAGCATATTTAACTCTGTTCTTGGGAAAGACATTAACTTCTCTAGGTTTCTTTCTGTGTGGTTTTTTGTTTTTCCCTCTGAAGCAAGAGAGTTGGACTGAGTAAGTGGTTCTCAAATTTTGGGATGCATAAAACCCACTGAAACATTTTGTTACAAATGTGCATTCCTAGGCCTTGATCTCAGTTTTAAATGATATATTTCTCAATAAGTACCTAAGAATCATCATTTGAGCATGTACGTCAGGTAATTTTTGTTAAGATGGTATATGTACTATACCTTGAGACTTACTATTCTAGATTATTTATGTGGTAAATAGTATTTTTTTAAAGAAGGCTTCCACATTATATTGCATGTATTTTTCTCTTTCTCTTTTTCTTTCTTTTTCTTTCTTTCTTCCTTTCTTTCTTTCTTCTACTTTTTCTTTCTCTTTCCCTCCCTCCCTCTGCCTGCCTCTCTTTCTCTCTCTTCCTTCCTTACTTTCTTATATTTGCAAAGTAGTTTTGTTTGTTTAGATTTTATTTATTTATTTGACAGAGAGAGAGAGATCACAAGTAGGAAGAGAGGCAGGCAGAGAGAGAGGAGGAAGCAGGTTCCCTGCTGAGCAGAGAGCCCCATGCGGGGCTTGATCTCAGGACCCTGAGATCATGACCTGCAAAGCAGTTTAATGGCCAAATGAATATGAGGCAAAATGAACTCATGAGAGTGCAGGGTAAGGGAATGTAGAAAAAAGACATTTAAGACAAATTACTCACGCTCAGTTTTAAAGGAGCAAGAAATAAAAAGTTTCATTTTTTTTCAAAGGTATTTTAAAATATTAAAATACTGTAAAAAAGGGGCGCTTGGGTGGCTCAGTGGGTTAAAGCCTCTACCTTTGGCTCAGGTCAGTATCTCAGGGTTCTGGGATCAAGCCCTGTGTCAGGCTCTCTGTTCAGCAGGGAGCCTGCTTCCTCCTTCTCTCTGTCTGCCTCTCTGCCTACTTGTGATCTCTCTCTCTGTCAAATAAATAAATAAAATCTTTAAAAAAATATTAAAGAAAATAAAATACTGTAAAACATGAAATGCAAGAGCATTCTAAGGACTGCACTGATAAAGTTTCAGAACTGTTTGCTTAAAGATTAGTCACTTGTTCTTTTCACAACGTGATATTAATGTACCTCCCATTGACAGGCAGGGTTTAATGTAACTTCTCTTTGAGCTGTCACTATGCTATGTAACTTTTGGCACAGAACAATAAAAGATATAATTTCTACCTGGTACTTTTGGAAGGCTCGCTTTTGGAACCCAGCTGCAACACATTTGAGGAAACCACAACTAGCCTATGGCCACGTGTAGGTATTTCAGTTGGAAAGCCAGGCTAAACTCCCAGCTGACGGCTAGAACCAATTTGCCAGCCACGTGAATGAGCCCTTTTAAGGAGTGTATCTTAAGTCCCACCCAAACCATTCCGTCTGACGCTACACAGAGCGGAGGAGCTTTCCTTGTTTTTGTGGAGGAA
Source organism: Nasua narica (assembly GCA_028533885.1). Classification (NCBI taxonomy): domain Eukaryota; kingdom Metazoa; phylum Chordata; class Mammalia; order Carnivora; family Procyonidae; genus Nasua; species Nasua narica. The sequence continues at coordinate 72,049,356 of CM052799.1, forward strand.
AATAAGGGCACCTTATTTTTGTGGCTTGCTGAACCCTGCTGAACCCTGCTGAACCCTGCTGAACCCTCCCCAAACTGCAGACTTGTGAGTTAATCGTTATTTTAGGTCACTAAGTTTTGGGGTGGCTCGTTATGTAGTAACAAATAATTCAAACAATTGCTAAAATTTAGAGTCTGGATTAGCTAAGTGTAATGTTAGACCATGGACTTTGAACTCAGACAGACCTGGGTTTACATAGTATCTCCAAAATTAGTTACTGTTCTACTGTGGGCAAATTCTTAAATATTCTGAATCTCAGAGACTTTATTTACAAAATGACAGTGAATAATACCGCATTACTTACAGCTGTTTTGAGAAATACATGAGGGGATGAATAAAAAAAAATTTTTTTTTCTGTTTTATCTTTTTTAATCCTAAGAGTTTTGTTGATGCATATAAGCAGCATATATGCAACTTGCATTTTCTGAAATATGACTTGTTTTTGAGATTCTCCCTCCTTTAAATATTAGGTAAATGAATTTTCAAATACTCTTAAACATTGTCCCCTTTAAGAGATTTTATTTCTTGATATCTAATAAGAAAGAGAACTAGATTAAATTTTGCTTATGGAAAGTTTTTTAATCTTTTGGCATTCAGCACATTTTTTTTTTAATATAGTGATTTGTAGTTACCAAATCTAATATAGGCACAAGAATCGGAAAAGAAGTAATTATCTATTTGGTGATGATATCATATGGCCTACCCAAGACAATATGTGATAGAGTTAAAAAAAACTGATAAAAGAATTGAGGAAGAGAGAAAATATAAAATTAAAAAAATCAAATCCAAGTCCTTATATTTAAACAATCACAAGTTAAAATGTATTTATATATACTTTTTCTAGACTTGAACCTCTTTCCCTGTCTTATGCATTTAGAATTTTTTCTGGTCCCTTATATATAGTGAAAGACACATGAAAGGAAGTGAAAGTACTCTGAAGTACTTATACATTTCTATGGTGTTTTTTTTTTTTTAGTTTTTGAGTCAAGAATTTAATTTTACAAAGTTTTTTGACTGCTTTATTAAGGCACAATTGACATTAAATGAATTGCCTATATTTACAATGTATAATCAATAAGTTTTGAATGGCACTCCAGGTTGGTTTGTAATTTCTAGAATTATATAAATAGAATAAGACAAAATACATTATTTTTGTGGCTTATGTCACTCCAGTATAATTATGTAGATATTTATCCATGTTCCTTGTGTCAGTTTATTCCTTTTTATTGCTGAGTAGTATTCCATGAATGTACAACAAGTAGTATTTGCATGAATGTACAACAATTTTTTAATCCATTCAGCTCTTAACGGACATTGATTAATAACTGCTAATCACATCTAGTTTTGGCTATAACAAATAATCTTGCTATGAAAATTCATTATGGGGATTTGATATGTGTATTCATTTCTCTAGGAGTAGAGTTGAGAGATTACTTGGAGGGTATGTGTTTAAGTTTTGGACAAACAACCGAACTATTTAACAAAAGTTAAAAAAACTGGAACGTTTCACCAGTTATAAGAGTATCAATTACTCCACATTGTCACTGATGGCCGGTCGGTCTTTCAAATTTCCCAAATACTGTCCTGTTATTTATTTATTATTTAATCTCATTTTGATCATAGAAGTACTTTGTATTACCTTCATCTTTTTTTAAATCTATTGAGACCCAGAATATAGTCTATCTATATAGATGTTCCAAGCACACTTGGAAAAAAAAATGTATTCCATTCTTGAATGGAGTGTTTTCAAGATGTCAGTTAGGTCAAGTAAGTTGATAGGATTTTTCAAGTTGGCTATACTCTTCATGACTTTCTAACTATTGTTATACCATTTATTGAGAAAGCAACATTGCAATTTCTACCTGTAATTGTGGATTTGTCTGTTCTTGCAGTTCTGTCAGTTCATATGCATTTTGAAACTCCATTATGTTCATAAATATTTGATTGCTATGTTATATTGATAAATTGTTCTCTTTATAATTATGAAATTATCTTTACCCCACTAATATTCTTTACTCGGACCTCTAATTTGTCAAATAGTAATATAGCTACTCCAGTTTTCTTGTGAACATTGTATATCTTTTCTCATCCTTTTATGTTTTAACCTATTTGTGCCTTTATATTTGAAATTCTTTTCTTGTCTATAGCATATAATTGAATCTTGTGATTTTATCCAGTATAATATCTGTCATTTAATTGGAATGTTTATATCGTTTATATTTGATTTTGATTATTGATATAATTAGGGTGAAATATTTTTATTTTGTTTACACTTATGCTATTGATACTTCATTGGGGTTTTTTTTAGGTATAATTGACATATAGCATTTTACTTACAGGTGTTCAACATAATAATTTGATATTTGTATAGATTGCAAAAGGATTACCACAATAACTATAGTTAACATTCATCATCATACATGGTTGCATTTTTTTTCTTTTTTTTCTCGAAATGGGAACTTCAAAGGTTTATTCTTAGTAATTCTTAAATATGCAATACAGTATTATTAACTGTAGTCACCATGCTGTAAATTACATCCTCATGCTTTATTTATTTTATAGCTGAAACCTTTTACCTTCTGACCCTCTTTACGAATTTCACCCCTCCCCCCACCATAACTCAGGCAACACCGATCTGTTCTCTATATCTTTGAGCTTATTGTATGTTGCTGCTTTTCTACATATAAGTGAGATCATAAAGTTGTCTTTTTCTGCTTGACTTAGTTCACTTAGCATAATACCCTCAGGTTCCATCCATGTTGTTGCAAATGGCAAGATTTCATTCTTTTTTAATGGCTGAATAGTATTGTGTGTATGTATACCACCTCTTTATCCATTCATCCATTGTTGGACACCTAAGTTGTTTTCATGTCTTGGCTATTGTAAATACTGCAATGAACGGAGAGTGATGTATGTATCTTTTTGAATCAGTGTTTTCATTTTCTGCAGATAAAGTCTAGAAGTAGAATTACTGGGTTATATGGTAGTTCTATTTTTAATATATTTAGGATTCTTTACACTATTTTCCATAGTGGTTGCACCAATTTACATTCCAACCAACAGTGAGCAAGGGTTATCCTTTTTCTACGTCCTTTCTAATACTTGTTATTTCTTGTCTATTTTGTCCTAAGAACCCTGAGGTGATCTCATTGTAGTTTTGATGTGCATTTCCCTGATGATTAGTGATATTGAACATCTTTCCATGTGCCTGTCAGCTATATGGATGTTTTCTTTGGGAATAATTCTGCCCATCTTTAAAATTGGGTTGTTTGATTTTTGCTATTGAGTTGTAGTTTTCAATATTTTTGGATATTAACTCCTTTTCAGAGGTGTGATTTACAAATATGTTCTCCTACTTAGTAGATTGCCTTTTCATTTTGTTGATTTCCTTTGCCGTGCAGAAACTTTTTAATTTGGTGTAGTCTCACTTGTTTATTTTTGCTTTTGTTGAATTTGTTTTTGCCATCAAATCCAAAAAAACATGACCAAGACCAATATAAAGGAACTTACTGCCTATGTTTTCTTCTAAGTATCTAATTGTTTTAAGGTTTCAGGTCCTACATTCAAGTCTTTAATATATTTTGTGGTAAGATTTTGTCTATGGTATGAGATAATAGTTTAGTTTCCTTATTTGCATGTGGCTGTCTAGTTTTCCCAACACAATTTATTAAGGAGACTGTCCTTTCCCAATGTATATATTCTTGCCTCCTTTGTCATAAATTGACCATATATGTGTGGGTTCATTTATGGGCTCTTTATTCTTTTCCATTGATCTACATATCTTTTTTTCTGTCTGTACCATAATGTTTTGATGACTATAAGTTTGTAATATAATTTCAAATTGGGGAGCATGATACTTCCAGCTGTGTTCTTTAAGTCTGCTTTGGCTGTTTGAGATTTTATGTGGTTCTGTAAAAATTTTGGGATTATATGTCCTATTTTTGTAGATAAATGCCATTGGAATTTTGATTAAGAGTTGCATTGAATCTGTAGATTACTTTAAATGGTATGGACAGTTTACAATATTAATTCTTCTAATCCAAGAGCATGGAATACTTTTTTTATTTGTCATGTTGTTTTTAGTTGTTCTAGAAGTCTTTCATTTCATTAGTTACATTTATTTCTAGATACTTTATTCTTTTTGATGCAGTTACAAATGGAATTGTTTTCTCTTTCCACTAGTTTGTTATTAGTGTGTGAAAACAACAGATTTTTGTATGTTGATTTTGTATCCTGTAACTTTACTGAATTTATTTATGACTTCTAACAGTTTCTTGGTGGTCATTCCTGTATATAAAATCATGTCATCCACAGATACTGACAATTTGACTTCTTTCTTTCCAATTTATGTTCCTTTTATTTCCTTTTCTTGTTTAATTGCTCTTGTTAGACCTTCTAATATTATATTGAATAAATGTGGTGAGATTAGGCATTCTTGTCTTGTTCCTGATCTTAAAGATAAAGATTTCAGCTTTTCACTACTGAGAATGATGTCAGCCATGGGTTTCTCATATATGGCCTTTATTATGTTCAGGCATTTCCCTCTATACCCATTCTGTTGAGAGTTTTTATCATAAGCCGATGTTGAATTTTGTCAAATACTTTTTTTTGCCTCTACTAAGATGATCATCTGATTTTTATCCTTCATTTTGTTAATGTGGTGTATCAAATGATTTGCAAATGTTGAACCACACTTGCATCCCTTGAATAAATACCACTTAATCATAGTGTATGTGTATGTATAGTGTATGTATACCACCTCTTTATCCATTCATCCATTGTTGGACACCTAAGTTGTTTTCATGTCTTGGCTATTGTAAATACTGCAATGAACGGAGAGTGATGTATGTATCTTTTTGAATCAGTGCATGATCCTTTCAATATATTGTTGAATTCAGTTTGCTAATATTTTGTTGAAGAATTTTGCAACTATGTTTATCAGGAATATTGATCCATAATTTTCTTGTGACATCCCTGTCAGGTTTGATCAGGGTACAACTGGCCTTGTAAAGATGAATTTGAAAGCATTCCCTCCTCTTCAGTTTTTGTTTTTGTTTTTGTTTTTTAGAAGAGTTTGAATTGGATTGGTTAATTCTTTTTGGAATGTCTGGTAGAATTTACAGTGATACTGTCTGGTCCTGGACTTTAGTTTGTTTGAGTTAGTAATCAAAAATCTTCCGTCTCTTTACTACTATCTGGTCTGTTCATATTTTTCCATGTCTTTTGATTCTGTCTCGGGAGATTGTATGTTCCTAGGAATTTTTCCATTTCTTCTAGGTTGTCCAATCTGTTGGCATATAATTCATGTATGCTTATTAAAATCCTTTATATTTCCGTGATATCAGTTGGAACATCTTTCATTTCTGATTTTACTTGAGTCCTGTCTTTTTTCTTGGTGAGTCTAACCGTTTGTCAGTTTTACTTGTCTTTGTAAGAGCCAGCTCTTCATTTCATTAATGTTTTCTATTGTCTTTTTAATCTTTATTTCATTTATTTCATCTCTGATCTTTGTTTTCTTTCCTTCTATTAATTTTGAACTACTTTTTTTCTTTTCTACTTGTTTGAAGTTTAAAGTCAGGTTGTTTATTTGATGATTTGTTGTTTCTCGAGGTAAGCCTTTGTCACTGTGAACCTCCCTGTTAAAACTGCTTTTGCTGCATAACATAAATTTTGGTATCTTATATATGCATTTAAGTTATTTTTTAATTTCTCCTTTGATCTTTGATTTCTTAATTGACTCATTGGGTGTTTAATAGCATTTTGTTTAACCTCTCATCTTTGTTCATTTTCTAGTTTTCTTTCTGTTGATTTCTGATTTTATATTGTTATGGTTGGAAAAGATGCTTGATATGATTTCAGTCTTCTTAATTTATTGAGACTTGTTTTGTGGTCTAACATATGGTGTATCCTGGAGAAAGTTCCATGTGCACATGAGAAGAATGTGTATTCTCCTTTTATATGAAATGTTCTGTATTTATCTATTAAGTTCATCTAGTCTATTGTGTCCTTTAAAGCCAATGTTTCCTCAATAATTTTCTGTCTGGATAATCTATCCATTGATGTAAGTGAGGTATTAAAGTCCCCTACTATTACTCTAATGTTGACCATTTCTCCCTGAAGGTTTGTTAATATTTGCCTCATATAATAGGGGCTTCTATATTGGGAACATAAATATTTATAAATGTTATATCCTCTTGTTGGATTGGTGGGATTGATCCCTTTATTATTATGTAAAGCTCTTCTTTGTCTCTTATTACAGTACCTTTGTTTTAAAATCTATTTTGTCTGATAAAAGTATAGCTACCCCATTTTGTTGTTGTTGTTTATTTTGTTTTGCTTTGGCTTCTATTTTCATGGAAGGTCTCTTTCTTTCTTTTCACTTTTATTCATGGGTCTCCTTTCATCCGCAGTTGAGTCTCTTGTTGGCAGCATATAGATGAGTCTTGTTTGTGATCCATTCAGTCACTGTATGGTTTTGATTGAAGAATTTAGTCTGTTTATATTTGAAGTAATTATTAATAGGTATGTACTTATTACAATTTTATTGTTTTTTGATCATTTTTTAGTTCCTTTCTATTCCTTTCTTTTCTTGCTCTCTTCCTTTATGGTTTAATGACTCTTCTTAGTGATGTGCTTAGATTTTTTCTCATTATCTTTTGTGTATCTCCTATAGGTTCTTACTTTCCAGTTACCTTAAGGCTTATATATAAAAATTTACATTTATAACAGTCTATTTTAAGTTGATAACAACTTAAGTTTGAATGCATTGTAAAACTCTGCCTGTTTACTGTCTCCCACTTTGATGTTTCATCTTTTTTGATGTTACATTTTACATCTTGTTATCCTTTGTGTCCCTTATCAGATTATTTTCTGTTGTTATTTTTCACTATTTCTCCCTTTAAACTTCACACTAGCTTTATAATTGATTAATCCACTACCTCTACTACATATTTACCTCTCTAATAAGTTTTATACTTTCTTGTTTTCTTGTTGCTAGTTAGCATTTTTTCTTTTCAGCTTACAGAAGTCACTTAAACATTTCCTGTAAGGCTGGTATAGTGGCAATGATCTCCTTTAGCTTTTGCTTCTTGGAAACTCTTTCTCTCTCCTTCAATTTTGAATAATGACTTTTCTGGGTAAAACTTTCTTTGTTGGAAGTTATTTTCTTCCAGAACTTTGAATATATCATGTCCCTCTCTTCTGGCCTATACAGTTTCTGCTGAAAAATCTGTTGATAGCCCTATTGAGTTTCCTTTATATGTAAGAAGTTATTTTTCTCTTGCTGATTTAAGATTTACTTTTCTTTTTCTTTAACTTTTCATATTTTAATTATAATGTGTCTTGGTATAAATCTCGAGTTTACCTCTGGGATTCCTGAATTTGGATGTCTGTTTTCTTTCCCAGGTAAGAGAATTTTTTAGACATTATTTCTTTGGATAAGTTTTCTGCTCTTTACTCTCTCTTCTCCTTCTGGGAGCCCTGTAATGTAAATGTTGTCCCATATATATACAGCGCTATCTTCATTTTTTTTTTTAATTTTTGCTACTCTGTATGAGTTCTATTGTCCTGTTTTCAAGATCACTGAGACTTTCATGTGCTTCATCCAGTCTGCTTTTTAAATCCCTAGAGTGTGTTTTTCAGTTCAATTATTGGATTCTTCAGCTCTGTGACTGTGTTTGGTACTTTATTATATTTTATGTTTGTTGAAGTTCTTACTCCATTCATTCATTTTTCTCCCAAGTTTGATGAGCATTTTATGGCCATTACTTTGAATTTCTTATCAGGTAAATTACTTACCTCTATTTCATTAGTTTTCGCCCCACCCTGAGGTTTTATCTTGTTCTTTCATTTGGAACATATTTCTGTTTCTTCACACTATTTGACTCTCTCTTTGTTTCTATATATTAGATGAAATAACTACCTCTTCCAGTTTTGAAGGAGTGGCCTCATGTAGGAGATGAAACCTATTGTTCGACCTTGTACTAGTTCTTGGTGGTCTCTTGAGCTTTCTGATTCTCCAAGCCGCCTTTTTTTATTTTTAATAGTTCCCAGCTGTTGAGGGTTGCCAAGACCTGTTGGTGTCCGATCTCAGTCAGCACCTAGTTTCACACTGATTGGAAACCACACCTTCAGGCAACAGCTTGGATGTATATATGTATGTAATCTCTATGCCCAACATGGGGCTTGAACTCATGACCCCAAGATCAAGAGTCACATGCTCTTCCTACTGAGCAAGCCAAGTGCCCCAGACAGCAGCTTTTAAAGTGTGCAAATATATTCAATTCTGTGGGACTGCAATTGGAAACCCAGCTAGCCTCCGTACTAGATGATCTGAAGGTGTCTCTTGAGTGTCAGCCATAAAAATTGGGGCTCCAAAGAGTATATAAGCTTCTTTCTGGGGGTTCCAATGAGCTGCAGTAAGGTAGAGGGAGAATGCAAAGATGATATCCCATGCTGCATTCCCTAAAACACCTTGATAGGCACTAGGTGTGTGGCAAATCTAAAGCCTACCCTTCAGGCAAAAGCTCCAGGATAAATAAATAGGTCTAACAGATAGGCTATGGGTAGCCTGCTCTCTGTGCAGTGCCCTGAAAGTTGCAGTCTGCCAAAAACTGTTTCTCTATTCTAGTTTCATGCTGCTCAGGAATAAAAGCCTCCTCGGCCACCAGAACTAGGCATTCAAGGGATGGAGAGATGCCAGTGCTCTGGAACATAATAGAGGGAGAGCACAAAGTGCCCTCTTTTGAGGTCTCTGGGAATGCTTATAGTCTGAAGTGGAAGAAAAATACAAGAAAGCCATGGTTTCCAACGCACAGTTAGACAATGAGAAGAACAATTTGATCTACCAGGTAGACACCCTCAAAGATGTGATTGAAGAACAAGAGGAACAGATGGCAGAATTTTATAGAGAAAATGAAGAAAAATCAAAGGAGTTAGAAAGGCAGAAACATATGTGTAGTATGCTGCAGCATAAGATGGATGAACTTTAGGAAGGCCTTTGACAGAGAGATGAGCTCATTGAGAAACAAGGCTTAGTTATAATCCCCGATGGCACTCCCAATGGTAATGTCAATCATGAACCGGTGGTTGGAGCCATCACCGTGGTTTCTCAGGAGGTTGCTCAGGTCTTGGAGTCTGCAGGAGAAGGTCCACTAGATGTCAGGCTACGAAAACTTGCTGGAGAAAAGGAAGAGCTACTATCACAGATCCGGAGGCTGAAGCTGCAGCTGGAGGAGGAGCGGCAGAAGTGTTCCCGGAGCAAGGGCTCCGCGGCGGACATGGCGGGGCTGCACAACGGTTCCGACCTGCAGTTCGTCGAGATGCAGAGAGATGCCAATAGACAAATTAGTGAATACAAATTTAAGCTTTCAAAGGCAGAACAGGATATAACCACGTTGGAGCACAGCATCAGCCGGCTCGAGGGCCAAGTGCTGAGGTATAAGACCGCCGCGGAGAATGCCGAGAAAGTGGAAGACGAACTGAAGGCGGAGAAGAGGAAGCTACAGCGAGAGTTACGAACAGCACTGGACAAGATCGAGGACATGGAGACGACCTGGCCAAGCCACCTGGCCAAGCGGCTGGAGAAGATGAAGGCCAACAGGACGGCATTTCTAGCCCAGCAGTAGGAGGCCGCCCTCCGGCCCGGGTGCCACTCCTGGGGCCACTCCCAGAGGGACTGACTTTTGTCCATTGACACAGACCCCCTTCCGTACTGTTTGAGTTTTGTCATTAAAATAGCCACCTTCGTAAAAAAAAAAAAAAAAAAAGAGGAAGCAGAGGAAGAGAATCTTCAAGCAGACACCCTATGGAGCATGGAACCCGACAGGAGTCTTGATCCCATGACCCATGAGATCATGACCTGGGCTGAAACTGAGTTGGAGGCTGAAACTGACTGAGGCCCCCAGGGACTCCCATAGTATACATCTTTAATTATAGTCTATTTTCAAGATGATCTATTACTGCACATATATTATAGCAAACTTAAATAGTATAGTTCAGTTTTTTCTTCTTGATTTATATGCTATGATTGTCATAAACTTTGATTTCACATGTATTATAAAATCCAAAGTACGCTTTACATACCAACTAATATACATGGTGGAAATGTTAGAATTTCAGAATCATCATCATACAACTGTAATATTTGAACAAGGAACATCTAATAACTGCTGAGATATTTGGATAAAAGGTTATTGGGGAACAGAATGTTGTTTTGCCTTTGTTTCATACCACATACCCCATAGATCCTTTATTGATCATAAGAGGGAAAAGATTCTTCCATAAGTAAGAGATTCAGTAGACTATCTTAAACTCAGAGACAAAACTTAGAATCTCTTTTTATGGAGCAAATAGATATGTGCTTCTAGTAGAATGCAATGGAAAATAAATTACCTCATTTTTAATACTGTTCTTGCCAAAAATAAAGTTTTTCCCTGATCTAATCATAAGGAAATAATCTACAAATACTGATTGTAGGATATTTTATGCAACAGAGAGGGGGAGGAATGAGAGAGAGGAAAATGATAATGTATAGGTGGAGATAAAAAGCAGATGTGCCAAAATTTTGACAAGTATTGAATCTAAATGAATGGTATACAAGTGTTATGTATGACTATTCTTTCAATTTCTATCAGTTAATTTTTTTGAAATTAAGTGTTTTGTTTTTTATAAAAGGTGGTAGTTCTGATTATATCCCCGCAAGAATGTTCTTAACTCTGAACATTACTTGCTATAATCTTACAATAGATAAAGGGTTGAAATTGCTTGCTTAAGGCTATTATAATGAAGTGACATGTGCATAATAAATACTTAAATCCAGGGATTTCATATTTTTTCACTTCATGTTTCACCACACAGAAACCATGTTGGCATCTAGATATTTTAATTAGTGACACCCACCAGAGGTCATTAAATATTCATTTTGTGTCTCCATTTTCTCATGTGGTTATTGTCTCCTTCAAAAGTCTATTGTGGTAATTAAATGAGAAATTACATACAAATCACCTAATGAAGTGCCCAACACATAGTAGCTACTTTATTAATAGTTTTCTTTCCTTCTCCTTTATGTCCAGGTTTAGGTTCATGTGGGCATAGCACCCACTCTAGGTACTACAGTATTCATTGATTACCCTGAAGCCTGAATTACCCCTTTACCTAACATGAGCTTCTAACCCAGTTCCCTGCCTCTACTTGGTCACTTATATAGCCCACGTACATCTAAGTCAATAGCACAACAGATCAGAATTTTTTGAAGTTTATTCATTTTCATAGTCCTTATGGTGTGTAGATCACTGTCTTTTAGGTAGCAAAAGCTCATTGAATAGTTTAGACGAAAAGAATTGTAAAATTTGGGAAAGTATTTTAGCATCCTACCTTTCCCATCACTAGCAGATTTTTATTTGGAATACCTGAAAGTGTCATGATTTTTTACTCTATAATGAGCATCTACCAAAGCCTGGAAAATCTTCTGACCTCAAGCATAGACCGTGAAAGGAAATGAAAAGGAAAACAAAGAAAGTCATTTATCAATATACTTGTCATCTTTTTCTGAGCCTTAATTAAAATTAATCTCTGTTGGGGCTAACTTTTAGGATCTTTTTTAAAAGCATTTTCTCTTTGATGAAGAAAAATGTGCTTGTGGATGTTCAAATACAACCTTTCATTTTCCTCTCTTTTTTCTTCTATTTTGAGACCTTGCCACAGTAAACAATTATCACCTGTAATTTAGCACTCTGTCTGCAGAAACTTTGCCAAGGAGCTTTGGTGCATTGCCAGGTCAGACGAAAAAAGAGAAGGAATAATACAAATGTATACTTAATCTCTTTTTAGTTTCTATAGAGTAAGAAGAAGAGTCCACAGCCCTTGACAAGAGAAGTCCTCTACTTTAGGCTAAAGTTGTTTAAGAAGTTTATACTTAAGCAGAAACATAAATCACATGGAAGAGAAATAAAAATCTAAATATCTGTTTAGTTCTTTTTAAAGTTGAATTTTCAGCAATGGTACCACTTTCAGAAGTGATTATAAAATTAGATTGGAGATCTAACTTTAATAACTACATTCCAACTAATTTTTCTGTGTATATTGGCTCTGAACAGCTGCAATAAACATAATACCACATCAAACTCAAAAATGACTTTTTTTTTCTGAGCAGAGAAGGAACGCCTGAGCACTTTAGACCTTGTCTCAAATTCTCAAATACAGGAAAAGCAGCAATGACTAAGGGCTTTTTTTTTTTCTGCTCTTACCAGAACAAAGCCTAAAAGTAATACTGATGAAAAAACCAACTTACCCCATGTTGCCAAAGTGGAAATAAAAGAGGCAAGGATGGCCTTAACAGAACTGCCAAAAAAAAAAAACCCACCACATTTAACTATTATTTCCATTCCAGTAGAATTCAGAGCTCCACCAAGTGAGGGTATATGCCATAATTTATCAATTTAATGACGACAAACTTGATTGAATAGGACGAATTTGTGCCTACTGAGAGCTGGTAGGAAGTCAATTATTTCCTTCACTGGACCTGAATTATCAATCCAATCTGACCACTCTTTTTTCTGTGTTGTCTTCCTTTTCAACAAAAGGGTTTAGGTATAAACTACCTTCAAAGTCTGGTTAGCCTGCAGCCTCTTACCTAATATTTCTCAAACACCCTGTCACTCTTTTTTTTTTTTTTTTTCTGGTTTAAAAGGAGGTATCTTTGGAAGGAAATAATAGTTTGAGGAATTTAGGTCATTTATTAAGTGTGGATATGTTTAAGATGCTTTTTGAGAGGAGGAAGAGGATATTGGCAGACAAATATCTCTGGAAGTTATCAGTGAAGGAAGTGTAGTATAAGATAAAGAAGGGTGGAAAACACCAAAATTATACTAAGATGGCACAAGCAAGTGAGAGGACAAAGAGTTTATGTCATGGTTTTCCAAACATTTACCCCTGTTTTCCTAAAATGGATTCTTATTCTTTCGTGGTAGTTTCAATGGCATATGTTTAACAAAGAGTTATTTTCTACCTTCATTAAAATTACATATATATTTTTAATCTCCTTTACCTCTCTAGAAGAATGAAATTCTAGTTCAGCCTATGACCATACACAACTTGTAGGCAAGGCTTTTTGTCTTATTTACTTTTATATTCTGACACATACTTTAGTAAGTACCAGTAAAATGAATGAACGAATGAACGTACTTCAATTAATTGTTATTTCTCAACATGATTCAATGCTAGTTCCCTCTGTTCATATTTCATCAGAAGATCTTTGTTTCATTGCTTGCTAATTACCAGAGCAGATCTCTCTCTCTCTCTCTCTCTCTCTCCCTCCCTCCCTCCCTCCCCCCCTTTCTCTCTCTTTCTTTCTTTCTTCTTTTTCTTTCTTTTTTTTTTAGACCAGGCATTTCTTACCAGAACTCATTTTATGTTGTCTCTGTCATCAAGACGCAACCCAGAGATGGTCACAATAGGTATTTTGCCTCCTAAATCATGAAATTAAGCTTAATTTGTGGGGAGATAGTTTTCTAATGCCACAGTTGATGTTTCATGCACAAGTCCCTTTAATGTCTTACCGAATATGAGATTTTGTAAATTAGCAACAAGTTTTTTTTTTTTTAGGATTTACCTTGTGAATGCAAATTTGTAATTGATGTGAATTGTGAGAAGTCAAAACAGACTCTCTTGCAAACAAAATCCTTCAATGATTTATGTGTTTGACTTCAACTTTGCATTATAATTACTAAAATACCTGAGATACAATAAGCTGAACATTAAAGTCTTATCAAAGACTTTTATTAACTAGACCTCTGGCTAATTTGTGAAATCATGAAATATTATCAGGAAAAGGTGGGCAAAATGTGGTGGGAGAGCTGTTCTTTTAAAAACTTTTCTATATATCCTACAGCAGAGATAACTATATTCTTTATATTGTACCTTATATGACTACTACTTATTTAGCTTACGATCAGAAGTTTGTACCTTTTGACCACCTTCCTCCAGTTCCTTTTGCGCTCACCTTTATCTCTGGTAACCACAAATCTAATCATTTCCTATAAATTAGGTGGATTTTTTTTTAGATTCCATATATAAATAACATTAGATCATATTTGTATTTCTCTGTCTTTTACACTTAGCATAATGCCTTCGGGTTTCATCTGTGTTGTCAAAAATGGTAGCATTTCCTGTTTTTCCCCCATGCCTGAATAATAGTTTATTGTGTATATGTGTGTGTGTGCACATATATATACCAAAACTTCTTTATCCATTTATCCAGTGATTGACACTTAGTTTGCTTCCATGTCTCAGTTACTGTAAATGATGCTACTATAAAAATATGGGGGGGGGGGGAGAATGCAGTATCTTTTGAGTTGTTCTTTTCATTTCCTTTGTATATATTCCCCCAAAGTGGAATTTCAGGATCATATGTTAGTTCTCTTTTTAATTTTTTGAGAAACCTCCATACTGTTTTCCTTATTGCCTGCATCAATTGACAACCCCACCGTTAGTCCACAGGTTTCCCTTTCCTCCACATACATGTCACCATTTGTTATCTCTTGCCTTTTAATATGCACCATTCTAGTAGGCATGAGGTGATGGTTCTTTTTGCTTTCAATTTTAATTCCTCTAAAGACTAATGATGCTGAGCAAATTTTTTTGTGCATGTCCCCATTCCTCTATTTTCTTTAGGAAAAAAAACTATTTGGGGTCTTTATCCTTTTTTTTAAATTGAATTTTTGTGTTTTGCTATTGAATTGTATGAGTTCCTTATATGTTTTGGAAATTAACCTGCTATCACATACATTGTTCACAAATATATTCTCCATTCTTTGGTTGACTTTTGACTTTATTGATGGTTTCATTTGCTGTGCAGAAGCATTTTAACTTGATGTCATCCTCCTTGTTTATTTATGATTTTTGTTGCTTGTGCTTAGGTATGATTTCTATAAAATCAATACCAAGACTTATGTCAAGTTATTTCCCAATGTTTTCTTTTAGGAGTTTTATGGATTTAGGTCTTACATTTAAGTCTCGAATCCATTTCAATTTAATTTTGGTTAGTACCATAAGATAGGAGTCAAGTTTCATTCTTTTACATGTAAATATTC
This sequence comes from Nasua narica, assembly GCA_028533885.1. Taxonomy (NCBI): domain Eukaryota; kingdom Metazoa; phylum Chordata; class Mammalia; order Carnivora; family Procyonidae; genus Nasua; species Nasua narica. Next base: position 72,064,484 of record CM052799.1, read on the forward strand.
AATTTCCCCAAAACCATTGAAGATACTGTTTGTTCTCTGTTGATTATTCTTGGCTCCCTGTCAAATAGTAAATGACAATATATACTTGCTTTTATTTCTAGGCTTTAAATTCTGTTCTCTTGGTCTAGTTTTCTGTTTTTAATGCCAGTTTCATACTGCTCTTATACATACAGCTTTATAGTACAGCAGGAAATCAGAAAGTGTGATGCCCCCTGTTTTGTTCTTTCTCAGAATTTCATTGGCTATTCAAGGTCTTTTGTAGTTCCATGTATTTTAAGATTGTTTTCTATTTCTGTAAAAAAAAAATGCCACTGGTATCTTGATAGGGATTGCACTGAATATGTAGATGACTATTGGTAGTATGGACAAATATATTGTTATATTTAACAATATAATTTTTCCCCATCTATGAACACAGGATTACATTCCATTTATTTGTGTCATCAGTGCTTGTAATTTTCAGAATGGATATCTTTTACCTCCCTTGTTAAACTTTTTCCTAAGAATTTTATTGTTTTTGGTGCTATTGTAATTTATTTCTACTATAGAAAATTCATTATTAGCATATTGAAACACCATAGATTTTTGAATGTTAATTTTGTATCCTACAACTTTACTAATTTTGCTGATTATTGGTGATTAGTTTTAATAGTTTTTTGGTTGAGTCTTTAGGATTTTTTTTACATATAAAATCATGTTATCTGAAAAATAGAGATAATTTTACTTCTTTCATTATACTTCTGCTTGCTTCTCTTTTTCTTAGCCTGATCGATATAGCTAGAACTTCTGGTATTATGTATTTAAAAGTATTTTATTTATTTATTTTAATGAGAGAGAGGGAGAGAGTGAATGAGTGGGAGGAGGGGGAGGGTGGGTGAGAGAATCTCCAGCAGACTCCGTGGTGAACATGGAGCCTGACACGAGTATCCATTTCATGACCCTGAGTTCATGACCTGAACTAAAACAAAGTCAGACACTTAACTGATCTGGCCACCTAGGTGACCCTGGTACTGTATTGAATAGGAATGTCATGAATCAGCATTCTTGTCTTGTTATTGATCTTAGAGGAAAGTTTTCAACTTTTTGCCATTTAGTATAATGTTAGTCCCGGGTTTGTCTTATATGGCCTTACTATTTTGAGATTTATTCCTTCAGTGCTTAATTTGGTAAGTGCTTTTATCATGCATTGATGATTTTTGTCAAATGCTTTTTCTGTGCCTAGTGAGATGATCATATAATTCTTTCTGTTAATGTGATATATCACATTGTTTGACATGCTTATGTTGAACTATCCTTGTATCCCAGGAATAAATCCCACATGATCATAGTGAATGATCCTTTTAATGTATTATTAAATTCATTTTGCTAATATTTTGTTGAGGAATTTTGCATTCATATTTATCAGGGAATTTGACCTGTAGTTTTCTTTCCTGTAAAGTCTTTATCTGGCTTTCATTCAGAAATAATGCTGACCTCATAAAATGAGTTTGAGTGGATTCCCTCCTCTTTGATTTTTTTTGAGCTCTTGAAGGTGTAGAGTTAGGTTGTTTATTAGTTTTGTTTTTGTTTTTGCTTCTTTATGTAGACATTTGTTGCTATTAACTTTCTGTTGGAACCACTTTTAAAGCCTCCCGTAAGTTCTGGTATATTGTCTGCTTTTTCATTTGTCTCGAGATTTTTTTTTTTTACATTTAATTTCTTCTTTGATCCATTTGATCCATTGGTTGTTCAGGAGAGTGTCATTTAATTTCCAAGTATTCATGAATTTCCCAGTTTTTCTCATGCCATGATTTCTAGTCATGTCATTATGGTCAAAGAATATAGTTGGTATGATTTCAGTTGTTGAATTTGCCAAGACTTGTTTTGTGGCCTAAAGTATGGTCTATCCTAGGAAATGTTCCAGGTATGTTAAGAAGAATGTATATTCTGCTATTGCTGGATAGAATATTCTGTATATGTCTGTTAGGTCCATTTATTCTGTAGTGTTCAAATCTGCAGTTCCTTTATTCTCTGGGTGATCTATTCATCATTGAGAGTAGGATATTAAAGTCCCCAACTATCATATTATTGTTTATATCTCCTTTTAGATCTGTTATTTTTTTCTTTATATATTTAGATGCTGCAATGTTTGACACATAAATATATACAATTATTATATTTTCTTTATGAATCAATATTTCATCATTATATAATGACCTTCTCGGTCTCTTTTTGCCATATTTAGTTGAAAGTCTACTTTGTCTAAGTATAGTTACCCCTGTTTTTGTTTTGTTGTTATTGTTACTATTTGCTTGAAATGTCTTTTTTTATCACTTCACTCTCAGTCTATGTATGTTTCTGAGGCTAAAGAATCTTTTATAGGCAGTATGTCATTGAATATTGTTGTGTTTTTTAAAATCCACTCAGCCATTCTGTATCCTTTGTTTTGAGAATTTAATCTGTTTATGTTTAAAGTAATTGTTGATAGGTAAGGACTTACTGTTGCCATTTTGCTAATTGTTTTCTGGTTGTTCTGTGGAGGACCCATTGTTCTTTGTTTCTTATCCTCCCTTTTTTTTTTTAATCATGTTTTGATGTCTTTTGATGCCAGTATTCTTTGACTTCATCAAATTCTTTTTTATAATTGGTGTAGGTTATTCTTTGTTGTTATTATGAGGCTTACATAAAGTATATTTAAATTATAACACCCTGTTTAAGCTGATAACAACTTGACTCTGATAGAATTCCTAAACTTTGTACTTTTTCTCCTCCCTCTCATATTTTAGGTTATTACTATTAAAATTTACATATTTTTATATTGTGTAACTAATAACAGAATTTTGTAGTTAAGATTATTTCTACCACATTTATTATTTAAAACTTTTTTTTTTAAAGATTTATTTATTTATTTATTAGAGAGCGAGAGACTGAGAATGAGAGGGGAGAAGGTCAGAGGGAGAAGCAGACCTCCCGCAGAGTCGGGAGTCCAATATGGGACTCGATCCCGGGACTCCGGGATCATGACCCGAGCCGAAGGCAGTTGCTTAACCAACTGAGCCACCCAGGCGCCCTATTATTTAAAACTTTTAAACTAGAGTTAATTATGAGGCATCACTCCATATTGTAGATTCTAACTTTGGTGTTATGTTTACCATTACTAGTGTTTTCTTTAGTGCTACTTTTTAATGTTTTTATGATGTTAATTACTGTCTTTTTACGTCCACTTAAAAAACTCCCTTTAGCATAAGACAGGTCTAGTGGTAATGAACTCCCTCAGCTTTTGTTTTCTTGGGGGGAAAATCTTTATCCCTACTTCATTTCTGAAGGGCAGCTTTGCTGGGTATAGAATTCTGTATTGCCAGGGTTTTTTGTTTGTTTGCTTGTTTTTAATATATTAAATATGTCATCACATTATCTCCTAGCTTGAAAAGTTTGTTGAAAAATCTGTATATAGTCATATGGGAATTTCTTTGTATTCAACTTCTTTCATCTTGTTGCTTTTAAAATTCCTTGACTTTGAAAATTTAATTATGGTGTGTCTCAATATAGTCCTGTTCAGGCTATTCTCTTTTTGAATAAGACTGTTCCTACCCAAGTGAGAGGCTGGGCTCTGTAGTTGATTGTATTTTCTGGTCAAGCTATAGATTATCAGGACTGGGTGCTACCGGTGTTCTTTTAGCCATATGGGTTTGAACTACACAGACCTACTTGTATGTGAATTATTTTTGATAAATATAAAACTATAAATGCATTTTCCCTTAAGATTTTCTTTTTTTTTAAATATTTTTTTTAAGATTTTATTTTTATTTGAGATAGAGACAGTGAGAGAGCATGAGAGGGGAGAAGGCCAGAGGGAGAAGCAGACTCTCCATGGAGCCGGGAGCCTGATGTGGGACTTGATCCCAGGACTCTGGGATCATGACCTGGGCCAAAGGCAGTTGCTCAACCAACTGAGCCACCCAGGCGCCCCAAGATTTTCTTAATAACATTTTATTTAGCTTACTTTATTGTAAGAATACAGTATATAATACATATACCATATCAAATATGTGTTAATTGACTTAGTAAGACTTTCACTCAATAGTAGGCTATAAGTAGTTAAGTTTTGGGGGAGTCAAAAGTTATACACAGATTTTCAACTGATGGGAGATTGGCACACCTAACCTCTACATTATTCAAGGGTAACTGCATATTTGGTAGTAGATAGGACTGGTTATGAATCCATTTTTCTGCCCTGATGGAACAGCAGGACAGTACCAAGGGCTGTAAAGATCATGCTTGGGAACCTGAGTTAGGAGAATATGCAGTGAATTCCTTAGTTAGGTGAGACCAACAATTTTGCTGTGTGAGTGGAAAAAGTTGTGAGCTGTGTTTTCTTTTCAAGTACCACTCTAAGTAGGGCTTCTGCATGGGCTGTGCATCTTTCTATGTGCTCTATCCTAGTCAGTAAGGCTGAAGGTTGTATTCAGCAATGAGTGGGGCTTTGAATTACTTTCCCTGCTTGAACGTAGTGGGAGGAGTTCTAAACTTGGTAAAGCTCTTCATTTGTTGTCTTAACACAAACCAACTAATGCTCAAGTTTCCTTCTGAACAGGGCCACTGACTTTCTGCTACAGACTGCCAGTTCTGACTGTGCAGCTTCCAATGTACTCACCAGCCCTTCTGGTCAGACAGGACTGGGAGACACTCTTCACAGTAGGTAGAACTATGTCTCCATTCCCTTGCCTGAGCTAGATGAGGAGGGGCCACTTAACGCCTTTCCCAAGTTTTCCCAAGTAGGTTTTTTGGTCACAGTGGTCTGGGAGCAACCTTACCTATAGCTATGAATTATTCCCAATGCCCAGGCATACCAGAAGAATACTCCAAACCTGGTACTGGCTTTATTTTAAGGGCTAACAGCTCTGTATTGATAGAGTTCTTAAACAGACTTTCTAGTTAGATGGAAGAATAGTTTCTAGGTCTTCTTGCCAATACTTTTTGTCAGATGGAGCCCAGGAGGCAGAACCCTCCATCCTGGAATGAATCAATTCCCTTGTCTGGGCTTAGCAGAGGAACTTTTCATGCCTGGTACTGGTTTTTCTCTGGTGGTGATCAGCTCTGCCTACCTTCCTCTCAGCTTGAGTGTTGCTAGGCTACACAGCTTCCAGGTCCTCCTGGCAGACCCCACCACTACATAGGACTGTGACTCAGCTCCCCGCTTTGGTGCGGGCAAACCAGATTCTAGGGCCCTAAAATCTTGTTTGAGGACCTAAATCAGGCATGTCTACCCCCCACTGAGTTCCCAGTTAGAGCATCTTCATTTGTTGTCTTAACACAAACCAACTTTGGTTTGCTCCCCAACTTTGTTTTGAGCAAAGCTTTTGGGATTACTACTTGGATCTCACAGATATGAACTCAGTCTGCCAATATCCATGTGCTCATTGTTGCAAGCACCTTTCCTCCAGTCTGGCACAGTCAGATTCTTAGTAGCTGGGCCCTACAGATTCCCCTAAAAGCCCTATCAGGTAAGACCAGAGCATGGGCTCCCACAAAGCAACCCACAGTGCTGGTGGGTCTGATTGTCCCCTGGCCAGGTTCCACTTTCCCACTGGAGGGAACAAATATCTGTTTGGTGCTGCACTGGCCTGGGAGGAGGGGAAATGTGGTCCGTATGTAGCCACTCCATTTACCTTTCTAATGCAGTCTGTCTTGGTCACTGTGGTGCAGGGGAGTCCTTTGGCTACACCCCTGTGTTCTGGAATCCTCTCAGTGATGTTCATGAATAGTTGTTAATTGTTTTCCTTGTAAGGGAAAGAAATGTCGAGAACAACTTAGGTCACCATTTGGTGATGTCACTTTAGGTATCTGATTTTAGGAATAGATATCAAAGATGAGAAAAGCCCAAGGAAATGCTAGGACAGTGGTCCACGGATTTTTGCTAGAGCAATGTCCTCAACAGCTTTCTTACAAGTGATTATATTCTATCACCTGTACTGAGTGATATGATAAAGCAATACATCATACTCACCTAATGAGATGGAGGAAACTCAACTCCATCTATATCAGAACCTTTGAGGTTAAGTATCCAGCTTGAGGAAGACAGACTTTCTTCTGTTACTTTCTAAATCTCACATGTGGACATATCCTAATAATTTAGGAGTTTTGGAAATATGCCCCTAGATTGGTGTGAATGAATTTTGAAAGGTTTGGGGAGAGGGATTAAGCAAGACTGAGATTCTAGAGCTGTAATATAATCACATAAAAATGCTATTATAGATTGTGACAAGAAGTACAATGAGATTGTAAAAAAAAAAAAAAAGGTATTAGATTTAGGTTAGAAGAATCACAGAAGCTTCCTTGAGGAGGGGAATGTAATCTAAATCAAGTGAGGAGGAGTTAGGTAAATAATGAAGAGAGCCCTCTTGCATTGAGGCTAGTATGAATAAGGGTTCTAGGTGGTAAATATCTTGGTGAGAAAAGTGGGCAAGATGAAGCTGGAGAAACAGAGTCCGAATCATACAGACTCTTGTAGAGCAGGATGAAGATAAGAAATTTTATCCCCAATAAAATGCCATTGAAAGGTTTAAACATTATTGATGCTTCTCATTATTAGATTTGTGATTTAAAAATATCATATTACCTTCTGTGTGGAGAATAGTTTGCTGTAGGGCAGAATTAAAAATGATGAGATGAGGGGGGTAGTTAGAAGACATTACATAAATCCAAGAGGAGATAATAGTGAGTGGTACTATAGTGATATATGAAAAAAAGTAATAAAAGTATAAATATTTTTCTGCATGTGGCAATGATTAGGATTTAGACATGGATTTGGTATGTATATTATGGGGGTAAAAGTGAGAAGAAATGTATCCTCAATTATCTCTCAACATCTGGAAGGGGCCATTGAGATGAAGGTAACATTCAGATATTAGTCAAAACAGTGACTGCTTATTAGTCTCTGGGGAAGATTTGCTGTTTCAGCTTTACTTTTATATTTTATCTCAACATTCTATAGATATACATTGAGATGGATAATATTTAAGATTTTTCCCTTCTTTTTATGCATGCAGATACCAACCCACACACTAACATAGACATTATATAATTATCTAAACAATTATAGCAATTTAAGAGCTTGATTTCCTTTCTTCAATCCCATATACTTATTTATGTACCTCTACCCACCTAAGTTCTACACTTGGGAATATAATTTAGAGTTTTAAGGGGCATGTAGTGTCCAAATCAACTTATGGTTGGGAAAATTAAAGCATTACAACATAAGTAAACCATGCTTTATTAGTACCTCCCATACTATGGAGACTTAAAAGAACCAAATATAGCATTTACTGTAAGTGTTCTTATGAAACAGCATGAATCATTTGTAAAACTGATTTGTAAAACTGAATTGAAGTTCCTTTTAAGCTTGGCAATATTTAATCCAAATTTCTCTATAAACAAAATTTTTCTATCAACAAAAGCAAATATTTTTAAACTTTTTGCATATTTAACTTGGCTTGAAAATGGTACATTTACAGATTTTACCACTCAAGAGAAGACATTAAAGAAATATTAAGCCAACAAATTCTGCCATTGTCTTGTGATATTGTCTAGCTATATACTTTCTCCATTTTAAAAAAATCAATTATACCAAAAACTGAATAGCAGAGCTAGTTGTAAAATCATAAGCATCTTATGAACAAAGGATAACTTTCAGTGGTTCATAGTAGAATAGCACATGGACCTAACATTACATAAGCCCAGAGTCAAACTTTCTTTACAAAGAGGCCTTTATTTAACTGGATCAGAGTATGAAACAAGCCTCTGCTCCAGGACATTGTCAGAAATAATAAAGCAATCAGCTAGCCATTAGTGACTGGGTGTGATACCAAATTGGGCAGATAGCTTAACAAAGATCAGGGATAGAGATAAAGAGCCCTGCTAAAAACATTGTCATTCCTGGCATCTGTTCACAGGTCTAACACTGCAGTGTAAGATGAACAACTAAGGAGAATAGACAACAGTAAAATGATCCATCCTAGTTACTAAACCAAAAGAAAAAAGTTAACATCACTTCAAAGAAATTAAATTTTAAAATGAAATTAATGAGATCTAAAATAGAAAAACAATGAAGAAAATAAACTCAAATATTGGTTCAACAAAATTGACAAATTTTAGATAGATTGACAAAACCAAAAAGAGATTAAAATTATTAAAATCAAGATACATTACTACTGAACTTAAAATATCAAACGATTATAAAGAAATATTAACAATCTATGGTAATAAAATAGGTAACAGGCATAATAGACAAATTCCTAGAAAGATATAAAATTAGAAACTGAGTCAAGAAGAAATAGAAAACACAAATAAGTCTTAAGAAGAACTTGAATTAGTTAT
>CM052799.1:72073338-72105475 GCA_028533885.1 Nasua narica
CCGATATCAGCTCGAGTGATCCCACTTTGCTTTTACCTCTCCACTGCTGTCTTCTGCTCTCGGAGAGATCCCGGGGTTAGAAATCTTTCTCCTCAGGGTGATTTCATGGGTGTTCAGCGTGTTCTGGTAGATTTCCAGCTCACTTTTGGGGACCGGTTGCTGCAGGATCTCTTACTTCTCCGCCATCTTGCCCCCTCAAGTCTGTTGTGCAAAAGTTTTTATTGTGATGAAGTCGCAGTGGTTGATTTTTGCTTTTGTTTCCTTTGCTGTCAGAGACATATCTAGAAAGAATTTGCTACATCCAATGTCAAAGAGATTACTGCTTGTGGTCTTCTCTAGGATATTGATGGTTTCCTGTCTCACATTTAGGTCTTTCATCCGTTTTGAAATTATTTTTGTGTATGGCATAAGAAAGTGGTCCAGTTTCCTTCTTCTGCATGTTGCTGTCCAATTTTCCCAATACCATTGTTGAAAAGACTGTGTCTTTTTTCCATTCTTTCCCACTTTGTCGAAGATTAATTGAACATATAACTATGGGTTCATTTCTGGGTTTCTGTTCTATTCTATTGATCTACTTGTCTATTTTTGTGCCAGAACCATATGGTTTTGATCATTACAGCTTTGTAATATAAATTGAAGTCTGGAATTGTGATGCCTCTAGTTTTACTTTTTCTTTTTCAACATTACTTTGGCTATTTGGGGTCTTCTGCGGTTCCTTGGAATTACAGGATTGTCCATTATAGTTCTGGGAAAATGCTGTTGGTATGCTGATAGAAATATACTACTGTTCTAGTTCTGTGAAAAATGCTGTTGATATACTGATAGGAATTGCCTAAATGTGTAGATTCCTTAGGGTAGTATAGATTTTTAATATTTGTTCTTCCAATCCATGAGTGTGGAAAAAAAATGGAAAACATTTTTTGTGTGTGGTATTTTGAATTTCTTTCACCAGTATTTTATAGTTTTCAAAGTACAGGTCTTTCATCTCTTCGCTTAGGTTTATGCCTAGGTATCTTATTGTTTTCAGTGAAGTTGTAGATGGGACTGTTTTCTTAATTTCTCTTTCTGCTTCTTCATTATTGGTGTATATAAATGCAACTGATTTCTGTACATTGATTTTGTATCCTGCAACTTTATTGAATTTGTCTATCAGTTCCAGCAATTTTTTGGTGGAGTCTTTCATGTTCTCTATGTAGAAATCTATCTATCATCTCATCCACAAAAGTTTTACTTCTTCCTAGCGATGTGGATGCCTTTTATTTCTTTTTGTTGTCTGATTGCCTTGGCTAGGACTTTCAGTACTCTATTAAATAATAGTGGTGAGAGTGGACATCCTTGTCTTCTTCCTGATTGTAAAGGAAAAGCTGTCAGGTTTTTCCTGTTGAGGATGATATTAGCTGTGGGTTTTTCATATATGGACTTTAGTATGTTGAGTTATGTTCTTTTTGCACTCACTTTGAGGAGTTCTCACTGCTTTTAGGACTGAATGGAGCAGACACATGTATCTGTGTAGTAAATTGTATATGTTCACATTTCACATATCTATAAATATTTCTATGTGTAGCCATCTGTATTTACTTTAAGCTAAACAGGAATCCATACTGATGTCTTGAACACTCATCCATTACTGCATAAGTCACTTTAGCCTTTACCATTTACTTACTTATCTGTACTCACACACTGATGTAGGGAGAAATCTGGCTCCTGCCATCCCTCCTTCACTTACCTACCTATTTAATTGAGAATACACTAGAGTTGTTAATTAATATCCATGGAAACAACTATATCAGCAAGGGTATAGTGCTTATGTATAATACTTAATGCCTTCAATTTTACAGACTTTGCTAATTTCCCAAAGTACTTAGGCCAGCACCATTTGTCAACATCCTTCAGTAAGGTTCTTACATATATTTCTAATGTAGTTAGATTCTTTGCCACAGTCTTTATTCCTTCTTGGATCTCTTGAATTCCTATATATTTTCTTTTTAATTTGAATACATTAAGGTTTACGATTAAGCTGTAGAGTTCTATGAGCTTTAACAAATGCAAAATGTCCTATATCCATCATCAGTTTCATACAGACTAGTTTCACATCCTGAAAATTTCCCTGTGATTCACCCACTTCATTTTTCATCTCTTTCCCTTCCCCTGGAAAACAGTAATCTTTATGCCAACTTTATAGTGTTGCCTTTCCCAGAATGTCATTAATTGAAATCATAGAAAACGTGGCTTTTTTTTTTTAATTAGGCTGGCTTTTTTGTTTAACAATATCTATTTAAGTTACATATCTTTTTATTTGTTGGAAGGTTATTTCTTTTTATCACTGAATAATAATCCATTGTATAGATGCACTGCAGTTTATTATCATTAACCTACGGAAAGACATTTGGGTTGCTTCATTTTGGTGATTATTAGTAAAACAGATAAACATTCACATGTGGATTTTTGTGTTGATGTACAGTCTACAATTACTTGGGTAAATACTTGGAGTCGGATAGATGCATTCTTGAGTAAGACTATGTTAACCTTGTAAGAAACTGCCAAATGGTCTTCCAAAGTGGCAATCCCCATCACATTTTGCATCATTACTAGCAATAAATGAATGTTTCTGATGTACTGCATTTTCAGCAATGTTTGGTATTGTCAGGTTTCCTTTTTTTTTAATGTTAACTTTTCTAGTAGGTGTGCAGAAGGGTCTGGTGGTTGTTTTAATTTGCAGTTTCCTAATGACAAATTATGAGAACATCTTTTCACATGCATTTTTTTCCATGTGTTGATTTTCTGTTCAGATATTTTGCCCATTTTAAAACTGGATTCTATTTAATTATTTCATCTTAAGAATTCTTTGTAGGTTTCACCACAAGGCTTTTATCAGATATGTATTGTATATTTTCTTCCAAGTCTGTGGTTTGTCTTTTTATTCTTTTAGTAGTGTCTTTCTTTGGATATAGGTTTTTAATTTTAATGAAGTCCAACTTAATTTTTCTGTCATGTATTGTGCATGCAGTGTCGTATCTAAAAACTCATTGCCAAACATAAGGTCACTGAGATTTTCTCCAGTTTTTTCTCCTAGAATTTTATACTTTTTCAATTTCTATTTATGTTTATAATTCATTTTGAGTTAATTTTTGCAAAAGACATAAGGTCTCTGTCTTAATTCATATTTTGCAAGCATAAAATTATTCCAGTACCACTTGTTGAAAAAGACTATACTTTCTCTACTGAATTGACTTTGCTCCTTTTTGAAAGACTAATTAACTATATTTGTGTGGGTTTATTTCTGGGCTATTTTGCTCCATTGATCTATGTGTCTGTATTTTTATCAATAGTACATTGTCTTGATTACTCCAGCTTTGTCATAAGATTCTTGAAGTCAATTAGTGTTAGTCCTCCAACTTTATTCTTCGTTAGTATTACATTGATTATTCTGAGTCTTTAATTTCCATATATACTTTAGAATCAGTTTCTTGACATCTACAAAAAAAAGCTTTCTGGGATTTTGAATAGGATTACATTACATTTACAGATCAAGTTGGGAAAAACTGACATCTTAAAAATGTTAAGCTCTCTAATCAATGTACACCGAGTTTCTATTTATTTAAATAATCTTTGATTTTTTTCATCAGAGTTTTGCAGTTTTCTCCATGATGATCTGGTACATATTTTTTCAGGTTTACACCTACTTAATTTTAATGCTGTTGTGAATGGCAACGTGTCTCCAATTTCACATTCCAATTATTAATTGCTGGCATATAGAAAAGCAGTTGACTTTTGCATATTATCTTGTGTCCTACAATCTTGCTATAACTGCTTATTGGTTCCAGGAATATTTGTTGATTCTTTGTGCTTTTCTATGTAGACAAACATATCTGCTCTGAAGAAAAACAGTTTTATTTATTTCTTTCCAATCTGTTTACCTTCCATTTTCTTGTCTTATTGCACTGGACAGAAATTCATGATGCTGAATAGTAGAGGTGTGCTCACTACCTTGATCCCAATTTTAAGGGAAAATAATTTGATTCTCAGACATAAGTATAATGTTAGCTCTAGGATTTTTTAAAACATGTTCTTTATCAAGTTGAGGAAGTTCTTCTTTAGGTGTTTTGTGGATTTGTTCATTTGATCATCTTGATTTTTTTAATAAAGTGATAGGCAAAGTATCATCCCTGAAAATAAACAACTATAGGAAATTTCTCAGAACAACATTAGTGGAAATTCACTCCATTTTTAGGAGAAGTAAAAAGCTCAAGAAATATTTATCTCTTAAAACCTCCCTCACTGCCCTCTTTCCCCATAAAGCTCTTTATGAAATGATAGGCTGACTGTCTTACAGCCCCTCTAGTTTCTGTTAGATCTCAATCACATCAGTTACAGACAGGTTTGGTCTTCACTTTGCTTAAGGCTCTTTTTTAGATTCTTCATTCTATGTAAACTCCAAAAACCCTTATATAATATAAAACACAAATCCAGTCATATTTTGGCATCATGTTCCTTAAATATATGTTTCTTCCCTCCATTTCTCTTGAGACCTCAAAATAGTGGAACTTTATACAAAAACTGGTTTTAAAATCTGTTATAACACTTACTAGCTATATAACATGGACTATTTATTCCTGCTGATCTTCAGTTTCCTAGGGAATGCATATTCTCTTTCTGTCTTATTCTCTTATTACCTACTGCTACTTTTGGATACAAAAAGCAAAACTTATATATAAAATATCTGATACATAGGTTTTCAGTAAATATTGGGTTTTGCCTCTATTTAAAATACCAGTATAATCTGTCTTAATTCAATCAACAAGAAGTATAATGATGGAAATTTTATTTTAAAGACTTTATTTGAGAGATACATAGAGATAGAGAGCACGAGCAGTGGGGAGAGGGAGAAGCAGGCTCCCTGCTAAGCAGGGAGCCCACCATGGGGCTCAATCCCAGGACCCTGGGATCATGACCTTAGCTGAAGGCAGACACTTAACCGACTGAGCCACCCAGGTGCCCCATGATGGAAATTTTAGATTCTATAGCAACTTTCCAAGGAGGTCTCATCACTGACTAATTTACTCCAACAGATATGAGTATCTTTTATATAAAAATATGATATTTTACCAAAAATAAGGTCATATTGCTCTGAAAACATACAGAGAAATAACTGTAATAGAGTTTGATAAATCTATCCTAAAGTGATGAGGTCAGTGTATGAGGCAAAGTAATTTTCATAGAAAGACTGAAACATAGGAAAACAAAAGGGTCCTCTTTGATCTTGAAAATAAGTGCATTATACATATTATAGAACATAAATAATATATATTTGTCTATAAATCACCTTGAGATTGTCACTGGGTCAGTGACACTAAAATAAAATATAAATAAAGGTAAAAATATTGATGAAGAGAGAATGTGTTGGGCACCTACGGAAGTGAAGAACATGAGAATTCAGAGAGGACATTGGCAGAGTCCCTGAAAACTCTACCCAAGGAGAGGTTTCACCTGTGACTTCTCATTGTGGAGAAGGATGAATCTTACTGAATTGACATGGGGAAATTGGACTCACCAATACCCCAACACCCTCTTCTATTCTCATACTATCTAGACCACCTTCTGATTATAAACTGGCTCCCGAAGGATTCTACTTACAAGAATGACATGGCCTGAATTGGAGAACTGAATTGGAAAATTCCTTCAAAGGGGAAAAAAGATTTTGCATTCAAAGTTATTTAATTGCATTCAATTTGAATTGCATTCAAAGGTATTTAATTATGAATCTGTTCTTAAGAGAGATGGAAATGGTCTTAGAATGTCAATGAGGATTTTAAACTCTCAAAGACTAGGTACTTTTTATGAAAACTCATTAAATCAAAGCTATTCTTTGAGGACTTTTGGATTATTTTCTTGAAGTTCTGAGCCCAGAAGGCAATGCTTTTCAGTTAGAATTGATGAACAGTGTGAAACATGTTCAGGGGGTACTGGTATGACTGGAGAAAATAGTGTGAGAGTTTAAAAGGACTGATGTAAAATAGGGAAGAAGGAGTGGGGGAGTGAAATTTTGAGAGAAATGGGGACTAGAAAGCTGGGTTTGGAGACTAAAATGTTGGTCAAGTAAAGGATTATAAGGAATAGAGAGCTTTTTCAGGGCAATTTATGCTGACAAATGATACAACCAATGTTTGTTAAGAATTATAAGCAATAGCGAGCTTTTTCAGGGCAGTTTATGCTAAGAAATGATACAATCAATGTTTGTGATCTATTGTTAGATAAAAACAACATTAAAATACAGTGGCTTTAAACAGCAACCATAACACTGGTAGATGTGATTTATTGGAACATTAAAGTCTACCATTATGAGCAGTCCTTTGTTTTGGGAAAAAAAAAAAAAAGTCTCATGGCAGGATAGAAAATGTAGTGGATCCGAGAGAGACCTGAGAATAAAGGATTAACTAAAGGACACGTGGTATAGGCAGGAATCTGTGTAAAATTCTAAACCTAGACTGAAAACCATAGTCCTCAGAGAATCTTATGAGACGAGGAAAACAATAATAGCAATTGTATTTCTTTTGACCTGTAGTAACCAAATGGCTCCCTTTTTCTAGCTCTTAGAAGTATAGGGAATCAGGGCTGTAAAGAGAACTAGTTAAAATTTTACAATATATTTCATATAAGGAATCTTAGAATTTCTCCAAATGCTATTGATTTTCTTTATAGCTTGTTAATTTGCTTTACCCTTGCCACTTTTTTGTTCCTTTCTCTAGCCTAACCCATTAAATTGTCTACCTCACTCCCACCTGAGCCAAGAATACCTATTGACATCAAGTCTGAGAAATTTTTAAAAAGTAGACAGGAGGAATGAAGGATGAATTGTATATACCATGATACATGGTATTTTCTTCCATACTCTCACAACCATTGTTACCTGTGAGTCTTTTTTAGTAATCTCTGACTATTCTCAGTGAAAATAAAGTTATAGTCCCCTAAAACTTTATGTTAAAGTTCTCCGAAGTTATATAAGTGAGCAGAAAGTACTCAGGCAGGGCCAAACGAATTCAAACCTAGCTCTGCTAATAAGTAGCTTAGCAATTTGTGGCCATTTAAAACCTCTGGCCAAGTAGTAGCTCTCTTCATCTACAGAATAAATGGGTTGGACTTTATATTTAAAAATCTCTCCCAGCTCTTACATATTTTATAAGCATTGACACTCCTTGGACATCTAATACCTTTCCCAAATGTTCATTTCATGTATTTGATTCATTTTCCCTTTAAGGTACTTATTTTATTAGTATTAGAATCAACAAAAATCCAGATTTCACAGAATAATTGGGCCAGAAACCCAGGATCAGATAGAACCAAAAATCTCGTAAGAAGTTCAGATTAAAGTCAAAGATGATATGGTTACCCACAATCAGGGAAGATTTTGGATGAACACCCAAGGGACCAGGACTTTCAGGATTTGGAATCCTTGCCATTATTCCAAATAAATTTTCCATAATAAATCTGTTGTATTAAAGAATGTTAACACTCTGCATTTGTATCAAAGTATGAAACATATTTTACTTGTTTTAGAAGTTTAGAACTTATTTATATTTACATATACTAAGAAAAAATCATAGGAGGTCATAATATAGGTGTGGATAGAACAAAGTTTTGACGTAAATGAAACATAAGATGTGTAATAAACAATACACATATTTACATATTTCTTCCTTTATTCATCACAAAATTTTTGAATGCTTACTACATGCCAGGCAGTGGATTAACTGCTATGAATAGAAAGATAATTAAGTTCCTGGCTTCACAGTAATAGCATTCTAAGAAGAAAAACTATGAAATCATATAACAGGTGTGATGAGATACCTAAAGAGAGAACACCTAATTGGGACCTAGTATGTTAAGAAAGCTGCCTGGAAAAGTTACATCTTAACTGAGGCAGAATGGTATATAATACAGTATTTGGGGCAGAGAAGAAATCATACAGAAGTCCAAAAGCCAGGGATATGATAGAGAACTGGATAGATTTCAGGCTAAGCTAAGTGTAGACTACAGTGAAGGGATAGTTGTATAGAATTAAGTTGGAGATGTCAGCAAGGAATACCCTGAAAGATATAGTTATCCATGATATGAACTCTTAATTTCATTCTGAAGGCAATAAGAAGACACTGGACATAAATGGACATTGGCATCATTTAGACTGTTGACTGTGGCTGGAGTATAGAGTATAGAATGGAAAGCTGATAATACTTGAAAGAGTCACAGTGAACATCATTAAAAAGAAAGGGATATACTGAGTTGTGGTGGCTCAATACAGGGTTGTGACAAGTGGTATTCAGAAGTAAAAGATTTTGAATCTTCAGAGGTCCTAAAATTAACAGGATTTGGTGATAGATTTGATATAGAAAGAAATAAAAAGTTGGCAGTTTGGATGTGCAATTCCTCATGTTAAGCACCCAGTTGGTGGTAGTTAATGTGAGCTATCCAAGAGCAAACTGGGACTGGTGGATGAGAACAGGGATTCAGTTTTAGAAGTGGTTAGTCTTTAGTTTGTGTGACCTCTGAGAGGAAATGTCAAGTAAGCAGTTGGATATGACAGTTTTAGGATTCAGGAGAGAGTTTTAAGCTGAAGGAATAAATTAGGGAGTCACCAACATAAACACAATAATGAGGATACAAAGTGCCTATTTAAAACTTACTATGTTCCAGTTACTATTTTAAATGCTTTACTCTTGTTAAGTCCTTAATTCTCAAAATAACCCTTCAGTGTAGATGCTAATATTATTCCCATTTTATAGATAAGAAACAAAGGCAAGGAGAGGTTAGTAAGGAGCAGAGCAAGGATTGAATACAAACAACTTGGCCCCAGTGTCAGTGCTTTGAACCACTAAGGTAACTGAAGCCATAGGAAGATTAATATAGGACCCAGGGAAGATGTAGTGATGATAGAAGCAGCCTCAGGGAGGACCTAGGTCTCTCCACAATCACCAATATTTCAGAGATTGAAAGAAGAAGAAAATATACAAAAGAGATTTTAAAAAGAAGGGGTTAGAGAGAAATACTGTCTGTATTATAATACAAAAAACTAGTATATTCTAAGTTGTAAGGAGTAGTTACTCATCAATTTCTGTTCAGAAGCCAAGGAAGATCAGTCCAAAAATACACTCATTGGGCTTGAAACATAATGAACCTAGCTGTAAAAAGTTTTATATGTCATGCGAAAGGGTTTGCTCTTGTTCTGTGGTCCAGTAATTGAGTTTTGTGCATCAAGAATAAAGACCAAACAATAGCTAAGAGATCTAGATTGTCCAGTATTTTGGATAAGCTCTTAAAACTAGACAGAGGTGTAGCTATTCTGAACTTCTCATATTGTTCACTTTCTTGAGGAAGATTCTACCTTATATACCTAGTCCCTGAAACACTGTGGTATTTGCAATGTGAAAAAGCTTTTTATGGTGATTTTAAAATTACTTAGTTCAGCTGTTATGTTCAATAAGATACTAGCAATTCTGGAACATAGCTGGAAATAACGGGCTTCCCTACACTATGCTGTTTAGTTAGAAATGTGCTATTTTTTTCCTCTTGCTTAGAAATGATACTTTAATATGTCTATAATTCTAAAAGGATTGGAAGAAGGGTTCCAATGGAAAGTGTTGGGTTTGTGTGTGTGTTTATTTATTTATTTTGATGAATTATAAAGAATAGAGAAGAAAAGGCATTGTTTTCTGTCTGCTGCTTTTCAAAAAGCCATAATTGAGCACAGCTGTGATATGACACAGAACTAAAACAGGAAATGAGTGTTTCAATAATTCTTCATTTTCCAAAGCACTTTTAAATGTCTTGGTGGAAATACCAACAACAATACCTTTTAAGATTAAGTGTGAAGTGATGAATTTAACTTACCAAAGTACTTCAGAAGACCCCATTTTCAAAGAGATTCTGAAAAAGATGTCTTCTCTCAAACATAATGGTAAAAAGCGAGAGGAAAAAAAGAGAAAAGAGTGTACAAAATAAAACAGAGGAAAAGGCTATTGTTCCAAGCAGAATTTTTCTCCCATGTATTGTGGTTGCCAAATATAATTTTGCATTTTTTGATTTAAGAGTATCTTCTCTGGATCATTTCTTCAGTGGGAATGTGGCCAGTGATGAGGTGCCTGGGCTCTTGGACAAAGCTTTTAAGTAGTTTGCAATGATGCAGTTCAGGAAGAGAATTTTTTCTAAGACTTCCAATGTCAACAGATTTAAAGCTTATAGCAGCATTATGTCACACACATTCTCTCCCACTACTACCTCTAATTGCTCTCACGATTTATTTGGATTACTGACAGATAACTCTGACCCAGTGGCCTTATTGCTGGCAGCATAAGAAGACCCTTGCTTTATTTTTTATTTTTATTTTTTTAATTAACATATAATGTATTATTTGCCCCGGGGTACATGTCTGTGAATCATCTGGCTTACACATTTCACAGCCCTTACCATAACACATACCCTCCCCAATGTCCATAACCCAACCACCCTATCCCTACCTCCCCTACCCCCCAGACACCCTCAGTTTGTTTCTTGAGTTTAGGAGTCTCTTATGATTTGTCTCCTTCCGGATCCCATCTTGTTTCATTTCCCTTCCCCACCCCCCATGATCCCTTGCCCTGCCTCTCAAATTCTTCATATCAGAGAGATCATTTCTCTGATTGACTTATTTCGCTTAGTGTAATATCCTCTAGTTCCATCCATGTCGTTGCAAATGGCAAGATTTCATTTCTCTTGATGGCTGCATAGTATTCCAGTGTGTGTGTGTGTGTATACACCCCACATCTTCTTTATCCATTCATCTGTTGATGGACATCTAGGTTCTTTCCATAGTTTGGCTGCTGTGGACATTGCTGCTATAAACATTCAGGTTTATGTGCCTCTTCAGATCGCTACATTTGTATCTTTAGGTCAAATACCAAGTAGTGCGATTGCTGGGTGGTAGGGTAGCTCTATTTTCAACTTTTTGAGGAACCTCCATACTGCTTTCCAGAGTAAGACCCTTGCTTTAGGTCATTTGACTATAATACTTTTGGTCAAAGATTCTTGGGTTTGGGTGTGCTGCAAAGTGTGCTCAAAGTAGTAATATTTGTAATTCCTCTTAAAACAGGTTTCATTGAGAAAATAAAAAAAAATTTGAACAATTTTCGTCTTAAGTTTTTTCTTATGAAATTCATCATCTCTTAGTTAAGTTAGGAAAGCATTTATTGAGCACATAGGAGTCCCAAGCACTGTGCTATGGTGGTAACACAAAGACCGCCCCCAAATGGTAATGGTTTAGTGTATGAGTCTGCAAACTTTTCTGCAGATGGTCTAGCTATAAATAATTTAGGCTTTCTGGGACATATATAGTCTCTACCACACATTCTTTCTTATTGTCTTATTACCATTTAAAGTGAAAAAATCATTCTAGGATCCACAAATCATACAATAACAGAT
Organism: Nasua narica; assembly: GCA_028533885.1. Taxonomy (NCBI): domain Eukaryota; kingdom Metazoa; phylum Chordata; class Mammalia; order Carnivora; family Procyonidae; genus Nasua; species Nasua narica. The sequence goes on from CM052799.1 coordinate 72,084,787, forward strand.
CCCTGGTTTAATGAGTAAATAATCTATAAAAGATGGTTTCATTTAAAATGGAAAAGTAATACATTGGGCTGTATGAAAATGCCAATAGCTGACCTTTTTTTATGGCAATTTCATATGATTCAGCCTATGAGTTAAGTCCAACCTATCACATAAGTAAGTTCTGGATAGTTGTATATACTTGTTATAATATTAAATATAAATGCTTAAGTGAAGAAATTAATCAGTGTTACCAGGTAATATCAGAAAAATGGATTTTGATATACATTTTAACTTTTTTATTGTGGTATAATTAACGTACATCATATTAGTTTTAGGTACACAATGTAATGATTTGATATTTGTATAAATTGTGAAATGATCACCACAGTAAGTCTAGTTAATATCCATTTCCATATATAGTTACAGTTTTTTTTTCTTGTGATGGGAACCTGCAAGATCTACTCTTTTAACAACTTCCAAATCTACAATGCAGTATTATTAACTATAGTCACCATATACAGGTATATAACTTGTATATTATATCCTCAGGACTTATTTTCCAACTTTGGACTGTCTTACCCATTTTCCCCACACTCTCTGCCTGTGGCAGCCAGCAATCAGTTCTCTGTATCTATGTGTTTATTATCTTAATTTTTTTCTTTTGTTCTTTCATCGTTTTTTGGTTTTTGCATGGAAGTGGTATCATATGGTATTTGTCTTTCTTTTTGTGGTTTAATTCACTGAGTATAATCCTCTAAGCTCCATCCATGTTTGTGTAAATGGAAAAAAAATTTCATTCTTTTGTGAGAATAATATGCAGTGTGTGTGTGTGTGTGTGTGTGTGTACATGTACATATATATTCATTTACCCACTTATCTGTCACGTAAGTTGTTTCTGTATCTTGGCTATAGTAAATAATGTAGTGAACATGGGAGTAAATATATCTTTTCAAGTTAGTGTGTCTGTTTTCTTTGGATAAGTATCCAGAAGTGTAATTTGTGGATCATATAGTACTTTTTAAAAAAAAAATTTGAGAGATCTCCATGGTGGCAATTTCATAGTGGCTGTAACAATTTACATTCTTTTTTTTTTTTTTTAGATTTTATTTATTTATTTGACAGAGAGAGAGAGATCACAAGTAGGCAGAGAGGCAGGCAGAGAGAGAGGGGGAAGCAGGCTCCCCATTGAGCAGAGAGCCCGATGTGGGGCTCAATCCCAGGACCCCGAGATCATGACCTGAGCCGAAGGCAAGGGGCTTTAACCCACTGAGCCACCCAGGCGCCCCACAATTTACATTCTTAATGGTGCTCAGGGTGCACTTCTTTCCACATCCTTGCCAGTGCTTGTTATTTCTTGTGTTTTTGATACTAGCCATTCTAACAGCTGAGGTGATAGGTCATTGTGGTTTTGACTTGCTTTCCTCTGATGATTAGCAATGTTGAGCATCATTTCCTGTACCCGTTGGCCATCTCTATTTCTTTTTTGAAAAAAAAAAAAGTCTATTCAGATTCACTGTCCAATTTGTAATCATATTTCTTCTATTAAGTTGTATAAGTTTTTTATATAGTTTGATATGAACCTCTAATATATAAGTTGCAAATAGTTGCAAATATTTTCTCCCATTCAGTAGGATGTTTTTTCATTTTGTTGATGGTTTCCTTTGGTGTGCAGAAGCTTTTTAGTTTGGTGTAGCCCCACTTGTTTATTTTTGCTTTCATTGTCTGATTGACATTTTGATAAACAGAGGGGAGGAAATGAAATTCAAGAAGGTAAAATAGTTATGACAATAAATCCTCACCTTGGGGCTGAAGTACAAGGTAAATATGAAAAATGTACTTGGGCAAATTTGGACCAGTATCTGGGACTTTGTATCACTTGCTAATAAGTTTAGATTCTGTCTTATAAGAGGAATTGAAGGCCTAACTGTAGAAATGGCACAACTCAATCAGTGTCCTAGAAAGCTAACTTTATTCAGGGTCAATCATTCATATGGAACTCTGTGTAGTAAAGACATCCCTTTCTTAAGTCATTTTCCTTCCATACATTGAAAAAATTATTTTTAATATACTGATTTTGTCAAAACAAAGCATTTTGTTATCTGCTGGAAATTTACCATACTAAACATAAAAATTTCTAATGTCTCCTGTGTAAGTGGTGCTTGTGAAGTGTGGCACTTTTTATATGAGTTATATGCATGGTACTTGTATCTTGGAAATAAGTATAAGGTTAATAGTAGGGAGGAGATAGTAACATTGAAGTAAATTAGGAAACTTTTTAAGTAATTCATGGTCAAAACAAGAGGTGATGAACCGTTAGGAAGTGGAGGTGATGGATGTGGTAAACATAGTAGCTGTATGAGTTATTGAGTGCAAAGATTAAAAAGAGATATGACTAAGAATTGTATGAGACACCTGGCTGAAGAGCTTTGCCTTTAATTGTGAGAGGGATGTATCAAGGAGTGGCAGGTTTAGAGAGAATTTGGAGTTAAAATTTGGATATATTAAGTATGAAGTAAGTGTGAAACATACAAGCACTATCCAATAGATGTCTAGCACTCAAGAGAGGGGCCGATGGTGAGAGGAGGAGCCAAAATAGCAGAGTGTTAGGAGGATCCCAGTCTTGCCTTGTCCCTCAAACACAGCTGGATAAATATAAAATCTTCTGAATCCCCAAGAAATCGATCTAAGGACTGACAGAACAAACAGCACAACAACAAGGAGAGAGGAGGCCACATTGTGGAAGGTAGGAGGTGCAGAGATGTGGTTTGGGGGAGAAATGGATTGCCAGTGCTGCAGAGGGGAGGGAGCCCTTGTTGTGGAGAGAGATGAGAGAGAGGAGCACATAGGAGATCACGCAAGGAAAGCACTTCCCCAAAGTCATTAACTTTACAAAGTCATTAACAAAGTCATTAACATTAATGAGAGGGGCTAATTTTCATAAGGTTTTGGAACCAGAGAGGCTCAAAAACTGCAGTTTCAGAAGTGTGTGGCATGGCTGGTATACAGCCTTGAGGGCACTACAGTGCTTCTATAGAGAAGACAGGCAGGTAACTCGAACAGAGGGTATGATCTGCAGATCACCTGAAACACACTCTGGGAGAGATGGTTCCCCCTTCTTGGAGCACATCTGAGAGAGGTGGCATTGTATCTCTGTGGACAAAGGAGTTGGGAGGCACCATTTCCTTCCCTGGCCCTCAGCATAAGTGTGGAGACATCTGCTGAGAGTGGCTAGCTGGGACACTGTCTCTTTAGTGCACTTTGTTCCAAACCCCATACTCTTGTGCTCTGGTATGACCACCCTTCTGGGTTAAACCTGCATCAAGCCCAGCATGGCAAGATCCTCCCCTAGAAGACCAGTGCAGGTCCCCGCCACACCAGATCCTTAAAGTTTGGAGTTTGAAAATAGCCAGCTTGGCTGAGATAGAGTCCAAACTACATTGCCCTGGTCCAGGTTGCTGGCCAGCAACCTAGACATGGTGAAAACAGTGATCTGAAAAACACCTATGATGGAGGATGGGAAATTATTCACTCTTCTGGGAGGGCTTCTTTAATAGCAGCAAGCACAGATTCCCCTCTCCAGGGATAAAGGAACTGGCTGGCACCATTTTCCTCCCCTGACCCTCAGCATAAACTACATTAAACAGAAAGTGCCAACACTGGCTGCCTACGTTGCTTACACCAAGTACTGCCCCCCTGCACTCTGCTACAACTGCATTTCCTTGGGTAAATATGCCTAAGAATCAGCTCATCAGGCCCGTCTCCCAGAAGATCAGCACAAACCCCTGCCATACCATGTCTCCTGACCTCAGAGTTCTGCAAAGCTTCAGCTCTAGTGGAAATAGCAATAGGTCTTTTTAAACAAAAACATCAAAGCATACCTAGTTAAAACTCACCTCACTCTGGACAAAGTCCAGACACTCCCCACTGCAGGCAAGGAGAAAATCTGCAGATGACTGACCTGAGGGGTAGAGCAGCCATAACACAGCAGCAGAGTACACATAAACACCAGAGACACTTCCTGAAACTCCAGACCCTGGACATTTTATGACCTCTTCTTCATAAAGCCATTACTTTTAGGAACAGGAAACCTAACAGGCTTTCATGACACATAGAAGATGACTGAGACCTAGACAAAATGCCAGGATTGAGGAATTCATCCCAAAAGAAAGAACAAGAAAAGTCACAGTCAGGAATCTAATTGAAACAGATATAAGTAATAGGCCTGATCCAGAATTTAAAGCAACTATCATAAGGATACTAGATGGGCTTTAGAAAAGCACAGAAGATACCAAGGAGTCCTTTACTGCAGAGATAAAAGGGCTTAAAATCAATTAGGCCTAAATGAAAAATGCAATAGCTGGGATTCAAAACTGACTGGATGCAATGACCACAAGGATGGAAGAAGCAGAGGAACCTGTATGTGATATTGAAGACAAAATTATGGAAAATAATGAAGCTGATCAAAAGAGAGAAAGAAAAATCTTGGATCACAAAAGTAGACTAAGGCAACTCAGTGACTCCATGAAACAAAGTAACATTCAAATCATAGGAACGAAGAAGGAGAAGAAGGAAGAAGAAGAAGGAAGAAGAGGGCAGAAGGTTTACTTAAGGAAATTAAGTAATTAATCAATCTGGGGAAGGAAATAGACTGGCAAATCTAGGAGGCACAAAGGACTCTCATCAAAATCAACAAAAGCAGGCCAACACCAAGACATATTGTAGCTAAATTTGCAAATTTAGAAAAATTTGATATTTTAGAAAAGTTAGAAATTTAGAAAAATTCCTAAAAGCAGCAAGACAAAAGAAGTTCCTAACTTATAAGGGAAGACAGATAAGATTAGCAGCAGGTTTCCCCACAGAGAATTGGCAGGTCAAAAGGAAGTGGCATGATTTATTCAACATGCTGATGCAGCCAAGGATACTCTATCCAATAAGGCTGTCTGATATTCAGAATGGAAGAAGAGATAAAGAGTTGCCCAGACAAACAAAACCTACAGGAGTTCATGACCACTAAACCAGCTCTGCAAGAAATATTAAAGGGAAAACTGAGTGGAGAAGAAAGACCAAAAGTGACAAAGACTAGAAAGGAACAGAGAAAATCTCCAGAAATAATGATAAAACAAGTAATAAAGTGGTACTAAATTCATATTTATCAATAATTATTCTGAATGTAAATGGACTAAATGTTCCAGTCAAGAGACATGAGGTGTCAGAATGGATATAAAATAAGACCCATCTACATGTGCCTATAAGAGACTCATTTTAGACAGACACCTGATGATTGAAAGTGAGGGGACAAAGAACAATTTATCATGCTAATGGACATCAAAAGATAGGTGGAGTAGCCATACTTACATCAGATAAACTCAATTTTAAACCAAAGACTGTAACAAGAGTTGAAGAAGGGCACTATATCATAAAAAAGGAGTCTATCCAACAAGAAGATCTAATTGTAAATATTTATGTCCAAATAGGAGCGCCCAAATATATAAAACATTTAATAGAAAACATAAAGGAACTCATAGATTATAATGCAATAATAGCAGGGGACTTTAACATCCCACTTACAGCAATGGACAGATCATCAAAGCAGAAAGCCAACAAAGAAACAATGGCTTTGCATGACACATAGGATCAGATAGACTTAACAGATATATTCAGAACATTTCATCCTACAGCAGCAGAATACACATTCTTTTCAAGTGCACATGGGCCATTTTCCAGAATAGATCACATACTAGGTCACAAATCAGGTCTCAACAAGTACAAAAAGACTGAGATAAAACCATGCATATTTTCCAACCACAACACTATGAAACTTGAAGTCAACCACACACACACACACGTTGGAAGGACCACAAATACATGGAGGCTAAAGAGCATCCTATTAAAGAATGAATGGGTCAACCAGGAAATGAAAGAAGAAATTAAAAAAACACATGGAAATAAAAAAATGAAAACATGGTCCAAAACCATTGGGATGAAGCAAAAATGGTTATAAGAGGAAATTATATAGTAATACAAACCTACTTCAAAAGCAAGAAAAATCTCAAATATATAATCTTATATCTAAAGAAGCAAGAAAAAGAACAAATGAAGCCCAAAGTCAGAAGAAGGAAAATAATAAAGATTAGAGCACAAATGAGTGATATAGAAACAACCCAAAAACAAACAAAAAACCAAAAAACCAAAAACCAATAGAACAGATCAATGCACCAAGAGCTAGTGCTTTGAAAGAATTAATAAAAGTGATAACCCCCAGCCAGACTTATCAAAAAGAAAAGAGGAAGGATCCAAATAAATAAAATCACAAGTGAGAGAGGAGAAATAGCAACCAACACCCAAGAAATACAGTTATAAGAGAATATTATGAAAAACTATATGCCAACAAATTGGACAATCTGGAAGAAATGGATAATTCCTAGAAACTTATGAACTGCCAAAACTGAAACAAGAAGAAATAGAAAACTTGAACCAGCAAAGACATTGAATCAGTAATCAAAAATCTCCTAATAAATAAACATCCAGGGCCAGATGGCATCCCAGGAAAATTCTACCAAACAGTTAAATAATTAATACCTATTCTTCTCAAACTATTCAAACAAATAGAAATGGAAGAAAAACCTCACTCATTCTTCAAAATCAGTATTACCCTGATTCCAAAACCAAAGACTCCACTGAAAAAGAGAACTGGAAGCCAACATCCCTGATGAACATGAATGCAAATCAAATCCAATAGTACATTAAAGAATCATTCACCACAGTCAAGTGGGATTTATTCCTGGTTGCAAAGGTGGTTCAGTATTTGCAAATCAATCACCATGATACATCACATTAATAAAAGAAAAGAACCATATGTTCCTCTCTACAGATGCAGAAAAAGCATTTAACAAAGTGCAGCATCCATTCTTGATAAAAACTCTCAACAAAGTAGGGTTAGAGGGAATATATCTCAACAACATAAAGGCCATATACAAAAACTCACAGCCAATCTCATCCTCAATGGGCAAAAAGTGAGAGCTTTTACTCTATGGTCAGAAAAAAACAAAAGGATGTCCACTCTCACCACCATTATTTAATATAGTACTGAAAATCCTAGTCAAGGCACTCAGACAACAAAAAGAAATAAAAAGCATCCACACTGGCAACCAAGTAAAACTATTTACAGATGACATGATGCTCTATATAGAAAACACGATAGACTCCACCAAAAAATTGAACTGATATATGAATTCTGTCAAGTTGCAGGATACAAAGTCAACATATGGAAATCTTTTGCATTTTTATACACCAGTAATGAATCCGCAGAAAGAGAAATCAAGGAACTGATTCCTTTATAACTGCATTAAAAACAATAAGATACCTAGGAATAAACCTAAACAAAGAGATGAAAGAACTGTACTTTGAAAACTATAAAACACTGGTGAAAGAAATTGAAAATAACACAAAGAAATAGAAAACAATTCCATGCGCATGGATTGGAAGAAGAAATATTATTAAATATCTCTATTACCCAAAGGAATATACACATTTATGCAATCTCTATCAATATACCAGAAGCATTTTCACAGAACTATAACAATTCTATTATTTGTATGGAACCACAAAAGGCCGCAAAGTAATAGCCAAATAAAATAGCCAAAGTAATGTTGAAAAAGAAAAGCAAAGCTGGAGGTGTCACAATTCCAGACTTTAATTTATACTACAAAGCTGGAGTGATCAACAAACACTCGATGGTTCTAGCACCAAAACAGACAAGTAGATCAACAGAACAGAACAGAAACCCAGAAATGAACCCACAATCATATGGTAAATTCATGTTTAACAAAGTGGGAAAGAATGGAAAAAGACAGTCTCTTCAATAATGGTGTTGGGAAAATTGGACAGCAACATGCAGAAGAATGAAACTGGACCACTTTTTTATGCCATACACAAAAATAATTTCAAAATGGATGAAACACCTAAGTGTGAGACAGGAAACCATCAATTTCCTAGAGAAGAACACAAGCGCCTTTGACTTTGACTGTAGCAACTTCTAGATAGTCTCCTGAGGCAAAGGAAACCAAAGCAAAAATCAACCATTGGGACTCCATCACAATAAAAACTTCTGCACAACAAAGGAAATAATCAACAAAAGAAAAGGAAAGCTACAGAATGGGAAAGATATTTGCAAATGACCTATCTGATAAGGGGTTAGTATCCAAAATCTATAAAACTATCAAACTCAAGACCCCAAAAATGAATTGTCCAACTAAAAAATGGGCAGAAAACAAGAATAGACAGTTTTCCAAAGAAGACTTACAGATGGTCAACAGACACATGAAAGTATGCTCAACATCACTGATCATCAGGTAAATACAAATCAAAACTCCAACGAGCTATCACCTCACATGTGTCTGACTGGCTAAAGTCAACAACACAAGAAATAATAGGTGTTGCTGAGGATGTGGACAATAGGGAAGCCTCTTGCAATCTTGGTAGGAATGCATACTGGTGCAGCCACTCTGGAAAACAGTATGGAGGTTCCTCAAAAGTTAAAAATAGAGACACCCTATAATCCAGCAATTTTACCACTAAGTATTTACCCGAAGAATACAAAAATACTAATCAAAGGGATACATGCACCCTGATGTTTATAGCAGCACTATCTCCCATAGTCATATTATGGAAACAGCCCAAGTATCAATCCACTGATGAATGGATAAAGAAATTGTGGTATATATGTATGTACACACACACACACACACTGAAATGTTAGTCATCAAAAAGAATTGAGGGCACCTGTGTGGCTCAGTCAGTTAAGCATCTGCCTTCAGCTCAGGTCATGATCACGGGGTCCCCGGGTGGAGCCTCATATCAGGATCCCAGCTGAGTGTGATGTGGAAGGAGTTAGGGAGTATCATATTAAGCCAAATAACTCTGAGAAAGACAAATAGCATATGATTTCACTCAAATACAGAATTTCAGAAAAAAACAGATCAACATAATGGAATAAAAAAAAGAGAGAGGAAACCGTAAAGGAGACTCTTAACTATAGAGAACAAACTGAAGGTTGATGGAGGGGAGGCAGATGGTGGGATGGGTTAAGTGGATGATGGGTATTAAGGAGGGCAATTGTGATGAACACTGGGTGTTGTATGTAAGTGATGAATCACTAAATCCTACACTGGATGCTAACTGGAATTTAAATAAAAACTTGAAACTACAAAAAAGACACAATGGCATGCATATGATTGCTCAAAGTGTAAAAATATGAGAAAATCTGAAAGCAAAATGAGGAATTTAGATAAGAGAATAAACAGAGAACAAAACATACAAAGTTTGTATAATAATTCCAAAGAAAGCCCAGATGAAGTGATATCATAGATTCAAAAGGGAGATGAAACATTTCAGAAGGCATAAACAGCACAGTAATATCTACCTTTCTGAGTGAGAGTAAGCCAAATAGCCAAAAAGTTAAGATTTCAGTAATTATGTTTGTAAGAACAGTTTGAACACTTTGGCAGAGGGACTTCAGATTTCTGGATACGTAGGAGAGATGAAAAGTAAAGATTAGAAGACAGTGAATATCAAATGCTCTTGTCACTATCATTTCAAAAATTCTGACTGCCTAGTAAAGGAGGAAAAAATAAGAGTCCTTGTGAAAGGGAAGGTGTGTGTGTGTGTGTGTGTGTGTGTGTGTGTGTGTAAGGACTAGAGGGAAACAATAAATATGGAATATGCAGTAAGTAATTACATGCATGTAGAACACATGAAAGATGAGTGAGAAGGAAAAAAGAAAGTGAACTAACCTTAAAGTTAACTTTAAATATCAAAAGAAGAGTGTGTGAAGGTATATAGCAGTCAGTTGTTAAATGCGTGGCCTGGACAAGAAGTATTATGAATTTAGGTATTATTAGAATTTGCTTCAGCTTCTGCATCTGAGCATCTCTTGCTGCCTTCCCAGAAAGATTACATTTTCTATACAACTTGGGATATTTGGAAGAGGTTGAACTGATGACCTGCTGCAGTTTGACCTTTGTGAGCTACTTTCATACGAAAGGAAAAAATACCTGTGCTTCTTTTCAATTAGCTTACCTTGGGTCTGAGAATTAAAGCCAAATCTGGAAATAAAATAAGTCATCCTAAATGTAGCTCTTTTCCACACATGAATTTTGGAACTCAGACAGTTTATTGAAAATTTAATGTCTTTAAAAATTTTGTTGTTAGTTTTCCTCCCCTTCCCACCCTTCCCATGATGCCCCCATTAACATGTCAGGGTCAATTGGTATGTTTAAATTTTCCAAGACAGTGGATTTGTTCCGGGGACTAGTGTAAGTGTAAGGGGACTAGTGTAAATGTGTAAGCGCATTTCTCCCTATGATTAAATGGAACCAGTATACCTTCTGACACCCAAGAACACAAGCCTTATTTTTCTGAGATGGATCAATAAGAATAATCTTCTGTATTGAGTGTCACTCCTAGCTACTCCTCATTTGTGCACAGATAATAGTCTCCCTCTGAATCTCAAAGTGGACTACTTTATATTATTTTTTGCAAATATAGCTGAATTATTTAGAGTTCACTTGGGCTCTGATAGACACAATGATTCATTCAGGAGGAACACAGAAGAGACCAGAAAGCATATTATCATCACAGATCTTTTAGGTAGACCTTTAGAAATCAATGGTATAATCTCTAAATGTTACTAGACTAGTGAAATGTTCTTTGCTCTTCCTTGTTGGTAAAAAGCCTGGCAGGAATATAAAGTCAAGGTATTCAGGATGGATGTTCCTAAGATTTAATTAGGCAGGGTGGGAGTTCAGTTGTTTTATTTTGATGAAGTGATATGAAGGGTTGGAACTACATCTTGAAATTTATAAAATCTATCTACCTGATTGAAGTTTGGAGCTGAGATTCACTGGTATTTATATTATCTTGTCTCAAGGTCATGTAGAAGAGAACTAGGAAATTCATCAATGCATAATGATAACGTGATCTCAAAAAACCATTAAATATGTAAAGCGAATAGTGTTAAGAACAAGATGGCAACATGCTGAAGATGCTTGAGGGTTGGCAAAGATGATGGAGTTGTAGATTTCAGTCAATGTAGAGATTTTGTCTTAGAAATTCTTAAAACTTCAAATTTGTTCAGAAAAGTAAATACTTTGTAGCTTTCTTATTCATAGCAAGTTGGAAGTATTTTATATTATGAGGAAGTATCTGCAAGTCTGTCTAAAAGGTATTGAGACTGCTACCTTTAGTCTGGCAAAAGGTTTTCATGCTCTTGAGAGTAAGCTTGTGAAATCTGAATTCGGATAACTTCTCTGCTCTTTTTTTCTTTAAGGTATTGAAAATACTTTTATCTTTAGAAATAGATTAATTATATATTTTTTTAAAAGTGCTGTGAGTTCAGATACCCCAAATATACTAACAAACATTTTTTAAACCACCTTCTTCTAGTAACCATAAATCTGATCTCATTTCCTGTCAGGTGTGTGTGTGTGTGTGTGTTTGATTCCACATTTAAGTGAGGGAATACTGAATTTGTCTTTCTCAGTCTGAATTGTTTCACTTAGCGTAATGCCTTCAATGTCTATCTGTGTTATCCCAAGTGATAGGATTTCCTTGATTCTTATGGCTGAATGGTGTGTGTGTGTGTGTGTGTGTGTGTGTACATGCATGTGTATAATGCATGTAAACATAATGTCTTTATCCATTCATCCATTAATGGACACTTAGGTTGCTTCTATGTCTTAGATATTGTAAATAATGATGCTGTGCACATGGGAGTGTAGATATCTTTTTGAGTTAGCAATTTCATTTCTTTTGTATATATTTACAGAAGTGAAATTGCTGGGTCATATACAAGTTCTATTTTTAATATTTTGAGGAACATCCATACTGCTTTCCATAGTGACTGTAACAATTTACATTCCCACCAAAAGTGCACTTAAGCTCCTTTTCCCTGACAACTTTGACAATACTTGTTGTTTCTTGTCTTCTGGATTTTATCCTTTCTAACAAATGTGAGATGATATCTATTATGGATTTGATTTGTATTTCTCTGATGATGAGTGACATTGAGCATCTTTTCATGTGTCTGATGGCCATCTATGTGTTTCATTTGGAAAATGTATTGAGGTCCTCCACCCATTTGTAATCAGATTATTTGGGATTTGGTTTGTTTGCTTCATGTTGAGTTGTAGAAGTTCTTTATATATTTGGGGAACTAATCCCTCAGAGGATATATAATTTGTAAATATCTTCTCCCATTCATCAGTTTGATGGGTTCCTTGGTTATGCAAAAGCTATTTATTTTGATGTAGTTCCAATAGCTTATTTTTTGCTTTTGTTTCACTTGCCTTAGGAGACCTATCTAGAAAAATATTGCTATGGCTGAGAATACACTAGTGTTCTTTTCCAGGATTTGTATGGTTTCAGGTTTCAATTTTAGGGGTTTAATCCATTTTGAGTTTATTTTTATATATGGTATGAGATAGTGGTCCAGTTTCATTCTTTTACATGTAGCTGCCCAGTTTTTCCAGCACCATTTACTTAAAAGACTGTCTTTTCCCCGTTGTATATACTTGCTTCCTTTGTCATAAATTAATTGACCATATAAGTGTGTTTTTATTTCTGGGGTCTCTCTTCTGCCCCATTGATCTATATGTCTGTTTGGTACCAGTACCATACTGTTTTGACTACAATAGCTTTGTAATATAACTTGAAACCTGGAATTGTAACACCTCCAGTTTTTGTTTTATTTAAGATTTATTCATTTGACAAAGAGAGTGAGAGAGCACAAGCAGGGGGAGCAGCAGAGGGAGAAGGAGAAGCAGGCTCTCTGTTGAGCAGGGAACCTGACATGGGGGCTTGATCCCAGGACCTTGCAATCAAGACCTGAGCCAAAGGCAGATGCTCAACAACTGAGCACCCAGGTGCCCCAGTTTTGTTTCTCTTTCTCAGGATTTGTTTATCTTTCTCAGGATTGCTTTGACTATGCACAGTCCTCTGTGGTTCCATACAAATATTAGGATTATTTGCTCTAGTTTTGCCAAAAAATCCTTGGAATTTTGATAGGGAGTCCATTGAATCTATAGATTGTTTTGGGTAATACAGATATTTGACAATATTTTTTTCTTCAATCCATGAGCATGGGATATCTTTCTGTTGGGGATATCTTTCTTGCACCAGTATGTTATAGTTTTTAGAATATAGGTCTCTGGTTTAGTTTGTTCTGGATATTTTTTTTCTTTTTGGTATAACTCTAAATGGTGTTTTTTCCTTAATATATCTTTCTGCAACTTCATTATTAGTATACAGAAACAATACCAAATTTCTGGGTATTAATTTTGCATCCTGCAATTTTACTGAACTTGTTTATTACTTCTAGAAGTTTTTCTGGTGGAATTTTTAAGATTTTCTATGTACAGTGTCTTCTTTAAATATTGACCATTTAATTTCTTTACCAGTATGAATGTCTCCTATTTTCTTCTCTGATTGCTGTGGCTAGAACCTTTAGTAATATGTTGAATAAAAGCAGTGAGAGTGGAAATCATTGTCGCCTTCCTGACCTTAGAGGGAATGCTCTGTTTTTCCCCATAGAGGATGATGTTATCTGTGGGTTTTTTTGCATGCAGCATTTATGATGTTGCTGTTTGTTCCCTTTAACCCCATTTTGTTAGGAGCTTTTATGATGAAGAGATGTTGAATCTTGTCGATGCCTTTTTTTTTGCATCTGTTGACATTTTTATACTTTGTTTTGTTGATGTGGTGTATGATATTGGTTGATTTGTGAAATACTGAACCATCCTTATATCCTGGGTATAAATCCCAACGGACCATGCTGAATGATCTTTTGAATGTGTTGTTGTATGGTTTGCTAATATTTCATTGAGATTTTTGCATATTTGTTTATGAGGGATATCAGCCCATAGCTCGTGTGTGTGTGTGTGTGTGTGTGTGTGTGTGTGAGCACGTACGTGTGTGCGCGTTTATCTATCTGGTTTTGGTATTTAGGGTAATTTGGGCCTTGTAGAATATATTTGGAAGCTTCTTTTACTTTTCTATTTTTTGGAATAGTTTGGGGAGAAGGTATTCTATAAATTTCTGGTAGAATTCACTTTTGAATCCATCTGGCTATGGACTTTTATTTTTGGTAGTTTTTGATCACCAATTCAATTTCATTACTTGTAATTGGTTTGTCCAAATTTTCTATTTCTTCCTGGCTCAATTTGGGGATTGTATATTTCTAGGAATTTATCCATTTCTTCTAGGTTGTCCAGTTGGTTGGCATATAATCCTTTGTATTTCTGTGGTGTCAGTTGTTACTTCTCTATCATTTCTGATTTTATTTATTTGTGTCATTTCTCTTTTTTTTCTTGATGAGTTTGGCTAAGGGCTTGTCCATTTTGTTATCTTTTTCAAAGAACCAGCTCTTGGTCTTACTGATATATATATATGCATGTCTTTATATACATATTTTATGTATACACACACACACACCCCTCATTTATTTTTGCTCCAAACTTTATTATTTCCTTTCTTCTATTTCCATCAGGCTTTGTTCTTTTTCTAGTTTACTTTCAGTGTATGGTTAGACTGTTTTTCTTGTTTCTTGAAGTAGTCCTGTATTGCCATATACTTTCCTTTTAGAACTATTTTCACTATTTCTCAGAGATTTTGGACCATTTTGTTTTTCATTTGTCTCCATGTGTTTTTTAAATTTCTTCTTTGATTGCTTCATTGATACATTGGTTGTTTGGTATCATGCTGTTAAGTCTCCACATGTTTGTGTTTTTCGTAGTTTTTTTTTTTTCCCTTATGATTTATGTTTACTTTCATACTGCTCTGGTTGGAAATGATGTTTAGTATGATTAGAATCTTCTTAAATTTATTAAGGCTTGTCTTATAGCTTAATATGTGATCTATTCTGGAGAATGTTCTATGTATACTTGAAAAGATGATATATTCTGTTGTTTGAAGATGGAATGTTCTGTATATCTGTTATGTTTCTCTGGTCCAGTGTGTCATTTAAAGACATTGTTTACTTACTGATTTTCTTTCTGGAAGATGTATTAATTGATGTAAGTGGTGTGTTAGTCCCCTACTATTATTACATTACCATCAGTTTCTCTCTTTATGTCTGTTAATACTTGCTTTATGTATTTAGGTGCTCCAGTGTTGGGTGCACAGATAATTAGAATTGTTATGATCTTCTTGTTGGATTGATCCCTTGATCTTTATGTATGCCTTTCTCTGCCTCTCATTACAATCTTTATTTTAAATCCTACTTTGTCTGATCAAAGTATTGCTGCCCTGCTTTTTTCTCCTCCTCCTCCTCTTCCTTTTTTCTTTTGTGTGTGTTTTTTGTTTTGTTTCCATTTGCATGGTGTATGTTTTTCCATCTTTTTACTTTCGGTCTCTATGGGTCTTTAGGTATGAAATATGTCTCTTATAGGCAGTATATAGATGGGTCTTGCTTTTTTGGGAGAGGGAGTACTTTTTTAATCTATTCTACCACTCCATGTATTTTGACTGGGGCATTTAAGTCATTTACCTTGAAAGTAATTTTTAATAGATATGTAATTATTGCCATTATAAAAATTTGTTTTCTTGTTTGTAATTCTTCTTTGTTCCTTCTACTTTTTCTTTCTTTGTGATTTATGAGTATCTATAATTTTGTTTTGTTTTCTTTTTCTTTTTTTTGTGTGTGTTATATGTTTTGGGTTTGTGATTACCATAAGGCTCATATGTAACACCCTAAATAAATAGTAGTCAATGTTAATTTGATGGTCACTTAAGTTCAAACATATTCTAATAAAATCAAAGAAAGAAAAAGAAAGAAAGAGAAAAAGAAAAATAGTGTTATTTTTATTATTTTTCTTATGTCTAGCTATGGTAATTTCTTTTCCACTTAAAGAAATATCTTTAACATTTTTGTAAGGCTGATTTAGTGGTGATAAACTCCTTTATCTTTTGTCTGGGAAACTCTTTACCTCTCCTTCAAATCTGAATGATAACCTTATCAGATAGTATATTCTTAGTCGTAGGTTTTTCCTTTCAGCCCTTTGAATATACCATGCCACTTTCTTCTGGCCTGCAAACTTTCAGTTGCAAAATCGGCTTGATACCCTTGTAGGTTTTCCCATGTAGGTAAGTAACTTTTTGTTTCTTTCTTGCTGCTGTTAAGGTTCTCTTTTATCTTTCACATTTGACATCTTAGTTATTATGTGCCATGATGTGGACCTCCTTGGGTTCATCTTGTTTGGAACTCTCTGTGATTCCTAGACTTGGATGTCTGTTTCCCTCCCAAGGTTAGGCAAGATTTCAGTCATTATTTCTTTAAATAAATTCTACACATTTCCGTCTTCTTCATCTTGGACTCCTATAATGTGAATGTTTCCTTAATGTTATTCAAAAGATCTTGTAGTTTATCCTCATTTTTAATTTTTTTTCTTTTTGTCATTAAGTTTGTCTACTTTCCATTGCTCTGTCTTCCAGATTACTGATACATTATTCTGCATCCTCTAATCCACTGTTTATTCCCTCTAGTATGTTATTTATTTTAGTTATTGTATTCTTCAACTCTGATTAGTTATTTTTAATATTCTAAAATATTAAATATACCTCTTATTGAAGGTCTCACTGAGTTTCTTCCATTCTTTTCTCCAGGCCAGTGAGTGTCTTTATGATCATTACTTTAAATTCTTTATTAGGTATATTGCTTATCTCTGTTTTATTTAGTTCCTTTTTTTTTCTTTTGATGTTTTTCTTGTTCTTTCTTTTGGAGTACATCTTCTGTCTCCCCATTTTGCTCAACTTTCTGTTTCTTACTATGGATTAGGAAAAATGACTACTTCTACTAAAGTCGAAGAAGTGGCCTTGTGTATGGTGTTCCCTATGCAGATTATAAGTACTTGGTGACTTGCTGGCTGAGTGAAGCTCTGGCTATCTATACTAGTAACTCTTTTAAACCATGGCTTTTTACAGAAAGAATAAAGAAAATAAGAAGAAAAATAAAAGAAAAAAATTTTAAAAAAGAGAAAAGATTTAAAAACAGAATTAAAGAGAATAAGAAAGAAAAGAATAAATCTGAAAAGAACAAATCCAAAAAGAAAAAAAATAAAAACAAGACAAAATTTAAAAAGTAAAAAAAAAAAATACTATATAAAAAACCTCCAGAAAACCACATCTTGTTTCCTATGCCCCAGTACCACAAGGCAGCTGGTATGGGGTTGTACAGCCCGGTCTTGCTGAGGTCACAAGCTCACCATGAGTCAGACTCTGCTCCAGTCTGCATTTATATGGTGGAGGGAGAGAGAATGTTCCCACACTTTCTTGGCCCTTTTAAACCATAGTTGTTTTTCTGTGCCCCAGCACAACCAGGATTGGTATGCGCTTGAAGACCATAAGCTTACTGAGGTTGAAAGCTTTCTGTGATAATATGACCTACCAGTTTTGGCATGGAGATCTATAATTATGGAATTTGAACTCACCCCTTGTGGTGGTCAGATCCTGCTCAAGTCTGGGCTTTTAAGAACGAGGCAGAAAGAGATGTTCCCACAGTTCCTCAACCCTTTTAAACTATGGCTTCTTTCTCTGTGACCTGGCATGACTAGGGTTGGTGTAGGCTGCTGAATGCTGGGCTATCTAGTCTCAAGTTCACTGAGATGACTGGACCCATCCATTATGGTGTCCAGACCCTGCTCTAGTCTAGGTTTTTAAGGTGAGGTGGGAAATAAACTGACATTCTCTAGTCCCTCTGATCTGGAGAGTTTCCCCATAGTTCCTCCATTGCTTGGAAGAGCTCTATGGTTATTTTTTATGGTTCTATATGGTTATCATATGCTAATTGATCCTTTTAAAATTTCTTATTTTTTAATTTAATTCCAGTATAGTTACGATGTAGTGTTATATTAGTTTCAGGTGTAAAATATAGTGATTTAACAATTCCATACATCACTCAGTGCTCATCATGACAAATGTACTCCTTAATCCCCATCACCTACTTTATCCATCTCCTCATGTACCTCCCTTCTGGTAACCATCAGTTCTCTATAGTTAAGAGTTTCTTTCTTGGTTTCTCTCTCTCTCTCTCTTTCCTTTAGCTTGTTTGTTTTCTTTCTTAAATTCTCCGTATGAGTGAAATCATGTGGTATTTGTCATTGTCTAACTGACTTATTTAGCATAAATCACTTATACTTAGTATAATAGTATAATACTGTCTAGCTTCCTCCATGTCTTGCAAATGGCAAGATTACATTCTTTCTTATGGCTGAATAATATTCCACTGTACATGTGTACCACTTCTTTCTCCATTCATCTATTGACGGACCCTTTGGATCTTCCATAATTTGGCCATTGTAAATAATACTGCAGTAAACACAGGGGTACACGTATCTCTTCAAATTAGTATTTTTGTATTTAGGGAGGTAAATCCCCAGTGGTGCAATTGCTGGATCATACAAGATAGTGCTCTTTTTAACTTTTTGAGGAAACTCCATGCTGTTTTGCATAATGGCTGCACAGTATGGATTCCCACCAACACTAGGAAAGGGTTCCTTTTTCTCCACATCCTTGTCAACACCTCTTGCTTCTTGTGGTTTTAATTTTACCCATTCTGACAGGTGTGAGGTGATATCTAAGTGTAGTTTTGATTTCTGTTTCTCTGATGGTGAGTGATGTTGAGTGTCTTTTCATGTCTGTTGGCCATTTGTCAGTCTTCACTGGAGAAATGTCTGTTCATGTCTTCACATTTTTTTAATTTTAAAAAATTATTCATTTTTGAGGTATTGAGTTGTATCAGTTCATTATATATTTTATTTTTTCAATATTTACTTATTTTGGAGACAGAGGAAGCAAGCATATACAGACAGGAGAGGCAGAGGGAGAGAGAGAATCTCAAGCAGACACCTTGCTGAGCATGGAGATCAATGGATGGCTAGATCTCATGACCTGAGATTATGACCTGAGCTGAAATCAAGAGCCAGATGTTTGACTGAGCTACCCAGGGGCCCCTATTTATATATTTTGGATATTAACCTTTTATTGGATATGTCATTTGCTAATATTTTCTCCCAAACAGTAGGTTGTCTTTCAGTTTTGTTAATTGTTTCCTTCACTGTGCAGAAGCTTTTTATTTTCATATGGTCCCAGTAGTTTATTTATGCTTATGTTTCAGGGGACATATCTAGAAATATGTTGTTATGGCCTTGTCAGAGAAATCACTACCTGTGCTCTCTTCCAGGATGTTTACAGTTTCAAGTCACGTGTTAGGTTTTTAATTCATTTTGAGTTAATTTTGGTGTATGGCATAAGAAAGTGCTCTAGTTCTATCCTTTTTCATGTACCTGTCCAATTTCCCCAATACTATTTGTTAAGAGACTATCTTTTTCACATTGAATATTCTTTCCTGCTTTGTCAAAGATTAATTGACTATATAATTGTGGGGTTATTTCTGAATAATCTATTCTGTTCCATGGATCTATGTATCTGTTTCTGTGCCAGCACTATACTGTTTTGATTACTACAGCTTATAATATAATATGGAGTCTGGAATTATGATACCTCCATCTTTATCAAAATTGCTTTGGATTGTCAGGGTCTTTTTGGATTTGAGGATTGTTTGTTCTGCTGTGAAAAATGCTGTTGGTATTTTGGTAGAGATTGCACCAAATGTATAGATTGTTTTGGGTAGTATAGACATTTTTCCCCCCAAATACATATTTATTTTTTCAGTGTTACAAGATTAATTGTTCATGCACCACTCCCAGTGCTCCATGCAATATGTGCCCTCCTCAATACCCACCACCAGGCTCGACCAACCCCCCACCTCTTCCCCTCCAAAACCCTCAGTTTGTTGCTCAGAGTCCACAGTCTCTCATGGTTCGTCGCCCCCTCGGATTTCTCCCCATTCACCCTTCCTTTCCTTCTCACAATGCCCTTCATGTTTTTTCTTATGCTCCACATGTAAGTGAGACCATATGATAATTGACTCTGCCTGACTTATTTCACTCCGCGTAATCTCTTCCAGTCCCGTCCATGTTGATACAAAAGTTGGGTATTCATACCTTTCTGATGGAGGCATAATATTCCATTGTATATATGGACTATATCTTCTTTATCCATTTGTCTGTTGAAGGGCATCTTGGTTCTTTCCATAGTTTGGTGATTGTGGCCATTGCTGCTATGTGGCTCTTCTTTATACTGCATCTGCTTCTTTAGGGTAAATACCCAGTAGTGCAATTTCAGGGTCATAGGGTAGCTCTATTTTTAATTTCTTGAGGCAGCTCCACAGTGTTTACCAAAGTGGCTATACCAACTTGCATTCCCACCAACAGTAGAAGAGGGTTCCCCTTTCTCCACATCCTCTCCAACATCTGCTGCTTACTGTCTTGTTGATTTTGGCCATTCTAACTGGTGTAAGGTGGTATCTCGGTGTGGTTTTGAATTGAATCTCCCTGATGGCTAAAGATGATGAACATTTTTTCATGTGTCTGTTAGCCATTTGTATGTCTTCTTTGGAGAAGTGTCTGTTCATGTCTTCTGCCCATTCTTTGATGCAATTATCTGTTTTGTGAGTGTTGAATTTGAGGAGTTCTTTATAGATCTTAGATATCAGACCTTTATCTGTAGTGTCATTTGCAAATATCTTCTCCCATTCTGTGGGTTGCCTGTTTGTTTTGTTGACTGTTTCCTTTGCTGTACAGAAGCTTTTTATCTTGAC
>CM052799.1:72105975-72142563 GCA_028533885.1 Nasua narica
GCTCTTTGAAAAAGAACTGGTGGAATTTTGATCGGGATGGCATTGAAAGTATAGATTGCTCTGGGCAGTATAGACATTTTAACAATATTTATTCTTCCGATCCATGAGCAAGGAATGCTTTTCCACCTTTTTGTGTCTTCTTCAATTTCTTTCATGAGCGTTCTGTAGTTCCTCGAGTACAGATCCTTTACCTCTTTGGTTAGGTTTATTCCAAGGTATCTTATGGTTCTTGGTGCTACAGTAAATGGAATCGATTCTCTAATTTCCCTTTCCATATTTTCATTGTTAGTGTATAGGAAAGCAATTGATTTTTGTGCATTGATTTTGTATCCTGACACGTTACTGAATTGCTGTATGAGTTCTAGTAGTTTGGGGGTGGAGTCTTTTGGCTTTTCCATGTAAAGTATCACGTCATCTGCAAAGAGAGAGAGTTTGACTTCTTCATTTCCAATTTGAATACCTTTTATTTTTGTTGTCTGATTACTGTCGCTAGGACTTCTAGTACTATGTTGAACAAGAGTGGCAACAGTGGGCATCCTTGACGTGTTCCTGATCTCAAAGGGAAGGCTGTCAGCTTTTTGCCATTGAGAATGATCTTTGCTGTGGGATTTTCATAGATAGACTTTATGATGTTGAGGAATATTCCTTCTATCTCTATACTTTGAAGAGTTTTAATCAGGAACGGATGCTGAATTTTGTCAAATGCTTTTTCTGCATCCATTGAGAGAACCATGTGGTTCTTCTCTCTTTTCTTATTGATTTATTCTATCACATTGATTGAATTGCGAATGTTGAACCACCCTTGCATCCCAAGGATAAATCCCACCTGGTCATGGTGAATAATCTTTTTAATGTGCTGTTGGATCCTATTAGCTGGGATCTTGTTGAGAATCTTGGCATTCATATTCATCAGGGATATTGGTCTGAAATTCTCATTTTTTATGGAGTCTTTGCCTGGTTTGGGGGTCAGGGTAATGCTGGCTTCATAGAAAGAGTCTGGAAGTTTTCCTTCTGTTTCTATTTTTTGAAACAGTTTCAGGAGAATAGGTATTTCTTCCTTGAATGTTTGGTAGAATTCCCCAGGGAATCTGTCAGGTCCTGGACTCTTGTTTTTTTTTGGGAGGTTTTTGATCACTGCTTCAATCTCATTACTAGATATTGGTCTATTCAGGTTTTCAGTGTCTTCCTGTTTCAGCCTTGGAAGATTATGGGTTTCCAGGAATGCATCCATTTCTTCTAGGTTGTTTAGTTTATTGATATATAGCTGTTGATAATAATTTTTGATGATTGTTTCTATTTCCTTTGGATTAGTCATGATCTCTCCCCTTTCATTCTTAATTTTGTTAATTAGGGTCCTCTCTCTTTTCTTCTGGATTAGTTTGGCCAGTGGCTTATTGATCTTATTGATTCTTTCAAAAAACCAACTTCTGGATTCATTGATGCGTTCTACTGTTTCTTTAGTTTCTAACTCGTTGATCTCTGCTCTAATCTTGATTATTTCCCTTCTTGTGCGTGGGGTTGGCTTGATTTGTTGTTGATTTTCCAGTTCTTTAAGGTGTAAAGAGAGCAGGTGTATTAGAGAGTTTTCAGTTTTTTTGAGTAAGGCTTGGATGGCTATGTATTTCCCCCTTAGGACTGCCTTTGCTGTATCCCATAGGTTTGGGATCAATGTGTCTTCATTCTCATTGGTCTCCATGAATTGTTTAAGTTCATTTTTGATTTCCTGGTTGATCCCAGCATTCTTGAGCAGGTTGGTCTTTAGCTTCCAAGTGTTTGAGTTCCTTCCAAACTTTTTCTTGTGGTTGAGTTCCAGTTTTAAGGCATTGTGGTCTGAGAAAATGCAGGGAATCATCTCTATCTTTTGGTATCGGTTGAGACCTGATTTGTGGCCCAGTATGTGGTCTGTTCGGGAGAAAGTTCCATGTGTGCTCGAGAAGAATGAGTATTCTGTTGTTTTAGGGTGGAATGTTCTGTATATATCTATGAGGTGCATCTGGTCCAATTTGTCATTCGAAGCTCTTGTTTCTCTATTGATTTTCTGTTTAGATGATCTGTCAGTTACCAAGAGTGGCATGTTAAGATCTCCTACTATTAATGTATTCATATCAATATTACTCTTTATTTTGATTAACAGTTGGCTTATGTAGTTGGGTGCTCCTATATTGGGGGCATAAATGTTTACAATTGTTAGATCTTCTTGGAGGATAGACCCTTTAAGAATGATGTAGTGTCCTTCTGTATCTCTGACTACAGTCTTTAGCTTAAAATCTAATTTATCTGATATGAGAATTGCTACCCCAGCTTTCTTTTGAGCCCCATCGGCATGAAAGATGGTTCTCCATCCTTTCACTTTCAGTCTGGATGTATCTTTGCATTCCATATGTGTCTCTTGTAGACAGCATATGGATGGGTCCTGTCATTTTATCCATTCTGCAACGCTGTGCCATTTTATGGGAGCATTTAGGCCGTTCATGTTGAGAGTGATTATTGAAAGATAAGTGTTTATTGACATCATGTTGCCTGCGTAGTTCTTATTTCTATAGATTGTAAATTTCTGTTCTAAGTCACTTATGGGTTCTTTTTCTTGTATAGAATCCCCTTTAATATTTCTTATAGTTTCGGCTTTGTGGTCATATACGCATTTAATCCTTGCCGATCTTGGAAGCTCTTTATCTCTCCATCCATTTTGAATGTCAGCTTTGCTGGATAAAGTATTTTTGGCTGCATGTTCTCGTTTAGTGCCCTGAATATATCATGCCAGCCCTTTCTGGCTTCCCAGGTTTCTGTGGACAGGTCTGATGTTATTGTAATGGGTCTTCCTCCATATGTAAGGAATCTCTTCCCCCTAGCTGCCCTCAGGACCTCTTGTCTAAAATTATAATTTGCAACTTTTACAATTATGTGTCTGGGTGTCTTTGTAGACTCATTGATCTTGGTGGGTGTCCTTTCCACCTATAGGACACAAACACTTGTTCCATTCCCCAGATCGGGGATATTTTCACTCAGAATTTGGTGAGCTGTATCTTCTAGTCTTCTTTCTTTCTCTACCCCCTCTGGGATTCCAATAATTCTGACATTGGAATGTTTCATGGCGTCATATATTCCCCTAAGTCTGTTCTCATGATTGCTGAGCAGTTTGCTCCAGCTCTCCTCCTGACCTTTCTTCTCAACCATTTTATCCTCTAGATCACTAATTCTATCCTCTGTCTCTGCAACTCTAGCTGTTAGACTATTTAGATTAGATTGGATATCACTGATAGCATTTTTTTTTTTACATCTACTATACTGGTTCTCATTTCTGCCCTTAGAGATTCTATGTTGTCATTAATGTTTTTCTCCATCCTAGCCATTGCCTGGATAATTGTCACCCTGAATTCCCTTTCTGACGTACTGTTTATGTCCATGTTCAATAGTTCTGAGGAAGAGGGTGCAGTCTCTGGGTTTTTCCTCTATTGGGTGTTCCTCCTCCTCTTAGTCACTTTGATGAGAAGTGGATGAGAGGATGTATAGCTGGAAATAGCGCCCATGATCCAGGCAGGGTGCACTCTGGAAGGTTTTGGAGCAATTGGGATTCACCACCAAAAAGAAAGAATAAGGATAAAAAAAGATAGAGAAAAAGAGGTAATCCCAGGCAGAATGGGCCCCAAAAATAAGGTTTAGAAGGTATGTAAACCAACATGAACAAACATATAGACTGACAAAAGTAAGTGACAAGAAATAAAAGAAACTAGTCAGAATGAACCCCAAGAATAAGATTTATATAATACCAGAACAAAAGCAAATACATAGAAACACTGACAGAAGAATAAGATGGGGGGGGGGGTTATAACTCCTTGCGGGCGAGGAAGGTTATTTCAGGTCTTCCTGGGTTTATCATTATATTAAGCCTCTAGTTGTAATGTTAAGTAGTTTAAAAATATTTTTAAGAAAACCAAGAAATATGAAAATGAGTGAATAAAAAATAGAAAATAAGAAAAAAAAACTTGTGTCTATGAAATATACAGGCTTGAGGGTATTATCAGGAGCTTAATATATTGATTTCCCCTGATTTGGGGATTTAAAATTTTGGGGGAACTCTTTGGTTATTGTCCTTTTGTTTTTTGACTTGTCTTCTGGGGAAGGGGCCTGTGCATTGTTTTCCAGTCAGTCTTGCTTGGGTTGAGTCATCCTGCCCCCCAGTCAAGGGGCTGTGCTCTGTGGAAACTGGTTTCTCAGTCTTTCACTCTCTGAAGGTTTTTGGCCTTTTGTAGCGTTTTCACCTTTTCGGAGAGTCCAAGCAAGGAATCTGCCATTTGTACTCAGATCTCCATGTCACAGAGAAGCCTCAGTCTGCTTCCCTCTGGGTGGTCCAGAACACATAGTCCCCTCCGCAAAACTCTGCTCACAGCGCAGCCTGTCAGAGGTGGTGCGTACCCCCAGCCACTGTTCAGTGGTTCCGCGAGTGCTCTCTGGGATCCAGGCCCACACAACGTGTGCTCAGATTCCTGCTGGAGATTAGGATGCCCGCCCGCATTCTCTCCGGGGCTGGCTGGGAGGACCTAGACCCTGCCACAGGCCGTGAATGTCTTGTGGTCAGGGGTGTATAGTCCAGAGAGTGCTGTACACAGAGAGAAGCTGCAGGCTCCTGGACCACACCAGACTCTTTAAGGTGCTTGCTGGAGCACACCCTGCCCAAAAAATGGTGCAAGGAGTGGAAGGCTGCAGTTTCATGAACCACAGACTGGATTCCCCGCCCCCACACAGACCAGTCTCAC
Source organism: Nasua narica (assembly GCA_028533885.1). Classification (NCBI taxonomy): domain Eukaryota; kingdom Metazoa; phylum Chordata; class Mammalia; order Carnivora; family Procyonidae; genus Nasua; species Nasua narica. Next base: position 72,110,730 of record CM052799.1, read on the forward strand.
TTTGAGGCGAGTGGTGTCATTCCTGGGAACGGGGCCAACGCTCATGCCCGCAACCACCCCCTAGTCGCTCCTCAGAACCTTTATTTGGTCTTCCAATTCATGAGCATAAAATGTCTTTCCATTTCTTTGTGTTATTTTCAATTTATTTCAGCAATGTTTTACAGGTTGCAGAGTACAAATTTTTCACCTCTTTGGTTAGTGTTATTCCTAGATTTCCTATTATTTTAGGTGCAATTATAAATGAGATTGTGTTCCTAATTTCTCTGCTGCTTTATTATAAGTGTATAAGAATAGTACAGACTCCTGCACATTTATTTTTTATCCTGCAACCTTACTGAATTGATTTATCATTTCCAGCAGTTTCTTGGTGGTCTTTAGTGTTTTCTACATATAGTATATTTTATCATCTCCCAAAAGTGAAAATTTTACTTTTTCCTTACCAATTTGGATGTTTTTAAATTTCTTTTTGCTGTCTGATTGCTGTGGCTAGGACTCCCACTACTATGGTGAATAAAATTGGACTTTTTTGTTCCTGTTGTTCTTGACCTTAGGAGAAAAGCTCTGTTTTCCCACATTGAATAAGATGTTCACTGTGGGTTTTTCATATATGGCCTTTATTAAGTTTAGGTATGTTCCCTCTAAATCTAATTTGTTGGGGGTTTTATCATGAATGGTTGTCCTTTGTGAAATGCTTTTTCTACATCTATTGATATGATTATATGGTTTTTATCCTTTCTATTATTAATGTGATGTACCACTTTGATTGAAATGTGAATACTGATCCAAACTGGCATCCCAGGAATGATTCCCACTTGATCATGGTGGATGATCTTTTTAGTGTATTGTTGGGTTCTGCTTGCTAGTATTTTGTTGAGAATTTTTGCATCTATGTTCTCAGAGATATTGGCCTGTAGTTGTGTGTGTGTGTGTGTGTGTGTGTGTGTGTGAAAGAGAGAGAGAGAGATGTCTTCAGGTGTTAGGTATCAGGGTGCTATTGGCTTATTAGTTCCATAGAATGAATTTAGAAGTATTCCTTCTTTTTTTTTTTTTTTTGTAATAGTTTGAGTAGAATAGTTATTAATTCTTCTTTAAATGTTTGGTAAAATTCTCCTGTGAAGCTTTCTGATCCTGGACTTCTGTTTGTTGGGAGTTTTTTGATTGCTGATTCAGGTTCCTTCCTGTAAATCAATCTGTCCAAATTTCCTAATTCTTCCTCCTTCAGTTTTGGTAGGTATATGTTTCTCGGAACTTATGTGTCTCTTCTAGGTTGTCTAATCTTTTGTCATATAGTCTTTTTGTAATATTTTCTTACAGTTGTTTGTATTTCTTGGCTGTTTGCTGTTTCTCCTCTTTCATTTGTAATTTTGTTTGAATCATTTCTCTCTTCCTTTCTCTAATGAGTCTGGGTAGAGATTTATTAATTTTGTTGATTTTTTTTTTTTTAAAGAACTACATCTACTTCCTGGTTTCACTGGTCTGGCCTGTTTGTTTAGTTTCTGTTTTGTTTATTTCTGCTCTAATCTTTATTATTTCCTTCTTTTTACTGGTTTGGTGTTTTGTTTCTCTTTTTTGAGCTCTTTTAGGTGTAAGGTTTTGTTGTTTATTTTTCCTGCTTCTTGAGTTAGGACCATATTGTCTCCCTCTCAGAAGCATTTTCTGTATCCCAAAGATTTTATACCATTGTGTTTTCATTTTTGTTTCTTTTTCTTTCCCTCCCCGGATTTAGGAAGTGTTCAGCTATTATTTCTCCAAATACATTTTCTGCCCTCTTTTCTCTCTCTCCTCCTTCTGGAATCCCTATAATGTAAATGTTATTGTACTTGATGTTACTGAGTTCTCTGAGTCTACTCTCATTGTGCAGTATTTGTGTTTCTTGCCTGCTCAGCCTTATTTCTTTCCATTATCCTATCCTCCAGGTCATTAATACATTCCTCTGTTTCCTATAGGCTACTTTTTATTTTATCTATTATATTTTTAATTTATTTTATTGAATTCTTCATCTGTGTTATATTTTTTTTTATCTCTGTCAAGTCAATGGTTTCATTGCTGTCCTCCACTCTTTTCAGAAGTCTAATATTTTTTATCATTTTAATTATCAGGCCCATTATTTATTTCTGTTTTGCTTAGGTCTCCTGTTGTGGTTTTGTCCTGTTCTTTCACTTTGGACTTAATTCTCTGTCTCCTCATGTTGTCTCCCTGTATTTGTTTTTGTGTTTTAGGAAAGTCAGCTATATCTGCTGCTCTTGAAAGTAGGGGCTTTATGAAGAAGAGTTTCTGTAATGCCCTGCAGTGCAATGTCTCCATTCACCAGCACCTGGCACTACATGGGAGTTTCCTCTATGTGTGTTGCTTGCATTCTGCTATTGTGTCTGAGTCACTTTACCTTTCAGTCCAGAGATCTGCACTAACTATCTACCTGTTGTGGGCTGTGTTTCCTCTCTGTGATGTTAGTGAGACCTAGGCAGGACTGATCTGAGGAGGCCTAACTGGAGAAAGGCTCAGAGATGTGGTGGCAGTGTTAGCTAATTGGCACTGAGCCACTAGTCCTAGGCTAGATCCCTGAAGCACAGTGGCAGCCAGGGGCATGGTGGCCAGGAGCAGGCACTGTCTGTACACAGTATGGCTGGGCAGGATGTGCATGGCACTAATAAAATTTGTTCTGAGCCACTAGTCCTAGGCCTGATCCCTGAAAGTGCAGTGGTTGCCAGGGGTATGAGCATGGAGGGGTTGCCTGGGTGGGGTGTGTGTGGCGTTAAAATTTATACTTAGTTCAGGGTCAACATGCTTGGACTGGATCAGTCCTCAGGAGAACTTATGGGCAGGGCACACTGCTAGCAGATTAGGTAGCAACTGCCACCTCCTGAAGGCGGCTCTGTGTTTATGCTGGGAGGTGGGGGAGGAAAATGGCACCTGCCAACTCCTCTGTTCCAGAAGTTCCCCAATAGGCTCTGGAATCAGTATAAACAGATCTCTCTCCCCTTTGCTCCAAGTGTTGTGCAAATGTGCAAACTATAACTTCTATGTTGCCCCTCCAAGGGCTATTCTCTCTTTCAGGGCAGAGACCCAGTTTTTCATGGCCCTCCTGGCTCGCCCAGTGCTGAGTCAGCTGATACTTAAAAGCTCTGGGCTCCACGTTTCACTGTTTATGCAAACTCACAGAATCCATTCCCTCAAGTTATCAAGGCCAGAAGTTATGGGGATTTGTTTTCTCTGTGTGGGCTCCCTGGTGCTTTCCCCTCTCAGCACCCGCTGCTCCCTCCCTCCCTCCTGCAGGCAGCTCCCAACCACTATTTCTGCCCTTCCTAATTTATTCTTGGCTTCTTCTCTACATTTAGTTGTGGAGTTTATTCTGCCAGTCTTCAGACTGCTTTCTGAAGATGTGGTTTATTTACTCAGATGTGAGTGCTATGTAGTTGTAAACATGGGATGAGGTGAGCTTAGGGTCCTCTTATTTCTGCCAACTTCCAAAGCCTTTTGCTAGTTGCTCATTTAAACCGTGGCTGTTTTTCTGTGTCCAAGGATTGTGGGATCTGTTTCTGATTCCACAGTACTATCCCTCCACATTCTCATTTTCAGCATTGGGGGTGGGTGTTCCTTTTGTTACCATGTCTCTGTCTCTCTTGCTGTTCTCTTGCCATTTTCTCTTTGGTTGTTCAGTGGCTGTTCAGCCAGCCCTCATTTCTTTTTCAGGAGCAATTGTTGTATTAATAATTGTAATTTGTTGTGTACCGTGGAGGAGATGAGCCCACAGTCTTCCTACATTTCTATCTTGAACCAGAACTGAGAATCAAATTTCTTTTACACGTGGATATCCAATTTTTCTAGCACCATTTCTCGAAGAGGTTGTCTTTTCTCCATTGAGTATTTTTGACTCCCTTCTCAAAGATTAATTGACTGTATGGGCTTGGGTTTATTTACCAGTTCTCAGTTCTGCTCCATTGGTATATGTATCTATTTTTATGGTTGTACCATACTGATTCAATTACTAAAGCTTTATGGTATAGCTTGAAATCAGGAAGTGTGATGCCTCCAGCTTTGTTCTATTTTTCTCACGATTTCTGTGGCAATTCAGTGTCTTTTGTGGTTCCATATAAACTTTAGAAGTGTTTATTTTTCTGTGAAAAATATCATTGGTATGATAGGGATTGCACTGAATCTGTAGATGGCTATTGGTAATATGGACATTTTAAGAATATTAATTCTTGGGGCACCTGGGTGACACAGTTGGTTAAGTCTCCAACTCTTGGTTTCATATCAGGTTGTGATCTCAGAGTTGTGAGATCCAGCCCTGTGTCAGGCTCCACATTCAGAGTAGAGTCTGCTTAAGGCTCTTTCTCCTTTTGCCTCTTCCCCTGCTCTCAGTCTCTCTCAAATAAATAAATAAATTTTAAGGAAAAAAAATTAATTCTTCCAGTCCATGAACATAGAATACCTTTCCATTTATTTGTGTTGTCTTTGATTTCATCAATGGCTTTAACTTTTCAGAGTAGATAATTGATAATCTACTCTGATAATACTAAATGATCCTTTGAATCATGTTGAATAGCTTTACTAATATTTTGTTGAAAATTTTTGTATCTACATTCATTGAAGAGACAATAGCTTATAGTTTCTAGTAGCATCTTCATCAGGCTTTGATACTACGATAACACTGGCCTCATAAAATGAGATTGGGATGGGTCTCTCCTTTTGGATTTTTATTTATTCATTTAAAAATAATTATTTATTGACAGAGCACAAGCAGGGGAAGTAGCAGACAGAGGGAAATGGAGAAGCAGGCTTCTTGCAGAGGAGGGGGACCCCTAAGTGGGACTCGATCCCAGGATGCAAGGATCATGACCCAAGCTGAAGGCATTCACTTAACCAATTGAGCCACCAGTGCACCTTCCTTCCTTTTGGATTTTTTTTTTTTAAGATTTTATTTATTTATTTGACAGAATTATCACAAGTAGGCAGAGAGGCAGGCAGAGAGAGGAGGAAGCAGGCTCCCTGCTGAGCAGAGAGCCTGATGCGGGGCTCAATCGCAGGACCCTGAGATCATGACCTGAGCTTAAGGCAGAGGCTTTAACCCACTGAGCCACCCAGGTTCCCCCCTCCTTTTGGATTTTAAAAATAAGTTTGAGAATGATTGATGTCAATTCTTTAAATGTATGGCAGAATTCACCAGTAAAGCCATCTGGTGTTGGGTTTTTCTTCATTGGACATTTTTTTAAATTACAGATTTAATTTCCTTATGTGTAATTGGTCTATTCAGATTTTCCATTTCTTCCTGATTCATCTCACAGTTTGTACATTTCCAAGAATTTTTCCATTTCTTCTTGGTTATCCAGTTTGTTGGTGTATAGTTGTGTATAGTAGTCTCTTATGATCCTGTGTATTTCTGCGATATTATTTTTTTTTCTGCGATAGTATTTTAAATATCTTTTTCATTTATAATTTTGTTGATTTGGGTCTTTTTTCTCTAGTTGGTACAGGTTTTCAGTTTTGTCTCTTCAGTAAAACAGTTCTTCATTTGGTTAATCTTTTCTATTGTTTTTCTGTTCTCTATTTCAGTAATTTATGTTCTTATGCTTATCATTTCCTTCCTTCTGCTAATGTGGGGTTCAGTTTGTTCTTTTTCTAGTTCCTTAATTTATAGAGTTATGCTACTTGGGATATTTCTTGCTTCTTAATGTAGATGTATTGCTATGAACTTTCCTCTTAGAACTGCTCTTTGGTATATTGTGTTTTATTTTCCTTTGTCTCAGGGAACATGTTTCCCCTTTAAATTGTTCTTGATCCATTTGCAATCCAGGGGAGTGTTGTTTGATTTCCATGTATTCATGAATTTTCCAGTTTTTCTCTTGTTATTGATTTCTAATTTCATCTATTAGAGTCAGAGAATTTTATTTGATATGATTTTAGTCTTTTCATATTTGCTAAGACTTATTTTGTAGCCTAATATATGGTTTATTCTTTAAAAAGTTCCATGTGCATTTAAGAAGATTCTGTATTCTGCCATTGTCAGATAGAATGTTCTGTGTTTATCTATTGTGTCCATTTAGTCTATAGTGTTGAAATCCAGTGAGCGTCTATTTCCTTACTGAGTCTCTATTCAGGTGAGCTATACATTGTTAAGAGTGGTATAGTTAAGTCAATAACTCTTTACTGTATTATTGTTTATTTCACCTTTTAGCTCTGTTAGTTTTACTTTATATATTTAGGTCGTCTGATGGTGGGCACATACACATTTACAACTCATCTATCCATGAGTCTCATTTGTCATATAATGGTCTTCTGTATTTTTACAATTTTTAAAGTCCATTTTGTCCAATAGAAGTATAGCTACTCCTGCTTTTTGTTGTTGCTATCATTTTCTTGAAATATCTCTTTCAATTTCTTCACCCTGTGTGTATCGTTAATGCTAACTTAGTTTCCTATAGGCAGCATATCCCTGGATCTTGTTTTTTATTTTCTTATCCATTTAGCCACTGTAAATCTTTGGATTGAAGAATTTAATCCATTGATGCTTAAATTAATTAGTGAAAAATAACTTATTATTGCCATTATGTTCATCTATTTCTGGCAGTTTTGTAGATCCATCATTCCTTATTTTTTGTCTTTATGTTTTGATGTTCTATCAGTAGGCTTTGAGTTCATTAAGTTCCTTTGTATAATGCTTAGGTTTTTCCTTTGTGCCATGAAGCTTACATAAAACATCTTACAATAATAACACCATATTTTAAAATAATAACTTTAATAGAATGTCTAAACTTTATATTTATATTTCTCCTCCTCACATTTCAAGTCTTTCTTACAATTTATATATTTTATATTTAACTATAACATTTTAATTATGGCTATTTTTATTACATTTATTTTTTTATAGTTGTAAGCAAATTACATACCACCACTACCATATTACCGAATTTAATTTTAACTATATAGTTACCATTACCAATGAGTTTTATGCAACCTTTTTAAACTTTTTAACATGCTAATTACCTCTGTCCTTTTATTTCCCCTCAAAGAATTCCCTTAAGAATTTCTTGTAAGGCATGTCCAGTTGTAATGAACTCCCTCAGCTCTTGATTTCTCAGGAAGTCTCTATCCCTCCTTCATTTCCGAAGGACAATTTCACCAAGTATAGAATTCTTAGTTGGGAGTTTTTTGGGGTTTTTTTTTTTTTTTTTTTTTGCTTTTCCTCCAGTATTTTGAATATGGCAACCCATTCTCTTTTGGCCTGAAAAGTTCTGTTTAGAAATCTGTCAGCAATTTACAGGTTTCCCTTGCATGTTATTTTTTTCTTTTGCTGATTTTAAAATTGTCTTTGACTTTTGACTATGTGTATCTCATTGAAGCCATATTCATGTTCACCCTATTTAGGGTCCTTTGGCTTTCGTGGATGTGGAATCTATTTCTTTTCCCAGATTTGGGAAGTTCTCAGATATTATTGCTTAAAAACTCTTTCTGCCCCTTTCTCTTTCTCTTACAGAGTTCCATCATGCAAATATTGTTTCTTTCTGTGTGTCACAGAAGTCCATAGGATTTCCTCAATTTTTTTTAATCTTCTGACTAGATAATTTCAAATGTCTTATGCTCCAGGTTGTAGATTTTTTCTTCTGCATTATCTAGATTGCTTTTGAACCTCTACTGAAGTCTTCAGTTCATTTACTGTATTTTATAAATCAGGAATCTTTTTATGGTTTATATTAAATTTTCATTTTGTTCATGAATTGTTTTCTTAATTTCATTTAATTGTCAGTTCATGTGTTCTTATAGTTCACTAGGCTTCCTAAGAGGATTATTCTAAACTCTTTGATAGTTTATAGATCCCCATTGCCTTAGGGTCAGTTAATGTAGCTTTATTAGTTTTCCTTGGAGGTAAAATATTTATAGTATCTGTGCAGTTGAATAATTAGGCTCCTCTTCCAGACTTCACAAGTTTACTTTGGTAGAACAGATCTTTATCAGTGTCTGCTGTTAATATCCTTGGGAAGGTGGGCTTGTTATTAGCGTTATTTTGGGTGAGACAACTGTTCTAATTCGGAGGTCAGGGCTGGGTAGTATGTTACTGGCTGAGAAAAGTTGGATAGGAATGCTGGCTTGGTTTCTTATCCAAGTGAAGCTATGGAATAGGCTACACAGTTGCCTGGTCAGGGTTATTAGATGGTTGGGACTGGGTATAATATTTATCAATAGATGATTCTTTGAGTCAGCTTCCTTGCCCAGACTGAGCAGCAGGGGAGCACTCAGGGCCTGCATATCTATCTTAGTATTTGAGAACCCAACTCAGTCAAGAATGTGCACGTAATTCCCTGATCAGGTGAGGCTACCATTTTTGCTGTGCAGATGGGAAAAGCCATGGGCTGTGTTTTCCATTTAAGTACCACTATAAGAAAGACTGTTGGATGAACAGTGCAGCTTTCTATGTACTGGGATTAGGCTTGTTGCGCAGACAGGGTGAAGGCTGGATTCAGCAATGAGAGGCGCTATAAATTAGCTTGCCTGCCTGGGCACATTGGGAGAAGCAGCTCTAACAGGGGGAAAGTTCTTTGTCTTAACTCCAGCCAAACTGCACCCCAAGTTCCCTGACTAAACAGGGACACTGGCTTTGCACTGCAGACCATCTGCTCTGCTTGCCCATCTTGGCTCAAGCTGTTTAAATAGCTTCCAGGTGCTCTCACCAGCACTTTTGGACCAGTGTGGCCCAGGAGTCACAGTGGATGTGGCTATGTTTCAGCTTACTTGCCTGGGAACCAGACTTTCTACTACATCTTATTCCTATTTTATCAATGGCTCTTCAAACCCTGAGTGTAGCTGTGGACGTTTACCAAAAAAGCTTATGGTTTACCTGCTTTGACAATATCAGGTTTTTTAGAAAGCACCTCTTCTGTCTAGGGCCTCCCACAGGCTGCTTCAAGGCCCTTTCTTCCTTGGTCTGAGTTAAAACTAGTTGCTCAATTGCGTTCCTACAAGAAGTGCAAAGGAAGGAGAAAGGAAACAAAAAACTTTCCTTAGCTTGCATGACATTAGATCTGGAACAAGGTTTGGTAAGGGCAGAATTTTAAAATAATCCATTAAGCTTAGCACCAAAGCTTATATTTGGGTGTCTTTTCTATCATGTGAAGTGTTCAGAATTGGTTATCTTACTGAGATAAAAGGGACAAATCTGAATAAGGTCTTTTATAGTTAGCAATAAACACATAAGTGGCTTTACTTATTACTTATGCAAATAAGATCCCAACTCAAAAACTCTATTATCCAGTTACTAGAAACAAGGAGGAAAAAAAAATAATGTATCAAAAATTGTGATTTTTGACTGCTGGATTTTCTGATGGATTTTAAGGGACAGTGATACATACAAACACACAATTTTATTTTACAAAGTGGCTTAAGTGATTGCAGGAGTTGTTCTCTGAGGAGAGTTTTCAAAATATTATTTTAAAAATCAAAATGTGAGCAAAAGTTTTAAATGGGATTGTCGCAAAGATGTAGTCTTGGCAATAAACACTGATATTCCCCAACTGACCTAAATTTGATTGTACTGAATGAGTAATGCTCATGAATTAATGTAAATTATTTATTAAAATTCTTATGCCTCCCCTTCAGCAGAACCTTGTCAGAGAAGAATAGATCCCCATAGTACTCTATCCTTAGCTTTCTGTCAGGAACATTTAAAATTACTCATATAAGTATGCTTACGCATCTACTTGTAGGAGCAGTTGGAGCCTCAAAATGCCCCATAGTGAATAAATACCATGTGAGCAACTCTTTCTGACTCATTGCCTTCAGTGGACATTTGCCCTGAAAGGCAGGGAGTTAAGACTTGGGATATGAGGTATGTTTCTGACTGTGTAGAGTTGAGCTTGGTTTCTTGTTTATGCTCATTCTCTCTTGCTTTCTCTCAATTTAGAGTTGTATGTAAAAGGCTGACATCATGACCAACTGATTTTCTCTCACTGTGTCTTTATCATTGATGTTTTAAGCAAACTGTAGAGTTCATTGCACTTTTCTAATACTTACCAGCATCAACTAGATGGTGCCATTATTTAGTATGACACAGAGGAATTTGTACATTGAAAGGTTAGAGAAAGCAAAGTAATGAAAACAAAGATATACACTGTGAGATGACTGCTTTTTACCTTCTAAATAGATTTTAAATGATGAAAAAAATTTGCCAAACTGAACTTTAAAATACTCATATATATTACAAATCCAAACAGAAGAACAAAAAGGGCAACAATAAATAATTTCCAAGTATGATAAAGTGATACTTGTATGAATTCAGTAAATCCTACTTCAGTTGCAAGTAAATTCTTCCTTTCTCAAAGTTCTATTTCCACTTATCAGTTTATTCTCAGGTTTTAAATTGTGAATCTCAGCCTTAGCGGCTGTAATAAATTTTTTGCTAGAACATCATACTTATTCTTGCACATTTATTTGGTCAGAGTGCAATAATGTCACTTAACCTCATGTATGTCCGTCTCAGTACATCCTGAAATAACTATCTTTGAGGCTATTCTGCCTTTTATAATGGAAGCAGATGGTGGCATTGTGGCTGTTCCAGAGGTTTCTTATTGCTTCTTGTGAACTTTCCCTAAGTCAAAGACTCAGCAACTTTTCCAAGAGTCAAGTTTAACTATAAAACAGATGTCTTTATACTCAGTGTTCTGTATTATGAGCAGAGGTTTCTTATTTGAGGAAAAGTGAGAGCCAAATGGATTAAGTATCCTGAGATCTACCCCCACCCCTCTTTTCTCTCTCTCCTTTGAACTTCCATTGGTGCTATAAATAATGAATCTGAAACAAAGAGATGCTAGAAGCAAGTAGGCACCTTCATATTTATTAGAGATTTCAAAAGTAAGGAAAACAAATATATTTGAGGTGTTAATGCTTTGCTATATTGTGTATATAACTGCATACATGGAGGTTGAGAAACACTTTCAATAGAGTAAAAAGAAATTGGATAGCCCTTTGAGACAATTAACAAATGTTAAAATACCAGTTCGAGTGTTGTCATTTCTAAACCTGGGAAGATATTTTGTTCCTGAATGAGTGGCAATCCATGGTTCAGTGCTGTCATAGCAAAAAAAATTTTTTAATTCAAAAAAGATAAAAATAACCTGTTCGCCAGAGTTGTTGGAAACATTGTAGGAGAGTAACATGAACAGTGCCTGGAACATAATAAATTCTCAGTGAACATTATTCAGTTAAAGCTTCAGAATTGTATTGCTAAAACATTTTCTGAAAAAATGTCTTCAAATGATGAAACCTATTTTAAAATACTTTTTTACATGTTAAAATTATATCAGTTGGTCATCTTTTCCCTGGGACCTCCAATTTGCTCTTGACAACAGCAGAAAGATGGGAGGAGTTAAAAGTTTGGATTGAGGGGCGCCTGGGTGACTCTGTTGGTTAGGCAACTGCCTTCGGCTCGGGTCATGATCCCGGAGTCCCGGGATCGAGTCCCATATCGGACTCCCAGCTCTGCGGGCAGTCTGCTTCTCCCTCTGACCTTCTCCCCTCTCATTCTCAGTCTCTCTCTAATAAATAAATAAAAAAATCTTTAAAAAAAAAAGTTTGGATTGAGAAGTTGGGTACCTTTTTTAAAAAATGAACAGGTGTGGGGTGCTACTGCATCATTATTCCATATATTTTCAAAAATTCTATGTATTATTGTATATACTTCTCATTCCATCTGTTGGGAATGTGTATGATTGCTCCTTTTTCAAGATCTGGTATGCCATTTTTTAATTTATGATAATAAGAATTGATTCGGATTCTTTTTCCCCTCTTAAGATTAGTTCAAGAAATACATAGAGTGATCACTGTATTCAGGTGGAATTGATACTATTGATAAATGTTCTCTAACCTAGGACCTAAGTATATAATTGACTTGCTGTGATGATTCTGGGCAGATAGTTAGGCTAGATATTTATGTCTGGATAAATTGTCTTTGCACCAGTAAGTTTCAGAGGAGTTTCACGACAACATAAGTATATGAGGTTAAATATTTTCTAAAAGATATATCACATATCACATTTTTAAAATTATTATTTTCTGTGACATATACTGGTTTTGACACTTAAGTATTTAGACAGGAACCTTTTATATAAGTTAATTCCCCTTACTTTATTGAAAGTGGAATTAAATTGAGGCATGCCCAATACCACTCATCATCTCTACAATTGTGTTAGTGAGTCTAAATATAAAAAATGGTAGGAGTCACTAAATCCTACCTAATCACTTTCATGATGCTGTCCCTTTCACTGAAGCTTTGTGGTTAGCTCTTTGCTCTACCTGCTTCTTTGTGAGATTCCACCAGGAGGAAGTAAGGAATCCATCCACTCTGAAATACAAAAAAAAGGGAATTACTTTTCAAGATTCTCAAGTACTAATGCAGAGGAATAGAGGATGGGACAAGAAGGTTTATTTTAAAATTAATATTAATTGATGTAAACCAAAACAGCTGCTGTGACCAGCTGTCATCTAATAGTTGTCAAGGTATAGAGAGTAAATGATGTAGTATCTTATGTTCTAAGGCACAATAATTATAATTTGTCTATAGATATTGCAGGGTCACATGTCCTTTGATGCTTATCTCACCTGCATTTGAAAAAAACATGGATTGCCATAATCTCTCTTTACCCAGTGCTTTTTATTGGACTGTGGTTTCTCAATTATAATAATTGACAGGTAAGCACCTTTATGCAACTGCGAGGTGTAATACTTTTTAAAGGGACAGAAAGCCATTATAGGGAATACTATCAGAAAAGAAAGGAATAATTATTTTGGCTAAGACATAGCTACCATGTTGGTCTAGAGTTAGGGAAGATCACAAGAAATCAGGCTTGATTCTTAAATTGGCTCCTGTCTCTGAGCACTTGAACAAGTCATTGGACCCTCTAGACCAGTGCTATCCAGTAAAAATTCCAGCCACAAATTCAAGCTTTATATGCAGTTTTCTCTGCATATATAAAAAAAAATACTTCTAAAAATTTAAGACTTTAATGAGACAGTACATATCAAAGCACCTAACACGATAAATGCTCAACGTATATTTTTACATATTTGGAATGAAAATATATAATCATAAAGGCCAAGAATGTGGAGATGTTCTTATAGTGGGGCAAATCTGTAACGTACATATCATAGCATTTTGCCAGTTCATAAAACCTGACATCTATCATTGGTTTTCCTTTTCTTTCTGATGGCAGCCTCTGGATTTTTCTTTCTGGACTTTCCCTGAACAAGGAGTGCTATGTGATCCAACTCAGCCTCATCATCTACACCTGGAGTTTGAATTTAGGGCATAAAGTTCCAGGAAGGAACATAGTTGGAGGGCTCTCATTCCAATAAAACATTCCAGAAGAGACTGTCCCATTTACTCCCACTGCCCATTTCTCTGGACCATCACTGGCTGCTGTCCTTTCTGAGGTCTGGTTATTCAGTTTTTCCATTGATTCTGCAAGATTCCCTAGCTTCTACATAAATTCCCCTCTTTGATTACTACACAATTGACTGTAGTAATCTGCCAAATACTGATTTGGCTGGGTAAAAAAACTTCTAATTCCCACAAACTTTCTGATTTGAATACATCCCCTGTCCTAATATCAATGTCAACACTTGGGACAGATTGTTTTAAGCTAACTGGGAGATAAATAGTCATTCACATTTTGTCTGGTATATACTGGTAGGTTTTCTGTACTTTTGGGCTACAGTGTCCAATGAGGTAGCCACATGGTGGCTAACATGTAACATGTTATTTACATTTAAATTGAAATTAAAATTTCATTTATTTGCACTAGCCAACTTTCAGGTGCTCAAGAGCTACGTATGACTAATGGCTACTCTATTGGACAGCATAGAAGTTGAGTATTTCCGCCATCTTAGCAAGTTCTATTAGACAACATTGGTCTAAGGCCTTTCCAGAACACTTGTTAAAAAATTCACTAAAGGTTAAGACACTTTTTGAAGGTTGTTGAATAAAGACAAAACGGAGTTTGCTGTAAGAAAAAGAATTATGTGAAGAATGGAGATTAAATGTGTCTTGCATAGGAATAAAACTCAGTTAAAAATTATAGTGAGGATAATTAACAATGCTTTAAGAAAGAGTGCATATGGAGATTATAGACATTCAATATCTTAATTTTTCTTTTTTTTAATTAAAGATTTTTATTTATTTATTTGACAGAGAGAGAACACAAGCAGGCAGAGAAGCAGGCAGAGGCAGAGAGAGGAGCAGGCTCCCCGCTGAGCAAGGAGCCAGATGTGGGACTCGATCCCAGGAGGCCGGGATCACGACCCGAGCTGAAGGCAGCTGCTCAACCAACTGAGCCATCCAGGCGTCCCTTAATTTTTCCTTTGATTAAGAGATCCTCTTCCACATTACTTCTCCTTTAGGACAACAAGGAATTAAATGATAGAGTGACTTTAGAGACTCTGTAGTAATTCTCACTCATTTTAGAGTGAAGACGGATGTCTCAAGTATGTAGGTCATGTTCTAGGTCACACAACTTAATTACCTGCAGAAACAACAGGAGAACACCGCATATCACTTGAAGTTTTAATCTGAACAGTTCTCTGTTGGATAAGGTATATTCAAGATATCTACCTCAAAATCATTTCTGTATTATCTAAACCAAAGATATTCAAATCACAGCTTTCCCTGCCTCCCATGAAATGGGTTACTGTGTAACTGACATTTAACATACATCTGTATTTCTTTAAAGGCTAGAAAAAGGGAAGTCAGACTCCTAGAATTAATAACAAAGATTGACCCTAAATTGTCTAAATCCTATCTCCTGAAATGTGAAAGTCCCTATCCACTTTCCCAAGCAACTAGGGAAATTAAATCATCTTTTACAGGTGCATTTTGTTTAGGTAAGAATCCAGAGGTGAAATAATGTGCTGCATATGATGGAAAAAAGAAATATATGTGTAGAATTTTTTACGATGTACATTGTAAGCAGGAACCACAGAGAGCATTTCCTATTTTATGTGAAAGGTTGTAGGTGAAGAAGTGCAAAATTGTCAGGCATGTAAACCCGTATTTAATTAGGTCTGTTTTGAAGAGTCATATTCATACATATGTAAGTGAATATATTATTTTTGTCCTTGGGGACTAGATCTGCCAGGTCTTGAGATCCAGGACTGACTCAGGACAGTCTTAAGTTTTACATTTCCTTAAGTGGTTTAGTATTGGCTTGGCCAAAGTCTCCCTGCATGTTTGCCAAGTCTCCCTGTCTGTTACACATTTGATGGCTTCCTTCTGGGGCTTGCTAACTTTTGCTGACAAATGAATTAACAACAGCATATCATCAGAGTGGCTCCTAGATAATTAATGTCCGTTTGATATTTCAGTGAATTTATGCATTGAAAGACATTTGCTGTTAATGTATACGCCTATCCTCAGCTTTGCTTGGAATTTTTTTCAGCTACTCTTTACAATCTTTTTAGAATAATACTTATATTTCCTCTCCCAGGCTAAATCAAATTTCGTGTACTTTACTTACCTTCTTTCACGATTCCTTGTCTCCTTTCCCAGTGCTCTCATTGATTCTAAACTGGGTCATTACTGGTCTTTAAAACCTACTGCCCTAGTCAACTTTACACTTCTTTTTTTCCTCTTTCTCCTACGTGAAAGCAGCGCTTCTCTACCAGAGATGCGGGCAGTGCCGCAGAGTGGAAGTCTTCCAAGAGACTAAAGATCTCAATTTTAAGAGAAAATCATAATACTGAGATAATGTACTTTTTGAAGAATGGTAGAACTAAACTGAACACTAATTTTTTTTATCATGGTCTTCTGATTCTGTGGGGGACTTGGGGGCATTTTTGCCAATGGCACAAGTATTTTTTTTTATCATTTTTTAAAATTTAAATTCAATTTTCTTAATAGTGTTTTAGGAGTAGAAATTAGTGATTAATCAGTTGCATATAATATCCAATGCTCATCAAAACAAGTGCCCTCCTTAATGCCCACCACTGAATTATCCTATCCCCTGCCCACCTCCCCTCCGGCAACACTCTGTTCCCTATAGTTAAGGGTCTCTTTTGGTTTACATCTCTGTGTTTTTATCTTTTGTTTTCTCTGCCCTTCACCTATATTCATCTGTTTTGTTTCTTAAATTCCACATATGAGTGCAATCATATGGTATTTGCCTCTTATTTTGCTTAGCATAATACACTCTAATTCCATACATATTATTGCAAATGGTAAGATTTTAATTTTTGATAGCTGAGTAATATTTCATTGTGTGTGGTGTATCTTCTATATCCATTCATTAGTTGATGGACATTTGGGTTCTTTCCATATTTTGGCTATTGTGGACATTGCTGCTATAAATATTGGAGTGCATGTGCCCCTTTGAATCACTATTTTTGTCTCTTTTGGATAAATACCTAGTAGTGTAATTGCTGGGTCATAGGGTAGTTCTATTTTTAACTTTTTATGGAACCACGATACTCTTTTCCAGAGGGGCTGTATTAGTTTGTATTCTACCAGCCGTGTTAAGAGGGTTCCCCTGTTCTCTGCATCCTCTAACATCTGTTGTTTCCTGAGTTACTTTTAACCATTCTGACAGGTGTGAGGTGGTATCTTATTGTGGTTTTGATATGTATTTCCCTGATAATAAGTGATGCTGGGCATTTTTTCATGTGTCTTTTAGCCGTTTGTATGTCTTCATGTTTTCTTGACTGGATTTTCTGGGCTTTGGGTGTTGAGTTTAATAAGTTCTTTATAGATTGGGGATAGCAATCCTTTATTAGCTCTGTCACTTGCAAATATTTTCTCCCATTCTTTCATTTGCCTTTAGTTTTGTTGATTTTTTTCTTTGCTGTGCAAAAGCTTTTTAATCTAATGAAGTCCCAATAGTTCATTTCTGTTCTTGTTTTTGGAGACGTGTCTAGCAAGAAGTTCCTGCAGCCAAGGTCAAAGAGGTTGCTGCCTGTCTTCTCCTCTAGGATTTTGATGGCTTCCTCTCTCACATTTAGGTCTTTAATACATTTTGAGTCTAGGTTTATGGTGTAAGAAAGCTGTCGAGGTGCATTCTTCTGCATGTGGCTGTCCAATTTCCCCAACACCATTTATTGAAGAGACTGTCTTTTTTCCTTTGGATATTCTTTCCTGCTTTGTCGAAGATTAGTTGACCAGAGTTGAAGGTCCATTTGTGGGTTCTGTATTCTGTTCTATTGATCTATGTGTCTGTTTTGAGCCAGTATTGTATTATATTGTCTTTATGACTACTGCTTTGTAATAAAGCTCGAAGTCCAGAATTGTGATGCCTCCATCTTTGGTTTCCTTTTCCAACCTTCCTTTGGCCATTTGGGGTCTTTTCTGATTCCATACAAATTTCAGAATTGTTTGTTCCAGCTCTGTGAAATTTTGATAGGGATTGCATTAAATGTGTAGATTGCTTTGGGTAGTATAGACATTTTAACAATATTTGTTCATCTGATTCCTGAGCATGGAATGTTTTTCCATTTCTTTGTGTCTTCCTCAATTTCTTTCATAAGTGTTCTATAGTTTTCAGAGTACAGCTCTTTAGTTAGGTATCTTTTTTTTTTTTTAAAGATTGTATTTATTTATTTTACAGAGAGAGAGAGAGAGGGGGAAGCAGGCTTCCTGCTGAGCAGACAGCCCGATGCAGGGCTCGATCCCAGGACCCTGAGATCAGGACCTGAGTGGAAGGCCGAGGCTTTAACCCACTGAGCCACCCAGGTGCCCCATATTCCTAGGTATCTTATGGTTTTTGTATAATGATAATCAATTCCTTGATTTATTTGTTTCTGCTGCTTCATTGTGTATAGAAATGCAACAGACTTTTGTGCGATTTTATATCCTATAACAGTGCTGAAATCATCTATCAGTTTTAGCAATTTTGGGGGGAGTCTTTTGTGTTTTCTATGTAGATTCTGATTGTTTACCACCTTTTCAGGACAGAAGCCAAGAAAGATAACCCTTAAGTTCAATGTATGCAAAATCATCCTCTTTAATTCACCTGTAAACATTTTCTAAACAAATGTAGATACTTCTATCATTGGGCCGCAGACCTGGGTTTTGAGATATCTCTTAATAATTCTTCTTGCAATCTATTATTTAGTTTTGGGGAAATTAGTCCATTTCCTAAAAATTTGGCTTTTCATGGAAGTCCTTGAAATAATTGGATATAGCAGAGAGTGGTGGTTACAAGCCCAGAATATGGATTCAGGTCACAAAAGTCCCACTGTTACCTTACCACTTTCATTTTCTCATCTGTAAATAAGAATAATAATAGTATATCCATTATAGGATGTCATAAGGATTCATAGTTTACTATTATAAGTAAGAAATCTATCGTTAGTAGCTTTGTCTAAGAATTGATGCAAGTCTTTTTTTGTCTTCTTAGTTTCAAAGAGGCTAATAGGAAGTCTAGAGCACTAGAAGGCCATTTACAGCTACTGTTTTCCTCTTTTTTTTTTTTTAAAGATTTTACTTATTTATTTGCGATAGAGACAGTGAGAGAGAGCATGAGAGGGGAGGAGGTCAGAAGGAGAAGCAGACTCCCCATGGAGCTACCAGCCCGATGTGGGACTTGATCCCAGAACCCTGGGATCATGACCTGAGCCGAAGGCAGTTGCTTAACCAACTGAGCCACACAGGCGCCCTAGTGTTTTCCTCTTTAAAGACAAGGTGAATCAGATGATACATGTGTCCTAGAAGTTTAAACTCATGACTGTATGTTAATGTATTCTTCTTACTATTCATTAGGACACTACATAAGCAGCCAAATCAAAAACCCAGATAACAGTGGTTTAAAAAGATGAAGAGAGATATATGTTGTTATACTTGAAAAGTTTTCTCCCTTATGCCCTAGCCTCAATGGTCTCTCTTCTCATCTTCATCTTTTCCAACTTAATGGAGGATCCATTGAATCCTATTGAAATAAACAGCTTGGATGATATCTTCAGGTGGATTCCTAAGAAATAAAACCCAAGACAAGTATTCATATAAAAATGCTTCAATAGTTTTATCAAGGAAAACCAGCAAGAGACAAGCAAAGTGGGGCAGGATATTAAGGATGGCAAGCAATGTTAATGGAGGGTAATATTACCACAGCAGTGGGCATCACACCTTTAATCTTCTAGAAGTCACAGTGGAGCTGGAGTATTTATACTTCTGTACTCATTGGTCATTGCTTTGGATTAAATGAAGGAATTTACATTTACAGGCACTTGTGGCTTTCTTGGTTTGAGGCAAAATAATTCCAGCAGTCCAAAGGCAGCATGCCAGAAAGAGATGCAAGTATTGTCTGCAGGGAGAGGAAACAGTCCTGGAGTTGGGGTGCACTACAAAGGTAAAGAGATGGCAGTGAATATTTGCAGAGCATTACTACATGGAGGCATGAATCGCTGAGGGCGTCAGTGTGGGCTACCAAAATCAGTGCGGTTTTAATTTGCATTTTTATTATAATTAATGAGTTTTAGGAATCCAAACATCTTTTCACATATCCAGCAGCACTTTTTATTTCCTTTTCTATCAAATGTCTGATAAGATCTTCAGCCAATTGCAATTCTTCATAGTTTTATTCTAGATTTTCAGAAACCATTTATTAGGGCAATTGGTTACTTTGCTATGATGTAATTTACACATATTTTACCTTTTTCAAACAGGGACTATGTTGTCATTTTACTGGTAGGCATTACTTCTGTGTTTTTGCATTCTTGAGGTACTTCGGTGCTATGGTAATGTCTTTTTTATTATGAATTATTGCATTAATTATATTTTTTTAAACTTTAGTGTTCCTATGGTATTGGTTGTGATTTTAAATTGATAGTAGTTTTTTTTTTTTTTTGGTTCGTATTCTTCACTGATGTTAGGATGATGGTCTTTGCACATTTTAAAACAGCATCTGTGTGTCAAGCCCCTTTTAATTATTACTTAGTTGTTGGAGTCTCCTGGATATGGAGAGATGGCCGGGAGGCTGCCAGAAATGCAACCAAAAACGTTTTTTTCTAGTTTGTTACCAAAGATTTAGACTGCCTCCCACAAATATGGCTTTCCTATGTGATTCCTTGAGTCCATGTTGATGAGAAATGGAAAACATGACATTTATATTTCAAAGGAATCTCTAAGATCTATTGTTGCTTGGTCCTTTAGCCACTACTGTGCTTTATCCATCTATTCTTTCTTTTGTGTAATTGACTGCTTTCTCAGCTGCCATTTTTAGCATATATATACATTTTTTTTTTCACCAAAATTGTTTATAGGCATTTTTCTTTTATTCCCCTTTTGCATGTGTTCAGTTTAGGCTTGGTGCTTACTGCCATAAACATATTTATAATAGAAATTTTAGTCTTATGGAAAATAATTTTACAAAGAACTCAAATAGCAACCACACTTCTTTAGAATTAAATAGGAAAGACAAGGACAGTTTTGAAAGAACATGAAATAAGAAACTAGTAGAAAGGTTAAGGGGTTTGGATTGCTAAGGCTTGAATTTATACGGATGCTCATCTACTTGCTGGTTCATTTATCAGAGGCAAATTAATACCACATTCTAAGCTTGTTTCCCTCTTTGGTAAAATAATAGTAATGTTTCCTTCAGTGTATTTTTAGGAGGATTAACTACAATATATTCTTAAGTCATCTAGCCATAGATTATTCTTAATGTGTGTTGGTTCTTAATACATGCAGAGAACTAGACAGAAAAATGGCTGGAAATAACTTAAAATTACCTAATCTGGGGGCACCTGGGTGGCTCAGTCAGTTTAGCATCTGCCTTCAGCTCAGGTCATGATCCCAGAGTCCAGGAATTGAGTCCCCCACTGGGCTCCTTGCTTAGTGAGGAGACTGCTTCTCTCTTTGACAAATCAATAAGTAAAATATTTTTTAAAAAATACCTATCATGTAGAAAAATATAGATGGCTGTTAAAATTTGTGTGAAGAGGCTTTTATCTAAATAGTTGGAAAATGATATTTCAAAATGTTGAAACTTACTTTGACTTAAAATCAAAATATGTTATAGTGGTTGATGGTTAATTTTATGTATTACCTTGGCTAGAATGGGTGCCTTTTTGTTGGATCACAAATGAGACTAGATTTTGGTCTGAAGGTATTTTTTATTATTATTTTTAAAGATTTTGTTTATTTGACAGAGAGGGGGGAAGCAGGCTCCATCCCAGGACCCTGAGATCATGACCTGAGCCTAAGGCAGAAGCTTTAACCCACTGAGACACCCAGGCACCCCTGAAAGTATTTTTTAAATGTGATTAAAAATCAGTAGACTTTATGGACGATAATCTGTTTTACTTACTTTCAATGGACTGCATCCAATCAGACCGAAGAGCAAAACCTGAGGTCCTCAAAGAAGGAAGTCTGTCTGAGTTTCTAGCTTTCAGGCTCAAGATTGTAATAGTGTGGGAAAGGAAAAATAATTTTCCCTTTACCCTACTGAGTTCTTTCCTGAGACCTCACTGTATTAAAAACCAACAAAAACAATTAATAGCAGGAAAATATTATTTTAATAACATATACCCCTCCTGTATCCAGGGGAGATATCCAAGAAAAGTGATTTACTCCCCAAAATGCCCACTACCATCATCAGCTAAACACAAAAGATGTTAAGGGGGGGGGGGGGAACCAGTTGGGAGGTTATCAGGTAAAACAGAATAAATAAGAATATGGTGGTTATGCAGATATAAGTCCCCCTTCTTCATTGGTAAGGATTTCTAGAGATAGCTTGGTACCGAGAAAGACACCCTTAGAAATGGAAATTTACCTTATACATCTAAATATCTCTTACAAAAAGGTGGTTTCCAGAGCACTTACTTTATCTGTTATATCTTAATTATCAGCTCAAAATGATACTTATTACACAGAGGCACATTTGAGGGTGCTATATTTGGCCTCTGTCAGTCCCCCTTTGGAAACTTTAAAAAGGTTCACAGTCTCTTGGTCCTGAGGCCAGTCCAGTTAAACAGCAGTGTCTTTGCGCATGGGCTGTCAGAGTTAGGCCTTTATGATGTGAGCTGTCTTTAGTATGAGGCATTGCAATAGAAACAAAGGAAAACCAGGTACATTGGTGTAACCGACTATAAACCCTGGCTCAAAGCCTCTTTTGCTGTTTGAATGTCTCGGGTGTTGTCATCAGATGTGCAGGTAAACTTGGAGAGCAGCCTACATAGCAACATACATTAGATTGTATACGTAAGCACTAGTGTGGTTATTTCTAGGATGTTTACATCAAATTGTTTCATTATGTTCTGCAAACTGAAGGGGAACAAATGACTAAGAATAGAAACCACACAAGTCACAAAGGTGGGGGAAAATTGCAAACTTCAGTTTAGAAATTCATTGCTGGATTTTGAAGGAACTAGAAGATTTCAGGATCCAGTCCATAAGTGGAAAATAAAACCTCAAAAACAATAGCACTACAATATAATTACTTACAAAGGTGCAAACATAATTTTTCTCTCTACAATCACCCAGATTTCTACTAACAATAATCACAGTAAAACTAATTTGTTTGCAAATTGTGTAGTTTGAATAAATTTGGTCTGATAATTTACATAAGGGGAACAAGAATAGCTATTGACCACATTGGCTCTTTTAAATCTGCTTTGCTGGAACTTTTCATAAGGCATCTCATTGAACTCTTTTTTAAAGTATGGTGAACATACAATGTTACAATAATGTCGGGTGTCCAGCATATGGGTTCAATGTGCGTATATGTTATGCTCGCCACAAGTATAGCTACCATTTGTCACCATACATAGAGTATTATTTACTATATTCCCTATGTTGTACTTTTTACTCTTCGTGGTTTATTTATCTTTCACTCATCTCCCTACCAACCTTGCCTCTTGCAACCGGTTTGTTCTGTATATTTAAGAATCTCTTGGTTTGTTTTTTTAGATTCCACATATAAGGGAAATCATGGTATTCATGTTTCTCTCATTTTATTTAGCTATTTAGCATGATACCTGCTAGATATATCCCTGCTGTGACCAGGGGCAAGATGTCATTCTTTTATGACTGAATAATAATCTAGTGTGTGTGTATACCACACCTTCTTTATCCATTTGTCTATAAAGGGACACTTGGGTTGCTTCCATGGCTTGTCTATTGTAAATAATGCTGCAATAAACAAAGAGTGCATATATCTTATTGAATTAGTGTTTTTGTTTTCTTTGGGTATGCACTCAGTAGTGAAATTATTGTATCATAAGGCATTTATCTTTTTAACTTTTGGCGGAAACACCACACTGTTTTCACACTGGTTGTACCAATTCATGTCCTTACCAAAACTTATCTTTCTGATACTACCCATTCTGACTCGTGTGATCTGATAACCTCATTGTGGTTTTGAATTGCATTTCCTGATGATTATGGTGGTGACCATCTTTTAGGTATGTCCTCTTTTAAAAATGTCTTTTCAAATCTTGTGCTCATTTTTTTAAATGTACAAATTCTTTATGTATTTTGGATATTAATCTCTCATCAGATATATCATTGGCAAATATTTTCTCCCATTCCATAATATGCCTTTTCATTTTGTTGATGATTTCCTTTGCTGTATAATGTGTTTTATTTTGGTGTAGCCCCAGTAATTTATTTTTGATTGTTTCCCTTGTCTGAAGACATATTTATAAGTCTAAGAGATTAGTACCTGTTTTCTTTTAAGGATTTCATGGTTTAAGGTCTCATATTTAGATATTTAATCCAATTTGAATTTTCTTTTGTGTACAGCTGTTCAGTTTTCCTAATACCATTTATTGAAAAGACTGTCTTTCCTTCATTTTTTTCTTGTCATAGATTGACCATATAGGCATGGGTTTGTTCGATGTTCTCTATTCTGCTCCATTGATCTATATGTCTATTATTGTGCCAGTATCATACTGTTTTGATTAGTTTAGCTTCATAGTGTATCTTGAAATCTGAGATTGTGGTACCTCCAGCTTTGTTCTTCCATCCCAAGATGGTCTTGGCTATTCAAGGTTTTTTGTACTTCTATATAAATGTTAGAATTCTTTTTTCTAGTTCTGTCAAAAATGGTGTTGGTACTTTGATAGAGATTACGTTGAATCTGTAAATTGCATGGTATACCTTTGTACTTGTTTGGGTCTTCTTCAGTTTTTCATCAATGCCTTACAGTTGTCAAAGCATAAGTCACCTCTATTGTTACATTTATTCCCTAGAAATTTTATTTCTTTTGGTACAATTATAAATGAGTTCATTTTCTTTCTGCTACTTCATTATTAGTGTATATAAATGATAAATTTCTATTAACTTTGTATCCTTAAAGTTTTCTTAATTCATTCATCAGTTCTAATAGTCTTTTGCTGGAGTCTTTAGGCTTTTCTGTATGTATGCTTAGTATCATATTATCTGCTAATAGTGGCAGTTTTACTTTTTTCTTATTGATTTGGATGCCTTTTATTTCTTGTCTGATTACTACAGCTAGGACTTCCAGTACTATGTTTAAATAAAAGTTATGAGAGTGAGCATCTTTGTCCTTTTTCTGACCTTAGAGGTA
Source organism: Nasua narica (assembly GCA_028533885.1). Classification (NCBI taxonomy): domain Eukaryota; kingdom Metazoa; phylum Chordata; class Mammalia; order Carnivora; family Procyonidae; genus Nasua; species Nasua narica. The sequence goes on from CM052799.1 coordinate 72,135,227, forward strand.
AAGCTTTCAGTTTTTCATCATTGTGTATGATATTCACTGTGGATTTTTCATATAATGTCTTTATTATATAGAGGTGTTTTTTCTTTAAACCCATTTTGTTGAGAGTTTTTATTGTGAACAGATGTTGTATTTTCTTAAATGATTTGCAAATATCGAACCACATTTGTATCCCTAGAATAAGTCCCACTTAATCATGGTGAATAATTTTTTTAATGAACTGTTGCATTTGGTTTGTTAATATTTTGTTGAGGATTTTTGATCTTGGCCTGTAGGTTTTTGTTTTTTTAATGTCTTTGGTTTTGCAAGTTTTCGGGATAATTTACCTTTGAAGCCGTTTGATTCAGGACTTCTGTGTGTTGGGAGTTTTGTGATTACCAAATCAAATCAATTTCATTAATAGTAATGGTCAATTTACTACTTATTCCTTATTCAGTTTTGGAAGATTATATGCTTTTGGGAATTTATCCATTTCCCTAGGTTTTTCAGTTCATTGGTATATAGTGTTCATTATTCTTCATTCTCCTTTATTTCTGATTTACTTGAATCCTCTGCTTTTTGTGGTGAGTCTGGCTGAAGTTTTATCAATTTTGTTTACCTGTTTTAAAAACCTTTTTTTTGAATTTTTTTATTTCCACCCTTTTACTAGCTTTTACCTTTATTATTTTTCCAGATTCCTTAGTTGTACTTTTTCCTGTTTCTATCAAGGATGTCTACTTTCTCCACTGTTATTCAACATAGTACTGGAAGTGTTAGCCAAAGCAACCACACAGAAAAAGAAATAAATGGTATCCAAATTGGTAAGGAAGAAGTAAAACTGTCACTATTATGATACTGTATATGGAAAACCCTAAAGACTCCACCAAAAACCTATTGGAACAGATAAATGAAGGGATATCTGGGTGGCTCAATCAATCAGTTGAGCATCAAACTCTTAGTTTTGGCCCAGGTCATGATCCCAGGGTCATGAGATTGAGCCCTGCATCAGGCTCCTCCCTCAGCAGGGAGTCTGCTTAAGATTCTCTCCCTCTGAAACTGTATCTTTAAAAATATCCGATAACTGACTTCAGTAATGTCAATATACAGATTTCCATTGCATTTCTATGCACTAAGAATGGACCACCAGAAAGTAACCCTATTGGCAATTGCACCAAAAATAATAAAATACCTAGGAATAAACATAACAAAGGAGGTGAGACACCTATACTCCGAAAACTATAAAACATGAATGAAAAGATAGTTCATGCTCATGGAGTAGAAGAACAAGTTGTTAAAATGTCCATTCTACCCAAAGCTATCTACAAATGTAATGCAATCCCTATTACAATACCAACAGCATTTTTTCACAGAAATAGAACAAATAATCCTAAAATTTGAATAGAATGACCCCAAATGGCTTCTTGAATAAGAACAAAACTGGAATACCACAATCCCAGATTTTAATATATACTACTAATCTGTACTCATAAGAACAGTATGATACTGGCACACACACAAAAACATATAGGTCAGTAGAACAGAATAGAAAATCCAGAAATAAACCCATGATTATATAGGCGGCACCCTGTTCGTCCCAGTATTATTTACAATACCCAATGCCTGGAAACAACTTAAGTGTTGATAGATGGATGGATAAAGAAGTTGTGGTATAAATATACAGTGAAATGTTATTTAGGCATAAAAAACAAAAAAATGATACCATTTGTGGTAACATGGATGGACCTTGAAGGCTTAGGCTAAGTAAAATAAGTCAGAGAAAGCTACATAACATATGATCTCACTTAAATCTGGAATTTTAAACCAAAACCAAACCCCATAAACTCATAGAAAAAGAGATCACATTTTTGGTTACTAGAGGCAGGGAGTGAGGAAAGGAGGAATTGGAAGAAGGTAGTCAGAAGTTACAAGCTTCCTGTTAAAATAATTACTAGTCATCTAATATACAACATAAATACAGTTATTACTGCTATATAATACATAGAAAAGTTGGTAAGAGTAGATTCTAAGAGCACTCATTATAAGGAAATTGTCTTTTACCTATATGAATGTTGGATGTTAACTAAACTTTTTGTGGTCACAGTTTCAAAATTTGTGCGAATGAAGGAATTATACTGTGCATCTTAAACACACAGTAATGGACGGCAATTATTTCTCAATAAAACTAGGAAAAAATGTACCCATAACAAATCTTTACCAGTATCACTATACCCAAGGAAATATTTCACACATGTAGTTTCTCCTGCTTATCTACATTTGGAAAGGAAGTGACAAGTTTAAGATTTTACCTTCTGTTCTCATCAGGGCACGATGGAGTCAGATCCTGGAGCTGACTTTTCTAATAATTCTTCCCTTTTGCCAGCTTCTGCCAGTTTTCCAGGTTCCTGTCTGCCGGCTCCATCACAGGTCACCATACTGTAGGTGAGGAAAAATAACTTTCTCTTTATCGTCACAGGTTCTGGCCTGGGACCCCCTGTCATAAAAGACACCTAAATAGGAAAATAGTATGTATTCTCCTATACACGGGAAATACCCAGGAAAACTGAGTGACTCCCAGAGTTGGCCCAAACCACTACCTTGAATACTATTTTAGCTAAAGATAAAAGAACAAGTGTGTGGGGAGTCTAGTTATGGCAAAGCACATGATTATGGGTAGGATTGTTATGCTGATGTAAGTCCCTGTCTTTTCCACTGATAACAGTTTCTAGAGATTTGTAACTCCCCTTTTTCTTAGAGACAGGGAAACGCCTTTACAAATGAGGATTTCCCTTATAAATGTAAATATATTACAAAAGGGAAACTTCTATTCAGTTTTCGGAGCTCTTCCTGCATCAACTGTTTCTTAAAAAATACCAGCAGAGACTGTGGACTCTGAGCAACAAACTGAGGGTTTTGGAGGGGAGGGGGTGGGGGGGGGTGAGCCTGGTGGTGGGTATCGAGAGGGGCACGTACTGCATGGAGCACTGGGTGTGGGGCATGAACAATCAATCTTGTAACACTGAAAAATTAAAATAAACAAATTTGGGGAGAAAAAAAAAAAAGAATTGATGGGGTTTGGGAGGGAAGGGGTTGGGCAAGCCTGGTGGTGGGTATTGAGAGGGGCACGTACTGCATGGAGCATTGGGTGTGGTGCATGAACAATCAATCTTAAACACTGAAAAAATAAAACAAACATATTTGGGGAAAAAAAAATACCAGCTCAAATATGCCAAAGAGGGACTTGTGGGTGTTAAATTCATTCTCCTTCAATATCAGGTCTTACCAAAATATATAATCTAATATACCAATACATGATATATATTATACAATTATATATTTATAACATATAAAATTATCTATTATTACAATATATATTCCATATTTTATCTGTTAATATTAGCTTATGTTTGATGACATAGGAATTATGGTAGCATTCAAAACTGGCATGACCTTTTCTTTAAGCTTTATTCTTAAGCAATTTTGATGTAGTAAAGAACATTAGGGTTCGAAGCCAATGGCCAAGGAAGAATTCTTGAGATGTCTTTGGTGCAAAAAGGTAGTTAGTTTTATTAAAGCATGGAGACAGGGCCTGTGGACAGAAAGAGCAGCACTGGGGTCATAAGGAATGGCCCATTATCTACTTCCAAGTTGGGAGGGGGTTTGGGATAGCGTAAGTCTCAAAGGAATTCGGAAGCAAGGTTTCCAGAACCTGGCAGGGACTAACTGCTGTTGAGAAAGGTCATTTAATACTGTCTAATAAAACCTGACTCATGAGACCCTTCAGATGTATATCAATGGGTCATATGCTTGGGGGTTAGAGAAAAAGGAAGTTTCCAAAGGAATTTTTATATGTGAAAGTAGACTCACAGGATCCTGGGGTTTGGGCTAAGATTGCCTTTTGCCCTTAACCAAGTATTAGCATTGAGGCAGTTGAGTCCCTAAGGGAATGTCACTCTGTTTTAAGCCTTTTTTTCCACAACATTTTGACAATATATTACAAGTGTTGTATCTTCCAATCCTGTGGTAAAACTTCTAGACTCTAAGAAGGTAATTCAAATTATAGAAATAACAGTATATGAAATCTTAATTTCAGTGTTATAAGAGTGAAAACTTAAACTATGGAGGAACAATTATGATACCACCATCTATTGGGACATAATGTAGAAATTAAAATTATGTCTATGAAGATACATAATTGAAGAATATAAAATTTTTAGCCTAAAAATAAACACGTCAAGTTTTACATATAGTTTTATTGCCACCTATATAAAACATATACATGTGATAAAAGACTGGAAAAATCATTTCAAACTGATAATTTAGCAGTGGCAAAACATTCAAATGAGCTTGGATATTTTGTTTTTGTCATTATTTTCTGAATTTTCTGTTCAGTGACTATATGAATGTTCACATTTTTAACAATTCCACTTTAATGTCTCAGCTTTTAAAATTAAGATTTCTATATTTTTATAAAATGGAAAAATTTCATTTTTAATAAAAAACACTTCTATAATTTATGTCTACTTTTTAGTACTAGGTCATTATCAAGTAACAAAAAACTTATGCATTTAAAAAGTTACTGAAAAATATACTATATGATAAACTACATAGATAGCAAAGGTAATTTTCTTCATCCACATAACCTTGAATTTTTCCAATCTATTTTCTAGAAAGTTTGCAATGTAAGCATATACTAATCAACCTTACTTGGGGTGATGGTGTTCCCTAAGTGGGCAACGCAGTCAATTAATGCAAAAAAGAGATGAAGTCGGGACCAAGGTCAGAAATACATGAATTTCCTAAGTGCAACCTAGGTTTAGGCAGCTGAGGAATTAATTATACCTGAATTTGAGAAGCAGAAGAAGGTCAATCACTATTTCAGTTATTTAACCTCAGAGAATTATCTCTATCTCTGATCATTCTGGAAACTCATTAATAGACTGAAAGGATTAACCTCTTCTCTGAAACTTCGGTTGGAAATAATGGACTAACAAGCAGAAGCTGTGACATGGCAAACCCTAATTAAAGGAATTGTTTCTATGGTGGGAACTAGAGCATTTATTTTGAAACTACTAGGTCTTAGTAACCAAAGGAGGTGATGATGTGTTTTGTTTTTTTGTTTTTTTCCCTCTCCTATCTGTGGAACTAGCCAATAATATTCTGGAAAGCTTTCAATGTCTCTAAGAGGAGTGGATGCTAACATCAAAATATAGCTTTCCTTTAGTGAAAATGATGAGCTTAAAAAGAAGTAAAATATATAGTGCTTCTTATTAAGGGAACTATATTAAACTGAAACCTCAATATGATTTTATTCATAAATATAATATTTAGTTCAGGGGCGCCTGGGTGGCTCAGTGGGTTAAAGCCTCTGCCTTCGGCTCTGGTCATGATCTCAGGGTCCTGGGATCGAGCTGCATTGGGCTCTCTGCCTACTTGTGATCTCTCTCCTCTCTGTCAAATAAATACATAAAATCTTAAAAAAAAAAATTTAGTATAGGTTTTTTTTTTTTTTTTGAGAGAGAGAGAAGGTACAGGGGAGGGGCAGAAGAGGACTCCCCAGTGGGCAGGCAACCCAGAAGGGGCTTGGTCCTGGGGCTCTGAGATCATTACCTGAGCCAAAGGCAGATGCTTAACCAACTGAACCACTTGCGTGCCCCAGGTCTGTGTTTTCATAACAATCCCTATTCAAGAAGTAGAACCAGTGATCCATGAATTCTAGGATTAAACTCCCTTCTTTATACAGAAATAAAACCAAAGTACAAAAAATATATAATTTTTTCCAGACAAAATACGAAGTATCTACCTAATGTAGAACCAGTTGTGGCTCTCTCATTATTTAACTTTGTGCACTGATACCTCACTACTCCCCTGTATACATGCTACCATATTGTTAAGAAACCTACCTGGTTATGGGAACACATACCAAGTACACAATCACTAGAAGTCTTTTCAGTGTTATTGACAAGAGGTATATATTTGCTACAAAAATCTAAGTGGCCCAGTTAGGCACATGTCTATCTCTGGTTTAACTGGCAATGACCAAGGGGACAGTCAATAGTGGAGACATGGGGGCACCTGGGTGGCTCTGATAGTTAAGCATTTGCCTTCGGCACAGGTCATGATCCCAGGGTCCTGGGACTGAGCCTAGCCTCTGGCTCCCTGGTCTGCAGAGAGCCACTTCTCCCCCTGCCTCTGCTTGTGATCTGTCAAATAAATAAAATCTTAAAAAAAAAAAATAGTGGAGACAGTTTCTGGGCACCAGGGTTTTTTAAGATTTTATTTAACAGAGAGAAAGGAGAGAATCCGAGGCGGGGCTCAATCCCAGGACCCTGAAATCAAACAATTATAAGACCATATTATGAGCTATACGTCAGCAAACTAGACAATCTGGAAGAAATGGATGCATTCCTAGAGACACAAACTACCAAAACTGAACCAGTGCACTGATACTGGAAGAAATAGAAAACCTGAATAGACCCATAACCAGTAAGGAGATTGAAACAGGCATCAAAAATCTCCCAATACACAAGAGCCCAGGGCCAGATGGCTTCCCAGGGGAATTCTACCAAACATTTAAAGAAGAATTAATACCTATACTCCTGAAATTGTTCCAAAACATAGAAATGGAAGGGAAACTTCCAAACTCCTTTTATGAGGCCAACATTACCTTAATCCCAAAACCAAAGACCCCACCAACAAAGGGAATTACAGACCAATATCCTTGATGAACACGGATGTAAAAATTCTCACCAAAGTACTAGCCAATAGGATCCAACAGTACATTAAAAGGATTATTCACCACGACCAAGTGGGATTTATTCCTGGGATGCAAGGTTGGTTCAACATTCGCAAATCAATCAATGTAATACATTAATAAAAGAAAGAACAAGAACCATATGATACTCTCAATTGATGCTGAAAAAGCATTGACCAAGTACAACATCCTTTCCTGATCAAAACTCTTCACAGTGTCGGCATAGAGGGCACATTCCTCAACATCATCAAAGCCATCTATGAAAAACCCGCAGCGAATATCATTCTCAATGGGGAGAGGCTGAGAGCTTTTCCCCCCGAGATCACGAACACGGCAGGGATGCCCACTATCTCCACTGCTGTTCAACACAGTCCTAGAAGTCCTAGCCTCAGCAATCAGACAACAAAAAGAAATAAAAGGCATCCAAATTGGCAAAGAAGAAGTCAAACTCTCACTCTTTGCAGATGATATGATACTTTATGTAGAAAACCCAAAGACTCCACTCCAAGACTGCTAGAACTCATACAGGAATTCAGCCAAGTCTCAGGATATAAAATTAATGCACAGAAATCAGTTGCATTCCTATACACAAACAGCAAAACAGAAGAAA
>CM052799.1:72143063-72277985 GCA_028533885.1 Nasua narica
GGTGGGGGGGTGGTAGGGATATGGACATTGGGGAGGGTGTGTGCTATGGCAAATGCTGTGAAATGTGTAAGCCTGATGATTCACAGACATGTATCCTGGGGCAAATAATACATTATATGTTAATAAAAAATTAAAAAAATAATAAATATAAATGTAAAAGGCCACTTCGTAAGTTCTGTTCAATAAGTTGTGATTAGTAATGTGTCACTTCCAAGGTGACTAGGAGTAGACTGTAACTCTCCAAATTTCTTTTTGTCTAGGTGACCTCTTGGTCTCATGTTGAGGTGAGTTTGAATTTTTCACCATTTGTGAAAGTGCTGCACTTCAGAGGTCACCCTAACAGATTTGGTATGACTGATTAAAAAAAATAGGATATGTTATGCTTCTGAGCTTTAGGGGGTTACTATACTACCATAAACCATTTCAGTGGTTCTCTAACTTACACATGTATCAAAATAACCTGGAGGACTCATTAAAACATGGATTGCTGAATCCCATCCCCAGAGTTTTTTCTTCAATGCATCTCAAGTAGAGTTGGAAATGTTGCATTTCTAGAAAGCTCTCAGGAGATAATCCTGCCACTGAAAACACACTTTGAGAAGCACTGGCCTAGGCAAACTAGAAAAACCAAGTACAAAATATAGTTCATTTCTGAGTTAGACTGGTAATAGCAGGAAAAAAAGGGTGAATATGAGAAATGTTAAAAGAAGAAATTATGTATCTTATACAAAATTGATATTTTGTGTCTAACTGCAGAAAAGCAAAGTTTCTGTATGACAGGTATTTTGAGAATAGGTGACACTGGATGCTCTTTTTGATTAGGTGACTGTCTTTTCTTTCCACTTTTGGAAAGTCATTTTCCTGTCTCCAGTATTCTGTCTTGAGTTTAGCCTATCTAGACACTGATATTACTCATCTTTCTACATTACAGTGATTGAGCCCAGCATCTGGCTCATATCATGTTTGGTTTATTCCATATTTGTTCATGATTTCATTGTTTCCTATCAGGAATAAACAGATCCATCTTGATGGCCATACTCTTCCAATTTTCTTGCTTCTTTTACCTTTTATACCTTATATCTACCAAGTGGAACATGAAAGAACAGTCACCTCTGCAGAAGATTTGAGAAGCCTGGGGCCCTAGTGCTTTCTGCCAGGAACAAGTGGCTGCTGCCTATGCTTATAATAGGGCAGAGCCAGAAGACTCTAGTTTCTGCCAAGTAGGCACTGATTTTGCAACATGTGAGCGTCAGTCCTCTTTGTGCAGTGACTCTTGACACTAGAATATTCACTGGTTTTCCATCATTAATTATAATTATGGCTGTCTACATTGCTGACACCTTGGATTAGAAGGTTGGAGGTGGTGAGCTGTGATGAGGGTTAATGGCTAAGTCAGCAGAAGTCTTTCCAGAAACAGTCTTAACACTAGGATGCATACAATATCTGTTTTTGAGCAGAGAAACTCCAGCTATGAGAAAGGTCTTATCTTGGTAAATGACAAGTATCTCCCAAAGGAAGTGTCCTCTTGCACTCTGATCATGGAGTACCCTTCCATGGCTGTGCAACCACAAGCCACAAACCTTATCTCTAGCGCCCAGCTCTACATACCATTTGTAGAAGACAGAGACTTTCCCTGTAGAAGGATGAGCACCCTTCTAAATCAAACACACAGATTAGACCACAAATAAAAGTTGAGGAGCTTCTCCTTCCCTACAGAGTTCTCTGGTAGAGAATTGGGAAGGGCCTTCCAAGAACCAGCATATAGATATTAGCAGGTCAAATTCATACCTGCAGTATATAATTCGTAATACCTACTAGTGCTCTTGCTCATTTACAGAACCAAGTTGGTGGTTCTATTTGACCAGGAAATTTGTTAGGATAGAGATCTGCTCAGTTCAGGCCCTCCAATGAAAAGTTTTGCTGGTCCTAGACCCTGGTTTACCTATGCTCAGGTTGAGGAGCTTCTCCTTTCTTACAGGGTTTATTTTGATAAGGATAGCTTAATGGAAGTTTTGGGTTGGTAAACACATAGAAATCTGGGGATAGTGGCCTACTCCGAGAACATACTTTGCCTATGCACCTCTTCTATCTGGTTGTTCCTGAGTTAGATCCTTTTATAATATATCAGTGATAATGCCTACTAAATAAGAAAAATTGTGTAGGAGTGTTATCACCAAGATAGTGACAGAAGTCATTCCTGATTTTGCTCCTCCCTCACAAGAAGAAAAACTAACAAATATTCATGGACAAGACACCACTGAAAGAATTTTAGAATGTTCAGGGGAAGCTGAATCAACCAACACCCCCTTCCCAAACCAGAGAGACCAAAAAGGCCTGCATTAGAAGGGTAGGAGAAGCAGCTACACATTGACTATACTGTCCCTATCCTGCCCAGGTCATTGCAGCACTACATGAAGAGGTGTCCTGGGAGACTCCAGTTCCTACAGGGGAACAAGAGCCCAGGGTGCTTCCAATCCTTCAAATTTGTGGATTTGTGAGAACCTCTAATCTGGTCTTGCTTGACAGAGATTGCAGGAAAATCTGAAGGGCTCACACACTGGGAATCTGACTGTGATGGAGAATTGGGAAGGGCCTTGCAAAAACCAGCATATAGATATTAGCAGATCAAATTCATACCTACAATGTATAATTAGTAATACCAACTAGTGGTTTTGCTCATTTATAGAACCAAGTTGGTGGTTCTATCCGACCAGGAAATTTGTTGGGATAGAGATCTGCTCAGTTCAGGTCCTCAAGTGAGAAGTTGTACTGGTCCTAGACCGTGGTTTGCCTATGCTCAGGGAGCTAAGACATAGCTCCTCTCACTGGGGACTGGCTCCTGGCTCCATCTGGCTAGAGGGGCTGGTGATGGCACTTGAAAGGTGTGTAACTATTAACTCAAGCTGAGAAGGGGCAAAGCGGATTCCCCCTCAACAAAACCAGTACCAGGTCTCATATGTTCTGCTATATCCTGGCAGAGGGATTCATTTATAGCCAAGGCTCAGAGTACCCTCTTGGGCCAATCTGAGCCAGAAAAATTAAAACAACAAACCCTGAAAGTTGGTAGACTGGCATCTGCCTAATACACTCAGGCAAGAAAACTGAAATTATAATATAAAATTGCATTCGTCCCACTGTGACTCCCAGGCCCCATCTGGCCAGAAAGGCTGGTGAGAACACCTGGAAACTGCATAAGCCAGAGACACTGGTGCCAAGGGATAGGCAGGCAAAGCTAGTAGTTGTGTCCTTTCAGAGAACTTGAGTAACACAAGTCAGCTTGAGTGACGACAAAAAGCATTACCAGCTTAAGAACTGCTTCTCCCACTGTGCCCAGGCAGTAAAACTTCCATTCATTGATGAATACAGTCTTTAGCCTGCATGACAAGGAACTATAATCCAAACACAAAGAAGCTCCATCCAAGAGCCCTCCTTACAAAGAGCACAGCCTGTGGCTTTGTAGAAAGCCACTTCTGTAGAAAACAACTTCTTGCTTTACCTGACCATAGTCCCATCTGCTACTGAATATAATACCAACTATCTAGTAAGTCTCAACAAAACAACCAGAGCCACTGAACAATTGCAGACCCCATCTTATAGCCTTACTTGGGTAGGAAACCATGCCAGCAGTCCTAGCCAACTGTTCTCAACCAGTGGCACACACCTCCTTCCCTAACATCAGAGCACAAAGAGTTGTCTTGCTCAAAAATAGACCCTAATTGTAGTCCCCACCCGCCCAAGGACCTTAGCAGCAAACATGCCCACAAACCCAAACTGAGCTTCTGGGTGAAGAACTGTGCCTCCAATAGCTTCACCTCCAATAGGTGAAGAACTGTGCCTCTTTATAGCTGACCTATAAAGGCTAGAAAAGAAAATGACTTATTCAAACACACAGATGCCAACATAAAGAATCGAGCATCATAAAATTCAGGTAAATATGATGGTACTGAAGGAAATAAACAAATTTAGAAAAACAACACATGAGTAATATGAGAAGTTCAACAAAGAACAGCCATCAACTCCCCTGCTTTTCCCAAAGAAAAACAAAAACAAGTGAGAAAGACTTCCAGAAGCAGATTCAACCATGCGGAAAGGCTAAAAACTTCCCAAATCTGTGAAATGAGTATATGTCCAGATCAACAATGTACAAACCCTAATAGGCGGATTTAATTTAGAGCTACACCAATACACCATATAATTGTCAAAAGTAAAAAAAAAAATTTTAAAAGAATCAAGAAAAAAAAAGAGAAGTTACATACAAGGCAACCACCACAAGACAGTTGATGAGTTTCCCACCAAAACTTTTCAGTCCAGGAAAAAATAGAATGAAATATTTAAACTATGAAAAGAAAAAAAAAAACAACAAAAAACAAAACATTGTCAATAACTTGCTATACCCAGCAAAGATTTCATTCAGAAACAAAGAAGGGATAAAGACTCTCCCTGAAAAAAACCAAAAGCTGAGGGTATTCATTATCACCAGACTGCCTTATAAGAAAATCTAAAGAGAGTTCTTTAGTTGGAATTAAAAAGATGCTAACTGGTATCATAAAAAAGTAAAAAAGGAAATGTAAAACTCACTGGTAATGATACATCTATAGTAAAAGATTCTGTAATGGATGAAGGAACAGAAAAAGACATTTCAAGCAAATGGTAACTGGAAAATAAGTAGGGGTGACAATACTTATCTAAGACAAAATAGACTTTAAAAATGGTAAAGAGGGCTGCCTGGGTGGTTCAGTCTGTTAGGTGTCTGCCTTCGGCTCAGGTCATGATCTCAGGGTGCTGGGATCGAGCCCCGCATCAGGCTTCCTGCTCAGCCGAGCCTGCTTCTCCCTCTACCTCTGCTGTTCCCCTTGCTTGTGCTCATTCTCTCTCTCTCTGTCAGATGAATAGATAAAATCTTTAAAAAAATGGTCAAGAGACAGAGAACGTCATTACATTATGTAAAAGTTGTCAATATATTTAAATAATGGTAAATATTTACCATTATTACCATTATGCCTAACATCAGAGCACCTAAGTACATAAAGCAAAAGCTAACAGAGCTAAAAGGAGAAATAAGCAATATAATAATACTTAATATCCCACTCTCAACAATGGCTAAATCCTCCAGGCACAATCAGAATAATCATCATCAGAATCACTGAGAAAACAGGGATTTAAAAAAATACTGTAGACCAAATGGACCTAACAGACACATACAGAACATTCCATCTAACAACCACAGGATACATAGAACTTTCAAATTCACATGGAACATTTTTTAGGATAGATTATATGTAAGTCTCAAAACAAGTCTTAGCAAACTCAAGTAGATTAAAATCATACCAAGTATCTTTTCTGACCACAATGGCATGAAACTAGAAATAACAAAGGGAAAAACTGTATTATTCAAGAATATATAGAAATTAAACAATACTCTCCAGAACAATCTATGGAAATGGAAAATAAGTTTCTTGAGACAAACAAAAATGGAACCATACATCCTTGAATTATGGAATGTAGCAAAAGTAGTTCTCAGAGGGAAGTTCATCGCAATAAAGTCCTACATTAGGAAGCAAGGAAAAATCCCAAACAACATAAATTTATGGTTTAAACAACATAACTCTGTGATATCAGAGAACTGATCCCAAAGTTAGTAGAAGGCAAAAACAAAAAGCCAAACAAAAAAACAAAACAAAAGATTAAAGCAGGAATTAATGAAAGAAAAACAAAAGATTGACCAAACTAAGAGTTGGTTCTTTGAAAAGATAAACAAAACTGACAAACGTTTACCTAGACTAACCAAGGAAAAAAGAGAACAAAATCAAAAGTATAAATGAAAAAGAGACATCACAACTGGTATCACAGAAATATAAAGAAGTATAAGGCTAATATGAACAAGTATATACCAACAAACTGGTCCATCTAGAAGAAATGGAAAAATTTTTAAAAATGTACAAACTACCAAGACTGAGTCAAGAAGAATTAGAAAATCTTGGGGCACCTGGGTAGCTCAGTGGGCTGAAGGCAGAGGCTTTAAGAGGCAGGGAGCCTGCTTCTCCCCCCACCACCTGCCTCTCTACCTACTTGCGATCTCTCTCTCTCTGTCAAATCAATAAATAAAATCTTAAAAAAATTAGAAAATCTGAATAGACCAATTATAAGTAAGGATATTGATTCTGTAATAACTCCCAGTGAAGAAAAGTCTAAGATCAGGAGGCTTCACTGGTGAATTTTACCACTCATATAAGAAATAACTTATGCCCTATTTCTCAAATTCTTCCAATGGTCAAAGAGAAGAGAACATTTGCAAATCCAGTTTATGAAATGAACATTATTTTGATACCAAAACCAGGTAAGGACACTATTGGAAAAGACTATACAATATTCCTGATGAATATATGTGCAAAAATTCTCAATATTAGCAAGCCAAACTCAGCAGCACATTGAAAGGACAGTTCATCATGATCACATGGAATATATCCCTGGAATGCAATATATCCCTGGAATATATCCCTGGAATGCAATCCCAAGGATGGTCCAAAACACACAAATAGATGTGATACATTGCATTAATACAATCAAAGACAAGAACTGTATGATCACCTCAATAGATGCAGAAAAAGCATTTGACAAAACTCAACATTCATTCAGGATAAAAGCACAACAAATTAGGCATAGAAGGAAACATATCTCATACCTTAACATAATAAAAGCCATATATGGCAAGCATACAGCTAACATCATACTCAATGGTGAAATGTTAAGATCTTTATTGTAAGATCAGGAACAAGACAAGAGGACTCACTCTCACTACTACTTTTTAATAGTATCCTGGAAGTCCTAGCTATAGCAATCAAGCAAGAAAAATATATGAAATCAGATTTGGAATGGAAGAAATAAAATTGTCTCTGTTTGCAGATGACATAATTTTATACATAGAAAATCCTAAAACTCAGCCAAAAAACCTGTTAGGACTAATGAAATAAGTAAGGTTCGAGGATGCAAAATTAACAATCATTTAAAATAGTATAAAAACAATAAAATACTTATGAATAAATTTAACTGAGGAGGTTAAAAATCTGTACTCTGAAAAACCACAAGACACTGATGAATGAAATTGAAGGAGATGACAATAAATGCAAAGCTATCTCACGTTCGTTCATTGGAAGCATTAATATTGTTAAAATAGCCATAATACAAAAAAAAACCTAGATGGAATACAATCCCTATTGAAATTCCAACAGCATTTTTACAGAAATAGAGATAGTCCTAAAATTTAAATGGAACTACAAAAGATCCTGAATAGCCAAAAAACAAACAAACAAACAAACAAAACCTGAGAAAGAACAATGCAGGAGGCATCACACTTCCTAATTTTAAGGAATGCTATAAACTATAGTAATTAAAAGAGTATGACACTGGCATAAAAACAAATAGACTAAATGGAACAGAATTGAGAGCCCAGAAATAAGCACAAGCATTTATAGAGAACAATATTTGACAAGTGACCCAAAATGTTCATAGAGAAAACAAAATCTCTTCAGCAAATGGTGTTGGGAAATTTGGATATTCACAAATAAAAGAATGAAAATTGATCCCTATCTTACACCACTCACAGAAATTAACTTGAACTGGTTTGGAGACTTAAATATAAGACCAGAAACCATGAAACTCACAGAAGAAAACATAGGAAAAAAGCTCCTTGACATGTGTCTTGGTATGATTTTTAGAAATCACACCTAAAGCACAAACAACAACATAAAAATTAATAAGCGGGAGTATATCAAACCAAAAATTATCTGCACAGCAAAAGAAACCATCAACAAAGAAAAAAACAACCAAAGAAATGGAAAAAAATTGTTTTTAAACCATCTATCTAATAAAAGAATGCTATCCAGGGGCACCTGGGTGGCTCAGTCATTAAGTGTCTGCCTTCAGCTTGGGTCGTGATCCCAGAGTCCTGGGATCAAGCCCCACATCGGGCTCCCTGCTCAGTGGAGATCCTGCTTCTCTCTCTCCCACTCCCCCAGCTTGTGTTCCCTCTCTCGCCATGTCTCTCTGTCAAATAAATAAATAAAATCTTTAAAAAATTAAAAAAAAATGATATCCAGAATATATGAAGAACTGATACAACTCAAGAGCAAAAGATTCCAAATAATCCAACTTAAAAAATGGGTGAATGACTTGAATAGACTTTTTTCCAAAGAAGATATATGAAAGACCAAGAAGTACATGAGAAAATGCTCAAAATCACTAGTCATTAGGAAAATGCAAATTAAAAACACAATGAGATATTACTTCTCACCTATTAGAATGGCCATCATGAAAAAGGTAAGAGATAACAAATGCTGGTGTGGATGTGGAAAAGAGGGAACTCTTGCGCACTGTTGATGGGATTTTAAGTTGGTACAGCCACTATGGGACATAGTGTGGAGATTTCTCAACAAGAGAGAACTAACATATGATCCAGTAATTCTACTTCTAGGAATATTTCCAAAGGAAAGAAAACCACTATGTTGAAAAGATATCTGTACCCCCATGTTCATAGCAGCATTATTTATGATAGCCAAAACATGGAAACAGTCTTTGTTCATTGATGGGTAAATGGATACCAAAGTTGTGTATGTATATGTAGGCATGTATGTGAGTGTGTGTGTGTGTGCGTGCGTGTGTGTGTGTGTGTGTGTGTATAGAGATATAGATAGATCAGATTTGTGGTGACCAGAGGCAAGGAGAGTGGGGGAGGGGAAATTGGAAGAAGGTTAAAATGTACAAACTTCCTATTACAGGAAAAATTAGGTATTAGGGATATAATGTCTATGATAATTACAATTAACACTGTTGCAGGACAAATAGGAAAGTTAATATTGTACTGATAGGAGATGATGGATGTTAACTCAATCTATTGTAATCATTGTACAATGTATGTAAATCAAACCATTCTGCTGTACACCTTAAACTTATACAGTGATGTAAGCCAATTATTTTTCAATAAAAATGAAAAAAGAGTGATCTTCCTGTCCAAGATGAAAATGTAGGAAGACTCTGAATTCATCATCAACACAGACACACCAAATCTATACCTAATTATAGAGCAATTACTCCTGAAGAAGAACTGACAGCTGACTCAACAGCTTCTGCAAATGAAAGATAGAGAGACCACATAAAGAATGGTAAGACAGATGAAGACATGATAGCAAAAGGAACCCCCACCCACTGATGCTGCAAACTGTAGTGGGGAAAGGTAGTACTGAGACACTATGAGGAAATCTGTTCTGCCTTGGGCACAGAAAAAAAGCTGTGTCTTAAAGGGGCAATTAGAATATAAAGGAATCAGCCCTAGAACTCTGCCAAATGGCTTGGAAGCTGATGGAACTCTTACTGGATTGCAGGGGCTGGTGAGCACCATTGCTTATGTTCTATCTCCACCCTGATATTGCAAATAGGAACAGGGTCTATGTGCTATAGTTGGGCCCCTATTCCACACCAGTTTCAGAGGCCTGGGGCACAGAAACAAAGCCACAGTATAAAATAGCAGGGACACCCAGGTATCCCAGTGGGTTAAGCATCTGCCTTTGGCTCAGGTCATGATCCCAGGGTCCTGGGACCGAGTCCCAGATTGGGCTCTTTGCTCACTGAGAAGCCTGTTCTCCCTCTGCTTGTGCTTTCTCTCTCTCAAACCAATAAAATCTTAAAAAATAAATAAAATAATAAACTAAACTAAACTAAAATAAAAAGTAACAAGAATGTAAAGGATCCAGTGCTAGAACTCCATTAAACAACTGGAGAATGCTGGATCCTCTCTAGGTAGGAGGGCCCGGCAAACACCACTGCTTATGTTTCTTCACCACAACTAATGGTTGCAGATGGGAGCAGGTCTGAATGCCCTAGCTGGCCTAACACCTTAGTGAGCCCTGGGCCCCTAACCCAGACCAGCCACAGCCATCCCTATAAGGCAGCCCCGGTGTGGCACACACTTGGACAGTCTCATCAGTGCTCACCTCAGTTCCAGTTGTCTTAGAAAGCTGACACAGGTGCAGAGCACCCTAGAACACTCCTGGTACCCAGCACTTCACTCTGGATGAATTGCTAGGGCATCACTGGTGTACAGCACTCTAAGACCTCCTGGCTCATGCCTGATATGACTCCAGGCACCCACCAGAGTGGTCCCCTTCCGTGGAACACTTGGGATTATTGCATGCACCTAGGCTCAGTTTCCAGCCATCCTGTTAAGAGTGCCCCCTGTATGGAGCACTCCAGGACCACCCAGCTGGACCCTGCTTCAGTTGCTCTTTGAGGATGCTCCTGCACTGTGCACACTAGGACACCCTGACTTATACCCACTTCAGCTTTAGCTATCCCGCCAGTGTGCTCTCTATGCAAAGCACCTCTGAACGCCCTTGGCTGGCACACTGCTTTGGCACCAGCTTCCCTGCCAGGGTACCCACATACTGAATGGCCTAGGACCCCAAGCCCATACACTATGTAGGTTCCAGCCGCCAATGTGCCCTCTGCACTACGCACCTAGGGACATTCCAGCTTGCCTCCACCTTGTGTCAGCTGTCCTACCAGGACATCTCCTTCATGGAAAGCTCCAGGACCAACTGACTTGCCACCACTTCAGTTCTGGTGTCCTACTAGGGTTGACTTTGTGCAGAGAGCCCCAGGACACCCCAGCTTGCACCCACCTCAACTTCAGTCATCCTGGTAGGACACCCCCTGCATGGAGAGCCCTGGAAAAAACCAAGCCTGAACACGGCTTGTTTAGTTCTGGCTATCCCAACAAGTAACTTATAGCACAGAGTGCCCCAAGACCCCCTGCCCACCTTATCCACATCTCCAACCAGCCAGCCAAAGTCACCAGGTACACACAGTCTACATGATGACCAAGTACAAGATCATTCCTTCAGATTTATGAGAAGTAGCTGTTCTGCCTAATTTATAGGGAAAAAAACCATAGAAAAGTCAGGCAAAATGAGGAAAAACAGGATTATGCTCCAAACAGTAGACCAAGACAATACCATAGAAAAGCTACATGAAATGGGGATAATCAACCTATCTGATAAAGAGGTCAAAGTGATGGTCATAAAGATGCTCATCAGACTAGAGAACACAGTAGATGAGCTTAGCAAGAACTTAAAAAAAGGAGAGAATATATTTAAACAGAGCCAATCACAGTCAAAGAATAAAATAAATGAAAACTGCACTGAGGGAATCAACAGCATATTAGAGGTTGCAGAAGAATGGATCAGTGATCTGGAAAACAAGGTAATGAACAATACTCAAGCTGAATAGCAAAAAGAAAAAAAAAGATGTTAAAGGATCTCTTGGGAAACATCAAACAAGCAAACATTTATACCATGGGTTTCTCAGAAGAAGAAGAGAGAGAGAAAGAGGCAGAAAACTTATTTGCAGAAATAATAACTAAAAATATTCCTTAATCTGGGGAAGGAAATAGATATTCAGGTTAAAGAAGCAGAGAGAATTCCAAACATGATGAACCCAAGGATGTCCACTCCAAGACCCATAATAATTGGAATGGCAAACATAAAGAGAATTTTAAAAGCCTTATTCAGAGATCAGGAATTAGTCATGTACAAGAGAAACTGCATAAGGCTATTAGCTATTTTTCAGCAGAAACTTCAGGGCAGAAGAAAATGGCATGATATATAGTCAAAAGCTGAAAGGAAAAAACCTACAACTAGTAATATACTACCTGGCAAAGGTATCAGTAAGAATTGAAGGAGAGATAAAGAACTTTTCAAGCAAACTAAAATTAAAGGAGTTTATTACCACTAAGCTGGCCTTACAAGAAATGTTAGAGGTATTTAAGGAGAAAATAAGAGAACATACTTAGAAGAAAATCATGAGTAAAAGGAAGTAAACAGTAGAAATAGTAAAGAAATCACTTCGATTGGGAGTATGAAAATCAGTTATATCTAAAAATTAGTTAAGTTAAGGGACTCACAAAAGAAAAAGATGTAAAATGTAACATATACATAAAACATGGATGGGGGAGTAAAAATGAAGTTAAAAGAACTTATACATTTAAACTTAAGCATCCATCAACCTATTATAGTTGCTATATACTTAAAATGTTATATATGAATATAATGGTAACCAAAAACACATAAAGCTATAGTAGATACATAACGAAAATAAAGCTAGGCCTAACACTAAAGAAAGTCATCACACAAGGAAAGAGGGCAAGAGGAAAAGAAAGAAATAGGAAAGAACAAAATAGGAATATATGCCTATTTACCAATAATTACTTTCAAGGTAAATGGTCTAAATGTTCCAATCAAAAGACAGAGTAGTTGCATGGATTAAAAACAAAAAAACCTCATCTATATGCTGTTTATAAGAGACTCACTTTTTTTTTTAAGAGTTGTATTCATTTATTTGACAGAGAGAGCACAAGAAGGGGGATTGGCAAAAGGAGAGGGAAGAGCAGGCTCCCCCGCTGAGCAGAGGGGCTCTTCCCAGGCCCCCAAGATCATGATCTGGGCCGAAGGCAGATGCTTAACCAACTAAGCCACCCAGGTGCCCCAGAGACTCATTTTAGACTAAAGATACGTATATACTGGAATGAAAAAATGGAAAAAGATACTTCATTCAAATGAAGTTGAAAAAAAAAGAAGCCAGTATATCAATATTTTTACCAGAATTTAAGGACTTTACAAGAAAGACTGTAACAAGAGACAAGAGCATTACATATGATAAAGGCATCACTCCAACAAGAAGATATAACAATTGTAAGTATCTATGCACTCAACATTGGAACACCTAATTTCATAATGCAAATATTAGACAAAAAGAGGAGAAACCGACAGTAATAAAATAGTAATAGGAAACCTTTACACCACATTTGCATCAATGAATAGATCGTTCTGGAAGAAAAAACAGTGCCTTTGAATGATACACCAGACCAATAGACTTAGCAGATATATACAGAACATTCCATCCAAAAACAACACATTCTTTGCATTATGTACATGGAGGATTTTCCAAGACAGATCACATGTTAGGCCACAAAACAAGCTTCAATACATTTAAGGAGATAGAAATTATATAAAGCATCTTTTCTGCCCACAACTGTATAAAACTAGAAACAAATTTTAAGAAAGAAACTGGGGAAAAAAAAAAAAGGAAACTTGGAGGCTAAACAACATGGTTCTAAACAACCACTAGGTCAATAAAGAAGTCAAAGATAAAAATATGTGGAAAAAAATGAAAATAAAACACAAAGAATTAATTCTGGGGTGCAGCAAGAACACTTCTAAGAGGGAAATTTATAGACATATGGGCCTAACTCAAGAAATAAAGATCTCAAATAGACAATTTCACCTTAAACCTAAAAGAACTAGAAAAGGAACAAAAAGCCCAAAGCCAGTAGAAGGAAGGGAACAATAAAGTTCAGAGTGGAAATAAATGAAATAGAGCCTAAAAAAAGAAAAAAGATCAATGAAACCATGAACTTGTTCTTTCAAAACATAAACAAAATTGATAAACGTTTATCCAGACTCATCAAGAAAAAAAGAGAAAAGCCAAATGAATAAAATCATAAATGAAAGAGAAGTAACAACCAATACTGCAGAAGTACAAAAAATTATGAGATTACTATGAAAAATGATATGCCAACAGATTGGACAATCAAGAAGAAATGTATAAATTCCTAGGAAAACACCATCTTCCAAAACTGAACCTGGAAGAAATAGAAAATCTCAACAGACTAATTACTAGCAATGAGTTAGAATCAGTATCAAAAAACTTCCAACAAATAAAAGTTCAGGACTAGATGGATTCACAGGTGAATTCTAGCAAACATTTAAAAAAGAATTAATACCTATTCTCCTCAAGCTGTTCCAAAAAATATAAGAGGAAGGAAAGCTTCTAAATTCGTTTTATGAGGCCAGTATTTCCCAGATACCAAACCCAGACAAAATCATTTCAAAAAAAAGAAAACTACAGGCCAAGATCATTCATGACCATATATACAAAAATCCTCAAAAAAAATATTAGTGAGCCATATTCAATAACACATTAAAAGAATAATTCACCACAATCAAGAGAATCAAGAGGAAGTTATTCTGGGGATAGTTCAGTATTTGCATATCAATGTGATACCCCACATTAATAAAATGAAGGCTAAAAACCATATGATATTAATAGATGCAGAAAAAAAGTGACAAAATTCGACATCTGTTTATGATAAAAACTCTCAACAAAACAGATTTAAAGGGAACATACCCAAACACAATAAGAGCCATAGACATAAAAACCACAGCTATTATCAATGTTACTTGTGAAAAACTGAAAACTTTTCTCCAGAATCAGAAAAAAGACAAGGGTGTCCACTCATACCACTTTTATTCAACATAGTCCTGGCCACAGCAATCATACAAGAAAAAGAAGTGAAAGGCATACATACTGGTAAAAAAGATGTTAAGTTGTCAGTATTTGCAAATGACATTTTACTATACATAGAAAACCCTAAAGACTTAACCAAAAAAAGCTATAGAAGGAATTAATGAATTAAGTGGTTTCAAGATACGAAATTCATATACAGAAGTTTGTTGAATTTCTACATGCTAATAATGAAGTAGCAGGAAAACAAGTAAACAATTCCACTTACAATTGTACCAAAAACAAACCAACCAACAAAAACTTAGGTATAAACTTTTAAAAAGGGTGTGAAAGGTCTGTACTCTGAAAACTAAAACATTGGTGAAAGAAATTAAAGACCAACACAAATAGAGACATAAAGCTCATAGATTGGAAAAATATTATCATTACAAAATGATACTAACCACACTAACCAAAGTAATCTACAGAGTCAATGAAATCTCTATCGGTATATTAGTAGCATGTTTCATGGAACTGGGACAAGTAATCTTAAAATTTCTATGGAACCACAAAAGATCCTGAATAGCCAAAGCAATCTTGAGAAAGAAGAACAAAAATGGAGGTATCGCAATCTCAGATTTCAAGATATTTTATAAAGCTGTAGTAATCAAAACAGTATAGTACTGGCACA
Source organism: Nasua narica (assembly GCA_028533885.1). NCBI lineage: Eukaryota > Metazoa > Chordata > Mammalia > Carnivora > Procyonidae > Nasua > Nasua narica. The sequence goes on from CM052799.1 coordinate 72,158,086, forward strand.
AAAAAAACATAGATCAGTGGAACAGAATAGAGAGCCCAGAAATAAACCCATGCTTTTATGTTCAGCTAATCTACTACAAAGGAAGCAAGACTACACAGTGAAGAAAAAATAGTCTCTTCATTAAGGGGTGCTGGGAACATGGGACAGCTACATGCGAAAGAATGAGACTGGGTCACTTTCCCACACCATACACAAAAATAAACTCAAAATGGATTAATTATCTACACAGGAGACCTAATACTGTAAAACTCCTAGAAGAAAAACTTGACAGTAACCTTTTGGATAGCACCATTTTTCTAGATACATCCCCTCAGACAAGGAAACAAAAACAAAACCAAAAAAAGTATTGGAAGTACACAAAAATAAAAAGCTTTTGCACATAGGGAAACATCAACAAAATGTAAAGACAACCTACTGAATGGGAGAAGGTATTTGCAAATAATGTACCCCATAAGGAGTTAACATCAAAAATTATTGTAAAGAACTTACACAAGTCAACCCTAAACAAAAACAACAATCCAATTTAAAAATGGGCAGAGGATCTTAATAGACTTTTTCCAAAGACTGCATACGGATGGCCAACAGACACATGAAAAGATGGTAAACATGACTAATTATTGGGGAAATGTAACTCAAAACTTCAATGAGGTATTACCTTACACCAGTAATGGATAGAAAAAGACAAATAATAAGAGAGGAAGTATAGAAAGAGGAACACTAAAGCTCTGTTGGGGGGAATGTAAATTGGTGAAATTACTTGGAAAACGTATAGAGTTTCCTCAAAAAGTTGAAAATAGAAAAACTATACAGTCCAATAATTCACCATTGGGTCTTTATCTAAAGAAAACAAAAACACTATTTCAAAATGATCTATGCATCCTTATGTTTATTATAGCATTATTTACAATCGCCATTATATGCAAGTAACTTAAATGTCCATTGATGCATGGATAAAGAAGATTTGGGGTGTGTGTACAATGGAGTATTACTCAGCCAAAAAAAATTAATGAGATCTTGCCATTTGCAACAACATGGAAGGACCTAAAAACTATTACATTAAGTGAGATAAATAAGACAGAGAAAGACAAATACCACATGATTTCACTTATTTATGGAATTTAAAAAATGAAACAATTGCACTAAAAACCAAGGCAGAAACAGACCCATAAATAGAGGGAATCAACTGATGGTTTCAGAGGGAATAGGGTGGGGAGACAGGCAAAATGGGTAAATGGGAATGAGAGGTATAGACTTCCAATTGTGGAATGAACAAGTTATGAGGCTTAAAGGTACAGCATAGGGAATACAGGCCATAGTAGGTATTATAAAAGCATTGCATGGTGACAGATGGTAGCTACACTTAGAGTTGTCACATCATGGTGATGGACACCTAAAACTAATTTTTTCAAAACCTGCAAAAATTTTTAAAAATTATCTAAATGACATCTCCACCTGTGCATGTAACAGTCTACCACTGGCAGTGTTTCTAGGGGATAATGTCCCCTTCTAACTATTATCTAGGATGGAGTTCTTTCAAGCCCTTTGTGTTTGTTGTGAAAGATCATTCCTTCATGTTTAGCAGTTTTTAAGAGTATTTGTTATAAGTAAAGCAATGAATGGCTGTTTCAAGAGGTGTGTGGCTGATTACTGGTACTCTTAAGAAATAAATGGAGGACTAACTTTCTCATTTACTCCAGAACCTTCCAGATATTCACATAGAAGCAAAGAAACATTTTTTTGAAGCATTGTTTTTTAGCTCTATCCTTGAGAAGGTGACTCCTCCAGTTAAAGTCTTATCACCTCAGATTATGGATATAAAACTTAGGTGATCATTAGAAATACCTGGGAAATATTTTTGAAACTGTAGATTATTCTGACCTACCCTGCAAAATTCTTACAAAAATCTAAAGTGGAGGTTGAGAACACACACACATTTAAGAACAATGCTCCCCTGCCCCCCCCAAAAGAATGTTTCCCAAATGAATCTGATTATTAGCCAGATTTTAATAGCACTGATGTAGAAGCAGGAAGGAAGCAATAAGACAAATAATGCCAGATACCTAACTTTGTAAGGCTCTTGGCCTTGAAAACAGTCCCTTCTACTCAAAGCATCCATTGGCAGACCTCTTCTTATACTGCCACCAAATATCCAGATTGTCAAAACTTGATAAGAGAAATGCATGCCTAATTTGTCCTTGGCTGTCTTCCAAAGAAGATGACCACACAACCCCAGTTCTGAACAGCAGGCTATATGATCACTTTATACCAGTGTGTGACTAAGACATAAGTATTTCCGTGGGGGGAGAAGAAACAAAAAAATTGGCAGAAAACTATAAAATTATTTCTCTTTGAGCTGTGCAGCTCCCTGCCTGGGATATTTCACCCTGTGTTTTCATCAGCCAGCTGAAATTATTTTGATATTCCCTTTTTTGGCAACAATAACCCACAAAGAAAAGGAAAAAAATTTTTTCTCTTTTCTCATAGTTCCCTTTGCCTGACTTTTGTTCTATCAGGCAAAGGTAGACGGTCCTGACCATACAAAGATTTTATCTTCCCAACTTTCCTGATAGCTGCATGTAATTTTATATCCTCTTCATCTCTAAAAATATAACATTTATGGGTTCTACTGCCTGATAATTCCTCTGGGGTGTTCAGGACATATGTGTGCACACTCTGCAATCGGGCCTTGAACCAGATGTACAAAAGAATGTACTATTCACTTGGGGGTACTGGGAGCAGACTGAGTCTCAAGTCAAACATAATCAGGAATAATTTTCTTTAGGTGACTGTTCCACATATCTGGGGTTCTACCCATTAAGACTATACCCACCAATCCTATAATTCCTTCCTGGTTAGTACATCTTGGCAGAAGACATTTAACAGCCATTCATACCTCACACCTACAGACTTCAATTCCTATTCTAAGAGGCTAATGCTTGATTCTTTGCCACTTGATTGTTGCATTCAGGGAAGAAACTAGATGTTAGGCACTGTTAGTCGCTAGTAGGTTTGTGCTTTAGCTCATATGGCATATTCCAGAGAAGGTATCCATTTAATGTTCACTGAATGAAGGAACATGTTTGTATTCAAAAACTGAAATCCTCTGGAAACTGATTTATTCCAGTTTGTAAACTGCTTTATTCCATCCGTCTGGCTCTAAATCAAATATGATTTCTTATGCTGCATGAGATGGCTTCAAGAACTGGAACTAGAGTAGAAACAGTGAATTTTCAGTAAAGTGAAAATAGGATATAGCTTTATTTTTTCTCCATCTGCCACCGTCTCCATAAGAGGAAACTATCCCTGGAACGGACGTAGGGGTGGGGAAAGGTAGAAAAAGAACACTGGAATAAGTTCAAGAAGATTAGAATTTGGGCCACTTTCAGTCCAACTTTGGAGAACTTTCCACACGCTTCAATCTCAAGAAAGTGCTGAGAACACCCATGAGAAAAATGTATTCTTATGACCTTAAAAATAATTTCAAAGACATTCTAGAGTAATTTTCCAAAAATTAGTTTTTAGGCACTCAGCTACTTAAGGACACATTTTTACTTCCCTGTTAACAGGCGCACATTACCTACCCAATTCTATCTCCAAGAAATTACTCATTAAGTAATATTCTTCACAGATCACCTTTATTCTACTAGGCCCAATTTATTGGATGATATTCTACTTCCTGAAAGGAATTGCTTCCTCCCTTTCTCCACTTATTGATAGTTCATTCATTCTTCAGAACCTCAGCCTTATTCTCTTTCTAAATACATCCCCTCCAATGGCTCTTCCCCTCCTCTCTTCTTCCCCCACCTCCTAGCTTTGTGTAATTCCTATCTTCACGACTTAGAATGCTCTCATATTGTTTTATAATTGTTCCAATGTATTTTAAATTATCAAGTAAGTTGAGAAACTTTTTAAGAGCAAGACTCTGGTCTTAAATATCACCATAGATAGCAAAGAAACATAATTGATGCTTAATTAATATTTGTTTAGTTGAATAGTATCAACTTCATCATTTCAACTCACGAACTGCATAGCTCATCAAAATCATTGCAAAGCCCATGGATTAGGGTCATTTAGGGAGCAGAGCAGAGGACTACCCTTCCTTTACATGTCTCTGACTTTGAGCCTGTGTGATCAGATCTTTACCTTAGATTCCAGGGGCTTAAGAGGATAGTCACAGACCCGGAAATAAAAAAAGAAAGTTAAACAGTTTCAAGTCTGTATAGTGTACAACTTAGGTGACTGCAGGACCAAGCTAATTTCCTCAAGTTTTTTTTGGGAAAAGGGAACTTACATATTTTGAACATTCAGAAATCCCCTGAAAGGCCTTGTGGTTGAGCAGATAAAAATGTGTCCAATTATTCAATAAATGTGGCCAAATATTATGTATTGGCCATTTTTTTTCTGGAGGCTATTATTTCTTTCACGTGGACAACACCTATCATTTTGACTGTTATCTTTGACTATTATCCTCTGTAATTACTCACTCAAATGTTGGCCAATACAAGTTATCTGATCCATGAACAATTTCTTTTTATCAGAAAATGAGGAGTATTTGAGATCTGAGCATCTTATACAAAGTACTAGCTCCTCTGCCAAGGATAAACCCCTCTCCTTGTCTTCAATAGGATTTTCCCAAGTTTACTGTTTTCTTGAAATGGTTGGGACACTTGATGACCTCCAAGGCTTTTCTGCAAAAGGGAGAGTGCTTTGCATCTTCTCCCCATCCATCATAATTAGAACAAGTCAATTAAAAACATGGATTTGAGCTCCGTGTGACTGCAGGCTGTGAATTGCTCAGGGCAGCTGCTCTGCTGCATTAGCCCATCAGCTGCACTTCATTAGGGGATGCATTCACCTTTCTAGAAGAGTTCAGCACTGTGTGGCTTTCCCTTAGAAGCCTGGCTTGCTACACAGCATTATTTAACCCTTCCCCAGAACTGAGACGTCCCTCCCAGGAGGGGCATCTTCACTCAGAAAGCTGGCTGAATTTAGGGGTCTCAGAATTTTCAGCTTGATTTTTACCTTTGCCAGCAGTGTGCATATGGAGGGGGTGGGCAGGGAGTAAGAGAGATATTTTAATGTGAATGTTTTGGATGACAACAAATGGAGATGTTAATAAACACATTTGTTCCTGACTTTACTGCAATTTGTGGCTGCACAATAGACAGTTTAGCACCTGGTGGAGCACTGCATGGGTCAAGTGCAGGTACTGTGCCCTCGCCCTTACAGAAAATTGGGTAGAAATCAGAGGAGGGTATTGCCACTCCAACTACTTCAGTGGAGTGTATTTTGCAGCACACCCACCTGCGAATTTACTATCCTGGGTCACCTCTTTTACGTTGTTTCAAATTTTCTTCCAAAACTTTCTTCTGCCTGGTTTCAAGGTTCTCATCAATGTCCCCCTTTTTTCCTCAGCAGGTGCTCAGGGAAAGGGCTAAATAAAATTATCTTGAAATGTGCCACTATAATTTGGAGTTAGAGGATTAGAAGACAAAGTTTTTTTTTAAGACCTTATATATGTATTTGACAAAGAGAGCGCACAAGCAGAGGGAATGGCAGGCAGAGGGAGTGGGAGAAGCAGGCTTCCCATTGAGCAGGGAGCTAAACCCCAGACTGGAATGATGACTCTAGCTGAATGCAGAAGCTTAACAGACTGAGCCACCCAAGTGCCCCAAGGACAAGGTAGTTCTATCATTTTGTTTTATGCACTGTTTTAATTTATCCTTTTCACTTTGATCTCACAACTATAAGTAGTGCTCAGCATCTACCTCACGTATGCCAATACATTTCGGCAGAAATTTAGGTTTAAGTCAGTCTTTGTAGGAACAACTACATTTGTCGAAAGGAAGCCCAAAGCTATAATGCTTAGCCATTCCCAAATACAGTAGTTCCCCCTTATTTGTAGTTTTGTTTTCTACAGTTAGGTAAAGTCAGCTGTGGTCTGGAAGCAGATGATCCTCCTTCTGGCTATTGACAGAAGATCATTAGTGGCCTAATGCTGTATCACAATGCTTATGTCCTTCACCTCACTTCATTTCATCATGTAGGCATTATTATCTCACATCACCACCAGAAAGATGAGTACAGTATATGAAGGTATTTTGAGAGAGAGACCATCTTCACATAAGTTCTATTATAGTATAGTGTTATAATTGTTCTATTTTATTGTTAATGTCTTATTGTGTCTAAATTAAACTCATAGTTAAGCATGTATAGAACAAACTGTACAGGGTTTGTTACTACTTGCAATTTCAAGTATACATTGGGAATCTTGGAACGCATCTTCTATGGATAAGGGGGACTACTATACATAGCAAGTTCTCAGTGTATGACAGTTATTGTTCTTTTTTTAAATTATTATTATTCAGGGAAACTTAAGTTAGAATTCCAGTAGCATCACAAGAACTGTGTGGCTTTGGGAAAGTCATTGGGCTTTTCTGGGAACCAATTTGCTTCTCTGTTATATAAAGTCATGGTGTAGGAAGATGGGTTGAACAAGAGAATTTTCAAGGCCCTTTCCAATTTTATGCTTGTATGGAGAGAGAGACATCTTAAAGAATGCTTATTTGTGTCTGTTAATAGTCTTAGATCAAGTTTAAAAAAGATGGAATAAATATTAAAAGTAGAGCTCTCAGAGGGATTTTTTTTTCTTGCTAATTGTTTTAAGCATCCAAGCCATAAGAAGTGAATGTTGCTGAATTCATGAACATTTGCAAAGAATCATTAGTTTTTCAGGGCAATTGCATAAGCTCCATACCCTCATGGGGCAATTTCAACAACTCCTAAACCCAATGACCTGCTTTCTTATGTTGATATTGGTATTCTCTCCTTTAAGAAAGTGACTCTTGAGCATAATTTATACCAAGTATTTTTCCTTAGGACACAAATTTTCATTCCTTATGCATCCATTTATTATTTCATTTACCAAATAATCACTGTACCCCAACCAAATGTTGGGCTCTGTGAGAACAGCAGAAGTGAATGAAGTCTCCCCATCATCAGTAATATTAAGGAAACCAAGAGCCATACATTGGGAGACACAATTATCAAGAAAGTTATAAATCCCCTACTGATCTTTTATTCTATTGATTACTCAAAAAATGAATATGGGCGGGAAAGACTTGAGTGACTATGCTTTTTTACAATTCATGTGCTATGTCCAAGAAGATAGGATGGACCAAAATGCAATGAGCAATTTGAGTTGAAGCGATCTGAGTGAAAAGAGCAAAGGTATTAAGGGATGCTAAGGAAGACATCCATGTCTCCAACCATTTATCCATTCATTTACTTAAAAATATTAAACATCTATTCAGTGCCACATATTGTACAAGAGAGGAAGGAAACAAGAGTTTACATTTTAGAGGGGGATAATGAGGGAAAATATTTAAGATAGAGAGGGCTTTCTCTTATCATGGATTGAGACGCAAGGGTACCAGGGTTGTCATCTTGGATAAAGAAACATAATTCTGAGATCTAGATTATTAGCAGGAGTGTTCACAAAAAGAGCAGAGTTAGGAGTGAAGCAAAGGAGAGTAGGGATACGTGCTACCCAAAAGAAATAGCAAACCCCAAGATTAAGAAGTAAGAGATAGCAGTAAATGGAATTAATTCAGTTTTATCAAAGTGGTGACATGCCCAAAGGGAAGGAAATGGTATGGAATGTGGATAAAAATATAAGCAGAGAGGATCTTACAGGTCCAATAGGATTTGTAGGTGGAAGAGTGATGCAATCATATCTGCGTATTAAGACAGTTACTTAAACTGCAGTGTGGGAAATATATTGAACACAGTGAGACTAAGAGACTGATGCAATAATCCACGTGAGAGATAACTTGAACCAGGAAAACATCAGTTGGTTCTGAAAAAGGGCAACTTTGAGTAATCTTTAATAAGCGGAATAGACTTGACTTGCTGATAAGATGTAGGAATGAAAGAGAGCTTTATAAATATCTGCCTCGATTATGATGTGATGTCATTCATTGGTTAAGATGTAGTCACCACTTTGATAAAACTGAATTAATTCCATTTACTGTTATCTCTTATTTCTTGATCTTGGGGTTTGCTATTTCTTTTGGGTGGCATGTGTCCCTACTGTCCTTTGCTTCACTCCTCACTCTGCTCTTTTTGTGAATACTCCTGCTTATACAATAGATCTCAGAATATATGATATGATACAAGATAAACATAGTTATTGAGAGGAGAGGGGATGGCTTCTATTTTCAATGTTCTGAATTGTATGTACACATGGTATATCCAAGTTAAATTCTCCAGTGCATACTTTCTTTGGTTTGGATCCAAAGTTCAGGAAAAATAGAGGAACTGATTAGAGAATCATCATTATAAAGAACATAACTGGTGGCAGGGGATCCAGGAAGAATATATGAAATCATCCACTAGAAGTGGGTCTAGAAGAGTGAAGGGACCTAGTACAGACTTTGAATAATATTAATGTTCAGTATTAATATTAAGATAAAGAATAACCTCATATCGAGATTGAGTAAGAGTGTCCAGAGATGGAGAACAATATTTTCTATACTGAATGTTGCTAGAATGTTCAGATTGTCATTTACCTATTTTTACTTAGCTCATTTCCATACTGTGTGTTCAGTTGTGAATTGCAGGGGAGTGGACGACTCAAAATTATATTTCCCAGAATTCTTTATTAGTTTATATCCACTTCAGTTTAGGCAATAAGAGATGCCTACTGGAAAAATGGAAGAGGTAAGGAAGGAACAAGCTCCTGAATTTTTCTGTCACTCTAACAGCAGTGATCATGTCTGCCAGGAACTATGGGCTCTCTGTGTCAAAGGTTCCCAAGCAGTAGTTTTAATAACCTCAACATTCATTTCCATCAGTGTCAGCTGTTATGGCAGAACTACCTCCTGTTTTATTTATCCTACCCTAGGGATGTTTATTATAGTTTACCGTAGTAACTTCCTGTACTAAGTTGCTTTCTGGTTTTGCTCTCTAAGCTCTTCAAATATACACATTTCTAAACATGGCTTGTAAGACTCTATATCATCTTTCCATGAATAATTTTCCAGATTCAGCTTGCGCCATTCTATTTCCTCTTTTAAAATTAATACTCTGAACAGATTTGAAGTTATTTTAATTGTTTCATCTTTGTAATAGAGTCCTTGTATTAAATCTCCATTTGACACACCCAGCAAGGTTCTTGTGTTCCTGGTTGGACCTTACTTGATTCAGAACTCCTGCTGAAGAGAGAGAGGACTGGTATAGTATGTGGCAACAAAGAAGTTAAGGACTTTGGCAAGAATCATTTCAGTGCAAAAGTGAGGCAGAAGTCAGCCTTCTCAAGTTGAACATACTGAATGATTATACCCAGAAAGCAAGGACAGAAATGTCTAGAAGTTCAGCCATAAAAGTGAGGAGAGAGGGAACAGGTAGGAAAGAAGGTTAGCCTTGTGCTGTTAAATATGTTAGCCAGTAGACACATGTAGTTATTGAGCATTTGAATTGTGGTTAGTTTGAATTGAGATGTGCTAGAAGTAAAAAAACAAACTAATTGTATTTTAGATAGTATTAACAAAGTAAGGATTTCATGAATTTTTTTCATTGATTAAATGTTGAAATTGGAATATGTTAGACATAGAAAATTTAATAAAAAATACTATTCAAATTAATCAATTTATTTTAAATTTTGTTTAGTATAGTTACTAGAACACTTAAAATTATATATATGGCTTGGACAGTGCTGTTTTAGACTAAGAATGAAATAGCTACAATATGCACATGAAACAATGATGCATCAAAATAAACTTTGGTAAGGGGCGCCTGGGTGGTTCAGTGGGTTCAAGCCTCTACCTTCGGCTTGGGTCATGATCTCAGGGTCCTAGGATTGAGGCTCACATTGAGCTCTTTGCTCAGCAGGGAGCCTGCTTCCCCCTCTCTCTCTGCCTGCTTCTCTGCCTACTTGTTATCTTGCTCTGTCAAAAAAAACCCAAAAAAAACCCCCCAAACCCCACAAACTTTGGTAAGATGGAAAAATGCTGATTGTTTCTAATCCCATAATTAGAAAAAACATAATTTTCTGTGTTCAGAAGATTCTTGAGAATAAATGGTATTTGTGGGAGACATCATCAGATTTGTATGATTTATCATGGCAATGCACAAGGTAGAATTGGGAAAGGAGACACTGAAGTCAAGAAGATCAATTAGAGGACATTAGTAAGAGTCCTGGAGAGAGGTGAGAGAAGTCTAAATTAAGATAGTGTAGATGGGACAGATAGGGTGGTATAATAGATATTATGTAAATAGAATTGTCAAGATTTGGATAATAATTGAATATAGAAGTTTACAGAGAAGCTGCACCACCTATCAACTTTGAAGTACACCATGAAGTTAAATTCTGTACTCAGGTTTCATGTAGGTTTGATTGAAAAGAGGAAATGTCATCACTCTGGAAAATAAGTTTACTTATATTGCTGGTTTGCCAAGGAACAGAGATATCACCTCATGCCCTGATGATGCAACCAAACCTCCTCATACCAAACTCTTGAAATTGACATATAGCGATTCTGGTAGTGACAATGTTGGATACCCAATCAGGCTTTTAATCAAAACATCAGCTGGTTACAAAGATGATATTCTCAAATGATGCTGAACAGCTACCTGCAGTGCAAACTACCTGGAGGTGGAGAGAGCAGGTAAGGGTTCAAGGCCTGGCTCTATCAAAACCAACTATGAAAGTGACTTTATCTAATGGAGCCTTAATTCCTTCACCCATAAAGATAAAAACATCTGCCACCAGATCCTTTAAAATTGCACAAGGCCATGTAAGTGAATATACTTTATAAATATGGAAGATTTACATAAATATACATATGGTACATTTTTTATGGCTTCTATTTCAAATTTACACACAGGTTTTTTTTTTAGTGGAAGTGTGAACATTTCCACAAGTGAACTTTAATTATTAAGCTCTTACAGTGTGGAGAAAAGAAACTCTGAGCTCAAGTATCTATTACTAGGGATTCCAACAGTCACCTACCCCCATAGTAAATGTGTTGTTGTGTGTAAGCCTGTGCAGGGAAGGATTGGTGGGTGTGTGTTTCAGAGTGGAGATGTAGAAAGAAAACATCACAGCTTGAAAAAGCGATACTTGAATGTTTTGCAAAAACAGTTTCTACAATTAACCCTGCTGATCTGTTTATAAACCCGAAATAGTATAAACACACACACAGTTGCTCTCATTAATTTTTGATAAGCAATAAGACTCGCAAATATTTTACTTCTAAGCATATGTTATCTGCAGTTGGCTACAGTGGCAGGCATATGCTTTGACATATGATATTCCATCTTGTACCAAATGCACATGACTCACATCTAAAACAATAGCTGAACTACATGTAGGCATCTCATTTATATTTGGACTTCTTTGAATAAGATTTTAAGCCAGAGAAATGCACAAGTACCTAAATCTGGGACACTTCAAATTTTATGAATGTATGTTGCCTTATCCATTCTTAAAACAGTAATAGGAAATGGGTTGAAAGTCTACACAGTGTAATTTGAGTTTGTGAATTTTTTTTTCCTCCTACAACATCCATTTCTCCTCAAATAACCTATAGCAATCTAACAAGCGGGGCCCTTTCCTGAAAATATAATTCTCAAAGTCATTCTTTTAAACAACCCAACCAAAATTGAATATCTTTTACATGCTTAACAAAGTACTTACTACAATATTTTCTAAAAGTGGCAAAAGATTCAAATAGCAACCCAGTAGTTAGAGGTATAACCACATACAAAACAACCAGTTGCTACTACATACAAAGTTCTGTATTATTCAGTGAAAACTAATAGGTTCTATCATTAATATCTGTCAGACATGAATCCTGGAACACTTAAGGAGTTAAAGGATATGCCAAGGAATGATATAAGGAAATAATGGCTGACCTGAGTATAAACCACAGGTAAATTAAGAATATCCAAAGCAAAAAGGACAGTATTGCAGTTGTAGATAAAAACATGAACCAACGTGTGAAGGTTTGGATCAGTTTTTGTGCCAATTGCAAGGGCAAACTGGTAACAAGGCAGAAGCATTTGAGGAAGAATTTATCTAAGTTATGGGTCTCTAGACACCATAGTAGAAGAAGATTGCAGTGGAGTTGGAGGACCCTAGGCCCTCATCATCCCATGAACACAATTAGGTAGCTATCAAATCATCCTAAATACCATAGAAATACACCTGAATGAAGACTAGAAGAAAAACTTCCACAACTAAATGGAGAAAAGAAGGTAGGAAATGCAGGGATGTGGTTTAGGGGAGAAATGGATCATAGGTGCTACATATAGGAGGTAGTCATAGTTGCAGAGAAGGGTGAAAAACAGAGGAGTACACATGAGGACAACATTTACCCAAAACCACTGTCTTGGGAAAGGAAGGGCTGAATTTTTGAGTTCTTGGAATCAGCAGGGCTTAAAGCCTAGAGTTTTAAAGGTCAGTAGACTTGGCTGGAATAGAGTCCAGAGAGGACTGTATTCCTACCAGAGAGAAGGTAGGCAAACAACCCAGGGGCAGAAAGTATGGAAACAGTGATATGTTTCCCACCCTCTTGTACTCTGGTGGAATTGCCCTTCTCAGTCACACTTGCCTCAGTCTCAAGGCAGCAGGACCCTCCCAAAGAAGATAAGCACAGACCCTTTCCCACACCATGTCTCCTGACCAAAGAGTTCTGCAGAGCCTCAGTTGCAGTGGAGATACTAACAAGTCTTGTTTCAAAGGCAGACCAGAGCACTCCTATTTAAAACTCACCACATTCAGACCAGGGACCAAACACTGCCCACAGCAAAGAGGGCTTCTGTAGATGACTGGCCTGAAGGACAGAGCAGCCAGAACATAAAAGCAGAGTGCACACAGCACACACCAGAGACTCCCTGCAGTGCTAGGCCCTGGGCAATACATGATCTTTTCTTAAGGCTATTACTTTCAGGATCAGGAGACATAACAGGTTTTTCTAACACAGATAAGGCAGGGACTTAGAAAAACTGTGAAGATGAAGGAATTTATCCCACATGAAAGAAACAGATAAGGACAAACCAAGAGATCTAAGCGAAACAGATATAAGTAACAAGGCTGATAGACAATTTAAAGCAACAATCATAAGGATACTGGGCTTGAGAAAAGAATAGGAGATAGCAATGAGACCCTCACCACAAGATAAGAGTTAAAAACGAATCAATCACAGATGAAGAGTTTAATACAGAAGATTAGAATCACACCTGATGCAATGAACAGCAGTCTGGAAGAAGCAGAGAAACAAACTAATGACAGAAAACAAAATACTGGAAAGCAATGAAACTGAACAAAAGAGAGAAAGAATTGTGCAACATGAGAGCAGACACTGGGAACTCAGTGATTCTGTCAAATGTAATAACATTCATATTATATGAGTCCCAGAAGAAGCAGCGAGAGAAAAGAAGGCAGAAAATTTATTTGAAGAAATAATAGCTGAAAACTTTCTTAACCTGAGGAAGGAAACAGACATCCAGATGCAGGAGGAATAGGAAACTACCATCAAAATCAACAAAAGGAGGTCAACACCAAAACAAATTGTAATTAAATTTTCAAATTATAGTGATAAAGAAAAAAATCTTAAGAGCATCAAGACAAAAGAAGTTCTTAACTTACAAGGGAAAACCCACAAACCTAGCTGGAAATTTTCAACAGAAACTTGGCAAGCCAGAATAGAGTGGCATGATATATTCAAAGTGCTGAATAGGAAAAATCTGTAGCAAAGAATACTATCCACCAAGGCAATCATTCAGAATAGGAGAGAGTTTATCGGAAAAACAAAAACTAAGGGAATTCACGACCAGTAAACCAGCCCTGTAAGAAATATTAGAGGCACCTCTTTGAGTGCAATGGATAGCCCAAAAGTGACAAACAAGAAAGGATCAGAGAAATTTCCAGAAGCAATGAAAAAACAAGTAATAAAATGGCAATAAATACATATCTATCAATGATTACTTTGAGTGTAAATGGACTAATGCTTCAATCAAAAGACACAGAGTGTCAGAATTGAAAAAAAAAGAACAAGAACCATCTATACATTTCCTACAAGAGATTCATTTTAGACCTAAGTACACCTGAAGATTGAAAGTGAGGAGATGGAGGAACATTTATCATGCAAATTAGTGTCCAGTTGCAATACTTCTATCAGACAAACTAGACTTTAAAACAAAGACTGTAACAAAGAAGGGCACTATATAATAATAAAGGGGACAATCCAACAAGATGATATAACAATTGTAAATATTTATGCATAAAACATGGGAGCACCCAAGTACATAAAAGAACTAACAATAAAGGACCTAATCCACAATAATACAATAATAGGAGGGGATTTTAACACACTACTCACATCAAGGGACAGATCATCTAAACATAAGATCAATAAGGAATGGACGGTTTTGAATGACACACTAAATCAGATGGACTTAACAGATACATTCAGAACATCCCATCCAAAACCACATAATACACATTCTTTTCAAGTGCACATGGAACATTATCCAGAATATATCATATATTAGGCCACAAAACAGACTTCAACAAATTCAAGATCAAAGCCACACCATGTACCTTTTCTGACCAAAAAGTTATGAAACTAGAAGTCAATAATGAAAAAAAATTTGGAAAGAACACAAATAAATCAAGATTAAACCACATGCTACTAAAAAATGAATGGGTCAGTGAGGAAATCAAAGAATAAAGAAGAAAAATACGTGGAAACAAATGAAAATGAAAATAAAACAGTACAAACCTTTGGGATGCAGCAAAAGTAGTCATAAAAGGGAAATAAATAGCAATACAGGTCTACCTCAAGTAGCAAGAAAAATCTCAAATACACAACCTAATCTTATGCCTAAAGGAGCTAGAGGAAATAAAGTAAATTAAGCCTAAAGCCAGAAGGAAGGAAATTATAAAGATTATAGCAGAAATAAATAACATAGGGGTGCCTGGGTGGCTCAGTCAGTTAAGCATCTGCCTTCTGCTCAGCTCATGATCTCAAGGTCTTGTCATTGAGCCTCAAGTTGGGCCTCTGGTAAGTGGGGAGTCTGCTTTTCCCTCTCCTTTTGCCCCTCCACTCCACTCATGTTCTTGCTCTCTCTCAAATAAAATCTTAAAAAAAAAAAAAAAAGAAATGCATAGAAACTAAAAAAAAAAAAAAACCCAGATCAATGAAACCAAGAGTTGATTCTTTGAAAAAATTAATAAAATTTATAAACATCTAATCAGACTTATCAAAAAGAAAAGAGAAAGAACCCAAATAAATAACAAATGAGAGAGGAGAAATAACAAACAACACAACAGAAGTACACACAATTATAAGAGAATATCATGAAAAACTATATGCCAACAACTTGGATAACAATTGGATAAATTCCTAGAAACATATAAACTACCAAAACTAAAGCAGCAAGAACTAGAAAACTTCAACAAATCAATGACCAGTGAAGAAACTGAATCACTAATCAAAAAACTCCCAATAAGCCAAAGTCCAGGGCCAGATAGTTTCAAAGGTAAGTTCTATCAAACATTTAAGGAGGGTTAATACCTATTATTCTCAATCTATTCCAAAAAATAGGAAAGGAAGGAAAACTTCCAAATTCGTTTTATGAGATCAGCATTACCCTCAGACCAAAACCATGTAAAGACTACACATAAAAAGAGAACTATGGACCAATATCCCTGATGAACACAGGTATATAAAACTTAATACTAGCAAACTGTATCCAACAGCACATTCTAAAAAATCATTCACTGTGATCAAATGGGATCTATACCTAGGTTGCAAGGTTAATTCAATATTTGCAAATCAATCAACATGATACATCACATTAGTAAAAGGATAAGAATCTTCAATCATTTCAATAGATGCAGAAAAAAATTTGACCAAGTCGAATGGTCTATGGTCTACAGTCTGGAATGAGACAGTGATGTCCACTCTCACTACTTGTATTTAATACAGTGCTGGAAGTACTAGCCACAACAATCAGACAACAAAAAAGAAATCAAAGGCATCCAAATCAGCAAAGAAGAAGTAAAACTTTTATTATTCTCAGATGATATGACATCTTGTATAGAAAACCCAAAAGACCACCAAATCTGCTAGAAATGATACATGAATAAAGTAAAATTGCAGAATAAAAAATATACAAAAAGCTGTTGTGTTTCTGTACATTAATAACGAAGTAGCAGAAAGAGAAATTAAGGATACAATCACATTTACAATTACACCAAAAACAATATTTAGGAATAAATTTAACCAAAGAGGGGAAAGACCTGCATTGTGAAAACTGTAACACTGGTGAAAAAAATTAAAGACGACACAAATAAATGGAAAGGTATATCATACTCATAAACTGGAAGATTAGTGTTATTACTGTTTTCCTACTATCCAAGACAATCTATAGATTCAATGTAATCTCTTTCAAAATACCAAAGTATTTCTCACAGAAGTAGAACAAATAGTACTACAATTTGTATAAAACCCAAAGGGCCCTGAATAGACAAAGCAATTTTGAGAAAGAAGAACAAAGCTACAGATCTCACAATCCCAGATTTTAAACTATACTACAGAGCTATAATAATCAGAACAATATGGTACTGGCACAAAAACAGACACTTAGATCAAACAGGATAGAGCGCCGAGAAACAAAACCATACTTACATGGTCAATTAATCTACAACAAAGGAGGCAGGAATATATGATGCAAAAGGACAATCTTTCAATAATTAATTCTGGGAAGCCTAGAGATCTGCATGCAAAAGACTGAAACTGGATCATTTTCTAACACTTTACACAAAAATAAACTCAGAACAGATTAAAAACCTAAATATGAGACCTGAAACCATGAAACTCCTAGAAGAAAAAATAGGCAATAGTCTCTTTGACATTGGCTGTAGCAACATTTCTTTAGATATGTCTCCTTAGGCAAGAGAAATAAAAACAAACTTGGGAATGCACAAAAAATAAAAAAATAAAAACATTTGTACAGTGAAGGCAACCATCAACAAAATCAAAAGGCAACCTACTGAATGGGAGAAGATATTTACAAAGCCTATATCCCATAGGGGTTAATGTACAAAATATATAAAGAATTTATACAATGACACCAAATAATAATTTTACTTAAAATGGGCAGAAGATCTGAATAGACATTCTTCTAAAGAACACAGAGTTGACCAAAAATACATGAAAAAATGCTCATCATGTAACATCATGGAAATGTCAATCAAAATCACGAGATACCACCTTACACCTGTCAGAATCATTAGAATCAAAAAGAAGTAACAAGTACTGATAAGGATGAGGGGAAAAGGGGCCCTTGGGTGGCTCAGTCAGTTAAGCAACTGCCTTCAGCTCCGGTCATGGTCCCACGGTCCTGGGATCAAGCCCTGCTTCTCCCTCTCCTCTGCCCCCCTTGCTTCTGCTCTCTTGCTCGCTCTCTATCTCTCTCAAATTAATAAATAAAATCTTAAAAAGAAAAAAAGAATGAGGGGAAAAGGGAACTTTCAAGCACTGTTGGTGGGAATGTACATTTGTGCAGCCACTATGGAAACCAGTATGGATGTTCTTCAAAAATTAAAAAGCAGAAATACCATACGATCCAGTAATTCCACTACTGAGCATTTAGCCAAGGAAAACAAATAAAAAACACTAATTCAAAAAGATATATGCATTTCTATGTTTCTTTTAGTGTTATTTACAATAGCCAAGATATGGGAATAACCAAGTGTCCATCAATAGATGGGGCAGTGATAATGGCAATGTCCAAATGCAGAATTGCATATGGTGGTAGATACTGCTGTAAATTTCTTTGTAAAATACAATCTCTCACAAGCAGTAAAGGAATTGGAATAATGAAGTATTTTGGGAAGAGACAGCATCATGGGAAAGGTAAAAGCAGAGCCAAGTTTTGAAGAATAAATCAAAGTTTCATAGGTACAAAAGATGATACACAGATTAGGTGGAGTATATTCCAGAGACGGTGGAGATTTTGCTCCAATACAAAGAGTGTTAAATTGCAAGCTGAATGCCAAGGAAAGTATAAAGGCATATATATAGAGAAGATTATAAAATACAAGGTCAGGGCTTTGGCAAATGGGTCGGGAGACAGACATGGATGAAATATTGAAAGGTCCTGTCAATTATATTCAAGTGATAAAAACAGTCTTCGATGGGTTCCAAGAAAATGAACAACAGGATCAGGTTCTTTTAAGAAAGCTCACGTTAGCCGTAATGTGAATTAAAGAAAATAAAGAGAGAGAGAGAGAGAAAGCGCGCGAGTGTGCGTGCAACAGTAGAAGCAGATAAAGTTGTGGAGTGGTATTTCACCAAAGGGCGGAATACCTTCATTGGATTTGAAGTCAATCTATCTGGGTTTGAACCCTGGCATGGATATTTACTAACTGTGTGAGACTATGCAGGTTACTTGGCCTCTCTGTGCCTCATTATCTTTATCTGAAAAGTAGGCTAACATACAAAGAGTGGTTAGCATCATTACATGAACTAATCTTTTAGTTCAGAACAGTGAAGCATTTAGAATAGTGCCTGGCATACAGAGAACATATTTTCTGGATTCTTCTAAAGTTATATTTAACCAGGCTGTTGTAGCTGGAGCTTACCATGTACCTACCACAGCATCTCATTTAATATCTTAAAAACTTAATGAAGTAGGTACCATTGTCAGCACCTTTGACAGATGAGGACAGAGAGATATAGAGAACTATGTAATTTTCTTGAGGTCAACCATTTGCAATGGGGACCAAATTTAGCAAAGAGAATGAAATCAGAAAAATGTGGGAACAGAATCAGTTTTCCATTTTAGATTCGACATTAAAAAGAAAGTATATTTCTACTTAGAATATCAAAACATTTACTTGCAATGATCGTGATATTTTTAAGAACACCCTCTCTCAACCAATTATTTTAATTTTTACCTAAGTATAAGGCCTACCAGTTGCTAAAATTAAGTTTATTAAAAATCGGAAATCACCATTTGCTTAAGGACACTGATTAGATTTTTATATCAGCAGTAATATAGCTGACAAGTTAACTTTGCAGGAAGAATCAAAGCTTGAGCTTGCCTTTTCCTTGTTAGCAGCCCTACAAAATACTTCTGTGATCTGACCTATATCCTCTTCTATTCATCTCGGTCTGGTGTACATACAACTAACTTAATCCTCCCAGAATATGCAGCCTAGAGTAGATGAATCAGAAATCGCAACCTGAATACAGGTTATTTCTTATTCCTCTCTTTATTCAACAGTTATTTTGTGTCCTGCCATGATACAGAAGACACTTTGGTGAAAGCAGAAATAAAGCTTCAGGAGACCTCACTAGTGAAAAAAAAAAAAAAATAGAAGAAGATAAAAGAACATCAAAAAGGAAAAAAAAAAAACAGATATGGGCCAACAACTAGCATCCATGGAGTAAACATTTCTCTTTCTCTTTGAGACATATTTTGTGGGACAAATTGAAATGACATGGTCAAAAACCTTTCATGCTCACAACAAGGAGCCTTTGGCTATGGGGGGAATTATTGTGAACTCCTTGGACACTGTTTGAGTGGTTCCCTTAAATGCTTGTTGCTTCTCAGTGAGATAATGCTCATTATCCATTGGAGAAGGAATCTGTGGGAAATTCCTCATTCTTTTCACTCAGCCTCCAACTGTTTCATGAGCTCTTCTGTTGATTGATACTGCACCCACAGAAGTTAGCTGGAAGGCTGGTATTCATTCAAAACAGCCTGGAAACCATGGGAATCACACTGGCTAAAAACTCTTCACTTAAAGGGGGGGGAAAAAAAGAAACCTATCTTTTTCATTCTCTCCCTTTCCTCTGCTTTTATTCTAACCAGATGGATTCAGTGACTGGAACACCAAAAATTATAAAGTAAAATTATGCCCTTCTTCATGGTGGGAAGTTCACTGCCAATAAATGGAGGAAGAGGCATTTCTCAGCTTTAATATTTGGGGTTCTAACTGGCCCCTGGGGAAAAAGCAGCCTTCTCCTCACCAGTAGCTACCTCTTGAGCAATTGGAGAGCAAGATGCAGGATGAAATACCCAAGAGTTTTTTTTTTGGCCACATTCCCTATCATCAAAAAGTTTGTTTTTTCTATAAATGACTCATGTAAGCAAAAACAAACAAAACACAGAAACACAGTTCTCCTTTCCTGAGGTCAGCAAAATGGAATTTTTTAGGATTACTTAAAATTATTATCATCCCTTCTAGGGCCACTCAAACCAGGAACCTGTATTTTTAATGGAATCAAATTCTTGGTTTTATTCTATTTTACATTATGTTGTTCTAACCATCCCAAATGTTGAGATCGGTTTCTTAGAGGTTGGAGAAGAGCAGATGGAGGAGTCTGAAACCAAGAAAGTCACAGAAGAGATGCCATAATGTAATTTGAATGCAATTCAGGGTCATGTTTTCAGCAGTACTAAACATACTGGTTGTTACCCACAATCAGGTTGAGTGTAAGGGTTTTTGGAAAGATGAAATTATCTGTATTGATGCAAGACATACCAAAGCATGGTCTAGATCCATCATGGTCTAGACTCAGGGTGGGGAAGGAACTGGCAGGGGAAAACAAAAAAAGGCAAGGGAGAGAAGATCTCATGTGACTATAATTGAGCTCAGATACAGTCCTAATGGAAAACTGAAGAGGTCACTGGAAATCAAAGCAGAAACCAACTATCCGTTTCAAGTGAAGTTTAAATAGGAGGCTGCACACTTGGTATTTATCTTCTACTGTGGGCCAGGTTCACTGATTTAACACACTCTGTAGAAACAAAAAGACTTTTCAAAACTGCAGTCTAGGGTTGGGGGGTTCCACCAGATATCTCATTGTCCCTGAACATGGAGTGACTTAACATGCAAATAATCAGTGCAGGCAAGAAGTTAACAGACACAGACATCTACATTAATTTTTCCACAAGATTATAATGAAGGCTCTGGCAAAGTACTAAATAAAGGCATTGTAATCAACCCCTCGATTTAATGTTGGTAATACATTTAGAGCAAGATACCTGTTTCAGAGCCGAAAATATATCTTTATTTGCTTTTCTGACCAATCCTAATCTTACATTCTATTGAGCAGAAATCAAAGTAGAGATATTTTAATTATTTTGCCTAGGATTTTGGTCAAGCATTGTCAGTTTTTATAACTGGTTTTAAGAGACCTACTCTAAAAGCAAACTTTGAGAACTTAGTTGGAAATCCTTACAGAGAATTCTAGTAAGTGTAAGAAGAATGAGGAGGTGCTTCTGATGAATGGTGCTTTATATTGGAAAGTGCATCCTTTGCAATAAAGATGTCTGCTTAAGTCAGAGGGAGATGAAAACATGAGGCCAGTCAGAAACCCCATCAAGCCTGGAAGTCACTGGAGTCAAGCATTCAGCCAGCTTATTCTCATAGCCTTATACATGACTTTGCTTCTGATGTCTGATGAGCCCCAAAGGCTAGGCCTCCCGTGACCAGTCTACGTGGGTAGAGTAGCAGAGTGCCAAAGACACTCCATAATAGAAACTAAAAGAAAATCAACACAGGTTCATGGGGCATAGTAAATACTTTTCCTGTCAGTGGGAAGCCTATAAGAGTGGCTTGGAAAACAGAAGCTTCATATTGAGCATCCTGGGGTGCAGCTTCTAGAAATAGGAAATTTTTTGGAAGCACGAGCTTAAAAACGAAGGTAAAGAGGAGAGTTTCAGTCCAATATGGTGACACAGGAAGACCCTGGACTTACCTTCTAATGAACATGCCAAATCTATACCTGTTTGTAGAGCAATTCCTCCTGAAGAAGAGCTGAGGGCTGACAAAACAGATTCTGTGTGATAAAAGATAGAAAAATCACACAGAGAATGGCCAGAGAGACATAATGAAGGGAAACCCCACTCCCAATGCTGCAAATTGCAGTGAAGAGGGATAATACTAGGGACTATGAGCAGAATCACCTGCCTAGGGGTACATAAAAACAGCTGTGGTTTAAGAGAACTAGTAGATAAAAGATCCATCCATGGGGCACCTGGGTGGCTCAGTTGGTTAAGCAACTGCCTTCAGCTCAGGTCATGATCCCAGAGTCCTGGGATCGAGTCCCACATCAGGCTCCCAGCTCCATGAGGAGTCTGTTTCTCCCTCTGACCTTCTCTTCTCTCATGCTCTCTCTCACTGTCTCTGTCTCAAATAAATAAATAAAATCTTAAAAAAATATATTTAAAAAAAAATAAAAAATAAAAATAAAAAAAAGATCCATCCATGGACTGCCACCAAATAACAGAGGAGTTGCACGAATTCTCTCCAGGTCACAGGGGCTGGCAAGCACCATGGTTTACAGGTACCATCCATGCTGACAGTGTCGAGAGGGTGAGGATTCTGGATGTCGTAGGTGGCCTGATCCCTCAGGGAGCCTGGGCCCCTAGCCCAAACCAGCCCTGTTTAGTGCAAGGTGGTCTCAGCATGGCACACACTGGAACACCTCTGATTAGCACTTACTACAGGTCTAGCTATCACACCAAAGTGACACAGGTACAAAGCACCCCAGAAAACTCCAG
Organism: Nasua narica; assembly: GCA_028533885.1. Lineage (NCBI taxonomy): Eukaryota > Metazoa > Chordata > Mammalia > Carnivora > Procyonidae > Nasua > Nasua narica. Next base: position 72,180,673 of record CM052799.1, read on the forward strand.
GACATCACCATTCTGGATCCAGACAACTTGATAGGGCATCTCCAGGACAGAGCATTCTGGGACCTCCAAGTTCACACCTCCCTCAGCTCCATCCACTCTGCCAAGGTGTCCCCAGAAGAGAGGACCCTAGGCACCCCCAGCCTGTGCCTATCAAGATTCCAACCATGCTTCCAGGGTATTTCCCATGTGGAACACTCTGAGATCCATGGCCCAAAGCACACTTTGGCTCCAGCTGCCCCAGCAGGGCACCTCCTATGTGGAATGTGCTGGGACACCACAGCCCAGACTGGCCTTGGATCAAATCACTCCCACAAGGCAACTCCTCTGCTTAGCATGCCTTGACATCCCAGCTTGCACCCATTTCAGCTATATCTGGTCTACCAAGTTGCTCCTTGTGCAGGACATACCTGAGACACACTGGACAATGCCCCACCTTGGCTCCAACCATCCCACCAGGATGCCCTTTACACTTTGGAACAGCCCAGCTGGCATCCCAGCATGCATCCACTTCAGCTTCAGCTATCCTGCCAAGGCTTCCCTTGTGCAAAGAGCCATAGTGATGGCCTATGCCCACTTCAGATCCAATCGTCCCACCAGGGAAGCCTCAGCACAGAGTGCACATGGATCCAGCCAGCCAACCCAAATCAGCAGGCACACCTAGTCTATGCATGGGATGACCATATACAAGAGTATTTCTGTAAGTTTAGGAGAAGTAGTTGTTCAGCCTATTTCATGGAAATAAGCACATAAAAGTCAAGTCAAGCACATAGGGAGACAGAAAATATGCTCTAAATAAAAGAATAAGACAAAACCTTAAAAAAAAAAGAATTAAATGAGATGTAGATTTGCAATATATCCCATAAAGAGTTAAAGTAATTATCACAAAGATGCCTACCAGACTGGAGAGAAGAGTGGAAGAATTCTGTGAGAACTTCAACAAAGAGGAAATATAAAAAGAACCAATCATAGTTGAGGAATAAAATAACTGAAATGAAAAATACAATGGAGGGAATCAGCAGTACTTTAGAGTATGAAGAAGAATGTATCAGTGATGTGGAAGACAGACTAATGGAAAACACCAGGTGAACAGAAAACAAAATTTAAATAAGGATAAGTAAAAGGAACTGTTAGACAACATCAAGCAAACAAACATTTACATCATATGGATTACAGAAGAAAAAAAGGAGTAGACAACTTAAAGAATTAACAGTAGAAAATATCCATAAACCAGGGAAAGAAATAGATATCTGGTTTTAAGAATCAGAGTTTCAAACAAAATGAATCCAAGGATGTCCATGTGAAAACACATAATAATTAAAATATCAAAGTTTAAAGATAAAGGAAGAATTTTAACAGCAGTAAAAGAGGAGAAAAAAGTGCACACAGGAAACCTCATAAGGCTATCAACGGAGTTCTCAGCAGAAACTTTTCAGGACAAAATAGAGTGCTGTAATATATTCAAAGAGCTGAAAGAAAGAAAAAACCTACAATTAAGAATACTCTACCTGGAGGGGCACCTGGGTGGCTCAGTTGTTTCAGCATCTTACTCTTGATTTCAGCCAGGTTGTGAGAGTGAGACTCACATCAGGCTCCATGCTCAGCAGGGAGTCTGCTTGAGATTCTCTCTCTCCTCTCCTTCTGCCCCTCCTCCCTCTAAAATAAATTAATAAATCTTAAAAAAAATAATGAATACTCTACCTGGCAAGATTACAATTCAGATTTAAAGGAGAAATAAGAGTGTTCCAGACAAACAAGTGTTAAAGGAGATCATCAACACTAAACCAGGCTTATAAGAAATCTTTAAGTGGAAAAGAAAAGATCATAATTAGAAGAAAATTATGAATAAAAAGATGTAAAATATGACAACATATGTGTAAAATGTGGAGGCAGTACTAAAAAAGATTTTTCAGAATCTGATTTAATTCAAACATCAGAATCTGTTTGATTTAAATCAAACCATCAAATTAATATAGACTGCTATATTCTTAGAATACTATATATGACTTTATGGTAACCAGAAACCCAAATCTCTAACAGATATACAAGAACTAAAGAGAAAGATAGCCAAGATTAATACTGTAGAAAGTCAGCAATCACCAAGGAAGCAAAAGAAGGACCAGAGAAGAACTACGAAAACAACTAGACAGCAACAAAATGAGAATAAGCACACACTTATCTTTACTTTAAATGTAAATGGACAAAATATCCCAATCCAAAGACCTAGGGTAGTGAAATGGATAACAGAAGACTCCTCTATACACTGCTTATGAAAGATTCACTTCAGATATAAAGACACATAGAGACTGAAAGTGAAGGGATGGAAAAATACATACCATGCAAATAGAAGCAAAGAAGAAGGAAAAGGAGAAGGAGGAGGAGGAAGAAGAGAGGAGAAGGGGGAGGAGAAAGGGGAAGAGAAAGCAGAAGAGAAGGGGAGGAGGGGGAGGGGAGGAGGAGGAAGAAGAGGAAGGAGAAAGGTGGTGGGAGGAGGAAGAAGAAAAAGAAAAGAAAAGGAAAGGGAAGAAGGGAAGAAAGAAAGAAAGAAAAGAGAAAGAAAAGAGAAGGAAAGAGAAAGAAAAGAGAAAGAAAAGAGAAAGAAAAGAGAAAGAAAAGAGAAAGAAAAGAGAAAGAAAAGAGAAAGAAAAGAGAAAGAAAAGAGAAAGAAAAGAGAAAGAAAAGAAGGAAAGAGAAGGAAAGAGAAGGAAAGAGAAGGAAAGGAAAGAGAAGGAAAGAAAGGAAAGGAAAGGAAAGAAAGGAAGAAAGGAAGGAAAGGAAAAAAGCCAGGTAGCAATACTTGCATCAGAAAAAATACTTTAAAACAAAGACTGTAACAAGAGACAAAGAAAAGAAGCATTACATAATGGTAAAAGGGTCAATCAGACAAGAAGATTTAATAATTATAATCATCTATAAGCCTAATATTGGAGCATCTAAATACATAAAGCAAACATTAACTGACGTAAAGGGAGAAATTGACAGTAATACAAAAATAGTATGGGGACTTTAACATCCTGTTTACATCAGTGGATTTAAGTAGAAATTTAATAAGTGTCTTTGATGACACATTAGACCAGATAGACTTAGTAGACATACACAGAACATTTTACCCAAAACAACAGAATACATATTCTTTTCAATGTGTGTTAACACATGGCACATTCTCTAGGATAGATTACATTTTAGGGTAAAAAAACAAGTCTCAAATACATTTAATAAGACTGAAATCATATCATGCATCTTTTCTGAAAATAACAATATAAAACTAGAAATCAATCACAAGATAAGAAGACTGGGGGCGGGGGGGGGGAGCACCAGAAATACATGGAAGCTAAGCAACACGCTATTAAACTGGAAATGGGTCAATGAAGATGAAAGAGATAATCAAAAAATACATGAAGACAATGAAAATCAAAACAGAACAGTTTAAAATACTTGTGACACAGGAAAAGTAGTTCTAAGAAGGAAATTCATAGTGATAAAAGCATACCTGAAAACAAAACAAAAAACAAGAAAATTCAAATAAATGATCTAACCTTACATCCAAAAAAACTAGAAAACGAACAAAGCCCAACTTAAAAAAAAAAAGAGGAAATAATAAAAAGTAGAAAAAGCATGAGTAAAATAGAGACAAAAAAAAGGAAAGATCAATGAAAACAAGAGTGGGGTTCTTTCAAAAGAACAAAATTGACAAGCCTTTAGCCAACTCATCAAGAAAAAAAAAAGACATAAATAAATAAAATTACAAATTACAGCAGAGGAGTAAAAACAAACACCATAGAAATACAAAGGATAATAAGAGAATACTATAAAAAAATATGACAACAAATTGGTCAACCTAAAAGAAATGGATAAATTCCTAGAAACATACATGTAGAAACATACAATCTTCTAAATCTGAATTTGAGATAGAAAATTTGAACACACCAATTGCTAGTAATGAAACTGAATGTATAATTTAAAAAATTCCCAACAAAAAAAGTCAAGACCAGATAGATTCAGAGGTAAATTCTACCAAATATTTAAAGCAGAGTTAATACTGACTCTCTTCAAACTTTCCAAAAAAAAAAAAAAATGGAAGAAAAAGAAAATCTTTCAAGTACATTTTGTGAGGCCAGCATTACATTGATACCAAAATCAGAACAAAAACACTACAGGCAAATATCCTTGATGAACATAATACAAAAATCTTAAACAAAATATTAGCTAACCACATTCAACAATATAGCTAAAGGATATTTAAAGGATTATTCATCACAGTCAAGTGTGATTCCTCTTGGTGACACAAGGATGGTTCAAAATTCATACAACAATGTGATAAACCACATTTACAAAAGGATAAAAGTTACATGATCATCTCAATAGATGCAGAAAAAACACTTCACAAAATTCAGCATCATTCATGATAAAAACACTCAATAAAGTGGATTTAGAGGAAACATCCCTCAATATAATAAAGAGCATGTATCATAAAATCACAGCTAAAACATCATGCACAATGTGAAAAAATGAGTTTCATTTAAGATTGTGAACAATACAAGGATGTCCACTCTGATCACCTTTATTCAACATAGTACTGGAAGTCCTAGTCACAGCAATTGGAACACAAAAAGAAATAAAAGACATCGACATTGGTAAGGAAGTTAAACTGCTAGTATTTGCAGATGACAGGATGCTCTACATAGAAAACTCTAAAGACTAGATGAAAAATCTATTAGAAGAAATAAATGAATTTGGTAAAGTTGCAAGATACAAAATTAATGCACAGAAATAGTTTGAGTATGCAGTGAAGTAGCAGAAAGAGAAATTAAGAAAACAATTCCATTTACAATTGTATCAAAAACAACAAATTACCTAGGAATAACCTTAACTGAGGAGGTGAAAATCTTGTACTCTGAAAAAACAATACTGATGAATGAATTGAAGAGGACAGAAATAATGAAAGATATTCCATACTCATGGATTGGAAGAAATAATGTTAAAATGTCATAGTACCCAAAACAATCTGCAGATACAATGCATCCCTGCCAGAACACTAAAAGCATTTTTCACAACAAGAACAAATAACTCTAAAATTTGTATGGAACCACAAAGACTGAATAGCCAAAGCAGTGTGAACAAAACTACAGGCATCATATTCCCAGATTTCAAGATATAATACAAATCTATAGTAATCTAACCAATATGGTACTGGCACAAGAATAGACACATATTAATAGAAGACAATAGAATGCCCAGGAAGCATGGGTTCATGCTTACATGGTCAATTAATCTGCAATAAAGGAGACAAGAATATACAATGGGGAAAAGAAATGGTGCTGGGAAAACTGGACTGTCATATGCAGAAGAATGAAACTGAACCATTTTCTTACACCATACACAAAAATAAATCCAAAATGGATGAAAGATCTAAATGTAAAAACCGTAAAACTCCTAGAAGAAAACACAGGCAGTAATCTCTGACATTGGCCTTAGCAACATATTTCTAGGTATGATTCCTCAGGCAAGAGAAACAAAAGCAAAAATAAACTATATAGAGCCTACACACACACAAAATAAAAAGCTTCTGCACAGTGAAAGAAACCATCAACAAAATGAAAAGGCAACCTACTGACTAGAAGTTATTTTCAAATGATGTATCTAATATATCCAAAATATATAAAGAACTTACACAACATGAAAAAGAATAATTCAATTAAAAATAAACAGAGGATCTAAATAGGTATCTTTTGAAAGAAGACATACAGATCAAAACCACAATGAGACATTATCTCACAACTGCCAGAATGGCTAGAACCAAAAAGACATGACAAGCATTTTTGAAGATGTGGAGGGAAAAAAAAAAAACCCTTATGCACAGTTGGTGGGAATGTAAATTGGTTCAGCACTGATAAATAGTATGGAGACTCCTTTAAAATACAAATTGAAACACCATATGATCCAGTAATTCCACTACTGGGTACTTAACCAAAGAAAGCAAAAATAATAATTTGAAAAGATATATACTCCTCTATGTTAAAAACTGCAGCAGTATTTATTTAGCCAAGATATGAAAGTAACACAAGGGTACATCAAAGATGTCATGTGTATGCACATGTGTGCAATGGAATATTATTCAGCCATAAAAAAGATTGAGATCTTACCTTATGTGACAACATGGATGGACCTAGAGGTTATTATACTAAGTGAAAAAATGAAGAGAAAGACAAATATCATATCATTTCACTCATATGTGGAATCTAAAACAAATGAATAAATAAAAAGCAGACACAGATTTATAAATATAGAATATGGTCTAATCATTCCTAGAGGGGAAGGGAATGGGGCTATAGGAAAAATGGGTAAAGGGGGGTCGGAAATACAGGCTTCTAGATGAATAGTTATGGGGATAAAATGCACATCATGGAGAATACAGTGATATTTTAATAGTGTTGTATGGTGATAGATGGGAGCTACACTTGTGGTGGGCATAGCATAAGATACTGATCACAATAGTTATCACCATGTTGTACACCTGAAACTAATTTAACATGTATGTCAACTATGCTTCAATAAAAAATTTAAATATTAAAAATTTTACAAAGTTGAAGAGACTATTGCCTAGAGGATATCAATCATGATAAATGGATGGCCTCAGTCACAGAAGACTAAAAGACTCAGCAACCACCTACACACGTCTTTAAGATCACAAGAAACTTATACAGATCATTCCTGAACAGATTTATTCATTTATTCAAAAGATTTATCGGGCACTTATAATGAGCCTGGTTAAAGTAATGAAAACAAAATAAAACCTTCTTTCCTAATGTTTGACTGAGAATGTCAACCTATTCCTTATATTTGTATTTTAAAGAGGACCATGAATAAAATTTAGACTTTTCTATAAAAATTTGGGATTTGAATTATATCTTTTACAGACAATATCACCACTACTTCAATTATTGCGAGGAATATTCATTTAACCCCCCAAAATTAGCTGTCATCTGGACAATTTTGATATAATGTTCATTATTTTTTCAATAAAAAAGATTTTCTTTAATTTCTCTCCTCCCTCTCTTCTGACTCCGAATATAATTCTTCACAAAATGTTTTAATGAGTACCTGCTATATGCTTGGTGAAAATAGTTAAGATTATGTAAGATATAGAAGGAATCTAAACTCTATGCCAGAAGATAGTCTTTCTATTTTCAAGGTCTTCTCCTTTATATTCATAAAAAATAAAAACTTCGCAGATTACAAAATGCCTTAATACCTCACTTAATGCATTTACTCACATTATCATATTATTATTTATGAGGACTTAGTATGTATAAGATTCTGCCTTAATTATTTGTGTAAATTACTTCCCTAAAGCCAAATAACAACCCTTGAGTAGTTACTATTATATCCCAATTTTTAAATGGAAATAAAAAATCTAAGATCCAGAAAAAGATTAAAAGAGAACAAGACTTGAGGGCAGAGAAGCAAATCCAGCCCTCTTTTCAGCTTATTGCAGCTTCCAGGAAATTACTGATTTAAGATAAGATAAATCATGAAATTGATGCTTGCTCACTTGGGAACTTTTCCAACACTAAAGAGCTAAAGGAAACCTCATCTGGCTAAGAGCAAACTTCTATTAACACAAAAACAGGTATTGAAGATGAAAACCACTCCTTAACTATTGTGGTTGGCTGCCATTGGTTTCCTGAGCTCACCCAGGACGTATTATTTCAATCACCCATTTAATGCCTACTATAGGATTACTTATTCATTATTACAGATAGCCCATATAATAAAATACATTTAAGCCATAATCTTTTTGAGGTCAGAGACTATTTCAGCCCTTGCCACACAAACAGTGGGTGCTCATATCATTCATTCAGATCTGCATATATTCAATGAAAATTCACCAAAATTTTGTCTTCTCCTTTAATAAGTACTGAGTTCTTGTTTTGAACAAAGAAATGTCCTATATGTTAGGGATTTAGTGGTAAATAAGACAAAATTCTTCCTCAAGAAGAAAATTCCAGGTAAGAGTAACAATAAAGCCAAGAACTCTGAGTTGGAAATAAGCTGTGTGTGGACAAAACAAAACAGAAAGGTGAATGTGGAAGCAGACAAGTGCATTAGGAGGGGGTTGCAGTAATTATAGAGAAACACTTATTGGCTTTAAGCATGGCAAGAGAGATGGTGAGATTTGGGCACAGATTTCAGATATAAGATCAATGTGATTGGTTGACAATGTGAGTGTAGCAGCTAGCCAGAAACAGTTGTCATTTGCTAATAAAAGCAGGCTACCAGTGGAGTGAAGATGTCCAACAGTTCCCTTGCACTGTGTAAATGTCTATTAGAGTAGAAAGATCATATGAGCCATTGGATATATTAGTCTGGTGCCCTGAAGTCAGGGCTTCACTGTGTTACATACTGAAGTCAGAAACATAAATAAGCACAGCTTCTGATCTCAAAGGCCTCACAATCTAATGTATATTGTTTACAGGATGTGGCTAATGGAAACTGAGCTTTTGCTTATTTCTTGACTAGTCAGTTATCTTCATGAGGACAGGGATGTTATTTCATCCATCTCTGAAATTCCATAATTTAACACATACTAGATGATCGTTGTTATTTGTGTTAAATTGGACTGAACATAATCAGGCCAAGTGGAGAACCACTGGATCAATACATCAATAAATGCAAGAACAGAAGATGCTATAAAAGATGGTTTTTGCTTTCCATGAGCATAAACTTTAGATGAGGCAACAAACTACATTCTTGAAGATAGAAATTTGAAAGCACACATACTAAGTGCCAAATGTCCATAAATAGAAATTCATGTAGCATATGAATAGAAACATATCTGAAGAATGGGATGACGAAGGAAGCTGTAATGGAGGCATATATCCAGGTCTGAACCTTGGGAGATAGGTAGGATTCAGAGGATGATAAGTTTTATGATAGCAGGTACCATTTATATATTTATAAAGTCATCAATGTGGGATATTAATTTGAACAAAAAGATTACGTCTTTTTTAGCAGGGTTTTAAGTGTTGGTTAAATTCCTAGAACCTAGCATGTATACAGACCACTTAAGCGAAGGCTTTCTTCAGGATTCATACAATTGGAATTTAGAGTCCACCAACTCTCCCTCTCAACTTTTTTTTTTAAATAAATAAATGAAATCTTTTTTTTTAAAGATTTATTTATTTATTTGAGAGAGAGAGAGAGAGAGAATGAAAGGGGAGAAGGTCAGAGAGAGAAGCAGACTTCCTGTAGAGCCAGGAGCCCAACATGGGACTCGATCCCGGGACTCCGGGATCATGACCTGAGCCGAAGGCAGTTGCCCAACCAACTGAGCCACCCAGGCACCCCCCCCCCCAACTTTTATAGAAAAAGCCTCAAATGGTCCAATAGTTGATCGGTACTAAAATGCCAGAATTCAGGAGGACTTGGAAAATCACCCTCACACCCAAAGTGCTCTTCTATCACTTTTATCACCTGTCTCATTGCAAGAAATGCCACTATTAAAGGATCATCCCTTTAAGCTCAGACAGCTCATTTGTCTTCCATTTAGGGTCCATATTCTAAAGCATTTGGTACTAATGCTTTAAGGGACATAGGTTGATGGTTTGAAACTATCCAATATAAGATGGATAAGTGGGTCCCAAAAGTTGAAAGGGATGTTGAAAGAGGTGGCTAAATAACTTGCCAGCTCCACTGCACTCTGGGATGATTTTCTAATTCTTTCCTCTGAGTTTTATAAACACATTCTTTCACAGAGAAGAAATCTCTTTAAAAAAATAGGAATATCCAAATAATGTCTACATTATATTTTAAGAATACATTTCTATCATTTCATTTGTTTTTTAAGACATTTGGGAAAAGACTGAGAAATAATGGATTTCTTTCTGCACCAGGAAAAGCCTAAGTGTCCCCAGACTCTGGTTATCTATACCAGAATGCTGGATGTTCTTCCATTTCCCTTTCCTAAGACTTCTTATCCATTTTCCTGTCACTACCTGCCTTTTGCTTCCACATCTCCTCCTGAGAGTCTTCAGCCATAATTTTTTAATATTCACTAAGGGAACTTGCTGACTCTGCTCTTCACACCTGAAATGTCAGAACTAAAGCAAGAGAGCTTTTGAATATGAAACTGGAAGCACATGATGAATGGAGTGTGGGCCAACTCTTGTCCCCTAAAGCCATCCATTGCACATGTCTCACAGCTGCCACACTACTGATCAAATTCTAGTTCTGTTCTAATGTCAAAATGTCTAGCTGGCTAATAGAGAGTGCACTCAAAAAGGATGAAAATTTGGGGATCTGGGAAGCTAAGTAGAGAACTCCCTCTAGTAAGAAAATTAAAATAAGTATAATTTTAGCTACACTAGACTATAATAGTCCACTACCCCACCCATGGGGAAAATATTCCAAGACCCCAGTGGATACCTGAAACCAGATAGTAATAAACCCTATATATACTTTTTTTTTTTACTATATTTACATGACTCTGATAAAGTTTAACTTCTAAATTAGGCATAGTAGCAGATGAACTAATAATAAAACAATTATAACATACTATAATAAAAGTTATTTAAATATGGTCTCTCTCAAAATATCTTAGTGTACCCTCTTCACACTTCTTGTGATGACATGAGATGATAAAATGCCTATATGATGAGATGAAGTAAGGTGAATGATACACTGTGATGCAGCATTAGCTACCATTGACCTTCTGATGATATGTCAAAAGAAGGATCATCTGTTTCCAGACTGTGACTGATTGTGGTTAACTGAAACCACAGAAAGAAAAAACATGGATAAAGAAGTACCACTGTATAGGAGTACTGACCACCTTTAGTACAATTGTTATAAATATCCCTTCCATTCTCTTTTGCAAAGATATCAAGCATTTATAATGTGATAAATTCACCTTATTTGGGATTCTAGTATTAGCACTGAGGTTTGTTTTGTTTGTTTTTTAACTTTAATGCAAGTGCTTGACTTAAGCTTTTGATAGCTCAGGCATCTACTTCAAAGTCCAGTATCTCAAACAGATTTCCAGCCACAGTGCTACATGAAGAGTCAGGCCACCCCACTTTTATCCCCTTACTCCTCCAAACCCTCCCTCCCTCAGCAAAGTTTCCTTTTCTCTTAGATATATAAATGACCATTTAGCTGCTTGTTTTTCCCTTCCTACACTTTAATTACTGCTCTTATTTTAAATTTACCAATAAAGAGTGAACCCATAAAATCCCATGTTTTTATCCTTGACCCCAATAAAAGCAGAACCCTGGGCCCTCTCTCTCCCACTTGTGCATGCTCTTTCTCTCCTTCACCACCCCTAACCCCATTAACTTGCGTGGTCCCAGGTGGGCCATATACTCTCGAGGACTTGTGAGTAATAAGCTTTTCCCCCCAAAAAAGCTTCCTGGTTATTGTGGAGGGTATTATGCAATTATCATAGGGGCCAGTCCAGCCACAACATTGGTTCTGAAAGGGGGAAGGACTCTGGGGAGCTTCCCAGGCCTAGGTAATTACTCCCAGGCATTTCTAGCCAGTAACATCACTATCAATAGGCTGAGACCAGTATGAAACAGAAATATAATCACCTTTTCCCCCTTAGCACCATGAAATTAATACTTTCTGAATATTTATCATAATGGTTTATGTGTTTATGTTTGTATGTTTGCATTCTTCACTACACTAGTAACTCCATGAGGATGAGAAATAGTTTTTCCTTGCTTAGCACTTATACCTAGCAACAAATATAATAACTCACATTCATTCAATGAGAGTATTTATTACTAGATGTGTGAAATGAATGAACGCCTCTATGACCACAAAGATGAGTAAAACCTCCTGCCTGTTCTAACAAAGCATCTAGCCTAGAGGAGCAAACAGTCTTATATAAAGATATTCTGACATTTTGGTACAAGCATTTGCCCTTTTTTCTCACTTTTGAAGCTCTGATTTCAGCTAAGAGATTCTTGTGCAACTGTATGTACCTCCTAAGTAAAAAGTAGCCTTCTTTTTATTTGTGTTCTAGCTTGAAAATTACATGCTTTTGAGTGATTCAGCCAAATGGCAGAAGAGGACAACTTAGGTCCCCATTACCCACAGAAACACGTTAATAACAAAATATGGACCAAATTCTTTTTGTTAGACCTTTAGAAACCAATTAAGGATTGAAGTACCACAGGGTAGGAGGACAAAGTGGGCACAAAGCCCAGAAGAGTCATACCCAAATGGGCAGGAAAATCCATTGCATTTGCCCACTGTTGCCCCTTCCCATCTCTGGTAATGTGACGTGAGTAGATAAAATATCCAATTTCTCCTTGGGACGGAAAGAAAAGAATAGAATATGCATCTAACATTCTGGATATTCAAGGGGATTCCTAAGGGACTGGTTTCTGTCTCACCTAATTTGGAGCACTGAAAAGAATTATGTTATAATTTGGATACCAGGTTGGGGACCTCTGAGAACAAATGCAAACACTATCACCTATTAGAGGACCAGAAAGACTAAAACACAACAGGCAGCTACCAGAGGTGAAGAAGAAATTACAGGATCTCTAAAAGAAATGGGTGAACTGCTGTAACTGGAAATTATTCACACAGGTCAAGAGCAGTTACATTCCCAGACAAGGTTTGAAAAGTCCTAAGAATCCCTAGCCAACCTGATTGGTCTTCCCTTGCGCCTATTTCAGACCCTAAAGGTCAAGAGAACTGGTTATTTATTCAAGTGTCCCAATGTCAACTAAAGATCACAAGGCATACAAAGAAATAAAAGCATGGTTCAATTAAAGGAAGAAACTAAATCTCTAGTAATCAATATTAAAAAAAAAAAAATCTATGCATTACCTGACAAAAAATGCAAAGGAACCATATTAAAGCCACTCAATGAACTGAGGGAACACAGACAACCACAGAAAGTCAGGAAAACTATGTATGAACAAAATTAAAAAAAAAAAAAAAGAAACTATTGGGGGATCTGAGTGGCTCAGTTGGTTGAGCCTGACTCTTGGTTTTGACTCAGGTCATGATCTCAGGGTTGTGATATTGAACGCTGCAACAGACTCTGCACTCAGTGGGGAATGTGCCTGAGATTCTCTCTCACCCTGTCCCTCTACTCCCCTCCCCCCAAAAAATATACTCTCTCTCTCAAATAAATTAAATCTTTTTAAAAAAGCAACAGAAACTATAAAGAAAAACTAAGCAGAAATTCTGGAGCTGAAGAATATAACAATGGAATTGAAATGATCACTAAAGGGGTTTGACAGCAGGCTTGATCAAGCAATAGAAGAATCATCAGATTTGAAGACAAGTACTAAAATTATTTAGATAAAGGATGAAAAAGAGAAAGAAGAAAAATGAAAAGAGCCTAAGGGACTTAGGGTACATAACACACAGATCGATATACTTATTATGGGAATCCCAGAAAGGAAGAGATATATAAAAGGCAAGAGAACCCACTTAAAGAAATGATGGCTGAAAACTTCCCAAAGAGGAAGAAAATGGAGAAACAAGCTCAAGAATCTCAATAAACTGCATAGAGACCTACCCTGAGATACATTATAATCAAGCTGTCAAAAGTCACAGGCAAAGACAAAATCTAGAGTGCAATTAAGAGAAAAGTGATTTCTCATGTACCAGCAAACCCCCACACGACTATCACTGGATTCTCAGGAGAAAATGTGCAGGTCAGTAGGAAATGGAAAGATATATTCCAACTGCCAAAAGAAAAAGAAAACCAAAAAAAACCCTTCTAACCAGGAATACTATGTCAGGAAAAACTGTCCCTCAAAAAATGCAAGACAAATTAAGGCTTTCTCAGATAAAACCTGAGGGAGTTCATGGCCACTACACTTGTTCTATAAAACAAAACAACAAAAAGCTAAGAAAATCCTTCGAATTTAAAGAAAAGATGTTTTATACATTAAAACATATAAAATATATTCTCTGATCAAGTTAAATATATAGACAAATATAGAATCTTACAGCACTGTAATGTTGATCTGTAAATCACTAAGTCTAGTATAGAATTTCCAAGATAAAAACAAAAAAAACTACAAAATAACGTTGATTGATACACAATATAAGAAATATAATTTCTGACATCAATAACAAAGGGGGTAAAGATACAAAGAAGAGTTTGTGTACACAATTAAAGTTGTTAGTAGCTTAAAGTAACTTGCTATAACTTTAAAATATTTTACATAAGCTCCATTGAAACCACAAAGAAAATCCCTATCAAAGATATACAAATGAGAATGAGAAATAAATCAAAGCATGCCACTATAAAAAAAGAAAAAGAACAAAAAACAAAAAAATCAGCAAAACACAAAGAAAACTAGTAAGAGAAAGAAAGCCAAAATGGCTACAAGATATAGAGAAAATTGTTGTAACAAAATGACAATAGATAGTTCTTCCCTATCAATAATTAATTCAAATTGAAGTGGATTAAACTCCTGAATGGTTGATCAAACTCCTGAAAAGTTGGTTGAATGGATGAAATAATAAGCCCCATCTATATGCTATCTACAAGAAACTCTCTTTTTATCTAGGGCATAAACAGTCTGAAAATTTAGGGCATAAACAGTCTGAAAATTAAAGAATGAAAAAAGATATTCCATGTCAATGTTAACCAAATGAGAGGGTTTGGCCATATTTATATTAGCTAAAATAAACTTAGGTAAATAATGTCACAAGAGACAAATAAGGAAAATATAATGATAAAAGAGCCAATTCACCAGGAAGATGCAACAATTATATATATTCACTTAACATTAGAACTCCCAAATATATGAAGTAAACTTTGACATAGTTGAAGAGAGAAATAGAGAGCAACACAATAATAGGAGAATTCTATAACTCACTTTCAATACTGGATGCAGTAAACAAACAAGATCAATTTAAAAAAAAAACAGAGGAAGTAAATAATAGTACAGATAAATTACACCTATCAGACATATACAGAATACTCCATGTAATAAGAGCATAATATACATTCTCAAGTGCACATGGAATATTCCCCAGGATAGACCACATGTAAGGCTACAGAAAATGTCTTAACAAATATAAGATGATTGAAATAATAAGCTTATCTTCAATGACAAGGTATGAAACTAGTAATCAATGGAAGAAAGAAAATTGAAAAGGAAAAATATTATTTTTGTTCACAGATGACATAATCTTTACAAAATGTTGAAGGTTTTGTATACACACACACACACACCCCTGTTAGGACTAAAATTCAAAATCAGTGAAGTTTCAAGATATAAAAACAACACTCAAAAATCAGTTGTGTTTCTATACGGTAACAACAATTTGAAACAGAAGTTTTAAAAAATGATGCTATTTACCATAGGATCAAAAAGAATAAAATACTTAGGAATAAACTTAACCAAAAACGTGAAA
This sequence comes from Nasua narica, assembly GCA_028533885.1. Lineage (NCBI taxonomy): Eukaryota > Metazoa > Chordata > Mammalia > Carnivora > Procyonidae > Nasua > Nasua narica. The sequence continues at coordinate 72,196,066 of CM052799.1, forward strand.
GACTTATACACTGAAAAGTACAAAGCATTGCTGAAAGAAATTAAAGAAGGCAAATAAATGTAAAGTCCTTTCATGTTCATGGATTGGAAGACTTGATAATATTAGAATGTCCATACTATTCAAAGCAATCTATGAATTCAATGCAGTCTCCATCAAAATTTCAATGACTTTATTTTTGCAAAAATAGAAAAAAAGTTTTTTAATTCATAGGATCCAAATATCCAAATAAATCTTGAAAAGAAACAATACATTTGGAGGTCTCATACTTTCTAATTTCAGAACATATTACAAAGCTATGTAAACAAAACAATGTGCTATTGGAATAAAGACAGACATATAGACTAACAGAATAGAACAGCGAGCCCAATAATGTGCCAATGTGCCAATGTGAAAAGGGTGCCATTTCACCATGTGAAAAAGATAGCTTCATCAACAAATGGTATTAGGAAAACTGAATATTCACACACAAGAAAGAAAGAGTAAGAAAGAGACAGAAAGAAAAAGGGAGGGAGGAAAAGGAAGGAAATTGAAGGAAAGGGAAGAAAGAAAAAAGAAGAAAAAAAATTGGACCCTTACCTTATCCCACATTCAAAAAATTAACTCAAAATGGATTAAAGACCTAAATGTAAGACCTAAAATTTTAAAATTTCTAGAAGACAGCATAGAGGAAAGTTTTCATGACACAGATCTTGGCAATTATTTCAATGATTCTGCTTTATAGGCTACAAAAGTAAAACTGACAAATGAAACTACATGAAACTTAAAAACTTCTATATATCAAAGGAAACAACAAAGTGGAAACACAACATAAGGAATGGGAAATATTATTTGTAAATCATCTATCTGTTAAGAGGTTAATATCCAAAATATATTTAGAAGGCCAGCAACTCAGTAATAAAAAGTCCAATTTAAAAGATTTGAATAGACATTACTCCAAATAAGATATACAAATGGATAACATATGAAAATATACTTAGCATCAGTAACCATTAGAGAAATATAAATCAAAACCACAATGGATAGGGACTACCAATACACACACACACACACACACACACACTACCACCACCACCACCACCACCACCAAGTGTGGCAAGGAGTCAGCTACTATGGAAAACAGTATGAAGGTAACTCAAAGACACCTAATTACCATAAAATTCAGCAATCGTGCTTCTAAGTATATATCCAAAATAACTGAAAGCAAAATATTGAAGAAATATTTGCAAACCCATGTTTATTGAAACATATAATAGCCAAGATGTGGAAGCAACCTAAATGGCAAGAGGAATGGATAAGCATAAGCAGTATAAATGTATAGCGGAAAATTATTATATATAATATAAAAAGAAGGAAATCATGTCACATGCTACAAGACGGATAAACCCTGAGGAAATTATGCTAAAGTCTGAAATAAGTCAGTAACAGAAAGATACTATATGATTACACCTATGTGAGGTACCTAAAATAGTCAAACTCACAGAAATAGAAAGTAGAATGGTGGTTGACAGGGCCTGGAAGGAGGGGGGCATAGGTTTTTTTCTCAGTGGTACAGTTTCAGTTTTGCAAGGAGTTCTAGACAACTCTTACGCAATAGTGTGGATGTAGGTAACACTATTCAACTGAACACTAACAGTGGTTAAGATGGTAAATTTTATCGTTTTTTACCACAATTAAAAATGATAAATAAATAAAAATTACCTGCTTTCAGATAGAGTAGCCCTATTCCTCCCAGGGGCTCCCTCTTTAACTAAAATTGGTAGACATAACACAACAAGCATAAAAAGGCTCTAAAAGTTGCAAAGAAATAGGTGGACAGATATAGGATTGGCAGGCCTTGAGGAACAACATGATATTGAGTTCTGAGGTTTCCTTGCCACACAGTATCTCGAACAGGGTACTGCAGAAGCCCCCATCTCAAAACTGCTAACAGGCACGAGTGAAAAAAGCTCCAAGGAAAGCTTATTCCTTTTTACAAATATACTACCACTGTAGCCAACACACATGGAAAAATCTTACCACCACCCTGCCTCTGAAGTTTCAGATGACTAAGTTAAAATTGTATTCCCATTTCTCCCTCTTGTATACCATAGAAGCAGCCGGCATGCTCTGATTCTCCCGGCTGGTGGTGCTAGGTAAGAGCTGATCTTCTTCCCCTACCAGGTAGAAAAAGGAGATGCTGATTGTCCTGGTTGGATAGTGGTGACAGGGATCTGATGTTTCATTCCGAGCTTATCTAAAACAGGCAGTATTCCAGTTCCGCAACCAGGATAGTGTCAGTGGGGTCCAGCAGCTGGCTGTGCCTTTACCTTCATCCAGCTGACTTGAAGACTACCAAGGTATGGTGAGACGGTCCTAATCCCAGCTAGGTTTCATAATACATCTAGCATCTGTGGGGGCTCAATGGCAAGCTACTCTATCTAGACTCAATGTGGTTATGAAATTCAGGATTAGTAATCATTCCTCTTTCTCACTACCCCTTCTGTCAGCAAGACACAGTGAGTTGCAGAACTTCCGCACTCACTCAGCATCAAGGAGACTTAAGGAGGCAATAGGAAGACAGGCTAGTCTGCATTCCTGTTCCCTTCTGCTGGTATCTATGGGGCCTGTGAGGAACTGAGATACAATTCCATCCAGTACCATGGAGGCAGAACAAGATTAAATGAGGTGCCCCACTTTTGCTGGGAAGGTATCAGTGAAGGCCGTGAAAAAAATGAAGTTATATTCCACCTTTCTTCAATGAGCCAGTATGAATAAATATTCCATTTTTGCTGGAGTGGTATCAGTAGGACCCATGGGAAAACTAAATATACATACCCAGTCAGCTCTTGCACATATCAAGAGGTGGGCCACTCACTTAAAAAAAAAGTTAAATGGGCTCCAAAGTCTCATAATATCCAAAATGTCTAGGATACATTAAAAAATCAGTTGTCATACCAAGAACCAGGAAAATCCTTATACTAATGAGAAAAGACAATCAATAGACATCAACATTAATGTGAATCAAATGTTAAAATTATCTGACAATGATTTTAAAGTAGTCATTATAAATTATTTCAATAGTCAATTGTGAATTATCTTGAAACAAATTAAAAAAATGAAAAAAAAATCTTTAAAAATTTTTTAAAAGAACTAAATGGTTTCAGAAGGACCAAGTGGTGATATAGAAAGACCTTGCATTCACCTCCTCCATGGATATACAAATCTAAAGCTATTTATAAAGGAATTCCTCCTGAAGAACTGAGGGCTCAACAGCTTATGCACAACAACAAAGAACACAGAGAAAGGCAAGAGAGAACTTGGTAATGAAGGGAACTACCTCTTCCATGCTGCCAACTGCAGTAGGGAGGAACAATACTGAGGGTTTGTGAGATTTGTCTACCTTGCGCACAGAAAAAAAAAAAAATGTAGTTTAAAAGTGCAACTAGAATATAAAGGAACCAGCCTTAGAATCCTGACAAATGCTGGAAGCTGTCTCCCAGGTGCTGGCCAGCACCACTATTAACATTTTTCCTTCAGGTTGATAGCTTAGATAGGGCAGGGTCTGGGTGCCTTAGCTGGCCTGCCATCCTAGTGAACACCAGGCCCCTAGCCCATACCAGCCATGGATGCCCTAGGGCGCACGTGTGTGCTTGTGCACATGCTCACACACACATACATGTGCATACACACAATCCTGCAGTTTAAAAGATTAACGAGGATATAAAGAAACTAGCCTGAGAGCTCTGTATAATAGCAGGGGAACTTCTGAAATACTCTCTAGTTTAGAGGGGATGGCAAACACCATGATTTATGCCCCCCCATCCCTTGAAAGCATAAATGGGAACAAGGTCTCCTTACCTGGACTGCTGCTGCCTCAGCCCCACACCAACTTCAGCTGTCCCACAAAGGTTGCCCCAGTGCAGCACCTACCTCGAAAACCCTGGTTAGCACTCATTATAGCTATGACCATCTTACAAGGTAACAAAGGTACAAAGCACACCAGACCTGTCCAGGCCCACACCACTTTAGCTTAGGTAGCTTGCCAGGATACCTCTGGTGCAGAGCATCCCAGGAACTATTGCCCACACCCACTTGGGCTCCAGACAACTTGCCAGGGTGCCCCCCTCACAGAGTGCCCTGAGACCACTGGCCCATGCCCATATATGCTCCAGCCACATTGCCAAGGCACCCCCATGCAAAGCTCCTTGAGTATCCCTGACCTACAATGCCTTAGCTCCAGCTACCTTACCAGAGCATCCCCTATGCAGACACCCTGCCCAAGGATATCCCAATTTGCACCCATTCCAGCCTCAGCTGTCCTGCCAGGATATCGTTTATGCAGAGAATACCAGAACCTGCTGACTTACATCCACATTAGTTTCAGCTATCCTGTCAGGGAGCCCTCTCCACAAAGATACATGAGACTGCCTCCACTAGTGCTCACTTCAGCTTTGGACATCCCACTAGGGCAGCCCCAGAATACAGTGCAGTACTCCAGGGCCCCCAGCCCATGACAGTCACAATTACAGCCACTGAGCATCAGGCACACATAGTCTACATATGGGATGATCATACACAAGACCATTCCTTCAAGATGAGAAGTAGCTGTTCCTATTCATAGAAACACAGAAAGTCAACCAAAATAAGACAGAGGAATATGCTCCAAATGAAATGACAGGATAAAATCTCTAAAAGAACTAAAATGGAGAAGATAAACAATCTTCCTGATAAAGTGTTTAAAGTAATGATCAGAAAGATTCACACCAGACTGAGGTGGAGAATGGATGACTCAATGAGAACTTCAACAATAAGACAGAAAATATAAAAAATTAGCACTCTTGGTTGAAGAACAACTAAAATTAAAAATACAATAAAGGGAATCAATAATAGAATAAAGCATGCAAAAGAAGGAATCAGTGATCTAGAAGATAGAGTAATGAAAAGCATCCAAGATGAACATCAAAAAGAAAAATTAAGGGCCCCTGGGTGGCGCAGTTGGTCGAGCGACTGCCTTCGGCTCAGGTCATGATCCCGGAGTCCCGGGATCGAGTCCCACATCGGGCTCCCAGCTCCATGGGGAGTCCGCGTCTCACTCTGACCTTCTCCCTTCTCATGCTCTCTCTCACTCTCTCTCTTTCCTAATAAATAAATAAATAAAAAAATCTTTAAAAAAAAAAAAAGATGTTAACATGTTAACCATGTTAAGTGGTTAATTTAAAAAAAAAAAAAAGAAAAATTAAAATGAGGATCTCTTGGACAACATTAAATGAGCAAACATTCACAGTATAGGTGTCCTTGAAGAAGAGAGAGAAAGAGAAAGAAAACATATTTGAATAAGTAACAGCTAAAAAATTCCTTAACCTGGAGAAGAAAATAGACATCTAGGTTGAGGAATCACAGAGAGTTCCAAATAAGATTAACTCAAGGAGGCCCATACTAAGACATATAATAATTAAAATGTAAAAGGTTGAAGATAAAGAATTTTAAAAGCATCAAGGGAGAAGCAACCAGTTACATACAAGGGGAAACCCCTCAGGCCGTCAGCTGATTTTTCAGCCAGAACTGAGCATACCGGTAAGGAGTGGCAGGATATATTCAAAGTGCTTAGTGGGAGTGGGGGTGGGGAGGGAAGCCTACAACCAAAAATATTCTACCTAGCAAGGTTACCATTCAGAACTGAAAGAGAAAGAGTTTCCTAGACAAACATTAGAAGTTAAAAATTATGAAAGGAAAAAAAATCCCATGAGTAAAAGCAAATGCACAATAAATGCAGTAAAGCAATCACTTACAAAGTTAATATGAAGATTAAAAGACAAAAGTAATAAAATTGATTACCTCTAAGAATTAGTTAAGAGGGATCAAAATTTTTTTAAAAAGTTAAATATGACAACATAAAACATGGGGGAGAGTATATATAAATTTTTAAAAAATATTTTATTTATTTGACAGAGAGAGAGAGAGATCACAAGTAGGCAGAGAGGCAGGCAGAGAGAGGGGGGGAAACAGGCTCCCTGCTGAGCAGAGAGCCTGATGTGGGGCTCGATCCCAGGACCCTGAGATCCTGGACCTGAGCTGAAGGCAGAGGCTTTAACCCACTGAGCCACCGAGGCGCCCCATAATGAATTTTTTTAATGAGGTTTTTTGTTGTTTTTGTTTTTAGAGAAAGGAGGGAGAGGAAAAGGAAGAAAGAGATTCTTAAGCAGGCTCCATGCCCAGAGGGGAGCCCAACACAGGGCTCAATCACAACCCTGAGGTCATGACCTGAGCTGAAATCAAGAGTCATAATGCTTAACTGACTGAGCCACCGAAGTGCCCCTAGAATGAGTTTTAACTTGAGTGACTATCAACTTAATATAGACTGTTATATACTTAGAATGTTATATATACACCTCATGGTAACCACAAACCAAAAGTCTGTAATAGATAGACACACACAAACACAAAGTTATAAAATAAAAAAGAAAGCCAAGCATAACATTAAAGTCATTAATCACAAGGGAAGAGAGCAAAAGAAGAAAGGAAAAGAGAAGAGCTACAAAAGTAACCCCAAAACAACAAAACAGCTATCAGTACATATCTCTTAATAATTACTTCGAATGTAATTGGACTAAATGCTCCAATCAAAAGACACAGGGTAGTGGAATGGAAAAAAAAAAAAATCAAGATCCATTTATATGCTCCCTACAAAAGACCCACTTCAGATCTAAAGACCCATAGAGACTGAAAGTGAAAGGATGGAAAAAGGTATTTCATGCAAATGGAAGCAAAAAATTGCTGGAGTAGTAATACTTATATCAGATAAAATACACTTAAAACAAAAACTGTAGCAAGAGACAAAGAAGCACTCTGCATAATGATAAAGGGATCAATCCAATAAGAAGATATAATAAGTATAAATATCTGTGCACTCAACAGAAAAGCATGTAATACATATAGCAAATACTAAGAGACATAAAGGGACTCCCTGATAGTAATATGTTAATAGGAGACTTTAACATCCCAATTACATCAATGGATAGATCATTCAGGCTCATAATCAATAAGGAAACACTATCTTTGAATGACACATTAGACCAGATAGACTAAACAGATAGATACAGAACATTTCATCCACAATAAAATATACATGCTTTTCAACTGCACATGAACATTTGTGAAACATTTGCAAATATATAACACAAGGATATATATATATATATATATATATATAAGGATATATATATATAGGATATATAACACACAAAGCCACAAAACACTTCTCAATATGTTTAAGAAAACTGATATTATATCAAGAATTTTTTCCAAGTATAATTGAATAAAACTAGAAATCAATCAGAATTAAAAATCTGAAAAACACATAAATATGTGGAAGATAAAGGACCACTAAACAACCAATGTGTCAATAATGAAATTAAAGAGGAAATTAAATACACAGAAACAATGAAAATAAAATACAATGGTCCAAAATCTTTGGCATGTATTGAAAACAGCTCTAAGAGGAAAATTTGTCAATAGAGGTCTACCTTGAAAAATAAGAAAAATCTCAAATACTCTAACTTTATGCTAAAATAAACTAGAAAAAGAAAGCCCAAAGTTAAGAAAGAATATATTAAAGATCAAACGAGAAATAAAATAGAGGTTAAAACCATAGAAAAGATCAACGACCAAAAGTTTTTTTTTAAAGATAAACAATATTGCTAGACCTTTATCCAGCCTCATCAAGAAAAAGTAAGAGGGCCCAAGTAAATAAAATCAGAAATGAGAGAAGTAACAACCATCACCACAGAAAAAGAGGATTCTAAGAACTATAAAAATGTATGATGGATCAATTCCTAAACATCCAATCTTCAAAAACCAAATCATGAAGAAATAGAAAATCTGAACAGATCAATTATAGTAAGGAAACTGAAACAATAAAAAAATTTTTAAAAATAAAATTAAAAAAACCTAGCAAGCAAAAGTCCAGGACAGATGGATTCACAGTAAATTCTACCAAACATTCAAAGAAGAGTTATATAGGGTTGGCTGGATGGCTGTCAGTTAAGCGACTGCCTTTGGCTCAGGTCATGATCTCAGGACCCTGGGATTGAGCCCCATGCTTTTCCCTTTCCCTCTGCCCCTCCACCCTGCTTATGCTCTCACTCTCTCTCTCTCTCTCAAATAAATAAAATTTTTAAATAAAAAATAAAGAAGAGAAAAAAAAAATAAAGAAGAGTTATACCTTTTCCTACAAACTATTCCAAAAAATAGAAGAGGAAAGAAAGCTTCTAAATACTTTGCTTTTCCTGGTTCCAAAAATCAAAGAAACTGCAAAAAAAAAAAAAAAGCTTGATTAACATACATAATATAAATATCCTCAACGAAATATTAACAAACCATGTTCAACAGCACATTAAAAGAATTGAGTGGGATTTATTCTGGGGGACGCAAGGTTTGTTCAATATCTCCAAATTAATCATGTGATACTTCACTTTAATAAAATGCAGGGTAAAAATTATATAATCCTCTCAATAGATGCAGGAAGAATATTTGACAAGATTCAATATCACTCATGATAAAAACTCTCAACAAAGTGGGCTTAGAAGGAAAATACCTCAACGTAATAGGGGCTACATATGAAGAACCTGAAGCTAACATCACACTCAATGATGAAAAACAGTGAGCTTTCTTCTAAGATCAGGAACAATACAAGGATGTCCATTCTCAACATTTTAAAACAATTATTTAAATTTAATTTAGTGTACAAGTACTGTATTAGTAGTTTCAGGGGTAGAATTCAGTGATATATCAGACGCATACAACACCCAGGCTCCTTATATCAAATTCTATCCTTAATGCCCATCACCTAGTTACTCAATCTCCCCACCAACCTCCCCCTTCAGCAACTCCCAGTTTGTTTCCTATAGTTAGGAGTCTCTTATGGTTTGCCTCCCTCTCTGTTTTCATCTTATTTCTCCTTCACTTCCCCTATGTTCATCTATTTTGTTTCTTAAATTACTCATATAATATCTGTCTTTGACTGACTTATTTCACTTACCTAATATCCTCTACTTCCATCCACATCATTGCCAATGGCAAGAGGTCATTCTTTTTGATAGCTAATATTCCATGGTTTATGTATGTATGTGTGTGTATATGTATATACATATGTATATACGTATGTATACATACACATGCACACATATACACACAACATATACGTATACATATGTGTATATATATGTATATGTATACTTTGTTCTTCCAATCCATGAGCATGGAATGTTTTTCCATTTCTTTGTGTCTTCTTCAATTTCTTTCATAAGCGTTCTACAATTTTCAGAGAACAGATCTTTTACCTCTTTGGTTATGTTTATTCCTAGGTATCTTAGGGTTTTTGGTGCAATTGTCAATGGGATCAATTCCTTGATTTCTCTTTCTGCTACTTCATTGTTAATGTATAGAAATGCAACTGACCAAGTGAGATTTATTCCTAGGCTACAGAGGTTGTTCAACATCTGTAAATCAGTGTGATACACCACACTAATAGAAGAACGGACAAGAACCATATGATCCTCTCAATAGATTCAGAAAAAGCATTTAACAAAATACGGCATCCTTTCTTGATAAAAACTCTCTGCCATGTAAGGAGAGAGGGAACATACCTCAATATCATGAACAGCGAAGATCATCTTCAATAGGAAACAACTAAGAACTTTTCCCCTAAGGTCATGAACACAACAGGGATGTCCACTCTCACCACTGTTGCTCAATATAGTACTGGAAGTCCTAGCCTCAGCAATCAGACAACAAAAAGAAATAAAAGTATCCACACTGTAATAGAAGTCAAATTTTCACTCTTCACAAGATGTTATGATACTCTATGTAGAAAACCCTAACGACACCACCAAAAAATTGCTAGAACTGATACACAAATTCAGCAAAGTTTCAGGATATGAGATCAACACACAGAAGTCACTCTCAACACTTTTAATCAATAGAGTACTAAAGTCCTAGCCACAGAAAACAGACAAAAAGAGAGAGAGAATGAAATGTATCCAAATTAGTAAGGAAAAAGTAAAACTGTCATTATTTGAAAATGGCATGATCCTAGATATAGAAAACCCTGATGAGTCCACCAAAAAGTTATTAGAATAAATGAATTCTGTTAAATTGCAGAATATAAAATACACGGAAATTTGCTTCATTTCTATACATTAATAACAAAGTAGCAGAGAGAAGTAGTAAGAAAACAATTCTATTTACTATTCAAAAAAAAAAAAAGAATAAAATACCTAGGAATAAGCTTAACCAAGAAGGTAAAAGACCTATATTCCAAAACTATAAAACATTGAAGATAACACACACATGGAAATATATACCTTACTCATGAACTGCAAGAATTGATATTGTGAAAGTGTCCATACTACCCAAAGCAATCTAAAGATTCAATGCAATCCCTATTAAAATACAAGCACTTTTAATAGAACTACAAATAATCCTAACATTTGTATTAAACTACAGAAAGGCAGAATAGCCAAAGCAATCTTGAGAAAGGAGAACAAGGTTGCAACTATCACAGTCCCAGATATCAAGACATGCTACAAAGCTATAATAACCAAAATAGAATGGTATTGGCACAAAATAGACACATAAATCAATGGAACAAAATAGAGATCCCAGAAAACTCATACATCTATGGCCGATTAATCTAGAATAAAGGAGGAAAAAATATATACAATGGGAAGAAGAGAGTTTTCAATAAATGGTCAGAGTAACCATTTATTGGTAGCTGAGATACCTGGACAGCTACATTCAAGAAAATAAAACTAGGCCGTTTTCTTACATTTTACACAAAAAATATATTCAAAATGGATAAAAGACCTAAATGTGAGACATGAAACCATGAAACTCCTAGAAGAAAACATAAGCAGTAATCTCTTTGACATTGGCCTTAGCATATTTTCTAGATAGTTCTATTCAGGTAAGGGGAAACAGAAGCAAAAATTACTGGGACTATATCAAAATAAGTGCTTTATCACAATGAAGGAAACATTCACAAAATGAAAAGCTAACCTCCTAAGTAGGAGAAAATATTTGCAAATGATATATCTAACAAGAATTTAATAATCAAAATATCTATAGAACTTATACAACTCAATACCAAAAAAAATATCTAATTAAAAAATGGACAGAAGACCTGAATAGACATTTTTTCAAAGAAGTCATACAGCTGGCCAAAATACATATTAAAAGATGCTCAATATCACTAATCATGAGAGAAATACTAATCAATGCCACAGTAAGATGTAACCTTACAATTGTCAGATGGCTAGACTCAAAAGACAAGAAAATAATAAGGTTTGTCATGTTACAGAAAATAGGAACCCTTGGTGCACTGTTGATGGGAATATAAGTTGGTATAGCTACTGTAGAAAACAGAAGGAGGTTTTTCAAAAAATTAAAAATAGAAACATCATATGATCCAGTAATTCCCTTACTCGGCATTTACACACACAAAAAAACATCAATTTGAAAAGATATATGGACCCCTATGTTTACTGCAGCATTATTGACAATAGCCAAGACATGGAAACAACACAAGTGTTCACTGATAGATGAACAGATAAAGTGGCATATAGGTGTACACACACACACACACACACACACACACACGAGACACACAGAATATTACTCAAGCATAAAAAGAATGAGATCTTGCCATTTGTGACAACACAGATGGACATAGAGGGTATTATGATAAATGAAACAAGTCAGACACAGAGACACATACCATAAGCTTTTACTTACATGAAGATTCTAAAAAACAAAGCTAAATGGTTATTGACCCAGAGAACAAACTGGTGGTTGGCAGAGAGGAGGGAGTTGGGGGAATGGGCAAAATGAGTGAAGGGGAGTAGGACATACAGGCTTCTACTTATGAAATGAATCACAGGGATGAAAGGCACAATATAGAGAATTTAGTAAATGACATTGTAATAGCATCGCATGGTGATAGATGGTAGCTACATTTGTGGTGAGCATAGCAGAACATATCTAGTTTTTGAATCCCTGTGTTTTACACCTGAAATTCATGTAACATTGTATATCAATTATATTTCCATAACAAAAAAGAACAAATCTATATTATGGGCCTAAAACATGTAATCACCAAAATAAAAACTCATTAGATGAAAATGATAAAGGATAGATCATAGAACCCAGTTTGAGATTGAGAATAAATCATAGAACCCAGAACCCAGTTTGAATAAAGGAATCTCAGGAATCTATAAGACATAACAAAATCATTAATTTTTCTTATCAATGAATGTCCCAGAAGGAGAGGATGGTATGGTGTATATGTTTTCAAAGATGTAATGGCTGTAAACTTCCTAAATTTGGCATTAGACGTAAACCTACAGCTTCAAGATGCTATGTGAACCTCAAATAGGATAAACTAAAGAAATCCATTCAGTATATATCTTAATTAAACTTATAAAAAGTCAGTGACAAGCAAAAAATGCTGAAAGCAACTAAAGAAAAATAATACATTACTTATGGAGGAATATCAATTCTCATCTGAAAACATGGAAGCCAGAAAGAGGTGTCATACTATGTTTCAAATACTGAAAGAAAAGAACTCTTAATTACAAATTCTATATTTGGTGAAAATATACCTCAGAGAAAAAGGGTTTTAAAAATATCTTCTGGGGGTGGGGGAGATCGGGTGGCTCAGTCAGTTAAGCATCTGCCTTCAGTTCAGGTCATGATCCCAGATTACTGGGATAGAGCCCCTCATCGAGTTCCTTGTTCAGCGAGGAGACTGCTTCTCCTCTCCCTCTGCCTGAAGCTCCCCTTGCTTTTGCTCTCGCTCTCTGTCATTCTGTCTCTGTCAAATAAAAATCTTAAAAAAATAAAAATATCTTTGAATAAGGTCAAACTAGGCAAATTTATTGCTAGCAAACTTACTCCTAAAGAGTAGCTAAAAGGGCTTCTTAAACAGAAAGAAAATTAAAGAAGGCTTGGACGTTTTAAAAAAAAAAGGAACATCATCAGAATGGGTATATATAGGTGTAAAAATAATAGACTATCCTACTTATGGGTTTCTTAAATCACATTTGATAGCGGAAGCAAAATTATAAAAGGACATGAATGAAAATGTTTTTATATTTTACTCAAATAGGAAGTAACTATTTTAAGTTACATATGTAACTGTAATATGCAGAGCAACAAATAAGAAAATTATACAAAGTGTTATATTTAAGCAAATAGATAATTTGAACAGAATAATCAAATAGTAGTATCTAACTGACATATATAGAACAATTCATCCATCGATAGCAAAGACAGTGTGTGTGTGTTGTTGTTATGGACTTATTCATCAAGATAAACTATATCGTGAGTCATAAAGTAGTCCTCAACAAATTTTAATTAAAATTATATGGAGTGTGTTCTCTGACCCTAAGAATGTTAAACTAGAAATCTAGTTCAACGTATGGACTTGGCACAAGGCAAGTGGCATAACAGAAGCCTCCCACTTTGGCAGAATGGAGAAAGGAATCTTCTGGGAATGTGACAGCTAGAGTTCCACACTTCCAAATGGAGGAAAGATGAAAAGGGAACCACCATTTATGCAAAGCCCTACTGGAACAGGCACAATCCTAGAGGACGCCCACACAGCATCTCGTTTCCTCCCCACTACAGGTTAGCTAAATCTTACTTTGCCTCATTTTGTAGTTTCAGGAGACTTCTTAAGTTCCCTGCTTAATAGGACAAGTTTGCAAAGAAAAGAAATTGAGGTAAGTAGTCGACAAATAACCCCAAAGCAGAAGAAACCCTTTTAACGAGAAGAGTTCTCAAGAACTTTTCAAAATATGTCCTAATGGCGCCACTAACCCCAGCTTGAGAACACTGACTTGAACAGAAATACCGTCTAATTCGAAGAAAGTATCTTTTTGTTGCAAATCATGACTGCAAAGAATGTGTACCGTTCTCACACTCCTCATAATAAAATCAGTCTATATTTTAATAAAAATATTAAACATTCTCATCTCATAAATTTTCAAGTACTTTCCAGGCCCTTCTTCTACATACATTTCAGTTTAAGAAATAGTTGACTCAAAATATTGTTAGACCCCACATGGCCCCTACATTGTTTTTTGAGTCATTATCTTAGAGAAGCATAGAATCTACTCCTAAAAAGGCTGCATGGAAGAAAGGTGAAAGCACTTTAAGGCAGCAAACAGAGCCTACTTTCCCTTTGACAGAACTGATGTTGATACTCACTCTAGTGCTTTCTGCAGGTGATTTTGAAGTGTTTTGATTACTTTCAGGTTATGAGGGATAGCTGCCAAAAATTCTAGAACTGCTACTTATTTTTCTAATTAGTTCCTAATTGGGGATGCTATTTGGCTGCTCCTTAAAATGCAAAAAAGTCCGTTGCAGCTGTAAAGGTCTATGTTCTCCATTTAAAACCTTTCTGGCCTGAAAGGATGATAAACTCTTTAGTGCTTTCCCTGAAGAGGGTGATTGGCTTCCTGTTGGTAGTCTTTTGTGCTGTTGGTAAACCCTACGTTTTTCTTTTATGTACAAAAGTCAGAGGAGGAGGAATTTGCTCTGGTTCCATTAGTATTTCTTCTGGAAGGTGGAAGGGGGCCCCAGAGAGCTGTTAATCCAATCTGCTGGGGTAGCTAGCGTATGGCACAAGTGAAGAAGCAGGCTACTAAAACAATAGCCATGAGTGGTGGGACTCAGTGATATATAGACTTCAACTGCTCTGAAACCAAAGCCTATAATAAAGTTTACAGTTTATAAAACAGTCTTAAAATATTTATGTGGCTCTGTAGGTGAATTGGATCTGTTTTTCAACTCTGTACGCAATCATGCTGTACAAAATGCGATGACCTTTATAAAAGAAAATATAGAGCTTCACCTAAGCTGGTCAATGAATTTGATGTTCTACTTGAATGAGGATTTTGTGTTTTGAGGACAGTTGAGGGGGAGCAGGGGAATGGACAGAAAGGGGTTTGGTTCCCTTAATAATAGAGAGCAATAGATGGACATTTGGCATTTGTTAAAATGTTGAATCTCCTCTAAAGCAGCACTGTGTAATAGAAAATATTTCTATCATTGAAGTTCTATCTGCACTGTCCAGTGTGGTAGCCACTAGCCACATGTGGCTACTGAGCACTTGAAATAGGATTACGGAAACAAAGAAACTAAATTCTCAATTTTAATAAATTTCAACTAATTTAAATTTAAGTAGCCACATGTGGCCAGTACAGACCACATGCAATAGTTTCAAGCATTAATTTTAGTGTTTGAGCTTATAGAATTTTTTATAGATGTGCTAAAAACTATGGACCCCTTGTACCTCAAAAAATGTTTAATGAAAACACACACTTCCTAAAGGTTCACAGGATAACCTGAGCCATGTCTACAGATCTGTGAACCCTGAGAACCTGCATTCTGGAGTGAGATACACTGGGATTGAATTAGTCACAACAAGATGTGTGAATCAAGTTAGATAACATTTGTAAAATGTGCACTTTCATCTGAAGAATGAGCCTACTAATCATACTTCATAGATTTGTGAGGATTAAATAAAAATCTTTATTATCACACTTAGCTTAATGTTTGAGCCCGTGAGAGATTATAGAACCATTTTATGTTGGAACTGAATGAATACTGGTCTGTATCCGTCCTGGTTCGGTCAGGAGAATAAAATCCCTTAAAAGTATCATGGGAACGGCGTATACATGACCAGAATTAGATCTTACATGAATGTGGGAGGAAGCAAAAAAGGGAAGCTATAGAAGAGGCATATGGGAAGAATCAAAAAATAGTCATTAATCATGTTGGCCTGAAACACCGAAAAGCTTGCAGGAAAATGCTAAAAGCAAAGCGCTTCTGGACATCTAAGTGAGATCATAAAGGGAGTACTAGTGGGAAGGCCTGTAGTATCTGCCTCTTCTGAGGAAGCTCATGGCCATGATCATATGCCTGGTAGTGGGCTCAGAGTCACTTCTGTCAGATAGTTACTAGGACAAGATGAACTCAGATTGGTAGGAGAGTAAAGACAAACTGGAGTTTGCTTCTGCTTTGCTGTTCTAGTGCCCAACTGCTCAGTTCCTCGCCGCAGTCATGGCTTCGGCATCATTTCTGCCCTCTGATCACAGCCAGCTCTGTTCTGGAGCCACCCTGGGAAGAGGATTCTGGGAAACCCAGCTTCCAGTCTTAGCCAAGTTGAAAAAACGTATTCAAGCACGCAGTCTAGTCTCTTTATTTCATAAATACTAATTTTCTCATTTATAAATTATAAAATCACTTAAAAGTGATTAAGTTGATGTACCTGATCTATCCTTATTTTCTAAGTGTTTTTAGGAATGCTCTGTGATTGGCATAAGAATGTTTAATAGGAGATGACGATTAGAACACAGGTTGCCTGATCCTCAGAACAGGGAGGACTCTTTCTACCTGCACACAGGCTGGCAAACGTGCCTTGAAGCAATTCTGTTGCTCCACTTTGATGCTGATGACAGAAGCTAAAGGGCAAAATAACATCTAAGGACAGTTTACACTTCCATTCAAAGACTGACTCAGTTAGAACCAGCCAAGTGATCACTGGAATACATAGAAAAACTTCAAGGCCAAATTACTCATTGGGTTTTTTATGTCTCTTTTTTATGCCTCATTAGCCTTTGGCTAAAATTCAGGTATATCTTTATAAAATAAAAGATTAGTATTACCTTTCTAGCAAAAAGCTCTGAAGGAGTATGTTGGGTTCACGTTTACCCAGTGTGCCAGCTAAGAAGATAAATCGATCTCCATTCTTTTGTGACAAACTTGTAGAAATAATGGTATGTAAGCAAATGAAATGCAAGGGAATTATTTATGTAATGGAGACATTTGTTCTCATAAATTGTCAAGTTATAAATAGCTGCCGACCTGCTGGATTTTCCTGAGGCTGTGCTCTTTGCTTTTATCAACTTTATATATGATTTATGAGGGCAGATGCATCAGATTGAAAAACGATAACGAAAATGTGACTTGCCTAAAAACAGAATTCAGAGATAAGTATGTGAGTTTTATAATAGACTGAATCATAGCACAGAATTTCATTAGAGTGGTGACATAAAACTTACCTATTTCCACCAAAAAAGTAAGACTGTTTATGTAAAATATCACCTACTTAATAATCACAAAAGCTTTGTGAAGTTGGCATTACAAAGCCCATCTTGCATAAGAAATAATTGAGACTCAAGGAAATGTAGCAACTTGTTCACATTTTTGTCTGAGGCAAAGATGAATGATGGCTTGCCTTGGTTCCAGGCTATAAATCTTTTTAGCCTTAAGTTAGTCTAAAAATATCTAGCCTTAAACCAGGCTACAGCTTAGGAAATTCAAGTCCTGCCTTAATCATGTAGAGCAAAGTTTCATATTTTTTTAAAGATTTTATTTATTTGACAGAGAGAAAGATCACAAGTAGGCAGAGAGGCAGGCAGAGAGAGAGGGGGAAGCAGGCTCCCCGCTGAGCAGAGAGCCTGATGTGGGGTTCGATCCCAGGACCCTGAGATAATGACCTGTGCCGAAGGCAGAGGCTTAACCTACTGAGCTGCGCAGGTGCCCCTCATGTTTCATTTCTATATCACATTTAAGGAGAGTATCAAAAGGAGCTCAAATAAATTACAATGAAATTGACTGAAGAAAGAAAGATTTGGTCAAGAACCACATGCTTCCAAAAGTACACACTGTAGGACAAAGCACCATGAGCAAACTCTATTAGGTGCATGATTAAGTTCCTCTATTATTAATATTTTCTATACCTCTAAGAATTATTTATTTTTAAAAAGATTTTATTTATTTATTTAACAGAGAGAGAGAGAGAGAGAGAGAGAGAGAGAGAGAGAGAGAGAGAGAGAGAGAGAGAGAGAGAGAACACAAGCAGGCTGAGAGGCAGGCAGAGAGAGGAGAGAGGAGCAGGCTCCCTGCCAAGCAAGGAGCCTGATGCGGGACTCGATCCCAGGACCTGAGCTGAAGGCAGCTGCTTAACCAACTGAGCCACCCATGTGTCCCAAGAAGAATTATATGTTTAATGTATAACATATAATGTATAACCTATTTATCTGTCCCTGGTTCCTGGCACAGAGCTTCTAATACCCTTGTATTTTCCTACCAAAACACTTTGGATAGGTCCCAATTATTACATGTCCCATGCTATATTTTAAGTATACACACACTTTTCATGTTCCGTTGAAAAACATGATCCCTGAAAAAGAACAATGCTAGGTTTCTTTCACCTCAGTGTCCCAAAAGCCCATCTAGTAACTGACCCATTATAGCAATGCATTTATTCTCTTACCAAAATGAGTGAATATACATAGTAAACATGAGCCATCTTAATATTAGGTCTTCATAAGTTATAGTTTCAAGGTATCAAATAACTCAAATCAGTAATTCAGCAAGATAGTGATGAATGAAAATGTAGAAAATGGCACCCTACTTCTCATTAGAATTTACTCCTTTTGGAGGAAAATTACAATCTGAGAGTTCAAGTGGTAAAGGGTTATGTCCGAAGCCTCATGGTCTTTGGCAAAGTTCCTTTCCTTCCCCAATTTATAGAACTATTTTCTGTCTATTTTCCAATACATAGCTAGTTCATTAGACTATCATGGGGATCATGGGGTTCATTTTTATTTTTAAAGTTATGTCCAGTATTTTGGAATTGATTTTCAAATCCAGAGAGTAGCTACTGTGGTAAAGTGGAAATAGATTCCAAATACAGCAGAAATTGAATAATTTTATTCACTATAATTAAGGTATATTTCTTCTACATTCCCCATTCATTGTAATATTTAGGCTCTTATTCTCTTCCATTTAGGAAGGAGGATTTGTATATAAGTTAAACACAGAATTTTCTAGGATTGAAAAGGGTAAGATTTAAAGCCAGAGGACCCATATATTAGCACTACATACACCATTTCTGAAATGCAGTTTCTGAATAACTCTCTTGCCTATCTAGGATCAACCCTTTCAAGATGGAGTTCTAGAATGCATCAAAGTAACCACCTTGAACCTAAACCCAAGTAGAAGAGAAAACCTGCAAATGTGAAAATTTTCCAAAATACCAATCAATGAGAAATGAGTGAAATTCAATAGAAATGAGGAAAAAAAAAAGTGGATGGATAGTTACAGAAGGATTCATCTGCAAACAAAGAGAATGGTGTAAGAAAGCTTCCTTCTTTTCAGAACTATAACTCCCAAGTGGAGTTGAAGAGGAATTGGATAGGAGGGCAACAATGGAATAGTAAGAAGGATAAAAAGCAGAGATTTTATAACTTAGGGAGTTGTATGGGATTTTGGATGAAGACTGGAAGACTGTTGACTTAGGGTTTTTGAACTTCTGGGGCATTGGCTATCCTTACAGGAAAAGCCCTGTTCAGCAGCAAACACTGCTCATAGAACTTCCTCTGTGTTGTATCTGCTGAGTCTTTCAGGAATCCTTTGGGAATAGTAAATGGATTTTAGGAATGTGAGACACCCCAGTAAGGTTTGCCCCAGTCCTGTACCCACTCAGATAAATGCTGTTCCCTCCACTCTTCTGTTACCCTGAAGTGTGCTATAAAGCTGTTCCCAGAGGGCACATAGCTTCCTGATTTCCCTGTCCTTTAAGCTCCTGTGGTTTCTTCTCAAGAATAATAAGATTGGTAAGAGCTCTGGGCCTCTCTGGATCTGAGCCACAATACTTACATTTACTAGTTTCACAAAATTAGAAATTGTAGTATTTCTGAGATTTGGAACAAGTCAAAAACAAGTTTGCTTTCCTATTGGCAGGAACATGATAATATGGTATGTAAGAACGGTTTAATCTGTAAAGAGATATATGACCTTTAAAAAATTAACACTTTCAAAAAAAAAAAAATTAACACTTTCCCTTATCAACCCCTCAATAAATGCTTGGCATTTCTGGTATAGGCCACCATTTATTTGTGGAAGCCACCACATATATACATATATAAATATACTATAAGTATTACACACACACAGATACAAGTTTATGGCTGGTCAGAATTTGTAGGCCACAGAAGGAAAACCAACAAAAAACAAAAGATACCTATGTTTTTTCCTCTACTCACATACAGTACTTCTGAGAGCAGAATTGTAGGTTTTCCACCCACTAAGCAATGTTCTGGCACCAGCTGAGTGAGTATCCCATGATGTAACTATCTGGAGATAGTATTAGACCCCCCAAGTTAAGGGCCCAGTTAAATAAAACTGACCACTCACTTCAGATGCCAATCATAAGTCCCAGGGTACACTCATACTTTTGATTGACCAATGATAAATTGGGGTTCCCATGATCTCCTCCTTGGTCATTGGCTATAACACCTCACAGAACTCAGGGATACATGTTTACCAGTTTATTTCAAAATAGACGATATGATAAAGGGTACAGGTGAAAGCCAAATGAAGAGATACATAAGGTAAGGTCCAGAAGGGTCCCCAGTTTAGGATCTTCTGTTCCCTGGGAGTTGAGATGCACCACACTTCCACTGCATGTAGATGGCTACATCAATCCACAAGTTCTCTGAACCCCACACTTCGGTATTTTTATGGAACCTTCGTCATGTAAGCATGATTGATCATTATCTCATTTTCTAGCACCTCTTCCCTTTCTAGAGAATGAGGCCTGGGACAAAAGCTCCCAAGCTTCTCATCACAGCTTGGGTCTTTCCAGTGACTGGTCTCCATCCAGGAGTCACCTCATTAGAGCAAAAGACATTACGATCATCCAGGAAATTCCAAGGGATTTATGAACTTTGTCAGAAACCAAGGTTAAAGACTAAATATTAGAACAAAATAAGCTCTTAATACTGTATCACTTAGTAAAAAGTACAAGGGTTTTAAGAGCTGTGTGCCAGGGACTGGGAGAAGACAGATCTATCTCTATCTATTATTTCACAAAAGCAAACAGCACCATGCAAGAGCCTCACTGGTAGGGCTAGGACACACACTCAGTGTGTCTAGCACCAAATTAGATTAGTTAAAAAACCCCAAAAGTCAGTTTAATCTAGCAACACAGGGCACATCCTAAGCCACTTCCTACTAGCTTACAGAGGAAAAAAAAGTGTACTAGTATTTTCTTTTGAGATCCATTGTCTTTTCTACTTATCCAGCATGTCCTGAACTCATTGGGTCTTTGACCCAATGAGCATGTCCTGAACTCATTGGGGCAAAATATCTATCAGTTATTACTCTCTCTCCCCTAATCATTCCAATTCCTTTTAAGACCATCTTTCCTTTGAACTGATTAAATTTCGGTTTTTTTCCTTGGTCTCTTTCCTGCCAAAGTAGCCCAATCCAAGATTCAGAAACCGCCTTTCTTTGGAAATGCATCTTGTAACATTAGTGCCTGTTAATTTTTAAACAACTAGTTATCCTGTTAATAATATACATGAAAACAGATGGGAACATCTAGACCACACCAAATAAATGCCACACATCTAGGTATATCTAAAGCCAAGTTACCACCCATTGCTTTTTTGTGTTCAGGTTGCAAAGGACTCGATTCAACAATATTATTAACAGCTGATTTTAACAACTCTATCATGCAGAGATGATTTGTAATATCATTAGAAGAATATTGTGCCTCCATAGTTACAAGTATGTTTCAAGATCACCTTTTGCTCAGATGTATCATGTTTATATATATGTACCTTTTTGTAAAATCAATTGTTAAAACAATTTGCAATCAATCTGCAGTTTAAAATTTAAGTGTACACAATTCAGCAAGCAAATATACTTATTTACTCAATGGTTACTATGATGCCAAAGTATGTACTAGTTACTTTGGGAAAGAAAGAGATAGGAAACTTACCTTTATCTGATTTCTACATTGAACCAAGTACTCCATTTTTGTTATATCATTTAGTATGTGTAATTCTCCCTTACACCATAGGTATTAACATCACTGTGTTATATATAAGGAATTTAAGGCTTCAGTACTTTAAGTATTTTACCTAAGGTCTGCAATTCAGAACCAGAACTGGTTGACTTTAAACTTTAAACTTTACCTTCTTTCCACCTTTATCAAAGTAAGTTCTCTTCAAGAGGACTTTATAGTCAGATTAAATACACATAAAAAACAGTGAAAAAGTAATACAATAAGATTCATCTGTGTGGTATCAAAAAATTGCTAAGGAGAAAAAAAAGCCACGAATATAGGAAAAAGGTTTGGCATTCACAGAATTGGTGCAAATATGGGTGTACTTAGAAAAAGCCAGCCTAGAGCTGCTTACCTTTCAGTCGAATTGCAGTGCTCCATTAATTTCCTATGGCTGTAGTACCAAGTTACAGCAAAAGTTACAGCAAGTTGGGTGGCTTACAACAGAAATTTATTCATTCACCATTGTAGAGGCTAGAATTAGGGTGTTGGCAAGGCCATGCTCCCTCTGGAGACTCTAAGAGAATCCGTTCCTTGCCCCTTCCAGCTTCTGGTGGCTTCATTATTTCAATTTCTGTCTCCGCGGCGGCCACACTTTCTCTTCAGCGTCCCCGGTAAAAATCTCCCTCTGCCTCCTGCTTTATAAGGATACATGTGATTGCCTTAAGAGCCCACCCGGATAATCCACGCCCTTCTCCCCATCTCAAGATTCTTAATCACACCTGCAAAGATCCCTTTTGGGTTTGTTTTCCATATAAAGTACATTTCCAGGTTTCAGGGATTAGGACATGGATAATCTTTGGGGAGTGGGTGGACATTTGTTAACCTACCGTAAGTATCTTCTTGACAAATCAAAAAATTCTTCAAGAGTAAATGGTAAGAAAAGTTTTGAACCTCTAGTACATTCTCTTGGCTCTCTACTCAAAGCCCTTAACCAGGCCCATAAACCATCCCAGTTGCAATGAGGGTTGGGTAATTGCTCACAGCTACCTTCCCTGGAGAATTGTCTGCTAATTGAAGATGATTTACTCCCAGGCTGCAGCCAATGAATGACTGATTCAGGAGTGCAAAAGGTCAACTCTACTAGCCCAGTAAGTATAATTAAAAATGTTAACTTAAATATGTTACTCTAATTTATCAAAATGTTTCAAGAAGGAACCGAAATCTGGATCTAGTAAATGAAAATATTACAGTCACCTTTTTTCACTGATTGAAATTTTAAACACAGATAAAAATTCCAAGTGATAACAATGAATTATGAAATTGAAATAACTCAAGTTCTGTTTCTTTGGCTTTACTGCCACTAGGCTATTACTGTTTATTTCAAATGTACTTTTTATTTTTTAAAGATTTTTTTTTTTTTTTACATATTTATTTGTGAGAGAGAGAGAGGGAGAGCAAGCAGGCATGAGACAGGTGGGCAGAGGGAGAGGGAGAAGCAGATTCCCCCTTGAGCTGAGGTGGGGGGGGGAGACTGGGGAGCTGGATGTGGGGCTTGATCCCAGGACCCTGGGATCATGACCTTAGCTGAAGGCAGGCACATGCTTAACTGACTGAACCATGCAGGCACCTCATCAAGTGTACTACTATTTAAATGCAAGACTACAGAGTCCCACAGAGACACAAAATTCACCCAGAGAGCAAAGAATTCCATCGTTGCCAATTTGCTTTCACAATGAACACATGCAGCTCAATAATATGCAGAAATACATTATAAACCTTTAATGAGAAGTTTCAAACTTTTTTTTTAACATGGAATTCTCTGCTTACAGAGCATCTGGAGAGATTAATGTTCAAAGGATAACACTTTGGAAAACACAGCTGTAGTGGAATTCTATCCAGCTTTTAAATAATACAATAAAGTTTGTTAGTGCTATTACTATTTAATATTTTTCTGGAGGGTCTATTCAAAGTCAAAAGAGAAGAAAAAGGAGGAAGAAAGGAGAGAGAACAAGTAACAGGAGTTAAACCTCGTGGAAGAATGAAACAAGATGATTGCAATGATATCATTACATCCTTTTATTTTTTTAAAGAATGTAGAGGATTAATTCTATTATATTTTAATTAATAATGAAATCCAGTAAAACAGCTAAATAAAAAAAGCAATAGACTTCCTACATATCAGTAAAGCCAGTTAGAACATGTAATGCATTGATGTTTCCTTCAATAAAGCAATATAAATAAATAAAATGTATAGAAATGATCAATTCTAATGGGAAATGGCTAGAATTCATATAAGCAAAGCTACAACATTTTCTAACAGCTGTGAAAATTTAAATAAATGAGGAAACATAATATTTCCCTGAATGGAAATACTGAGTACTGAAGATGTTATTTATGTCCAAAATACTTCTTATATTAACTGAAATCTCATTAAAAACCCCACTTGAAAACCCCAATTGAAAACTGAAAATTATAAAAGTATAACAAATGATTTGTTGGTGAAACATAGGATATATAGATCTGTGAGCTAACATACGTAGTTCTGAAACAGACCAGAGAATATGTAAGAATGCATTATATGATACATGATATGTGAACAATATAATAAGCATTCCAAATCATCACAGTGAAGAGGTAGAAATATTCCAGTAAAGGCCAGAATCTTTGTTTGCCTGTAAATTCTGATTAGCAGGTAAATATTTACATGATTGTATAGTTAATTTATATACTTATATGTGTCATAACTTATATGTATAAAAAAGGGACGTATGTTCACAGTATTATGTCTTATTGAGAAGGCAGTAAAGGGAAATGTTAATTTATTAAAGCATGTATAATGGTTATTAGTTTATAGACCAAAAATTTATTTTATATATGCTCTCTCCCCAGTAATGTTAGAAAGCACCACACACACACACACACACACACACACACGCACGCACACACACACAACTTAAATGCTGATCAAATAAATACATCAAAATAAACTCAGGAATTAAAGAATTTATGAAAATAAATGAAAAAACTAAAAAGGAAGGTAATCTTTTAAATGATTACATCATGGGTAAAGATTTTTTAAGACTGTAATAAGTTCAAAAATTTATATTTGTCTACAGAATGACAAAATTTATATTTGTTTACAGATATGTGGACAAAAACAAACAATAAAATTGAAAAGATCTTAGAATATGCACCTCTAAAAATATGCTACTATAAATCAGTATTTTGGAAAGAATGATATGTAAAGGTTTAGAAAGTCAATTTGAAGAAGGAAGAATACAAATGGCTAATTAATAAATGAAAAAGTTTATTCTCTATTATAGACAGAAAAATGAAAATAATCTGATAAGCACAATAAAATTCCATTTTCATCTATCAAACTGACACAGGTTAGAAACAGTAAGGAGAACCAAAGCTGGCTAGATCAAAGTAACAACAACACTGATGGTGGTGTAAATTGCCATAGGTAACCTGAAGGGTAATACAGCAATATATATCCTGAGCCTTTGACATGACTTACATACCTTGATGTAGAAATTTCATTTCTAGGAAACTTTGGTAAGAAAATAACATGTAAAACATGTACAGATATAGATATATTGTCAGGGGACTTCTCCAAGTGGTGATTTTCTGTGTGTGTGTGTGTGTGTGGTAGGATAGCAAAATTTTGGAAGCATCCCGTAAGTTCAGAAAAAAGAAAAAAATCATTAAAAAATACATGAGATATCCATGTGACAAATCATTGTACAGCTATTAAAATTTTATTTATTTATTCAACAGAGAGGAGAGAGATTACAAGTAGGCAGAAAGAGGGGGAAGCAGGCTCCCCACTGAGCAGGGAGTCCGATGTGAGGCTCTATCCCAGGACCCTGAGATCATGACCTGAGCTGAAGGCAAAGGCTTTAACCCACCGAGCCACCCAGGGGCCCCTCAAAAAATATTTTTGACAGAGGACCAAATAAAACAGTGCAAGAAAAAGTACAGCATATTTATCTGTGTATAGAGAAAAAAGAAACAGATAATTGCTTTTTAACATATTTTAATGTCCTTATACTTTTCTATAATTTAAGTTTTATAGACTGAGCACATAGTTTTATAATCAGAAAAAAATGTTTTTAGTATAAATACAAATTGTCTGTAATCATATAAAAGAATTTGAAAACCTAAAATCTGAAAAATTCCCTGGATGCTACATTATATTTTCTGTCACTGGCTTTCAAACAGGAGAATAACAAGAAACAAAATTCCCTTTCCCCTCCAAAGGCAAGAACAAACAACTAACATGAAAACCAAAAAAATAATCAAAGAACTTCATTAAAGTGTGGCTTGAAAAAATAGATTATAATCAATTTATACATAAAACCTTTAGCAGAACAATATTCTAGTTTCATGATTCAAACATCCCCTCAGAGATTCAGTGCCACATCTGGGGATTATTTTACAAATAGAAGCTTTGAGTTTTGTCAATCTGAATTTAAAATGTCATCTTCATTAGCATCACCTACAAATGTGTCATTTATTCCTGTCAAGGTTGTTAATGATATGCTAAATACTGATTGAGAAATATGATTGATGTCTTTTTGTTGTTTGAATCCAAAACTGGTTCAAGGTGTGTATATAAGCTTCTTTTTATATTTTAGCAATTACCTTTTTTCTTTATGTCTTACAAGAATAAGACACTTCCTGTCTGGAGCATTACGTTTTGTGGAAACAAAAAAAAGCAAGAACTTGAAAAATCCCAAGAGGCACACTGTTGCATTGCTTAAAACATGCCCCTGATTTATTTGCACTGCAATAACTAAACCCTTCTTTACCCATAATCTTAATTACTACAATCATTCATTCTATAACAGCTCTTATTTCCTTGACTTCTCTCCTTTCAGACTCCAATTTGTAATGTTGCCTCCATGAGGATTCATTATCTGGCATTCTATACCCTGGCAGAGGGGATTTCTCTCTTCAAGCTCCACTCTCCATGCATTTATAAGTCTCTAGACACTCTTGCCTGAAATATATCATGGCAGTCCTGTTTTTATGAGGTGGCTAGCATCCGTATGAAAAAAGAACCATTTTCTATAAATACGAGTTAAACCAAAGATCCTTGCTTTTACAATGAGATGTTGATTTCCCGTTAAAAATAGAATCTTTCATTTTAAATACTTTGATGTAATGGTCCAGAACATAGTCACACAAATTTTTATATTTTGGGTGCTCCAAATCTAATATACATGTTTATTGCACCATTCATTTCGTTACTAACTGGATATTTTTGTATTTTTTTTTTAAATTGTCCATTCATAGTTCAAGCCCTGGAAGCCATCTAAACTATCCCTAACTAAGCTAGGAGAAATTTCTATAGGGTGGCCCATCCAAATGTTGCCCAGAGCTATCCTCTCTCTTTTTGCTGTAAAATTCCTGAGACTAACTTGGTAGCTTATTACCCCTTCCTGATACCATGATCTTCCTGCTTACACCAATACATCTTCCTCTTTCAAAAGTATATATCTGATCATTTCTTATCTGTATAAAAAAATCCTCCAATGGCCCCATGCATTTATTAGGGTAGAGCTAGCTTCAGTGACAAAGAAAACTGAAAATGCCTGTGACATAACAGATAAAAGTTGCTTTCTCAATTGTGTATCTTTCTAATGTAGGTGTTCTTGGTTAGGAGGGCGGGGATATGATTCATCCAATTATTCCATTTTTTTTTGTAACCCCCCTCCCTTGACCTGGAGCAGACACATAACCCTGCTGCTTACAGTGAATCAGGGAACATTAGTCACAATCTAGATGTGTCAGAGAATCGAACATGTAGTCCCTGGCTGAGAAGTTATATTTAGCAGTAATTCTGAATTACAAAAGGGGACCCCAAATCTTTGGTGGTCAGTTTGCTTTCTTTAACACCATTGCCATCACAGGCCTTCTCAGTAAGAAATGCAAGATGATGATCTAGCCCTTTGCTAATGTGTCAGCCTCTTTTCCCCTGACTCCCTGTGCAGATATACATCTGAATGCCCCCTAATTATGCTGTTGTACATTTCACTGTTAACCCCCATATATTTTTTTTAATATTTTATTTATTTATTTGACAGAGAGGGATCACAGGCAGAGAGGCAGGCAGAGAGAGAGAAGGAGCAGAGAGCAGAGAGCCAGATGCAGAGCTCTGGGCTCAATCCCAGGACCCTGAAATCATGCCCTGAGCCGAATGCAGAGGCTTTAACCCACTGAGCCACCCTGGTTCCCCAAGCCCCATATATTTGCACAACCTATTATCTTGCCTGGATTTTTCTTTGTCTTGTTGATGAGTTTCCTGAATCACGAAAGTAGAATTGGAAGGTTCTCAGTCTTGTCGTTGTGTGGCAACTAATACATATAAGACATTTGATGTATGACTGTTACATGGCCCAAGTCTCCTACTCCAGAGTGAACTTTCTGAAATCAGGAGTCACTTTATGTTACTGAAGGGATTCAGAATGTGCCATCCCAAAACATCCTGCTATGGAATATTGATTATTTTGAACTGAAGGCACCTGAGAAACAGCAGATGGAGGAAGGTCTCTTTGATTTTCCCCTTTCTACTTAAAAGCAGGCATAACATTTCCCATTACAAAAGTGATGTTCTTGTACTGAGAAGAACGTATCACCTGACTGGGTGCCAGTACTGAAGTGGATCTATACAAACAATTCCAGTAAAAGGGCCCCTGTCTTCTATTAGTTTCCCCCATGTATTTCCTCATCACTGTCCTGTGATTTACTGCTCCTAGCCCAAGTACAGTTAACCCCTGAACAGCATGGGTTTGAACTGCACTGGGTCCACTAAAACACAATTTTTTAAAGATATAAATACAATATAGTACTGTAAATATATTTTCTTTTCCTTATGATTTTCTTAATGACATTTGTTCTCTTACTTTTTTGTAAGAGTATTGCATATAATACATAGAACATACAAAATATGTGTTAATTGACTTTTATGTCATCAATAAGCCTTCCAGGCAAAAGTAGTCTATTAGTAGTTAAGTTTTGGGGGAATCAAAAGCGATATGGGGATTTTTGACTGTGCAGGGGGGTCAACACTCTTAGCCCTTGCATTGTCAACTGTATAAGCTTTGGGGCTTTAAAGCTTCTTTGGATCTTCATTTTCTTTTTTGAAGACTCTCATGTACATATAAAAAATATTAAAGAAAATTTTTATGCTTTTCTTCTGTTAAACTATTTATGTCAGTTTAATTCTTAAGTTAAGACATAGATCCCAAGTCAGTGTTTACTTAAGGAATATACATGTAGGGGCCCCTGGGTGGCGCAGTTGGTTGAGTGACTGCCTTTGGCTCAGGTCATGATCCCGGAGTCCCGGGATCGAGTCCCACATCAGGCTCCCAGCTCCATGGGGAGTCCGCTTCTCACTCTGACCTGCTCTCTCTCACTCTCTCTCTTTCCTAATAAATAAATAAATAAAACTTTAAAAAAAAAAAGGAATATACATGTAAAAGAAGAAAGTAAAAAGTAGAAAGGATAGGAGAGGGTGGAGGGAAGGGAAACTTGCTAGGTTCTATAGCCCAGGATTTCTTATTTCGAAGGTCATCTTTGATAATTTGGAATTTGAAGTATATACTACGTACTATTGTTTAAATAAAATGTTTAAAAAATTAAATTCATAGCATAGACATAGACTTCTCCATGGACAGACAGGGTGATGATTTTTCCCTACTGTAGGTTATTAAAGAGACTTCTCATTTACATACAACCTAGCTAAATCTTTAATTTCTAATCTCAGTAAACATTATCGGGGGGGTGGGGATCAGAGAATGCTATGATTTAATGGCACTGGGAAGATAAAATGATAAAGAAAAGTGAGACATAGAAATGTTCTGAATCTCAGACTGAAAATAGAGAAAATAGGAAACTTCTATAGCTACAGTTCAGAAAACATAAATATTGTATTGAATGCTATGGAAATTCACTGGGGAGAGTTAAGAGCTCAGAGAAAGCTCATAGTCACAGAACTGTCTAGAAAAAAAGTACCTGGATGCTAAAATGAAAATCTTTTTAACAATCTCTTTAGAGTTGTTTTTTTCAAATAATTGGAAAGATTCCATGAAGTATCTCCAAAGTGTTATTAATATGAAAGAATTTTGTTTTTCTCTTGGCTCCATGCTGGTTGTCCTGGGATGTGTTCAGCCAAGGGGCACTTAAGAAGTTCAGTGAGTGATTTCATTAAGTATAAAGTGTAATGAGCTTAAGTGTTCTACACTGGTAAAACCTACAAGTGAAATTTCCTCACTTGCTCGAACTCCTTTCCCTGTAGCAAACTTGAAGTCTTTGCTTCAAGAGTCATCCAATGATTGAAGCTACAGAGGTAAAACTTACTTTCCTCTGGGACATTTATCTAATTATTGAACACTGAAGATTACAAAGAGAAATGCTCTTTTTTTTAATACAATCACTTAAATTCATATTCCTGATTTCTAGTTGATGTATTCAAGATCTGAATCCAATTCTCTCATTGTAAGATTCCCTCATTTTATATAACACCCTCTGAGATTAAGATCCTCTTAAATCCTATAAACCCAACCTCTTTTATTCACACTATCATCTAGATTCAACGGTTTTCATTTATTTAAGCCATTCATGAAGTATCTAGAATAGAAATGCCAAATACCATTAATGCAGAATTAACTCTGTGATCTCCGCAAAATAAGATAAATGCCAGATCTAGAAGGTGTGCAGGGTTGCTGCAATTGATTTACCTAAGCGGCAGTCCCTGAGATGAAGTTTAACATGCAGGAAATTTATCAGGGAGCGCTCTGAGGATCTAACCTATGGAAGAGAAAGGGGGAAAAAAAGCAGGACTGGGCAAAATGAGATGTCAAACTGCAATGTGGCCTCAGTAAAAGTCACAGATAACCCTGCAGAGAGTTGTACGGAAGAGTTACTCTTCAAACCTTTTCCACTTTGGGGTTAGATGGCTGGCCCTTCAACTTTAGATTAATTATTGGTAGCAGGAAATGGATATGAGTTTGTGTAAGGCAGATCACCCAACGCAGTACCTGGAGGGGCCTGAAATCTGAGGCACCAGCAACTGGAAGTTTAAATCCCTCATTCCTGAGGATGATTTGGGCAGAAGTCCCAGAGTCCACCACAAGGTTGCAGCTACACTTGGGTAAAGTAGTACAGAGAGCCTAAACACTACAAAAGGTAGTGTTGAAATAAGTATGTATATGTGGTTGAGATCTGTGCTGAGAACAGTAGTGGAGAGTAGTTGTTATCAGTCCCAAGGGTAATACAACTAACAGCCCCCACTGGGAATATCTGGAAATTTTTGGCACTGCATCTTACATACCTGCACTTGTTTCCTTATCTAAAAAGTTGAAATATTAACACATTCCCCACATCCTTATTGGAAACATGTTTAAGACCCTTCCCTTGGGGGTGCCTGGGTGGCTCAGTTGGTTAAGCGACTGCCTTTGGCTTAGGTCGTGATCCTGGAGTCCCAGGACTGAGTCCCGCATCAGGCTCCCTGCTTGGCGGGGAGTCTGCTTTTCCCTCTGACCTCTCCCCTCTCATACTTTGTCTCTCTCATTCTCTCTCTCTCTCAAATAAATAAGTAAAATCTTTAAAAAAAAAGGACGCTTTTCTTGGGCCATATCTCCTCATTGATCTCAAACACTGAAGGAAAAGAAGAGGGAGTTCTCCCAAACCACAGCATGGGAACTCTTCGCAGATGATTCTCAGCAAGGTAGCTGCCATTTCAAATTGATCTGATTAACAACCCATTCAAATGATTTCTCACTAGTTTCTCTGCAACACTTTTCAGTGAACACACATTGGCATTATCAAAGACCGGGGCCCTGTGAAGATCCTGAGTTAACAGAGCAATGAAATTTCTGTTTTCTAAAAGGCAGATGACCAAAAGGGTAGTTTACTCGCCAAAAAGAAGACCTAGCCTGACTTCACCCATCTTAATATTTATCTCATCATCCTTCTTATAATTATTCTTTCAGATAGAAGCAGAATCACCCCTTGCACACTTACCTTTATTCAAATATGGGAAATATTTGGCAAACTGATATGGCGGTCTGACTGAATAAAATTCCAGTCCACAATACACAGTATGTAGGTATTACATACCTACCGAACTTGATAGTCAAATCTAAAGACCAGGATAATTATGTTTTGTTATATAAATAAAAGAAGGTTAGAGAAATGGATGTAAAATGAATATTTATTTAAATACGCATATGGAAAGTCATTTGCAGCACAAAGTAGCTACAAAAGAACCCTAAATGGAATGTAAGTATTATATCATTAAAATTGTGCTGTGAATGACTTTAAGAATAATAAAAATTCACTTCATAATCTGGATTCTATTAACAATAAATGCCCAGTTCACTATTGCACTTTTACTAATCCATTAAGCTGATGTTTTAAAATTACTTATAAGGAAATGTTAGTATGGGATATAATAAAATACCATACTATAGCTATAACATGTTGGATTTTAATTACTATTCTTATAAAATATGAATTAACATGGTGGCAATTCACTTGAAATCTAATTAACGGGCTTTCGTTATCTTGCTCAATGCCCACAATACGCAAATAATCTTGACAAAGGTAACATATTAATAAGAATATGATTATGCATTTTTCTTAATTAAATTTCTATTTAATCATATTACTAAACTTGGCTTGTCTCATAGCGAAGTATCAATTTTGTAAATAGCATCTGTAACAGTCACTTGATCATAGCTTTTAAAAACAACCCAGTACCTAATAATTCTGTGTAAGTAATTAAATGTATCTGTGCTTAATGTCCAGTGCCCCCATTTTCTGCCACTCTGAACCAGTGCTGCTCTGGCTCTTTCACAGATTTCTATCTATGTGAAATAAACAGTATATGGAATTACAATTCCTATGCTCTAGGCATCTGCGCTGATACACAGACTGACATGAAAAAGATAGGGGACTAGCAGGAGAAAGAGATGGCAGGGCAAGAGCAAGGTCCAAGGTCAACTTCCAGGTCATGGATATAAAAGAAGTATATTATTTATAAAACTCGACACTGCATACTTTAAAAATATTAGTGTTATTATGAGTTGCATTCATTTTTTTAAATATTCATGGAAAGAAGCTCAAATTTTCCAGCTAAGACAGGGAGGAATATAACATATAACAGAGAATTGGAAATCTACTATACTTTCATCAGCTAAACAGTGTTCCATCCCAGCTCCCTTGTCCTTCACCACCTAGATCCTAAAAAGACTGGTTGGCACAAGCTCAGGAGCTTGTGATTTTCCTTGTGAGACGCCACACTTCATGGGAGTGACCAATATGCCTTCCATATTCAATTCTAAGAGATTTTCCTAGGACCCCAAATTACAATAACTTCTTAAGCCTCTGTAACCACTCTCTTCCCATTCACATACATGTTGAGTTAAAGGAGGAGGTACAGGAGGGCAGAAGGAAACTTGCCAAGTGAGCTGATCTGCACGTGCCACTTTTGCCCTTTATCCTGAGAGATTTCTCTCTTTTTCTTTTTTTTATTATGTTATGTTAGTCACCATACAGTACATCATTGGTTTTTGATGTAGTGCTCCAAGATTCATTGTTTGTGTATAACACGCAGTGCTCTATATGTGCCCTCCTCAATACCCATAACCCTCCTCAATACCCATCCTCAAAGTAATATGTGTCTCCTCAATACCCATCACCAGGCTATCCCATCCCCCCACCCCCTTCTCTTCTAAAACCCTCAGTTTGTTTCCCAGAGTCCATAGTCTCTCATGGTTTATCTCCCCCTCTGATTTCTTCCCCTTCATTTTTCCCTTCTCCTAATGTCTGGTTCTATTTTGTGTGTGTGTGAACACCTGGCATTTTATGATCTTTAGCATTTGCTCAAAGGAGCCATGGTAATACTTCATGCCAAACATCAAAAGTCTCTAATTTATATCCCTTCCTATAACCTTATTTACAGAGACAACTAGAAACAGGCCAAGATATGGAGTAAGTTCTTTTTAACAGATTTTCATTCCATTGGCTCAAAGTAAAGGAAAAGAGAATGCAGATGTGGATTTCTGGCCATTCAAATCCACCTAGTCTTAAATGTATTTGGTAGATGTTACAGGAAAAAATGGTAGGTTTAGTGCTTTTGGGGGGATCTCAGACATTTTATAATTAATATCAGGACTTTGAGTGAGTATTCATATTATAATTCAATAGCACTACCTTTTCTAATTAGATGGGGTCTTGATATGGCATAAATTGATGAAGATTTATAATCAGAAAACCATCCCTGCTTTCCCACAGTAACTAGAAAAATTAGACCAGAGTATGGGTGAAAGTAGGTGGGGATAATAATCTTTCACATTTGCATACAGTCTTGGTCTCTATTGAGTATTCTCATCAATACATTAATACTAATTCATTTGAGCCAAACAAGATACGTCAATGAGGTAGACACTACAATCCACATTTTATAGATGAGGAAACCAAAGCTTAATGGGATTAAATGATTGGCCCAAATATCACTAGTGAGTCAATAATGGTTCTATGATTTGTACTCAGAACTTTACACTCCAAGCCCAGTTAGTGTTTTTTCCTCTCCCTCAGAGATGGGTCTCATGCATAAATTTAGAGAAACCACAACTTTTTCCTCTTTCAGCTGTTACTTTTGCTGGGAGGCTGTTTGTTTAAAATTAAGACTGACCTTCAGTCTTAATACTTTTAGGGAAGTTGGGCCAAAATATCAAAGAAAGCATTTAATCTTCCACAAATCTGTGCCTTCCCCAAACCAAAGGGATTTCTGTGGGTCCTTGTTCAGAACCTAATACTGACAGGCCTAGGTGAGCCTGGGATCTGAAGCCATAAAGGCAGTACTGCCAGCCATAAAATAAGGATAAAGGCCTTTGGTGACACAGGATTAAGACACACAACAGAGAAGGTTTAGCTTCAGCTTCTTTTCTTTCCACTAAAAATTTCTGTGATTTGGAGACAATGAAACAGACCCACATAAGCATGAAAACATTTGCCACAAACTATGTTTTAGGCAATATGAGAAAACATTGACCCCCATTATTCAAATAATGCTATAACATACATTCTAGTAGGATCCATTTACAGATTTAAGAAAGAAAACAAAAACAAAGACAAAAGCAAAAACAAATCTGAGGTTCAGAGGATCTAAGTAACTTGTCAAAGACCTGAGATCTTCCTAGTGAGGGCAGTAGGATTTGAAAGTATGCTATTTAATTCCAGAGCTTGTGCTCCGAGTCAGTAAACCACCTTCATAGTATTGGTGAAGAAATGTGGAAGATGAAGGTGGGGGTGCATGATTCCTAATGGCTCATGGGAAACAACTGTAGAAAATATGATAGAACCACACAAAATACGTGGAATCAGCTATGTAAATGCTAGAATACAGGTCATGTTTCAATTCTACTTGGCTAAATTTAGATCATACATTCTTATGAGGGGTGATATCACCTTTAAGGGTGTGAAATTTGGTTCTTGGGAGACAAAAAACCCTTAGTCTTCTTATATGTAAAGCTCAGATACACATAGGGTACATAAGCAGAGATCTAGTACATCTATAGTAGGATATTTCATGAGGGGGTCATTTAGGTAAACAAGTATCTGAAAAGGCTCCCTGGTAGAGACATTAAAAAAAAAAAAAGATTAAGAAATACTGATCTACATAAACAACTTAAAAGTTTTAAAACTAGAGGCTCTTTCATAGAATTCAATGGAAACTACATCTTTTCTTTCTTTTTTTTTTTTAAGATTTATTTATTCATTTAAGAGAGAGAGAGAGAAAGAGAGAGAGAGCATGAGCAGGGGCAAGGGCAGAGGCAGAGAGAGAGGGAGAAGTAGACTCCCCATTGATCAGGGAGTCCCACTCAGGGCTCCATCCCAGGACCCTGAAATCATGACCTGAGCCAAAGTCAGATGCTTAACCGACTGAGCTACCCAGGTGCCCCTCAATGGAGACTACATCTTAAATACCATATGAAAGTAGTCAGTGTACCATAGTCATTTTTATTATATCACTCTAGAAAATTGTCCACATTTTCTTATTCTTGTTCTGAAAAAAGCATTTTGGTGATCCTAAGCTTGACCAAATTTGTTGCAGCAAAACAGGACACGAAGTCTGTGGTGAAATCTTTCACCGTGTGTTAAAATGAAACAGTATTGTGTACTCTGCCCCACCATATTGCTCAGCCCCTTTCCAGTTTGATGAGGCCAGAGGACTAGTGCTCGCCAATGGGTTCAAAGCCGAAGTAACAAGTCTCATTTGTAGGGTGAAGCATCTGAGGGTCAGTGACATGTGTTCCAGATTGTGCAGCTATAAATTTTCAGAGCCTCCAAAGACCTGGGTCCAGGGGAAAGGATGTGAAGGAGTGGCTCCTACTCATTGCATAAGAAAGGCAGTCTTGTTAGGAGTTAGTTGGATGGTTAGGTAGTCAGGGCCAGGGTCCCCAACAAGAAACTATGGAGTCGAGACAGCTAAAATAAAACAGCACTAACATCCTGCTTTGCCATTTAGACAGGATCCCACTAGCATTGTTTCACAGCCTTTGCAGAAATGACTTCTGAAAAACGTCATAATATAAGACAACTAACCACAAAGCATTTGTCATCATCATAGGCAAGGGGCCGTTAAGACCTAAGCCCCTAGATGTCAGCAAAAAGATCTTCAGCACATTGACATTAACCTAATAGGTAGACAGATAACGTAGCCAAAGCCCTGATTGGCACAACTCACCCAGGTTGCTTAAGATAGTTTTGCAAAAGAGCTCATAAAACCTCCTCAACTTAGAAACTCCAAGGCAACCCAGCTTTGTACTCAACTGCTCAATAAACTTTGCTTTGCTGCCCACCACTCTTCATCTCGTCTACCTCTTTGTTCTTTGAAACGGCATGACCAAGAACTGTGGGCACTAAAGGCAGAGACTTACTGTAAGAGTCTGAGTGAAAACTCAACTCTGCTTGTGTTAAGTCATAGAAATTCAAGGATTAATCTGTTACAGTGTCACACTCTAGCTTATCCCGAAAAATACAAAGGTGATTGCTAGTTTTGAGATGTGGAGTTGTTATTGGGGTTCCAGATTTATTAGTCCCTGAGGCAATTTTGTAGTCTTTGTAAAATATACTCTTGTGTAAAACCCATGTGTTGTGTACCAGGTATAAATGTTTTATAAACGTCCTAATGGAAAACCCACCGGTCTTCTTCTGAAGCAGCATGTATTCTTCCTTACTTCTTAAAGAATTCATTCCAGTGACCTCAATGGTGAATCTTAATAATAAAGTCTCAAGGTGGGGCTCCACAGGATTAAAAAGGAAAACATCATAAAGCCAATATTACCAATGCTTTGGGGATTATTTTTTATTTTTATTAAAATATGCTTGCCTCCAGCACTCCTTTTAAGCCCAGCCAAATTCCTTTTAAATCCTGGGCCTGTGGGCCAGTGCTTATTTGCATGCTAATTACCAGCTAACGGCATTTTATGCTGATCTAAGTTCTTTGACCAATTAATGAACCAAGAAAAGATGATCTTTCCTTGGAGGAGAATTGCTTACTTTCGTTGTCATTACCACTGAATTGTATTCATTGTACCCATTGCCTTATACTTCAGGCTCTTTCCTGAATATATATGTGGAAAATTAAGTAGCCATGGTTGGATGCCACTGAGCATCTCATAGTGTATATCTATACTTAGGAAACATACCAGATACTGTAGATATGTAACTGACACTAAATAGCAAAAGGAAAATCTAAAATGGTCTTCTTGCCAGAATCTTCCTAGGGAAGCAGTTATAATGCTGCCAACCCTCTTAGATCTTTAGATGAGCCCCTATATTGCCCCTTGATTGCAGAATTATTGGTGCATTAGAGACGCTGAAGACAAATAAAATGGAGAGTCTAGCGAGAGTAAAAACTAAGACAATGTCAAGCACTAAATGAATGTCAAACGAAGGATGAAAACAGAGCTGTTATTCATGATACTTAGGAAGGGACCAACTTATTTGGTTTCCATATTTTACAAGAGGATTCCACATAATTATGAGAGTTTTTTGAAATCTATACCAGTTCTCAATAGCTGTTTCAATGACTTCGAATATGCATACACATAAATTCCTTCAAGCATGGGCATTACCTAATTTCAGTGACCAAAACAGCTTACCTATCCTGTTCTTTTCCTTAGGAAATTGATCTTTATTAGGGGCATAGTTCTAGTTCTCAGCCTAAAGGTTTCAAAAAAAAAAAAAATACATCAGCATAAATACACAGTGGTAGTATATTATTTCTCGAGACCATCCATTTCTAGATCCTAACTTTCTGAGGCCTCCTAGACTTACCAGTGTTGACAATGAGCAACGGCAATACTCTATCCCAGGCATTTCCCTTTCCCAGGTATTCTGTTGTCTTACTACATCCCTTGTTCCCTAACAGAGCAGAGCTTCAAAATTAGTAATTTTGTAGTCACTTTTTATAATTTAGTAATTACAAAATTGTGATTTTGTAATTTAGTAATATGTTGAGAAACACAGCTTTGCTTGTTTGTTTTCTTAGAGCTAATTGGTATGGTATGCTCTGAAACACTGCCTGCCTCTGAGAGGAGGGGATCAAAATTTTTCTATCGGTTCAGTAATCTAGACCAATACAATAGTTTAGACTCTTTGAATAACTCAGACTCTGGGTAGCTGAGTTGATACATCCTTCTTTCAGATTTAAGTCAACCTAATAAACCTCCTCTCTTCTATCATCAGTGCTATATAGGAACAGAGTAAGGCTACTCTAGCTGTCACTCAGAACAGTTGTCCGTAGAGACCAGGCACTCCGTTGAATGAGTAGATGGACAAGTACGCATGGTTCTCCTTCTAAAGCCCCAACTCAGGCAGGAGCACTCGGTGTCCTTTTCACTCTATTACAATCTACGGAAGATCTGAAGCAGGAATATTAGAACACAATCGGCAGCCTTCCTTCTGTTACCTTTTTTTATTTATATATATATAAGATTTTTTTTCTTTTGGGACAGAGAGAGAGAGAGAGATCACAAGTAGGCAGAGAGGCAGACAGAGAGAGAGGGGGAAGTAGGCTCCCCCCGAGCAGAGAGCCCGATGCAGGGCTCGATCCCAGGACCCTGAGGTCAAGACCTGAGCCAAAGGCAGAGGCTTTAACCCATTGAGCCACCCAGGCGCCCCTATAATGCCTATCTTTTTTTTTAAGATTTTATTTATTTATTTGACAGAGAGAGAGAGATCACAAGAAGGTAGAGAGGCAGGCAGAGGGAGAGGGGGAAGCAGGCTCCCTGCTGAGCAGAGGGCCCAATGGGGCCTGATTCCAGGACCCAGAGACAATGACCTGAGCCGGAGGCAGAGGCTTTAACCCACTGAGTCACCCAGGCGCTCCCCTTCTGCTACCATTTTTATCTGCCTTCTCTCCATTCTTGGAAACCAGAAGTCTTCAAACTTTTTCTTTCTGATTGGATCAGCTTTATGTAAAACTTTTTGCTATTCCACCTATCAGGTATAGTTGATTGTCAGCTAAGGAAGGGATCGCGGAGTTTAGTGAATTCCCTCTTCCCCCACACCTTGTTTTCTAATCCAGGGTCATGCTAAACAGGCTAATATCAGACCATTTCATCTTCTACTTTTGGAAGGCAGCCCTCTAGACTCAGTCTCAAGAGAAAGAAGGTTGATTCAAAAGAGGTGTGATGCAGAATAAGTGCACAGAGTTTACATTCACAAAATATTCTCCCTGTTTCACTAGGAATTGTAAGCGCATTTAGAATCGCCAATGAAACAAAGGTCAGAGCCATTTTGAAAGTAAGTTCACAATTCACTGGTAACTGACCTAAAGAAAAAAAAGCAATTGGTCTACCTTTGGTCAGAGACTGCATTTCCACTAGTTACTTCCTCTCCCTCGAGTGCACGCCAAAGGCTAATGGTAATGACTGGTTCATGAGCAAAGGGGAGTGGTGTGCACGGTAATGGGAATAATGAAACTGGAATACTCAATAGAGTCGACTACTGAGGACCTTCTCTTTGCTTGCTTTGTATACTGTTCCTGCTATTCCAAGCATTCTTTTAGTTATTAGTATTAAATATCCCCATGTTGACGCCTGGGTGGCTCAGTTGGTTGAGCAGCTGCCTTTGGCTCAGGTCATGATCCCGGCATCTTGGGATCGAGTCCCACACCGGGCTCCTTGCTCCGCAGGGAGCCTGCTCCTCTCTCTGCCTCTGCCTGCCTCTCTGCCTGCTTGTGTTCTCTCTCTGTTAAATGAATAAATCAAAAAAATATATATATATATCCCCATGTTTTCATTATTTAGGTAAAGGCACACCCAAAACACTTGCTGAGAAGAATGGGAGATAACAAATGACAAGCTAGCTATTTTGCTTTTAGTTGGCCTTCCTACACTGCGAGACACTGATTGATTAAATAATCTATGCTCCAATATTAGCTATGAAAAAGAAAGCCATTTAGATTAGTGCTATGGACCCCACTATTTGCTGCACATCAGAATCTCCTAGGGAACTTCTAGAAAATACTGATTCTTGGACACTACCCTCAGATATTCTGATACAATTTTTCTGGGTTGGGGCCTCAGCTCTGATTTTTCTTTTCCCGTTGCAACTCCCCAGGTGCTTGTAATAGGAAGTTCTGGGGGCAGGATTTGGAAATACTGGATTCAGGGCTACTGTATCACTCTGTGCACCTCAGGTTTCTCATTGTAAAATGTAGTGTAATAATGCTAACTTACAGACTTATTTTGAAGAATATTATTTGATACTGCACCAAAAAATGTTAGGACACTCCAAAGTTAACGATGCACCTGAAACTTAAATGATTACTCAGACTATATAAAATGACTTGAATTAGAAATACTTAAAAACATAGTATTAGGAAGAATAATAATAAACCACTCTGTCAGCCTCCAGAGGTCTTTGCAAATTTTTTTTTTTTAAGATTTTTAAGATTTTATTTATTTGAGAGCATGCGAGCAAGCACAAGCAGGGGGCAGTGGCTGGCAGGCAGAGGGAGAAGCAAGCTCCCTACTGAGCAGGGAGCCCGATGTGGGGCTCGACTCCAGGACCCCAGGATCATGACAAGAGCTGAAGGCAGACACTTAACTGCTGAGCCACCCAGGCACCCCATGCAACTCTTATACAGAATATGGTTTCTGTGACCTCAGTGAAGCAACTGGAGTGATGGAGTTACTTTCTTTAGTAGTCTATAAGTTTCTCTCTGAGGAGTATACCTAATAAAACTGTATTTTATTTTCAATTTATTTTCACCTAGGTAATTCT
This sequence comes from Nasua narica, assembly GCA_028533885.1. NCBI lineage: Eukaryota > Metazoa > Chordata > Mammalia > Carnivora > Procyonidae > Nasua > Nasua narica. The sequence continues at coordinate 72,237,221 of CM052799.1, forward strand.
TATTTCTCTTATTTCTCTCTTTCCCATCATATGTATTTCTCCTATTCAGAATGGAGTTCTAAAGTACTATGGATCCTCCAAGAGGAGTTTGTAGATGGAATGCTAAATACATGTTTGTTGTACCATGGCTTGTTTATGAAACTAAAGGGCAGCAGGGAGCCATTTGAATGTGCTATTGTTTGCAATGATAAAGTGAAGGAGCATGAAGTGGGAGAGAAATTACCTTAAAGCAATTTAAGGAGAACCAGAGGATAGGATATATTTGTTGCATAGCCATCCAATAAAAATATCCTAAGTAGACTGCTGAAACTATTCCTGGATGGAAGGAGACAACATGACTGGCAAAAAAGGAAAAAAGAACTTGCCCAGCAAATAAAGAGTGTGTTTGAATGTTACCAAGAAGAGATGATCTGATTCCTTAGTGAGGCCTTGGTAAACAGGCTGGAGATGTATAGTCTTTTAAGTACCAGCCCAGGCAACACCTGCATCCCATGAAATGACTTCTGGCTACTCTGAGTCGGCGTGGCCTTCAAATCAAGTAGCTCTAAATTGACACAAATTCTTACTTATGGACACAGAAATAAAACTGAACCCTGGGTATATCCCATATATACCACCACAGACAGAGCCCAGAGGATTCCTAGGCAGATATCTGCCAAAGAAGACTTCCAGTGGTTGAGCCAAAGCTGCTATGTTCAACTCTCCGTGTAGTTGAAAGATATTCTTAACATATTCATCCTTTCCAATGAACCTTTAGCCCGGGGTGTTGTGTTCCACTTAATCTGACTCAAATCAACAATCAAGGACAAAATATTATCCTTGGTGACCTCATGTTAAAGACATCAATCATTACTATAATAATCTTACACAGCTGAAACTAGACATTTCATGTTCAGATGAACTCTCCTCCCCCTGTCTTTTTATTTCACTTTTTGAGGAAATGTTAAGCTATTTTAGGGCCAGTAAAGTGTATTTGTGTATGAACAATCATATAAGAAAATGGGCATGTAATCTTTAAACTATGTATGCCATAAATAGCCTCCTTAAATGAATCATCCCAGGAAATAGGAGTGTTATTTCTATCCTAGCCTTTGCTGATCTACACTTGCTTTAAGCTACATATTTCAACATTGCTGACATATAGAAATACTATGCATAAGCTCTAGCTGCTACATCTGCCTCATCTCACTTTCCCCTTGTGCCTCAATTCTAAGGCATGCCATACATTTCACTCCAAATGTTTCCCAGGTTCTTTTGATTATCTTATAGTCGGATGATGACCAAACTTGGTGTCAGAGAAGGCAGTTCAGAAACCTCAATAAATGGGCTTTCAAAAGGAATACCAATGTTAGAAAATGATAAGGAAAAGACATGACTTCCTGCCAAACTCCAGAGAGTTAAAATCCTTTCTGAAAAGATGATGAAGAGCAGGTCCCTCTGTCTCTCTTGGGGTTCCTCTACTGCCAGCCAGATGCTTGTGGAGCCAGGCTGTTAGCACGTGCCTTGCCAGTGAACGTTAGAGAGAAACATGAGAAATAGCACATCAAGACCTCATTCCAAAATGATGTTCTCTGGGGGGGGGGGGGGGGAAATTAGCAAAATCCTCCTGATGTTCAAATAGCATGTATTTTATGCACAGCCTATATTAATAAAATGGTGGCAATAAAAACAGATTTCACTCTTTATTTATACCGCAAGTGTTCCAGAAAGTTTTTCATTGCAATTGGTCAAACAGACCTCCTCGGATGCCAGCCTTCCACTTATTTATGAGAATGGAGAGAGTGTAGACAATTAAATCCACTTATGGTTCAGATGCGGGAAAGGCTAAAAATAAGTGACATTTGTTCTCAAGAGTTTTTCTGTCTGTACCTGAGAAGACATGGGTTTTAGTTCCAGCTCTGTTAATACGTAAACAAACGGCCATGGTCAAGCTGTTCTACTTTGTAGGAGTTAGGCTGGCTTATTAGTATTTCTCCCTAATCTCTTTGCTCCATAATATTCAATGACTTTTGTTATACCAAGAACATCTGGGGCAGATGTGGTTCATAAAGGAGCATCAGCATCACCTGGGAACTTGTAGAAACACAGAGTCTCAGGCATCATCCTGAACTTGCAGAATCAGAAACTCTGCGCTTCATCCAACCCTGGAAGGTGGTTGTGATAGAAGCTAACGTATAAGAACCACTGCTATAAGCCACGCCCTACAATCTCTGTTGTAGTTTTTATTCAGTAAACTCTTCGAGTCAAGGCATAAATACACGAAAATAAATTACTTACAAAGTAACAGAGAGTCAAGAGTGAAACCTGGAGCCAGGAGAACTTAGAATGGAACGTTGGCTTTGCCATTGTGGTAAGTCAAAATAGCATGACTTGGCTCAAGCCATCACTTTCCCTCACCTCATCTGTAAAATGGTCATAAAAACACTGTGTAATTCAAGGGACTGTTAGGAGAATTATGCAATCCAATTTGTACCTGACAGATAATAAACACTCAGTAAATGGGAACTAGTATTCTTGAGTTGCTTAGGTATTTTTTTAGTGTTATTAATTGTTTTACCTAAAGCATTTAAAAAAGAGCATTGCAAAAATTTTGGATTTGCTCAGTGTGATAGTCAGAATAAACACCCCTCAAAGATATCCAATCCATGCACTGATTCCCTGGATATGTGAATATGTTACTTTACTTGGCAGAAGGGATATTGCAGATGTGACTTAGGGGACAGACCTTGAGATGAGGAAGTTATTCTACATTATTTGGGTGGGCCAATTTAATACATGAGTCCTTAAAAGTAGAAAACTTCTTCCAGCTGTGATTAGAGCAAGACGTAATGAAGGAAGAAAGGTCAGAGAGATGGTGCACTGTTGATATGAAGACGGAGGAAGGTCAAAGAGCCAAGGGATGCAGCTAGTATCTAGCAACTGGAAAAGGTAAGAAAATGATGCTCCAGGAAAGAATGCAGACCTGCTTATACCTTGATTTTAGCTTAATGAGACCCATGTCAGACTTATGACTTACAGAACTATAAGATGATGAATTTGTGTGAAGTCACTATGTTTACGGTGATTTGTCAAGGGAGCAATAGAAAATGATTACTTAGGTCACTAGAAAAATATCTGGACAGGTCTCCTTTAATTTATCCCTTATAAACAACTGCCTAAAATGCCTCAGTGTATGACTAACCTTGCCCAAGATCATTTCAAATTTCCTCTTGCCTCACAGTTTTAACTTACTCCCAAACTGAAATGTATCCAAGGCTAGTTTGAGCTCTAGCTCCTCATTCTTTCCCCATCTACCAAAAGAAAGAGGAACTAAAGAGCCCTAAATTAATGACAGGAAAAGCAAAGGACTTAGATAATCCATAAAATGGATAAGCAGCCACTGAATAATTACTTGTATTTAGCTGTGGTTAGAGATTCTTATCCAAAACAAAGATATAGTATATTCCAGGATGCTTAAACCTATATAGCAATAAACTCTTTCTCTAATTTCCTCTTGGAAGTCTTTGAGAAAGACACTTGAATTACATTATGTTATAACTCATGCAATTTTTAGAATATAAACTACTACTTCTACTGATGATTAGCATCATTGCAGTGATCTTATTTATCATAAAATAACTTTTTAAGACTTCTGATGATTAGGGAACTAAGAAAAATCAATGGTAAATTTACATAGAGAATCTGACTTTTTCAACTGTTTTTTAAAAGAAAAAAATGAGAAATAATGTACTGGGATACGTATATAGGATTCTGGTGCTTTTAGTTTCTTGTTAAGTCAAAAAGGTAAGAAAAATGTTTTGGAACTATCTTTAGCCTATAGATTTCTGAGTATAATTCTCTACAAAACAAAACAAACACCTGTAACAGGGATTAATATACACAAAAGTTTAAACAAATGATTCGCATATACTCTAATATTAGAGTTTTATGTTCTAAGTATAGACTCCTGTTGAGCAATTCAGGCTGTGTGAAATTTAAACTTTTCTCTAAATTTCATCACATTTTCTTTCAGTGACAAGCTCTTATGACTTAATGACTAATTTAGGCAAACATATGAAATCACAACCAAAGTGGATTCTGTTTATCTGTTATTAATTCATATACCAGTAATCATTTTTCCCTATCAGTAATGTCTAAATATTTTGTTGGGTTGTTGTTTATACTTTTTGGATAGTTATTTTGTATGCCTTACTTTAGTATGTATGTTATATAGTCTACATATTATATAGTTTTTAAACCATCTACCGCAACCAGGTGATATATATGGTCGACATCGCTTTTCATCCTTGTATTGTACTCTGCTGTACTTGATGAACACATTTGGAATGCATATATTTCAAGCACAGAATGGATAATATCATGTGGTGGCAAATCAATTCATCAATAAATACTGGCATTGCCTTATCTTTGTTTCCAGGAAGTCACTCTGATTACTCTGATTTACCATACTGAATCCCTTGAGCCATAATATCCAAATTCCCCATCTATTACCCTAGATTTTGAGTCCACACAGAATGTGAACTGGGCAAAAAGTAAAGATCTAAACATTCAAACTGGAACACTCATTATTTTACAACCATTTAAAAAAAATTTTTAGAATAAGGATTTTTTTAAATTTTACTTCTATTAATCAGAAAAATTGTGTTTTTACTCCATTCTTTGGGCCTAAATCCAATTTTTGTGTGTAGGATTTCATTGTGGAGAAAATAGGCGATTGGATAATATATAGCTGACTTAAGGATATTATTTGGGAAGAATGTTTTAAATGTGACATATTTAGTAACAAATTAAACATTGTACATAAAATTTAATTTTGAAAGCATCCTGAAAATTTCAACAAGCTTACATCTTCTTAATCTTCTGGCTAATTTTTCAACATACAGTGGGTGGTTGTTGACTTCTAAAATAAAGTAGTTAAACATATACAGTCATATGCTCCCAGGCAGTTTATAATGTATAGGATGGAGTTTTTCAGCTTTAAATAGAAGTAGTAAAAGTGAAAAAAACTAGCTTGAAGCAAAAGTCCCAAAGGGGACCCCACACTGGTTTCAGGTTTACTTATTCAGATCTGCTGCTATTACTCTAAAAAGCTCAAAGAGCTATTTATAAGAAATAAATAGTGTTCTTTAAGTATGTACAGGCTAGAGTACAGTTTCTCCTCACTAGCCAGCCATGTTGAAACCTCACAACTTGCTGAAAAGCTTTGGCTTGAAATACATGTGAATTATTGCTAGTTAGTTACCTAAATAACTAAATATATGGTTAACATTGTAAGTCACAAATCCAAAGAGGTTTGTTTTTTTTAAAAAAAGACTGTATATACATGATTGCTTTCTCCTTTACTAATCCTTTCCTTACCCTATTTGTAGGTCTTCTACTTTATAGACTACCTTAACAATTTAATGAAGTGACTCTGGTTTCATGTTTCCTGGTGAATTGTGCCTGAATGAAAATATCTTTAGTTCATTAATCAAAGATGCAATATTGGTTTTTTTTTAAATTGCTCTTCATTCCCAAGTTTGTATATGCAGAGTCATGATGAAAGGTCAAATACTACTCAATGACAAGAATATAATGAATGGAATAGAATAAACCATGAAGAAGTGCAAATCTTCTGGATTTCTCACAGAAGTGAAAGCTCTTGATATTAACGCACAGTCCAATTGCACTAGACAGCTTACTGAAGTGTAAAATTGCTGACCCCCAGTTCATTCATATATTTAATGAGTACTTAGTGACTATGTACCATGGCACTTATGTATTCTGTTAGGTACAGTACACAAAACAGATTAATTCCCTAGGTCAAAATACATACATACATATATATATATGTGTATATATGGTAGACATCATTGAAAAAGTGAAAATAAGCAAAAAGTTGATGGAGGTGAGAAAGAAACCATGAATTTAGAAAGAGCATTCCAGGCAGAGGGATATGGATATATATATACATCCATATATATATATAATGTATATAATATATATATATTTTATATATTATTGGGAATGAGGGACATTAACCAAAATGCTTAACAAAAACATATAGCCTGCTAAGAGAGGGTTATGAATGATGTACAAATAGTAAGTGATTAAGATAAAGCAGGATAAAGGAAAAGGAAATATGAGGAATAAAGGCTAAAATTTAATATTTCTACTATGTAGAAACATAAATATCAAAACTCATTCATCAACCCGGCGGCAATACTCAGAGGAAACAAAGATCTGATGGAGTTAACATAATATCCTATGCAGTATGTTAGAAGATGTGGAATGTTGAGAGAGAGATGGCAGATGCGTTTTAGGAATGCCAGGAGTAGAGATAGAGTTGGGTTGTAAATTAAATATGGTGATCAGGGTAGACTTTACTGAAAAAGTGAAGGCAAGGAAAGAGTTGATGGAGGTAAGAATGAAACCAGGTAGTCATTTAGAAGAGCGTTCTAGGCAGCGGGATTAACCCATGTAGAGAACTCACAAAAGGATTTTGCAAGTTTGTTCAAAGAACATCAATGAGGCTAGAGTGTTTGTGCTGGATTGAGAATTGGGAAGAACAGTAGGAGCTGAAGTCTGAGATTAATGGGGGCCAAGGTGTGTGTGGTTCAGGGGACACTGTTGTGTTTAAGCAAAAAAAATGAATGAATGCAAAGTTTGCTTGAGAAATTATATAATCTGACATATCTCCTCTGCTTGCTTTGTTCAGAACAGACTATGAGTCAGCATAAACAGAAGGAAGGAAAGGATTCCAAGCCTGTTAAGTAATCCAGAGAGGAAAAAATGGTGGCTCAGAAGAAGGTAGTAGCCATGGAGGTGGGAGACAGTGGTTGAGTTGTGCGTTTGTCAATACGGTAAGTCCAGAGATGACTAAAATGAGGGTAAAATGGAGGGAAAAAATACAAGGAGCAAGTTCAATATGGTGTTTTATTTAGCCATTTGTTCTATTCATTAATTGCATTTTCTGGGCATTTTACAAACTCCAACAGCCCTGGAATTCCCACCTAAAAGTACTTAAACAGTTTGTTTCCTAATTGATGACAATTCATGATTTCTTTTTTCAGGTACAGACCTTGCCTCCTTTCATATCTCTTAAGATAACTGAAATTAAAAAAAAAAAAAAAATCACACATTTCCATTCCAAGGCAGTGACAGAGGAAGACCCTCAACTTACCTTCTCCACAGACACACCAGATCTGTATCTATCTATAAAGCAATTCCTCCCAAAGAAGAACTGAGGGCTAACTGAACAGTTTCTGCACAATAAAAGAGAGACCACATAGAGAATGGCAAGAATGATAGAGACATGGTAATGAAGGCACTCCCTCACCAATCCCTGAGTCAGACTGAAGTAGGAAAGGACAGTACTGAAGGACTGTGAGTAGATTTATCTGCCCTGGGGAGACAAACAAGAACTGTGGTTTTAAAGGACAACTAGAATATAAAGAAACCAACATTAGAAACCTTCCAAATGGGGGACGGGAGAGCTGCTGGAATTCTCTCCAGGTTGGAGGGGCTGGCAAGAGCTACAGTTTATGTTACACCTCTACCTTGACAGTGCAGGTGGGAACAGGGTCCAGATGCCACAGCTGGCCTCCCACCTCAACGAGCCCTGGGCTCGATGCCCTCAAGCACAGAAAAAAAGCCTCCAATTTTAAAGAGCAATGAAAATACAGAGGCTCCAAACTTAGGACTTCACCAAGTGTCAGGAGAACTGCTAAACTCTCTAGGTCAGAGAAGCTGACAAATACCATGGTTTATACTCCCCTTCACTATGACCTCCGGCATGGACAGGAGTAGGGTCCAGGTACCCTATCGGGCCTACCACCTCAGTGAATCTGGGGGGTCCCTGGCTCACACCAGTCCTAGTTATCCCATCAAGGCAGCCTCAGTGTGACACAGATTGGGACACTCTGATTAGCATTCACCATGGTTCCAGCCATCTCACCAAGGTGTCAGGTGCAAAGCACTCCAGGACACTCTGAACCCACACTGCTTTAGCTCCAGCCACACTGCCATAGTGCCCTCTGCAAAAAGCACCCTGGGAACTACTGTTCCATGTGTGCCCTGGCTTTAGCCACACGACCAGGGTGCTTCCTGTGAGGAGTACCCCAGGATACCTTGGGTTGTACCCATCTCAGATTTAGTTGTCCTCTGAGGACAACTTCTCTGTGGAGAGCCTGAGGACTCCCGGGCTTGTACCACATTCAGCTTTAACTGTCTGGCCAGAGACACAGAGGACTGCTCTGGCCTACACCCACTTCAGCTCCAGCCATCCCACTAGGATATCCCCATCACAGAGTACCCTGGGACCCCCCAGCCCATGACAGCCACAGCTCCAGACAGCCGGAGTAATGAAGCACCTACAGTCTACACAGGTGATCCATACACAAGATCAATCCTTCAAGTTTAGGAGAAGTAGCTATTCTACCTAATTCATAATATAAATACAGAAAGTCAAGCAAAATAAGGAGACAGAGGAATATATTCTAAAGGAAAGAACAAGACAAAACCCTAGAAAAAGAACTAAATGAAACAAAAATAAACAATCTACATGATAAAGAGTTCAAAGTAACATCCATGAAGGTGTTCACCAGACTGGAGAGAAGAGTGATGAATTGAGTAAGAACTTCAAGAAAGAGAATATATTTAAAAAATCAGTTTTGAAGAATTCAGTAACTAAAGTACACTAAAAATATACTAGTGGGAATTAGCAGTAGATTAAAGGCTGCAGAAGACTACATCAGCCATCTGGAAGCCAGGATAATGGGAAGTATCCATCATAGCAAAAAAATAGCAAAAATATTTTAGCAAATATTTAGCAAAAAAATAATAAAATGAAATGAAATGAAATAAAATAAAATATTGAAAAAAACAGGATAAGTTAAGGGATCTCTTGGACAACATCAAGTGAACAAAACATTAGTATCATAGGGGTCCAAGAAGTGAAAGAGCAAAAAGGAGCAGAAAATTTATTTGAAGAAATAATAGTGGAAAACTTCCCTAATGTAGGGAAGGAAACAGCCATCTAGGTTTAAGGAGCACAGAGAGTTCCAAATAAGATGGACCCAAAGAGGTCCACACCAAAACACATAATAATTAAAATGTCAAAGATTAAAGATACAGAGAGAACTTTAAAAGCAGCACAAGAAAAGCAACTAGTTATGTAAAAGGAAAAGTCCATCAGCTAATTTTTCAGCAAAAACTTCACTCGCCAGAGGGAAGCGCCCTGATATATTCAAACTTCTGAAGGAAAAAACTTACAACCAAGAATACTCCTCCTGACAAGATTATTATTGAGAATTGAGGAAGAGCTAAAGAGTTTCCCAGACTAATGTTAAAGGAGTTTGTCACCACTAAACTTGATTTACAAGAAATCTTTTTTTTTAAAGATTTTATTTATTTATTTGACACAGAGAGAGAGATCACAAGTAGGCAGAGAGGCAGGAAGAGAGAGAGGGGAAGCAGGCTCCCTGCTGAGCAGAGAGCCCAACATGGGGCTCGATCCCAGGACCCTGAGATCATGACCTGAGCCAAAGGTGAGGTTTAATCCACTGAGCCACCCAGGTGCCCCGATTTACAAGAAATCTTAAAGGAACTTCTTTAGGTAGAAAAGAAAAAACCATAATTAGAAGAAAATTACTAAAGGAAAAAAAATCATGACTAAAAGCAAACAGAAAATAAAGATAGTAGAGCAATCACTTATAAAGCTAATGTAAAGGTTAAAGGCCAAAAGTAGTAAAATCAATTATATTTAAAAAAAATAGTTAAGGGGATTCATGAAAAGAAAAATATGTAAAAATATGACAATATATACATAAAACCTTGAAAGGGTAAATAAAAATGAAGTTATTTTAGAATGTGCTAAAACTTAAGTGACCATCAACTTAACATAGACTGCTACATATTTAGAATAGCATATATGAACCTCATGGTTCCACATGGTACCCACAAAACAAAAACTTATGATACACAAAAAATAAAGAGAAAGAAAGCCAAGCATAAACAAGGAAAGACAGCAAGAGAAACACCCAAGGTTAGTAGAAGTTAGTAGAAGGTAAAGATTAACAAACCAGAGTTGAAATAAGTGAGATGGAGACTTCAAAAAACAAAGGATTAATGAAGCCAAAAGCTGGTTCATCGAAAATACAAACAAATGTGATAAATCTTTAGCCAGATTCACCAAGAGAGATGATTCAAATAAATAAAATCAGAAATGAAAGAGAAGTAATATCTGAACACCACAGAAATACAAATGTTTATAATAGAATACTACAAAAAATTACGTACAAACAAATGGGGCAACCCAGAAGAAAAGAATAAATTCCTAGTAATTTATAATCTTCCAAAACTGAATCAGGAAGAATTAAAAAATCTGAACAAACCTATTACTAGTAACAAAATTGAATTGATAATAAAATAAACTCAAAACAAATAATAGTTCAGGTCCAGATGGATTCACAAGTGAATAATACCAGATATTTAAACAAGAATGAACACCTAATTCTCCTCAAACTATTCCAAAAAAGAGAAAAGGAAGAAACGATTCCAATTATATTTTACAAGGTTAGCATTACTCGGATAAAAAAAACAAAACCAAAACCAAAAACAAACAAAGCAAAACAAAACAAAAAAACAAAGGCTCTACCAAAGAAAGAAAGAAAGGAAGAAAGAAAAGGTATTAGGACTACTGCAAAAAACTTACACAGCACAGGAAACCATTAACAAAATGAAAAGACAACCAGTTGAATGGGAGAAAATATTTGCAAATGATACATCTGACATGGGGTTAATATTCAAAATATATAAAGAACTTATTCAACTCAACACCAAAAAAATCTGATTAAAAAATTGGAAGATGGCCTAAATGTACATTTTCCCAAAGAAGACTTACAGATGGCCAGAGACACATGCAAAGATGCTTAACATCACTATCAGGGAATGTAAATCAAAATCACAATGACATATCACCTTATACCTGTCAGAATGACTAGTATCAAAAAGACAAGAAATAACAAGTGGTGGCAAGGATAAGGAGGAAAAAGAACTCTTGTACACCATTGGTGGAAATGTAAATTGGTGTTGCCAGTGTGGAACACATTACTGAGGTTTTTCAAAAAGTTATAAATAGAAATACTATATGATCCAATAATTTCACTAGAGTATATACCCACCAAAACCAAAACACTAATTTGAAAGGATACATGTACCCTTACACTTACTGCAGCATTATTCAAAATAGCCAAGATATAGATGCAACCCAAGTAGTTCTCAACAGAGAATGGATAAAGATTGTCTGTGTGTATTTGTGTGTATATATATACACACACACACATATATAATGGATTATTTTTATATATCACTTATATATAATGTACATATTATACATTATACATTATATATTATAATATATATTATACATATATCATACATTATATCTAATGTGTATATATATTACATACTATATATTACATATATAATTAATGGTGTATTGCTCAGCCATAAAAAAAGATGAGATCTTGCAATTTGCAACAGCACGGATGGACCTGAGGGTACTATGCTAAGTGAAATAAGTCATACAGAGAAAGACAAATACTTTATGATTTCACTTATATATGGAATCTAAAAAACGAAACACATGCATAAGCAAACAGAGAGTAGAAATGGACCCATCAATACAGAGAGCAACCTAGTGATTACCAGAGTAGAAGGTATTGGAAAGATGGGTAAGATGGGTGAAGGAAAGTGGGAGATACTGTCTTCCAGTTATGTAATGAGTAAGTCATGGGAATGAAAGGTACAACATAGGGAATATAGTCAATGATATTGTAATAGTGTTGTATGGTGACAGATGGTGGTACATTGTGGTTAAGCATAACATAATAGATAAAGTTGTCAAATCATTATGTTGTACACCTGAACTAACATTATATTTCAATTAAAAAAAGTACAAAAGACGTTCAAGAGCACATCTTTTTCTTTTTGATTAATGCGATCTATTATTATATCACTACTACAGAACTATTGCATAATGTTGCAGTTTGTTCTTGATTTTCCACACAATTACAGACAATTTTTAGTTCACAAAAAGGAATAAAGACCTGATGAGGAAATAAACCAACCTTGAATATGCAATTTTACATTACTATTAAAAAGTCCATTTTAATCTATAAATTACTCTTGTAGCATAAATATATGAAGATGTTAGGCATGCCAAGGAAATAGGGCGGCCACAATCAGTGCATGAAATCTTTTTGAATAAAGAAAACATTTGCTGTTTATTCTCTAAGCTACACTGTCCAATATGAGAGCCACTAGGCAGTGGCTCGTGGGCAGCTGAAATGTGGCTAGTCTGATTTGAATGCATTGCAAGTGTAAAATACACACCAGATTTCAAACACTTAGATGGAAAAAGAATGTAAAGTGCCTCACTAATATTTTTATGTTGAAACAATAAATCTGAATATATTGGGCTAAATAAAATGTATTATTAGTATTAATTTAATATATTTTAATTTTTTTCTAATATAGCCACTAGAAAATTTGAAATTATATACATTGGTTATATTTATGGCTTACATATTTTTATTGGACATTTCTTCTGTAGGATATAAAATAAGAAGGATAAGATTTTAAATATTTTTCTTATCTCATATGTCCCTTTTAAAAAGTTTGCATGACTTTAAAGTGAAGAAAAAGAACCTGTTTCTACCAAGGGAGAGGAAAGTTGATATAATGCAATGGGAAAATGCATTATATATTTTTAAGGATGTATATCCCTCACTTCCCACCCCCTCCTTTTTTTTTAAAGACTTTATTTGAGAGAAAGAGAGAGAGAGCCGGAGCAGGAGTAGGGGGATGGGCAGAGGGAGAAGCAGATTCCTAGCTGAGCAGGGAGCTTGAGGCAGGGCCCAAACTCGGGACACTGGGATCATGACCTGAGCCAAGGGCAGCCGCTTAACTGAGGAGCTACCCAGGCGCCCCTCCTTCACTCACTTTTTTGAAGCAGATAATTCCTAATGATAATGAAACAAATTTCCACATGTCAGAGACAATATGTTCATGTAAGCACTTAAATTCTAACTAAAGCCTCCTGCCTCCGACTTAGAAAAAAATAATTTTGTCTTATGTTTAATGTATTGATCACTGAAATTTTAAAAAAGAACCAAAAATACCATTTACTCCTAGTTTTTGTACCTGGGCAGGGAACGGTAGAGTCTGGTGATGGGTATTAAGGAGGGCACAGATTGTATGGAACACTGGGTGTTATATGCAAACAATGAATCATGGAACACCACATCAAAAAGTAATGTGTTAATGTATTAAACTATGTATTTAAACCCACCAAAACTGGACCAATTGGCCTCTTTCCTCCTGGAACCAAAAGTTGGGGGCCTTGCCACCCCCCCAACACCCAGACCTCTTCCCTTTCCCTTTGGCTTCTTTTCCCCTGAGCTCTGTCCTCAATCCATTCCTTGGCTGGGAGTCAGAAACCCTGCCTTCTGGCCTTCCTTCCGCAAGTATGCCTTACCTCTTAGTTGGGGCTGCAGGGATTTAATTTATAGGGAGAGGCCTGTGGTAGTGGCCACCCAGTCCCAGCTGGGCTGTGCTCACCACACATCAAGGAAGCCTGCCTCTGGCGAGGGGCCTTCTTGGCTTCCCATTTTCCATTCCCCTTGCTGTGGCTAAGGGGTGGGGATAAGGGGACAGGGAGGGAGGGCTGCCCACCATGGGCTGGGGCTCGAAAAACCTGAGTTTGCTGATTTCAATAAATATGTCTTGTCTTTAAAAAAAAAAAAAAAGTGACTAACATAATAAAAAATAAATATCTATTGCCATGCAGAATTCAAAAGAGAATTCTCAATTGTCCAAATCACTAATTTCCAAATTCTAAATAAATCTTAAGTCAATGTTGTATAACATTGTGTAACTTATTGTAATTATTCTAAGTTTTTTATTTGTTGTATAATATTTACTGTCTGAATTATATATTCTTTATGTAGTTCTTACTTGAGGAGAAGCATAGCAAACCCCAACAAGCCAAGACTAAAGATGCAATTAAAAATATTTATTATACTCTACCATTGTTCAATAGGTAGTTTTCTGCTCTACACTTTAGGTACATGATTCATTTTAGTGAATTTTTTTTTTTTTGTACACGGTATGAGACTTAGATCAAGGCTTCTTTATTTATTTATGTTTGGCCTATGGTATTTATGTTTTGGCAAGGGTTTCATTCTTCATGCACTGCTTTCGCAACTTTGTAAAGTACCATTTGGGCATATCCATGAGCCTACTTTGGCGTTCTCTATTTTGTCCCACACAGTTTTGATTGCCATAGGTATAAATCTTAAAATCAGGAAAGAGGATTACTCCACTTTATTTTTTTCAAAATTCTTTTAGCTGTTCTAGTTCCTTTACCTTCCTCTGCCATCTTTTTTCTTTCTGAGATTTTGATGGGAATTACTAGAAATTCACATTTGTCTATGTGGAATTTTCCAACCCATGAATTCAGTATGTCTCTCCATTTACTGAGATTTTCACTGATTTCTTTCACCAGATTTTTGCAGTTTCTGCTCACCTGTTTTGTTAGGTACACCCCTATTTCATTTTCTCTTGAATGATTGTTAAGTGGTATTTAAAAATTTTGGTGTCTGTTTATCTTGTGTCCTGTGGCCTAGCTGGATTCACTTAGTGTTTGTGAATACTTAGTGTTTCTGTATTTCTATTCTCAAGTATGTTCTACACAGGACGTCACATCACAGCAAATAGGGAGTTTTATTTATTCCTTTCTGTTTTTCCCTTCCTTTCCTTCTCTTTCTTTCTTTCCTTCTCTTTCTTTCCTTTTCTTTCTTTCTTTCTTTCTTTCTTTCTTTCTTTCTTTCTTTCTTTCTTTCTTTCTTTCTTTCTTTCTTTCTTTCCTCTCTCTCCCTCCCTTCCCTTCCCTTCCCTTCTTTTCCTTCCTTTCCTTCACTTTCTCTTTTTGCCTTAGTGAACTGGCTAGATTTTCCACCACTAAGAGTGGTGATGGATATATTTGCCTTGCTCCCAATTTTAGGGAGAAAGCATTTAATCTTTAACTATTAAGAATAATGTTAGCTATAGGATTTTATATATGTTATTTTTCAAGTTGAGGACACTCCTCTCTTATTCCTGTGCTTCTGGGAGTTTCTACCATAACGACAGCTGGATTTTGTCAAATTCTTTACTGCATAGATATGATCATGTGATTTTCTTTAGTCTGTTAATATGGAGGATTATGTTCTCTTACCCTCTTATTTATAATCTCCTTAAATATGTCTTCTAAAAGACATGAACAGACATTTCTGCAAAGAAGACATCCAAATGGCCAACAGACACATGAAAAAGTGCTCAACATCACTTGGCATCAGGGAAATACAAATAAAAACCACAGTGAGATACCACCTTATATCAGTCAGAATGGTTAAAATTAACAAGTCAGGAAATGACAGATGTTGGTGAGGATGCAGAGAAAGGGAACCCTCCTACACTGTTGGTGGGAATGCAAGCTGAAGCAGCCACTCTGGGAAACAGTATGGAGGTTCCTCAAAAAGTTGAAAATACCCTAATACCCAGCAATCCTACTACTGGATATTTACCCTAAAGATACAAATGTAGTGATCTGAAGGGTCACATGCACCCGAATGTTTATAGCAGCAGTGTCCACAATAGCCAAACTATGGAAAGTACCTAGATGTACAACCACAGATGAATGGATAAAGAAGATATGGTGTGTGTGTATATATAAATACATACATACATACATACACACACACACACACACACACACACACACACACACACACACACACTGGAATACTATGCAGCCATCAAGAGAAACAAAATCTTTCCATTTGCAATTATGTGGAGGGAACTAGAGGGTATTATGCTAGGTGAAATAAGTCAATCAGAGAAAGAATTATCTTATGATCTCTCTGATATAAAGAATTTGAGAGGCAGGGTAGGGACTTGTGGTGGGTAGGGGGTAAAAATCAAACAAGATGGGATTGGGAGGGAGACAAACCATGAGAGACTCTTAATCTCATGAAAAAAACTGAGGGTTGCTGGGGGACGTGGGTTAGGGATAGGGTGACTGGGTTATGGATACTGGGGAGGGTATATGCTATGGTGAGTGCTGTGAACTGTGTAAGCTTGATGATTCACAGACCTATACCCATGGGGCAAATAATACACTATATGTTAATAAAAAATAAAAATAATTATTTCTTTTATATACATTTAGAATCACTATACACAGTGATACTATTATTTCTTACTTTAAAGGAAAACATCACTAGAAAATCGGAGAAACAAAACCTATTTACTTACCAACATTTTGCTTAGTGTATACTTTATTCATTTTTTGTGTTCCAAGCAAAGTTCCTTTTTTTTCTGTTTAGAGAAATTCTTCTAACCAATCTTTTAGAGTAGACCTATCAACCTTAAATTCTCTTAGTTATCCTTCCTCTGAAATGTTTTGACTTTCCTTTCATTATAAGAGTAATTTCTCTGTAAATGGGATTCTGGATTAATAGTTCATTTCTTCCAGCACTTGAAAAATGTTGTGCTACTTCCTTCTGGCCTTCATGGTTTCTGACAAAAGTCTACCCTTATTCAAATAATTTTTGGCACCTAGGTAAGGTGTTTTTATCTTTCTGCTTTCAAGACTCTTTTTTCTTTCTAATTTTCATAAGTTTTATTATGATGTGTTTTTGTTTTTTGGGTTTTTTTTTAAGATTTTATTTATTTATTTGACAGAGAGAAATCATAAGTAGACAGAGAGGCAGGCAAAGAGAGAGGGGGAAGCAGGCTCCCTACCGAACAGAGAACCCGATGCAGGGCTCGATCCCAGGACCATGAGATCATGACCTGAGCCGAAGGCAGAGGCTTAACCCACTGAGCCACCCAGGTGCCCCTATGATGTGTTTTTGTGTGGGAATTCCTTGGGTTGATTCTGTTTTACTAAGATTCCTGAATCTGTAGTTTCATATATTTTGCCAAATTTAGGAAGTCATCACTTTGCAGGCACTTTTTTCTTCCTCTTTTACTTGCTAAACTCCAATGATATGAATGTTAGACTTTTGTTATAGTCCCAAAGTTCCCTGATTGTTCATTTTTGGTTTTTTTGTCTATTTTCTTTTTGTTGTTCAGGTTGTTATTTTTTTTCCCCCTATCATTCTAATTCTTCTTTCTCTCTGTCCCTCCATTCTGCTAATTAGCTCATTTTTAAAAATTTTGGTTATTGTATTTTTTAATTTTAAAACTTCCATTTGGTTCTTTTATTTTCTATGTCTTTACTGAAACTTTCTATTTTTTATTTATTGTAAGTGTTGGAAATTTATAATTGAAAAATGTTTATGAGGATTACATTAAAATTTTGGCAACTAATTCTAACATTTCTGTCATCTTGAAATTAGCATCTATTGTTATTTTCTCAATCAGTGTGAGATCTTCTTGGTTCTTGGTATGAGTGCTTTTTTGTTTTTTATTAAAACCTGGACATTTGGAATGTTATGCTTCTATTTTATCCTATTTCCTCTGACACTAGTTAGAAGGAGGTGGGAGAAATGTGCCACAATGTCATTACCTGGTGAGAACAGATGTTCAGGTTCCTAACTCTACTTCCATTGACACTCAAGTGGGTGAGAGGTTTAGTCATTACTGAGTGGGTGTTCATGTCTCCAACACTTCTCTGGTTGGGAAGAGTAGGAGTGTCTTGTTACTCTTCCCTATAAGGGCTCCACTGACATCATGAGAAACAAACCTGGTTATCACTGAGTGGTGGTGAATATCCTGAATTTCCATTAGACCTCTCCTGACACCACTCAGGCTGGGGCTATTAGTTGTACCTTGTCACCTGCCAGATGTATGTAGAAATCCAGATATTCTATTTGGTCTCTCATGACTTCACAAGGAGAAGTTATCCCCTGGTGGGTGATGGAATTCCTGGCTCTCTATTCTAGCCTCTCTAAAATTATGCTGGCAAAGGTGGAAGTCTAGACTACGCACTTGGTCTCATCTTGAGTGGCTAGGGATGAGGGTCGCAATTTTTTTTCTGTGGTATTTGGCTTAAGTAGAGAGATACTGTCCAAAGTCTTCCCAGATTGTCACTTTTTTGGTTCTTTGGATAGTGAATGCCAATATTTGTTGGGGATTTTCTATCCATTGGCATTTCTAGGTTGTCAGCTTCCTTAGTTCCAAGTCTAGAATATATTAAGTGAAAGAAAACTCAGAGAACAAAACACTTTATCACTCTTTGTGCCCTGAGACCCCTAAACCAATTCAGTTTCATCTACCTTATGTTTTTCATATATATAATATACAAGATTTTTCTTTCATTGTATCTAGTGGGAGGAATGGGGAAAGTATATTTATCGCATCTTCTCAGATTTTGTTACTCTTCCCCACCCAGCCCAGCAAAGACAGCGGTGGTACCTTGAAGGTTATATGTCTTTCCCTAGGCTCTGTTGATAGACAAGTGGGCACGGTTCCACATGCAGACTCAAGGGCAAATGTAGAATTCAAAGCATCCCCAGCTTCTTCCTAGCTTCCATCTAACTTACCTACTTTGCCATTTGGAAACTACATTCCACTTCCCAAAATGAGCTATTCAATGTACTTGGTTAGAGGGGCACAGAGAAATACAGGTATATAAGTCATGCTTCCTGACAGAATCCATCAGTTGGAGGAAGTTATTTAGCTTTTCCTCCTGTGGGACTTCTAATTATCATGAGGAACCACAAATTACCATGAATCATTTGATATACAGGGTCAGCCAGCCCATCTACCAGTACTGTGGGAGGCCTGATTTTATTAGCACTAACCAGGCTTGATAGATGGATGTCAAGGCTGTCTTGAATTCCTTTTACAAAAGAAGCTGTGTAACATTACTTAGCAGGTTACTCATTTATTCTGGCTGAGTTGTCACTGGATTTGATTTTCAGTGAAGTCAGTTAATAGAGACAACAACAAAAAGGTAAAAAACAAAAACAAAAAACACCAAGGAAACAGCATGGAGTCTGTCATTCAAAGGGTACTTGAGCTAAAAAAAAATAGTTCCTGACCTTTAAATTAGAAGAAATTGACAGTAGGAATATGTAAAGGTGAGAAAAGAATGAACAGAAAAATACTAGGTGACACTCTTATTCTGCACCTCAGTATCCTCATTCCTTAGCATTCTCTAATTGGGGATCATAGTGTTTACCCTCCTTACCTCTAAGAAGTTTTTTGAGACTAAAATAAGGTACAGTATCTACTTTTCCAATAATAACTGAGTACAAATCCCCTAGACTGGCAAATTTGCATTAGTCAATACCTCCTGTGTCCTTTTTGCTTCTTTCTTTCTTTCTTTCTTTCTTTCTTTCATTTATTCACTTATCTATTTGTTTGTTTATTTTACAGAGAGAGACACACTGATAGAGGGAACACAAGCAGGGAGAGCAGCAGAGGGAGAGGGAGAAGCAGGCTTCCTGCAGAGCAGGGAGCCTGATGTGGGACTCAATCCTAGGACCCTGGAATCATGACCTGAGCCAAAGGCAGATGCCTAACAACTGAGTCACTCAGGTACCCCTTTTTGCTTTTTTCATATCCTTCTTTCTTACACTTCCATTCAGGGTTTAAGAAAGAGATGTGGAGAAGGAAATTCCAGGGTCCATGAGGTATAGTGAAACTGGCCTTACGATGCCAGTTATATTTTTCCATCACAAGCCTTGCTGGCATGAGGAGTATGAGAAGAGGATGGGAAGATGTAATAGGAAGAGGAATGGAGGTTATAACAAACAGGAACTTGCATCCACTCATGAAACATGTGTTAGGCCCTTAGTATACACCAGGCACTATGCTAGACATTGGAATTAAAAGTACATGTGGCCCAGTCTTCCACCAGATTCCCATGTAGAGGGATAGACAATGAGACAAATAATAATCATATAATATAAATATTATCAAAGATAATGATTTATGCAAGTGTCTTTAAACATATATTCTTAAATCTGCCTACATGTTCAAGGAAGGAAATTTTCTCTGAGATGGTCATATTCAAGCTAAGTCTTATAAAGGGTAAGGAAGAGTAAAGAAAAGAAGGATAAAGGAACTGGATCAAGAAAGTTTGCAGTGGCAATGATTTTAAGTGACAACTGATGGGTTACAATTTACCAACAACAAGGAAACCATTAAAAAAATAGGGTGAGAAAACAGATACAGCAACTTCAATTTTAAAGCCAGGTAAAGTTGAATGTATTTCAAGTTATTGTAAGAAAATTTAGTCTTCAAATGTTTCTTTTTTGAATTAGCAACATTTTATTTAAGAACAAGAATTCCTCCACTTCCCTCTGTTCTTAAAACATCAGAAGCTTCATGTCTGAGAAAGGAGGATGAAACCCTCTTTGTCTCTTGATTCCTTCACATAAATAGACCATGTGAGGAAATTGATGCCATGTTGAGTTACCTATTCTCTTATTGGACTTGATAGGCCACAAGCCCTGGAATTCTCCTAAGAGTATAAAAAAGAGAACAGGGGAGGATCAAGAAGTTATTTTTGAAAACCAGATGGATCAAGAAGTTATTGTTGAAAACTAGATGGCATCCAAGAAGTGGTATTTATTTTTGCAATTTGTACAAGTTTAAATCCATTAGGATCTTTGTCCAGAATCTCTAATCACTGATCACAAACTCAAAGTCCACTTCTGCATACACCTATTTTGTCCACATAGCTTTTCTTTCTTTCTTTTTTTTTAGAGACAGGTTCTGGGGGATAAAGAGTGAGAGAGAGAGAGAGAGAGAGAAACTTAAGTAGGCTCTGCTCTCAGAGCAGAGTCTGATGTGGGGCTCAATCTCATGAACCTGAGTTCATGACCTGAGCCAAAATGAAGACTCAGACACTTAACTGACTGAGCCACCCAGGTGCCCCTATTCATATAGCTTTTTAAAAATCTTGAAGTTTTAGGCACCTGGGTAGCTCAGGTGGTTAAGCAACTGCCTTCTGGTCAGGTCATGATCCCAGAGTTCTGGGATTGAATCCCACATCAGGTTCCCTGCTCAGCGTGAAGTCTGCTTCTCTCTCTCCCTCTGCCTCTGTTTGTGTGCTCTTTCTCACTCACTCTCTCTCAAATAAATAAAATCTTTAAAAAAAAATAAAATGTATCTCACTTGATTTTAATGTTGTGCCTTATTTTCAGTTTTTGCCAATGTAAAACCAAAGACATGGATTTAGGTACAAGTAGTTTATTTGGAAAGTGAGCCCAAGAAGCTATCATATTGGAATGGGAACAGGGAAAGGAAGATTGTCAAGAAAGAGTGGGTTAATTAGCAACTTACTGCATGGAGTGTATGTAACCTTCTGTGTGCCTTTGTGAAACATAATTTAGAATGGTCCCATAGGGAGGTAAGAAAACTGGAACATTTATCCATCACATTAACACCTTCATTGGTTGACAGTCACATCTGGGAGCCATTAATACTTCTCAAGTCCAGCCTTCTCCCAGGTTGCTTCAGCGTAGAAGGAGAGCTTGTGTTAGGAAGTTGTAGGTACTCATGAGAAGTTTCCATTGTAGCCACAGATAGCCTTCAGTTGGCTCAAGTGATGTGGATGAGGTAGCAACAGTTCCTGCTACATAGTGACTCCTGAAATGGAATATTAGTCCCTGTCCTTTAAAAGGCAGACAATAAAATGGACTTAAGCATGCAGGGATTTTATTAGGGGAAATACCTGTGAGAGAAAATGGAAAAGGCTGGGAGAGCCATAGATCTCAATGTTGGTCTGTCCTTGAATGAGGGAGAGAAGAAACAGGGATAAGGCAGAAGTGTCCCAGACTGCCAAGGAGTCTTAGAAAGGTCTGGCAAAGCCATTGTGAAGTATTTGAGCCAAAGTTTGTGGTCACAGGCATTTCAAGTCTTCCAGGAATGGACCTGCCTTAGCATCCCTGCCATCCTGCCATTGGCTGGGAGCCATTGACCTTGGCACAAATGTGATGGTTCCGGAGCATGGCTACTGGTCAACTGCTATCCCTGTAGTTAAAGGTCTTCTAAGTGCATTGTGGTGGCCACCACAAATCATAATAGAAATATGGCACAGCATACTACATCCAATGATGTGCAGGTGTCAGTTCATGCTGGCCTATGTATCTCTTTCAGTTCTAGTCAGTGACTCCTTGACAACACAAAATTGACCATGGTGGGAATTTTTGCAACACAGAAACTGACAAATGCTACAAATCACCTCTTTTCCTCCCCTCAGGTTAAACAAGTACCAGTACCCCACTGATCACATCTATACAAAATATGTCACAATGTAGTAGAATAAAAATCTCTAAATATTCTTCCTTTTTCAATCTTTCTGAGATTCCACTTCTTCAGAATAATTCCATATGGTTTCCTCTAAAATAATGTCACTCACTTATTTTTACCATCCAAGGAGGCTCCCTTTCTTTATTTGTCACACAAATATGTCATACAAGTTTCTTTTTCAGAAAAGAAACACATGGTATTTTTATATCAATGTTTGATTGTCTCTGTAGCCTGAAGACTTAAGAAATTATGTTGAAAAGCAAGATTGTGTTCTGTTATTACAATATTATACATGGCATTAAAATAATAACACCCTTTTTGGTTAATATACCATCTCTAGATGCAGTAATAGAGTTAAAGTTTAACTGTCAATGAATGAAATGAGGCACATTCAACTTAGCAAAAGGGTGAGAGTCAATTCTGATACCTGAATTCTAATGTCATGTGTGTTATTTGCCCTTGGATTTTAGGGCACTAAATTGGTCTCCCTTCTATAGTCTAATTCAACAAATGAATAGGTAGTATTGCCCCCTACTTACTACAGAGAGAGACACACATATATATAGTAAAATAACACCATTAAAATTATTTGGGTTTTTGAGAGGAAAGGTGCTTTATAAATAGCAAGCATTATTATTCATATTCAGGAATTTTGCCAACTCCTACAGCTTTCCTTGTGATTATCTGCCATTTCTAATAAGTAACATTTCAACATTTGATGCTATCATGCAATCATAATAGAAGAATATTAACCTAGAAAAAAAGAAAACCAAATACATAGAAATGTCTATACATTGTATTTTATCTTATCATGTAATTTAAAATTCACAAAGTCTACAAGACTGGTATAATTTGTGCCTATTTAAGGATATGCTGTCATTTTGGAATCAACATTGTTTCACACAAAAATTAGACTTTTTTAAGAGGGTGTGACATTTTAAATAAATACCCTGCTCAAAAGAGAAAAGAAAGTTAATGTTTAGATTAGGTGGTGCTCACCTGTCAGAGATGCTGTGCTGAAAATGGATATACTCAGTCTCTTCAGAGTTCTGGGATTTGAATGATGAGTGAGAAGGGGGTAAGAGCAAGGATGGTAAAAACTAACATATCTACTAGTAAAAAGTAAGTGTTGGGGACAAAGTGGGTTTCTGTTCTCACCTGCATTCTTGAACTGTGCCAGGGTGCACATTTGCAGAACCCTATGTTTATAATCCTAGCCAGTAGGTCTATGGGGAAGATAAAAAAAAAAACCTCTCAATCTCCAAAATGACTTCCTACCTTTTCTTCATTAGAGCTTCATTATGTTGGATCTTTAAGATTCTTTGTATCTTCAAACATTGCCTTTTAAATTAAATATATATTTGAATTAGGGCCATTCTTTAAGAGTCTCAGTAAATATTTTATTGATAATGAGCACCATAATATCTAGTTAAGAATGAAAGACCAAGGTACTGTTGGAAGCTGTCTAGGGAAAGGGATAGGGTCACAGAGGACACATCTTGGGGTGAGGACAAGAGAAACAAGGGAGAGGAGAGGTTTGAAATAAAATAAATAAAATAGGGGAGGGAAACCTACAGCTTGGTCCTGAGCTTCTCAAATTATGTCATGCAAACAGTTTTGTTGAGTTCTAGGTTAAATCAGGTTTGTTTGTGAATAATGGAAGTTCTCTCTTCATACTACGTGTTGGTTATGTTTTATTTTTACACACATACAGATATACACACACACAAATGTGCTCCCTTTGCAACAAGGAATATACAAATATGTTATCTATGATATCTCATTTGATTTTGATAACCATTCTATGTAATATATATAATTAATTCTATTTTCTAGTGTCTGACATTAAAAATCCAGGATAATGGTTTCCTTGGAATTAGGTAAGAAGTGGTGACTGGAAGGGAACAAATGGGGCCTTCCGGGGTCCTCACAATGTTTGCTCCTGGTCTTTGTGATGGTTACATGAGTGTGCTCAGTGTTTGAAGATTCATCAATCTATGTTTCTCCCAATGTTTATTGCACTCCAGTAATACTAGGGAAATAAGTGAGATTTAAAAGTGGTCTATGTTTTCATCCTTTTCATCAATCCCTTATGTCAGAGCTTGTAGATGCAAGGAGATCAATTACCTACCACCAACAACTGATGGACAGCTGGGCAGGGCGTGCTCAAAATCTCACACTGGTGAACCTTTCCTAGATGAACCTTGCCTAGGCCTGGGCCTTTCCATGCAGTTTGGAGCAATTTTCAGATTGGGGCTCTGGGCATGCTCGGGCTACAGTAGAAAGGGGAAGTTACCTATTTTGTGATTAGAAGTGAACTCTGTAGTTTACTTGCATCACCTAATTCAGTTCCTCCAATAATTCTAATTTGGATATTATTATCTCCATTTTACAATAGGAGTTGCTGAGGCCCAACAGGCTAACCTAACTGGTCCAAAGTCGTAGGGCAAGCCTAAGAGTCAGATTCTCTAGTCTTGAAGATTCAGGTTTTTCTAAATACTGGACTGCCATGGAACCAGTTTTTCTAGTGTTTGAATGGTATAATGAGTTTAGAAGAAGAGTCAGTTGGATGAAATACTGCTTATTCACATTTGACTCAATCAGAAAGTAGAGTAACAATAATAAAAGAAAAAACTAAATTGCTTTTTAAATGTATTCTGATAAGGCCTTACAAAAGCAAAGGTTTTATCAGGTATATTCCAGTAACAACTTTATTTCAATTGTGTACTTTCTACTTTAGGAGGGATCAGAAACTAGGATCTTGGAGAGACTTCTCTTCATTTACTTGAAAAAAAAAAAAAAAACTGCCACTCAGATTCTGGGTAAAATCATGAAAAGTGTGGAGAAATCAGTCAACTCCAAAAGGTTCATTTAGTTGCTGACAATATTTCTCAGAATTGCAATGAACTATGCAGAAAGAGACACTTGATTAGCATGTGCCATTAATCATGTAGGTAAAAGAAGGGGGGGCTTTCATTTTTAATGAGTAGAAACACAGGGCAAATGAAGGCAAAAATCAATGGATGATGAGTAGTTTACTTATCTCATAGAATAAAGTCTGATTTGGAAAAAATATTGTGATTCCAGCAGCGTTCATTTATGATTATTGAAGTCATTTATTCTCCATGGCACACGAATATATCATTTGTCGAAACATATTGGCTTTTTAAAATTTATCTTTTACTATTTATTTTCACTCTTCAAAGAGAACATGAAGCTTTCTGATCTAAAATCGTATTCAGTGAAAACTGGATTCTGCCTTCCTGAATGACTCTTCAAAGGTAATTTACCTGCCACCAAAGGTCAGGACAAATCGTCATAGTCTTTGTGTGAAAGATCACAAAACTTGATCACTTAAAGGTAAAAGAAAACAAATACCACTCAAACAAAATTCTGGGTTAGCTTTTGAGTAGAGGGAATTAGAATATAAATGAATACAGAAGTGTAGATAGCGCAGGTAGTTCTTGAAAAATGTTATAGGACACTCATGGCAAAAGGAGATTTGATCTTTATCTCGGGATCCAGTCAGGAGATAGAGATGACAAGGTAAATTGAGTAGGGTTAATACAAAGAATTACTAAATAAAAACAGGAGATTAACTAAAGGAATAAAGAGAATGCTAAAAAATTCCAGAATGGGGGATTTTAGAAGCAGCCACTACCTCCAGGGATAAGACAGAGTACCCAAAGAAGTACCTGAAGAAGGAACACATTTAGAAGATGTTCTCCACCCACTACCAAGGGTGAGATGCAGACTCTTTTGGAAAAGTAGCTTTAGTGCACCAAATGGGAGAGAAATTTGGCTGGGAGGCAAGAAACATCCACGTACAGTGTTGGTGCCAACCACTGAAAAGATGCTTTTAGAGGCACCACTAAAACTCTGAGAACCACTGGGGAACCACTGAAATTCATTGGCAGGTGACTGCAAATGAGAGTCCTGCATTATGAGCCAAGTACTGCAACAGCAGGAAGAGAAAAGCACACTAGAACCAAGAAAAAGAATCCACTCCCTCCTATAGTGTCCCTATGGTGCCATAGACTAACAAGGCATAATCTTGTTCCAGCTGCAAGAAAGAAATGTTTCTAGGGTCCAGCTACAGTATCAGAAAGCAGGGCAACAAAGGGTGGATTTGTTGCTAAGAGGAAATAATATTATTTATCAGTTAATATCATATAATAATAATATTATTATTTATCAGTTAATATGTTGCAAATGCCTTCTCCCATTAAATGGATTTTCTTTATAGTCTTTAAATACTTTAAGTAGCAGACATTCATAATTTTATTATTGTCAATTTTCTCTATTTCCCTTTGTGTTCTTTATGCCTTTTTGTGTGTGGTTCAGTAAATCCTGTAACATTCAAACTTGAACAAAATTATTCTATACTGTATTCTAAAAGTTAAAAAAAAATACCTTTTAATGTTTGTCTTTCATTAAGCTGAAACTGTTTTATAAATAATATTAGGAATATTTATTAATTTTTTCCTCCAAATAAATAATTTATAAACTTTATAACAAACTTGTTATTAATAATACCATATGATTTCACTTATATGTGGAATTTAAAAAAATGAAACAACCAACCAAAAGAAACAGAAACAGGTTCATAGATAATAGGGAACAATCTGGTAGTTGCCAGAGGGTGGGAGGTAGGAAAAGGTATGAAATATGGTCCAGGAGGGTGCCTGAGTGGCTCAGTTGGTTAAGCAACTGCTTTCGGCTCAGGTCATGAACCTGGAGTTCCAGAATCAAGTCCTACATCAGGCTCTTCAGCAAGGAGTCTGCTTCTCCCTCTGACCCTCCCCCTTCTCCTGCTCTCTCTCTCTCTCTCTCTCTCAAATAAAAAGGAAAGAAAGAACAAAAGATGGTAAGGAGTTTAAAAGGTACAAAATTCCAGTTAAAAAATAAATAAGACACAGGGATGTAATGTACAGCATAGAGAATATACTTAATAATATTCAAACAATTTTGTATGGTGATAGATGTAGCTCAATTTATTATGGTGATCACTTGGTTATGTGTATAAATGTTGAATTGCTATGTTGTACAACTGAAACTAATATAATATTGTATGTCAACTATACTTCAATTAAAAGAAAAATAATTGTTCCAACACTGTTTTTTGAATACTTTAACATTTTCTCACTGATTTTCTTTACTGGCCACCTCAGGTTTCCATGTTGGAGTCTGTTTCTGGTTTCTCTCTGTCCCTTTGATTCTGTGCCAACACTATTTTAATTAATATTAAAAATTTTACCTCATTCTTCTTCATCACTGTCTTTAAATTTCTTAGCTCTTTTCTGCTCCATAAATCTGGAATAAGCTTGTCAACTTCTTTGAAATATACTAGTGAAAGTTTGATTTGCCATTTTTTCAAATAAATTTGAGAAAAATTAACAATTTTACTATAGTGGGTTTATCTACCCCAAAACAGTATTTTTTAAATGTATCAGTAAAATTACATAAATTTTAGCTAAAGGTCTCACATATCCTCTGTTATGTTTATTCTTTTATGATCTTTCATTTTTGTTATACTATTAT
Source organism: Nasua narica (assembly GCA_028533885.1). Lineage (NCBI taxonomy): Eukaryota > Metazoa > Chordata > Mammalia > Carnivora > Procyonidae > Nasua > Nasua narica. The sequence goes on from CM052799.1 coordinate 72,265,055, forward strand.
AAATGGCCTTATTGAGCTTCATTTCCTGGTTTTTGGTAATATAGATGGCAATTGATTTTTGTACTGACTTTGCAATAAACAAACTTTCTAAACTCTTGGTATGATTCAAATATTTTATCTGTATATTCATTTGGGGTTACTATAATGACAAGCACATTACTTGCAAATAACAGTTTTGCTTCTTCCTTTCCAAGCACTGTAGATTTGTATGTCTTTTTCTTTTCTCATTGTATTTTCTATCTAACAGTAAAATGTTGAATATAGTTAAGTAGACACGGGCATCTTTTTTTTTTAATTATTTTAAAAGAATGATTTTAAGTGTTCAACATTGCTTATATTAATTTTACTAATCCTTTTTGTGGAGACTTTTTAAATAAATTAACCAAGTTTTATTCATTTGCTTGCATTAGAGGCCTTGCTCCTCCGTTACTTTTATGTTTCACTTTTTAAAACATATGAACCGTAGATATTTTTTACTTTGCATCTGATAATTCCAAAATCTGCAGTACTTATTTTTCTGATTCTTCAGCTTATAGTTTTTGCCGACTCCCCCTCAGGTGGCTCATTTCTCTCGGTTTTTAGCAATTTTTTTTTCATTATGATTTCAAGTTCCATGGAACGTTGCCTGAAGTAACATTTTTCTGCCTAAGGTTTGAGAGTGATTTTCCAGAGAGGAGGTGTGAATGCTTTCTAGTAGGCCATGAGAGAATTACCACCCAAATTTCAATTTGAGTTTTTTCGGTAGTGGAAGGAATATACTGAAGCACCCCCACCTCCCAAGCCACACTTCCAGACAAATCTCACAGGTGTCTGCACTTGGCCCTAACTTCTTGTTTTTCTAGGTCACAGTGCCCTGCATTCATGGAAAGTAGATCCCAACTACACAACATATTCTCTAGACTGACCACAGTCCATCGCCCACATCCAGGATGAGCCCTAGACAGAGTCCCTCAAAAAGCTGCCAGTATGAGTATCAGTCACATACTTGGGTATCTTAGCGACTCTGAGGGGGAGAATTTTCTTTCTGAACCCACAGATCCAAAGCGAAGGGATATGAGTATGCCTCAAATGTATCCCTGAGTAGTTATTTTTTTTTCCTAGTTCACCCTTAAAGTGTCCTAGCTTTATAAAGGGGATTCTGGTAACTTCCTACCCTGCCTAGATAAATTGACCATAAGCCTCCAAAAGTCAGCTTCAGGACCCCTAGGGATTGGCTTATGCCTTTAAGGCCAAATGGGGTTTAGGGTTTACTTTTCTCTTACAAATTTGTATTTATTTGTACTTTTGCATTTATTATTGTCAGCAATGGAGAAAGTCTCTTTCTCATAAGCTCAGACACACTTTAAAATTAAATAAGTTATCAGGCAATTTGTTCCCCTGAACCAGGAGGGACTTCTATTGATAACTAGTTTGTCATGGAAGCAGACATGAAATTCCCCCTCTCAAAGCAACTAGAATAAGCAAAGAAAGATGAAAATCTGATATAACATGTAAGTCTCCCACATAAAATCCTTCAATTGCTTTATGTTGTTTATGTCCTCCCTGCTCTCACATAATCTGCGTCAGACCCTCTCTCCTTTAACCTGTAGAAATCAGGATTTCTACATACTTTCCCTTTTCCCATTATCCTGGTCTTCATTCGGTTCCTTGATTGGGACTTGCTTTTTCCCACATCAGGACCTTTGCACATACACAAGATATTCCTTACCGTGATTTGTCTATCCCTTATTAAGCTAAAGATCCTCTACCTACCCTTCCAAGCTCAACTGAACATTGCTTCAAGGAGCTTCCTTGATTTCTCTATCAACCCTAACCCAAAACAAGCCTAGCTCACTGTTACATGGCTTCCTTACTCTCTTTCTTCCTTACAATCATTATTAAAAATATTATAAGGAACTGAGTACTTAAATATTAATGACTATGTACCTTTTCAGAATGTAAGCACCAGAAGGGTAGAGTCTAGGTTTGCTTTTTTAATGCATTTTTATGTATTTCTACTGCCTCACATGGTAAGTAACGAATAAATTTTTAAATGGATGAATGAATTAAACTATTGTATAGGAAATGCTGAATTAAAGTTAAATCATTTCTACCTCTGAAGATCTCTGCACTTCAATACGTTATCAAATATAGTACTAGTCACTGAATATAAGATTAAAGATATACTAAATTTATAGGTAAGATTTACAAAAATTTACTGAAACAAGAAAGAGTACTGATGTTTAAAATATTTTGCATTAGAAACAATACATATATACTTTAAGCACGGCCCATGGATCACTAATTTTCAAATTTACAATAAACTAATACCATATGTCATAAATGTCAGGGATCATATCATGAGTAAGACAAAACATTAATGAAGACAAAAAGGAATTGGGCCATAAGTAGAATTTGGAATTTTATAGTGTTTAACTAGACATGATGAAGATAGAACTTGGCCCAGTGGCTGTCTCTGGTGGCATAACTATGGGGGGGGCACGTATCATTTCATATATTTAATTTTCCAAATTATTTCAGCATATATATTACTATTATTTAAAAAGAAATCAGTGTTCTTTCATTTTTCTCCAGAAAATATTACACTGTGCCTAAACCATCTTTCCATATGTGTACAAGTATATGTATATATGTGTTTTTATTTTTAACCCTAAAACAAGGTTCTCTGATTTCTTTATGTGTACTATTGTCTCACAAGTTTTGGTCAGGAGGTGCTTATTTAATTTATGAAAATCCTTCTACGTGTAATGATAAACCATTTTATCCCGACTTAGTAGAATTGAAGAACAATCTTTCAATATTAATAGTTAAAATGCATCTATATGGTGTAAAGCTGTGGTACAGAGAAATCTTATTTTTAATATCACGTTTTTCTTTTTTGGGTTAGGAAATCTCAGTTCCTGTTTAGTGCGGTTCAACAGATACCTCTTGAGAACCTTTTCTGTACCAGGCTGGTTGTTACTGCAGCAGAACAACATGTAAGGAACCGTCTCTGTCTTAATTGAAACAAATAGTTTCAACACCAGATGTATGAACAAAGCCCCCGATTGTAAGAAATGTAACTTGTATTCGTGCAAGAAAAAGGGCAGGTGGTCATACAAATCTCATAGCCATACTAGGATAATTTAATTATTTATTTACATGGTTCTTTATGCACCGATTCAGATTCAAGTTCTTAATAGCATTCATATCCTAAAGATATGAGTACAGTTCTGTAGCCACCTTTTCCACTTATGACTTCTTGCAGCAGCAAGTTCACTAAAGAAAAGAGACTCTGACCCTGTCTAGTTTGGAAGGTGCATTTCTGAAAATGGGAACATTGGCTGAGTTAGTGCTGTATGATATTATTATAGTCCAGTCACAGTGTTGTGTTCTCAGAATTATTTTGTCAAGTTATCTTTCATTTTCTTTTTTTTTTTAAGATTTTATTTATTTATTTGACAGAGAGGAGAGAGATCACAAGTAGGCAGAAAGGCAGGAGGCGGGTATGTGGGGGTGGGGGGAAGCAGGCTCCCTGCTGAAAAGAGAGCCCGATGCAGGCTTGATCCCAGGACCTTGAGATCATGACCTGAGCTGAAGGCAGAGGCTTTAACCCACCGAGCCACTCAGGCGCCCCTATCTTTCATTTTCTTTAACACCTTAAAGTCACAACAGAATGGCAGAATGTTCTTCAATTGAATGAGAAAAAAAATATGCACCCAGAACATGTATGAAGAATGCATTATAATGAAAGTAAATATATTTATATTTGAAGTAAATTATTAAAAGAGCAAACAGAATTATAACAAATCAGCATTGCATGGAGGGCAGGGAAACGGGGCATGTATGTACATTTTATTTAGGTCCCAAAATGATTGAATTAACCACTTACCATGCACTAGGTCACTCATTTTACTTCGCAGCAAATTCTGCAGTGGAGACATTCTTTACAAAGGAGCTATACTTATGATTAGAGACATTATGTAGCATGCAAAGTTATGTTCTCAGCAGGTAAAAAACTAAAATGGAGATTCAAACCCAGGCCTGTCCAGTCCCCAAGTGTGTGTTCTCTCTTGTAGCCTGCAATGCTTCCCAGTTATTACAATTGTGAAATAAAAATATCGTGGGAACCATACAGTGTGGGCTTGGCATGCTGTGCGTGCTTAACAAATGCTAAATGTTGTTTGTTGTTCTTTTTATATTGTGCTACCATCCAATTAGAATCTTCTAGGGAAAAATAACCAACAGAGTCGGAAGGATCATCGTCGCTAGTTGGTTTGTATAGCCAATGTTTCTCATAGAGTACAACGTATTTGAAGCAGTACTTTTCAAATTATAAAAGGCATCTGAATCATCTGGGAATTTTCCTAAAACGTAGATTCTGATTTTTTAGGTCTAGGGAGGGCCCCAAGATCCCGTATTTCTAACAAAGATCACAGATGAGGCTAATGCTGCTGGTCCAAGGACCACAGTTTCTGTAGCAAAAGCTTAAACATCTGCCTGCAAGTCACCGGGTACATTTATTGAAAATGCAGTTACTGGGGCGTGTGGGTGGTTCAATCGTTAGGTGTCTGCCTTCAGCTCAGGTCATGATCCTAAGGTCCTGGGATCAAGCTCTGAGTTGGGCTCCCTGCTCGGCGGAGAGCCGGCTTTTCCCTCTCCTACTCCCCCTGCTTGTGTTCCCTCTCTCGCTGTCTCTATCAAATAAATAAATAAAATCTTTAATAAATTTTTTAAATAAATAAAATAAAATAAATAAAGTACAATTACTGTGCCATGGTTACTTAATTAGAATACTTGAAGGTAAGGCTCAAGAACCTGAATGTCCCACCCACTTCCCAGTTCTTTTGCACACTAAAATTTAAGAACTGTTTGTGTGGCCTAAGGCTTAATCATTTCTGTCACACTGTGCCATTGTGAGAGCACAGAAAGGTTAACTTTTGTTCTCATAACTTGGTAGTATGTTTTATATTTCAATTTGTTGGAAGACTTTTCCAGGCTTATCTTGCAATTCTTTTAATATATGGCTTTGAGAATCAGAGATGTATATGTTAGTGGTTAGTTTGGGATACGGACGTGTCTTTTGATTTATACAGCTTGTGCTCAGTGAAGAGTGAGGGTTCTGAACTTTTTCCTGCTCCTTTATATCTATCTTTTTTCATGGAGATAATTCTACAAAGAGATGAATCTGAATGAAGAGTTTTCCAGACTTCTTCCTTGAGGTGAGTCTTCACCCTAGAGTTTCTGGGGTGTGTGTGTGTGTGTGTGTGTGTGTGTGTGTGTGTGTGTGTATTACATTTTGGGATTAGGCTCATGAAGCAGTCACCCATATTTAGGAGGCAACGACCACATGATGGTCCCTGTGGAGAGCCACAGAGGAGATACGAATCAGGATATCTAAGGAGGTCAAGAGAAACATACAAACCCAGAGAATCTCAAACAAAAGTCACAGAAAGGACAGAATATAGAAGGACATTCATGAGTGCTAAGAGGCTGGTTTTGTGTATCAAAAGAGGATCCTTGGAGAAGCTGCCTTAAACAGCCATTTGAAAAAGTTTAATTCATCTAATACTTACTGGCAGATCTTACATGTGTCATGTGTTGGACAGCAGAGGAAAGTCAATAAAAGGATACAGTCCTTTTCTTCATGGTAATTGCAATCTCACAAAAGAAGATAGCTTAAAAAAGAGAAATTAAACTTGAACTCTTGGTAAGAAGAAAGTCAAAGGAGCAACGTAAGTTTTTCAGGTTGTTTTTTTAATTCAGCGAGGAAAACTTATACCCACAAAAGTTTTTAATAATATAAAATAACTGAAAAAGATCCAAATATCCATCATCAAGGTGAATGAATAAAGAAATTATGGTACATTCACACAATGGACCTTTCCTCATCAATAAAGAGAATGAACCAATGATGTATATAAAACATGGGTGAATTTCAAAAACATTAAGAGAAAGAAATCAGATATAAAACAGTACACATTATATGACTCAACCCATATAAAATTCGATAGAAGGTAAAACTAATCTATGATTTTAGAAATTAGAACACCAATCACTTATATTGATGGTGAATGGCTAGAAGGAGCACATGGGAACTTTCTGAGGTGATGGAAATGCCTTTTATTGTGAACAGGGTGGTCGTTAACTGAATATATGCATTTCTAAAATTTACTTGAGATTTTGAATTTGAATTTATTGGCAGATTTTCTTGAACCTATTTTTTTAAAGATTTTATTATTTATTTGACAGAGAGAGAGAGACAGCAAGAAGGAACACAAGCAGGGGGAGGGGGAGAGAGAGAAGCAGGCTTCCCACTGAGTGGGGATCCTGATGCGGGGCTCAATCCCGGGACCCTGGGATCATGAGCGGAGCCAAAGACACTTAACTACTGGGCCATCCAGATGCCCCAAACCTATTTTTTAAATAATGGCAAACATGGCAAACAACTTGTCAGGGACCTACTCTTGCCCTTAATAAATATTTACAAGCCCCACCCTTGGTTCTCTCATTGTCATTCTTTCTCCTGGAGTTACTGTAATAATTACATAATATAATGTCTGTAAAGCACCTAATACAATATGTACTTAAGTATTAGCTGATACTACCATTGAGGTTGATAGTAATAAGGATTTCATTACCATGAATACCTATATTAGAAAGAGTATTATAATGTAAAACATATACATGCATATATATACTTGTGCATATATATATATACACACACACATACATACACAGTACATGGGTATATATGGGCATATACATAAATAAATATATATCGTTTTTGAAGAGAAAAGGCAGGTAGAGTTTATCTTGCAGAAGACCAAACAACTCATATATGGAGATACTAAGGCAGCCAGTATAGAGGGGTGGAGTTGTTAACGTGTGAAGAAATTGAAAGGCCATGACATGGAATTTTCATTTGATTTGAGAAGCAGTTGAAACTATTATTTCAGAGAAGTACATTAAGGTAATAATGTATAAGGAGGATTATTCTGAGTGTGTAAGGTATTTTTATTGTTCTTACAGAGTGAGACCTTCTGACAGGCAGCAGCATGATTGATGTCAAGGAAGGACCTATGAGGAAAAGCACTTAGAAAACTATTTGAAATTAAGAGTGTTTCCTTTTTAGTGTCGGTCTGAAAAAGCAGCTTTCTTTCTGTGAAACATAGTGGGTCAGAAATGGCAGGAGTTGATAGTAAAAAGGACATGAAAAACCAAAAGGAAGGAGAAGGCCAAGTTTCTTATCAGAAGGGCGTTTTTCAACAATGGAAATGGTTAAAAGGAATAGTGCTTTGGCAGAAGGGAAAAGGAAGGCAACATGGAATAGGTTTTGTTTTATGTTATAAAAAGCCTCGGAAGTACAACATCCACGTGCGGGAGGCATTGAGGTTCAGACAGAAGAGAGCTGCAGGAAGTCCAGATCTGCTGGGCTGCCTTTCAGCTGAATTTATGTTTGAGTTCTTCAAATCTCACCTCAGGGAAGTTGGAATAATCTACTCAGGGAAACCCCGAGCTTCTAATGGGATTTAGAATAGTTTTAATTGTGCGTCATCAAAATACTCCCACAGTGTAACTTCCTCCTAGAATATTCTATGTCAGGGAATTTTAACGGAAAAACATAGGATATGGAGTCCAGGCATTCCTAGAGGTAAAGCCTAACTCACGGAATTGCTTACCTTCTTTTAACCTCAATATCCTCAGAGACAAAATAGGATAATAACAGCATCCTCCTAAGATTTGTTTTGAAGATTAAATGAGATGATTGTGTGAGGTGCCAGGCGAGGTATCTCCTACAAATCATTTTCTCAAATAATCATAATTACAAAATCAATATTGTTGAGAGTGTGAATGTCCTTTTAGTTTCAACATGTCCATTAATCCCAGTATGTAAAATAGGACACTTATCTCCTTTTAATCAAATGCTGGAATTCCCTCCTTTTACTTCCATACATTTCACTTCACTCTGGAAGTTATTATTTTTAAAAAAGTGCCAAGTTAATTGACTGCAGGGATGCATGGTAAGATAGTATTCACCGCAATTTGTTAAAAGATCCGTGAAATGTAATCAACGACCATCAAGTGATTCTTTCGTTTTTAATGAGAAAGCTAGTTCTATAATGGACTTGTTTTTCTTTCTCAGACTCTGCCTGAAAATTTGCTCGGTTAACATATCTTGTGACATGGCAATTTTTGTTTTTAAAAATCCCTTCCTCTTAAAATGAAAACCAGCCAACTGAAGCAAAAAGTACCGTTTCCATGAACAAAACGAAAAAAAAAAGTCTCTGGGATTTATTTGCTTTTAGCTTCAAAATAAAATCCCATTTCCTATTAAAATATCTTGATGTATTGTGAATGTAGTAGTCCTCAAATTTATATCTGAATCAAGGGTCTTTGTTTGCTAATCTTACTGTTTTCTAAAGGTTGTCTTCCTTTCTGTTGAAATAATAAATGGGTAAATAGTCATATGTGACATGCTTGCATCTTTAATATGCCAACACCTTCTGTCTTAGAGGCATATTGTGCCAGATGGAATGTTTCATAAACACAGACAAATTACATTAGATACCCTGGCTAGCACAGTGACACACAGCACCTTGATATAACTCAATCTTGTCTTTGCCTACATCTCAACCATCGCATTTTAAATCAGCAATGGGGTAGTATAAACTATCATCTCCGAACAGAATGATAAATCCATCCACTATGTTTATAAAGCATTCAGCCTCTATTAATTTTTTTCATAGCAATTTTTATGATAATAGTAAAACCTCAGAATGGCAAAGCAAGATTATTTTTCCCACAAAACTATTCTCAAAAGTCAGTACCTCTTTCAATGAGTATTGTAAAGATTCTGAGAAGAAACAATTGAAATAAACTTGAATCCTTGTTTTGGTACTTGCAATTGAGCAAATGAATCAATGTAAACATTTTTTAAAGACCTTTTTAAGAAATTGGTAGCTTGAAGGTTGAGATAAATAATTCCTACGGCACAAACTATTATGACTTTTTGGTACTAAAAGAAGGAATACATTTGTTTTCAATATATAAATGGGGAAAGTAACAGAACACTCAGAGGAAAATAGCATCTAGACAGATTGATAGACACAGATAGATAGGTGAATAAATAGAAGGAGCTCATCTAATTCTCGGAAGTTAAGAATAGAATTTATTTTTCCAGTTTAAGTAACAAAATTCTTTCTTGCACAGTCTAAGTGCTTAACTTAATTGAGTATCTCTAGTTTAGATATTGTTTTAAATGGGAATTAATATCAGAAATTGCAGGCATTTAAAAGATAGAATAAAATATTCTTCAAAAAATTATTTATAACCACGACAGAATTTTGACAGCCCCCTTTCCTCACAAAGATCTTTCTATTCCCTGTTGTCTGTCTTATTAACTTTCAGGACACTTATCTGGACTCCTGACTCTGAAGGCCAAGGATTCACAACAGGCCCTCCCCACTTCCCATTACGGGGAATTTTTATAGGAATATGTTTCCATTCACAAGACAAGGCGATAATTATTTTTCTTCATGATGTGGCTTGCCTTTACAATCTAGTTTATTATGCAATTTAGTAGAAACCAAGGAAAGCTTAGGAAATGCCTCATGAATTCATGGATTAAAATCATTGTCTTAATTGGACACTCCTTAATCTCATGAAGGAGACAATGAAATTTATAGCTGCATGACTAAGTGCAGAAATTGACAACTTTTTTCAATTAGTGGTCTAAAATATAATTTCAATGTGCTAGTGATGGTGAGTTAATTAAAATGTAAAGTACCGGTAAACTATGTAAATCAGAAATTACATAAATCATCATGAAAATTCCTAAAATTCTCTCCCTTCAAAAAAAATAATTTTGTAGTAAGCATACAGCTGGAAATGTGTGATCAGAGAAAATGTGTTATGAAAACAAACCCAGCCAATGATTTAAAAAACATACTTTGCAAATGGCAAAGTATGTTTTTTAAAAACTCTTGACAAATCATGACTGTTCTTCTTGCTGAATTAATCAGCTATTTTAGAAATATATATGTAATTAAATTTTAGTTATCATAATTTAATGACCATTAGAACAAAGAATCTGATCTGATTTGGTAGTGGATCTCTTTTTAAAAATGTCTTCTATTATAAAATTAACATAACACATTTTTAGAAATTACTTAAACAAAAGGGAAAAACAACCATAATCTTAACAGCTTAACACAAATTTTGTTGTATGTTTTCGGTCTTATTTCCTATTCATTTTTTATCATGCAGTCAGCGAATTTATACAGAAGTGTCTTTTTCTTATTTTCTGTTGTGTAGTCAGCATTTTGAGTCTATTAGTCTTTATAATACTCAATTTTAATGGTTGAAGAATATCCCATTCTGTAGTTTTAAACCCTCCCTTTATTATTAGACATGGGCATTTTCTTATCTGTAGGTTTTATTGTAATTTGAATAGAATTGCCATTTTAAAAGTGCTTCTAAGAAGTAGAATTGCTAGCTTAAAGCACATGAACTTGAAATTTTTCCTTTTGGCTATGCTTATTTCTTATTAAACTTTGAACAAAAGATACTTAGTACACATTTAAAAAATATATAAGTGACTGGATATTACAGTTAAGGTGTTCTGTCCATTCTAAAAGTATTCCCCAAAAGCTTATGAAAACTATGGAGTCATGAGGAACTGAATTGGACTCCTCTTACTTACTTGTGACCCAAGGCAAACTGCCTACATTTTCTTGGCCCCAATTCTTCCAAGTATACAAAAGTACAGTATTAATATCTACCTTTAAGGGCCTTTTCTTGAATATTAAACAAGAAAATGCATGAAAAGTACTTGGTACAGTACCAAGCAAATTGCATCTCAGCAACATTCCTTAATTCCTTAAAAATCAATGTTGATATTGATGGTAATATCCACTCAGTCTCTCAATAAATAAATTCATTAAACAGCACATCTAAAAATGTTTTTGGCTTAGTATTTATAGCTAAATGCCTGATTATAAAATTAGCACATCTAACTAAAATGTGCTAAAAGCCTCACATGGGCTGGGCTTTTTCCCCCCGGAATTGACCAGTAGTTTGGGCATCGTATAAACTCTCTGGATTGGTTATTTGTACGACTGATTGACTTGGCCAGCTAGTCGATCTGAATTGGCTCTTGAGACAGTATTTATCAAATAGATATGTCTCTGAGTGACGTGGATGGCTATAGGCATTCACATCTCACAGTCCCACAATGACATGAGGATGTAATGTGCTCCTCTCCAGCTTTAATTTGGCAAGGAATCTCTGCCTCTGAAAGCAAGGATGTGACAGCTGTCTGAGGAGGCACACAATGTAAGTGAGGAATTATACAGGGCTCTGCTCTGTCATTACCATCATCATCATTTAATATTTATCAGGGTGTCCACAATGTGCATGTGCTTTACAGGCTGCAGGCATCTCTATGCCTTAGGAGAGAGAAGCAGATGAAAGTCAGCACACGCCAAAGATGAAACAAACACTCACGCTTCGTCAAATGTACCTGCAATATTTAGGAAGATGCTACTTATTTCTGAATGCTGAGATTGTACGTGCTGGTGGGAAACTTCCCAGACAGCAAAAGCAGGCCTTCAGAAGGCGAAGTAGCAAAGGTGAGATCTGGGAATCTTTTTGAGCATTGATCCTGATACAAAGATAAAGTTGAACACTATTTTGAAGTGTATGGGAGTATGCTCTCCCTCTTTCTTTTTTTTTTTTCCCCAAACATGAGGTGAATAAAGTGGATGGAACATTTTATTTTTCAAGTGCCACATTTAGGATGCTAAATCACTTGGAGAATGCATTCATTTCTAGTAGGTTACTGTAGAATAATGGTAAACAGCCTGTACCAAAGCAAGGGTTTATATTTTGGTGTAAGACAACACTATCTGCAATTTTTAATTGTGCACTTTTTTTTCTAATAATTTATTAATGTTTTTGACTGCAGGAGAAATTATGGAAAGTATAAAATAATTAGGGAAAATAATTTCTTAAATCTTTAAATCCACCATGTTTAACATTTTGCTTATTGCATTTCCATTCGGTCATATCTCCATTTAGGAAAGACTTTCCTTCTGAAACTTTTAATTTTATTTTTGTCATTAAAATGTAAGTACTTTCTCATTAAATATGAAATTGTTTCTATTATTCTTTTTAACAGCTAATCAACAAGAAATTCCTTATGGTAAATAATTAAAAATTCTATTTTCTGGAACAAAAATCATGCCCATTTTAAACTTTGATGGATACTAACCAGTCTTTAGAACACATATATATACAAAAAAAAAAAAGAACACACATATATACAATAAAAAATCTACTCCCACAAGTAATATATGAAAATTTCCATTTGTTTATGCCTTTGCCAAGTCTGGATACTGGCTAACGTTTGACATTTTGTTGTTCTTATGATTTATAATTCTTTTTTTTTTTTAAAGATTTTATTTATTTATTTATTAGGAAAGAGAGAGAGTGAGAGAGAGCAGGTCAGAGTGAGAAGCAGACTCCCCATGGAGCTGGGAGCCCGATGTGGGACTCGATCCCGGGACTCCGGGATCATGACCTGAGCCGAAGGCAGTTGCTCAACCAACTGCGCCACCCAGGGGCCCCTATGATTTATAATTCTTTAATAAAAATTGGCTAAAGAATTATTTCATAAGTTCATTGGCCACTTTAGATTTTTATTATCTGAATATATTGTTTTATCTCACCACTTAAAAATTTGGCTATCTTGCCGCAATGGCCACAATAGCCAAACTGTGGAAAGAACCAAAATGCCCTTCAACAGATGAATGGATAAGGAAGATGTGGTACATCTATACAATGGAATATTATGCCTCCATCAGAAAGGATGAATATCCAACTTTTGTATCAACATGGACAGGACTGGAAGAGATTATGCGGAGTGAAATAAGTCAAGCGGAGAGAGGCA